>CM064496.1:27071772-27179272 GCA_032716605.1 Paralithodes platypus | reverse complement strand
TTTTTGGGCGATTTTTGCATGTATTCATTATTTGTCTAGTTTCCTCCCTAGACCTCCATCAAATTTAAATAAAACATCCATTAGATCCCCCTTCTAGATTAATTTGTACACATTTCGGTAGAAAAATTTCCCGGCCGAAGGCCGGTTCTTCCAACATTACAGGCTCACTATCGTTCGCCAGGGAAAAAATCGACACCTAAATAGCACGAAAGGTCTCAATATTGACGAAGAAATGGGGCGAAAGGTCTTAAAATCGACTAACTAATAGGGCAAACTTATTTACATCTGAAAACTAATGGGACTAAACATGAGGGAGAAAGTGGTCCAGAAAACCGGCCCATCCCCCTTAACAATATATTATAAAAGTATTCCAAGACCAAAAACAAACAAATTGATAATACGTTTTGAGAATGTTTGAGAAAGAAAATGCCAAAAATGCAGAGACTATTGAATAATGTATGAATCAAGGGAATGGGAAAAGTATTTCTAGACAAAACAAATGTATAGTTTGCAAGAAAAATGAGGGCAGCGTGTTCTGAAAACTGAATACCAAAATGTTTGAGAAGTGTGAAAGTGGTGGAATAATTGAATTATTGCCCAAGGGATGGAAATAATGTGTGGAATACGAAGGAAACACCAAACTGTTTTATTACCTTCAAGATTTTGGCGTTATATATGTATTTTATATTGGCCAAGATGGGGTAGTGTATTGGTAAACGCACTCATGTAACAACCTAGAGTGCTCCAGTTCGATCCCCGAGCAGGACGAGAAAGAGGGACAGTTTCATGGATTGCTTCTGTTCACTTAGCAGAAAATAAAATCTTTGCGTTTGTGGCCATTTGTGACTTCCCTTCCGGGTGGTATATTGTTGTGCCCTTTTGTATTAGACGATTATATTGATTACAAAGGAAAGCAAGCAGCAACATATATATTGATCCTAACAATGTTGCTTGTATCTAAACTACCTAAATTATTTATATTAGAGATAAAAGATGGCTTAACAATGACAGAATGTGTCTCTTTCCATGCAGAATGGAAAAAGTGACATGGTACTCGACATAAAAAAAAGCAAATATAATTATTATACTATGTTAATTCTAACAGAGGTAATGTGGGTACATCCTGGTATTCTTCTGTAAACGCAGTCAGTCGGGGGTTAAAGTCAAGGTAGTTAAAAGATTGTTGAAGGTTGCAACAGTACTGCAGTCTATAATATTGCAAGGAAGGCCAAATCATACGTTTTACTAGAAGTTTGAACAAATCTATGATTTACAATAAAGGGGTGAAAGGGTTTTCAGATAATTTTACAACCTTTCACTCGTGCGTATCTTGAATAATGGAATGTGGAGTACTTGTTTCAGCTCATTTACAAAAGATTTCTGAGTAAAAAAGTGTAAACTAATTAACTCCTTGACTCGGGGATCCTTCCCATATTGCAGAAAAGAACTTAATAATTACAATTAAATGTAAAGACCATAAATGTTTGACAGTCAGACAATCCGAGAATAATATAAATCAGTACTGTGATTCACAGTCGACTGCAGTGAGAGGTACATTGAATAATTGCATAGAACAATTCTGAAACGCCAATTATATAATTTAAAACATTCCCATCAAGCTCCTGATACCAATAGAAAGGGGTGAATTAATTAACATGAGGGCTATTACCATGCATTATCGAGAGAGCAAAAGAGAGAGAGAGAGAGAGAGAGAGAGAGAGAGAGAGAGAGAGAGAGAGAGAGAGAGAGAGAGAGAGAGAGAGAGAGAGAGAGAGAGAGAAAATATTAAAACAATGCAAGACAAGTTTAAAGTAGAACGGGTGACCTAACGAGTTCAAAGATCACTGCCCTGTCCAAGTGATCAAAAATTGTCTAGATACAGGTATCACTTTAAATCCCCAAAAGTGTATATTTACAATTGAATAGTATAGAATATTTTTTGGCCACAAATCATACTTAAAACAACCAGATTCCTTTCACATTTATAACATCTGCATCTTTCAATGAGTGTATTTTGTCGAGCAGTAATGACTCTTTTCCTTTTCAGTACCATGACCTCTCTCTTTATTATGTTCTGGCTATCCCAAGACAATTTTCTTCAATTCAGGATAGAGCTGTTAGAGATAGCCAGAATATATATATAATAACGAAACCTGTGAAGGGGGTAGCCGTCGACCTTTTCATGAGATTTGAATTAAATTGGTCGTAATTTATACCGGATATTATTATTATTATTATTATTATTATTATTATTATTAATATCGATACATATAATCCTATGCAATGTTTTTACATTTACGCTAGTTCAATATTAGATTAATACGGCATTTAAGTTAACAACTTTTTTTATTATATTTATTTATTTTTAAATACCGATAGGTCTTTATCAAACTTGTTAATGAATTGTATAGGAGTTTATTCATGTTACATTGAGATTCCTTCACAATTTTATTTTAAACTTATTATTTGGAGGGAATCTTAAAATGAGATTTTTAATTACTTTGTTATTATTTGGTCATGCAAATTAGCAAATACATAAAATATTTTTAGTAATATACATTAGATCTGTCATTGGTGTATTTCTGTGTACAATAATCGGTGACTCAAGAAAAGAAAAGGGATGAAAATTTGAAAGAACAGATGAAGAAGAAATTAATAGAATGAGCGGAAAACAAGAGACAAAGGACACCTGTAAAATATCTTGAGGGATAAACTGAACAATATATTAGAAATTGAGTAAAACACATAGAACTGAAATTGAAACAGGGGAGAAAATAAAATATTGGAGAAAGAACAGGTAGGAGAGAGAAAGAGACAGACAGAGAGAGAAAGAGAGAGAGAGAGACAAAAAATATCCAGGCTCGATCCCTTCTTTCCTTTTGTCATCAGTGCCCGACCACTATAGCGTGTCGAGACCAAATCAGACGGAGCAGTAGACATTTGGGCCAATCTAGTCTGATCAGATTAAAGGTACCGTAGAATACAGGATGTGGTCAAACTCCGCCATATTGGTGCCATTGGTGTCTTTGGTTTCTGTTTACAAAACATTCATATAAATACATAAATAAATAAATACATCAATAAACAAATAAATAAATAAATAATATAAATTAAAAATTAGATATATACCGCTATATATATATATATATATATATATATATATATATATATATATATATATATATATATATATATATATATGCATACTAATCATTTTACAATACTGTAGATGATATATAGTTTGATCGTTAGAGAAGATTTGTTCAGATGCCGACGTTAATACTTATCCACACATTTTTGAAGAAGTCTCTGGCTAAATTGAATCTTTCTTATCAATTGTTTACCTGGCAGTTGTATTTTCGGAGTTTCTTGTAATCAGTTCGAGGCTTCTATATTTAGCATTATTTATGACCACGACTTCATGATCAAAATTTAAATATTAAAAACCATTTCAAAATTAAATTAATATGGTTTGATAATTTCGACACTATGAGGGCTTTTACATATATGGCGGTTTTCTCTTTCTATAGGATGTCGAAATCGTATTAACCCATAAAAAGGCAGCCGTCCTCAATAACTTTTTTCTGGTGCACTACAATCATCCTCAATAGATCCAGAGGATAAAAAAATCCTCAGAAAACACCCCAGTGGCACTCAAAACAAAGCAATTTGTGATTAGGTGAGATAACTCCCCTCCATTACTTTCTACCACTCCTACATATGTGTCCCAACCCCCCCAAATTCCCTACTTCCTCCTTTCCCCCTCCTCAATTATCAGCTATTTTTCCTCTTATTCCCCCTTTTATCGGGTAATTTAACGACCGCTCTGCAAAAATATAAGTTTTTCACCTCCCAATTGCTGTTCCCACTTAATTTATCACTCTTCAATGTTAATATTTTCATCATGTGAGTAAAATAAATGCACATGGAGAAGAAATATTTGTTTTTATTGTATATATAATGAATTCTGTGAGAATCAAAGGGCTTAATTGCACATACATGGCACTTTTGACTACCTCAACTATGTGCTCCTCGGGTTAAAGGTAGTCTTGTATTTAGAAAGCCGGACCCCACCTTCACAATTTCACCTTTACATGTTTCTCTTGCCACAATAAAACAATACTGTTCTTTGCCATAGCTTGAATATAAAGGAATGAACATTCAAAATGCTTCGAATTGTGACATTATACCCACATTACGAGAAAGGTATTTTCTAAGACACAACATTTGCGACTCTTTCTTGAGCCCTCTAAAGGTGTAAACATATTTTGTATGTGATATGCCGAGAACGAAAAAGTTAGAGCGACGAGAGAAGACCCCAGCAACACCACGCCATCACTAACCGTGAGCTGAATAGCCAGGATTCAAGAAGATGAAGATAACACTGTGGCCCCTCGAGGGCAGGTTTTTTTTTAACCACAGACACTCCATTTTCTGTCTCACCTGCCATCACTACCCAAAATATACATTGCCCAACTGGCAGCTTACCTTCCACCTCACCTGCTAAAGGGCCAACAACACAAGGGCACGAGAGCTACCCCAACCCCTTTACAAAAGCTCTTTCTCCTCTCAAGACCACCAGGAGCAGAACCAGCAAGAAACTGATCAAGAAACGAGAGCAGCAACTCTTTGATAGGCTCACACCCTCACCTAAATTTGGCATCCCATGTTTAAGCAACCCCCCCAGCATCCCTTGGTAGGTTAAAAAACCGACCAACAGCAGCAAATCCTGGCCGGCTTCACCCTAATTCAGCATCCCCTGCTAGGCACACAGAGTTTAGCAGCCCTTGCTCTAAGACGGAATTTGGTATCCCCTGTTCGGCATCAACCTCTGTGAGCCACAAAGAGAGATCAGCATCCCTTTTATTCCAACTAAAACCAAGAGGCAAAAGGAGAGTACGAAACATAAGAAAAGCAAACAGAGAAGTCCAGAGAGACTAGGTCGCCAGCCCAGAATGAGAAAAGAGACGAAACGAGACCCTGACATCTCTGATACACCTAGGAAAAATATCCTTTAACTTCGGCCTTTAGTACCTTTAGTTAGTGGTCTCTGGCTATCAGAGCCCCTAATTTGCATTTTGTTCAAATTTCCCCGCTCCATTACAGCTATCTTAGAGCAATATAAATACTAATTGATATTCGAAGTCATCTAAAGTCTCAGTTGATGACCTCTGAAATACCTTTGGTTCCTTCTATATTTTGAAAAACAACATCCGCTAGACACATCTTAAACATATATAATAGTTTATACTTGGCCTGATTGATACCCCAATATCATACACAATACTTGGCCTGATTGATACCCCAATATCATACACAATACTTGGCCTGATTGATACCCCAATATCATACACAATACTTGGCCTGATTGATACCCCAATATCATACACAATACTTGGCCTGATTGATACCCCATACCCCAATATCATACACAATACTTGGCCTGATTGATACCCCAATATCATACACAATACTTGGCCTGATTGATACCCCAATATCATACACAATTATCTAGTGTTCTATTCATCCTCTTGTTAATTTAAATTGTAATTGAAGACCTATTTTGCAAAAGACTAACTTCTATGTTTATGTAAATATTCCAGAATGTTGCATTCTTAATCCTATGTAACCTTGCTTCCATTATTTATGCACCAATCTTTGTAATTAAGTATTACATATATATTCTTATTTAAAATAGTGGTATTTAGATCACGGCAATCTTTAGGTAATCATTTCAAGTTTAAGGACCAAAACCCTGATTGTCTGCAATCCTCGGTGGTGTATCTATTCAAATGTAGTGGCTGTAAATCCACTTATATTGTACAATCAAAGAGCTGTCTCACTGAGCTATTTATAACTGGCTTTCCTCTCTCTGTCAAAGCGTTCATATTCGGCCATGAGATAATACTCTGAGGCTTCAGGACACGCAATACATTCCACAGACTTCACCATTTCGCACACAGCCCTGAAAGATACGACACTCCTCTTATCTGAATCATTGTTAAAATATAAACTACACTCAACCCTGTGCATGCACGAGTCCTCCAACCCCTTCTTGTGCCTTTATAATCAAGTGGTAAGTCTATTTCATCTATGTATATATTTGTTTGCAATAATAGCTATGTGCAATTTCCGTGAACCAATACTACTTCAGTGAGTTTCCTCTTTCCCTGTATATTACCTCCCCTTATTGTATTTTAATATTTCGTAATAGAGAAATACTGTATAATATATTTACAGTGCATATTATTTAAATATTTTGTGATTCCCAAGGACTACATGTAATTACAATATATTTCGTGTTATCACTCGTAATATAATAATTACAAATCGCTTACTCCCTGTAGTATTCTAGCGAGCATATCATTCTCAAGTGTGTTGATTTTATTTGTATTAATACAGTTTGGTCCCTTTTCGTGGTATTTTAATTATTTTCATTCGGAAATACACATGTTTTTATACTCAATGACTTCCTCGGATTCTTGTAATCTTGTTTCAATCTTATTTTGATTAATCAAAATAAATAATCACCTACCCATATATAATATGATGCATTTTATAATAGATATTCATGTAAGCTCTTTCTGTCTTATATTTAGGCTGCATATGGCTTGTGTTTGAGCTGAAACGCATCCCACCTATATAAAAGTTAATCCCAGCTCTGGTTTTTCTATTTATAATACTCTTACCCTTCCCCCATGAAGAGAAAATCGCTCACATATATACAGTTTAAATAAATAAATATATATTATATATATATATATATATATATATATAACAGTTTTTCTGATCAAGTTCTCATCACATCATTCATACCTGCATGGATAAGGCATAGGGTATACTATCATTGTCATTTGTGATCTTATCCACAGACATATTATCATCGTCCAGGCCCACTCCTGGGATGCAGAAAAGTTATGATTTTGTATATATATATATATATATATATACTCTATATACAGAGTGTCCCAGGAGGAAAGGTCATAACTTTGGGAACTGATAAAACATGATATCATAAGCATAAAACGTTCTATAGCAAAATGTTCAAATCATAACCGTTAAAAACATATTGAAGGCTTTATGTAGTATCTTCACTGTAATGGACTCTTCCAGTCAAATAGATTCCAACTGGTCCAAAGTGAGCTAATATGTCACTAGTAATTTTGTAACTGACAGAATTATAATACCTTTATAATAACATGGTCAAATATGTGCAGTATTTATAAGTGTGGTAGGCACTAGGCCAGCTAGGCCACTCTTATGGGGAAATACATAGGAACATACCATTTTCAACATGCAATATCTCAAAACTGGTTGAGATTCGGAATATGTCTTATAGAACATTTTAGGCTTAGAATACCCTGTTTTATCATTTCCAAAAGTTATGAACTTTCCTCCTGGGATACCCTGTCTATATAGTTTATATATATATATATATATATATATATATATATTGTGACGCTTCTGCATAGTAGCCACGTGCGGGCATGCGCGTGCGTCGGCAGCCCAGCCGTTTAGAAACCGGCTGGTGGCAGCCGGTCGGCAGGCTTTTCCTTAGTATATATCCTACGACAACGTAACTAATGTCTGGGATATTCTTATGTTGTTTCACAGCTTGAAGCTGCCCTTATTCTTAACCAACGCATCTTAGTATATTTTATTCTCGATAGTTGATTATTTCATTATAATATATAAGATGTAAGTTTAGTGAGGGCGGGAGGAGACGAGCGGGAGAGAGAGACCGGCTTGGGACGTTGCTTCGCTTGCCAGCTTGGGACGAGCCTGAAAACGTTGCCATATGCATTTGATCGCAACGTTAGGCTTAGTTTCGACTCACGCACGGGGTAGAGGATTTTGACCCGGCAACTGTGTTGAGTGTTGCCAAGCATGGGATGTATTTTGCATGCCTAGGGTGGGGTCCAGACAGATTCAAGACTCAGAGCTCACCTCACTGTCGTACCCTTCGGACCCCCTTGATATCTATCCCTCTCAACCCCACTTAGAAACTTTCTCTCTTACTTTGTATACCTTCCTTCCACTACTTCACCAATCTATTTAATTATCCCATCCCCTTGATAGACCTTATATCTATTATTGTATTAACGACGAGCTCTCAGATAATTAGATAGGATTTTGGGCCTTATGCGGAGACGTAATTGTTACTGAGACCTAGGAAGTTTTTTTGTTGTCTCATATTTAGTGGTTTCATGCTTGCTAGTGTGTACTTGTGTCAGGTTAGCAGGGGCTAGACCGGAGGGGAGGCTTTTTGCGATCCTTCAAGTAAAGTCTGCTGGTGCGAGTCCTGTGGACCCGCACGACTTTACTACGTGGGAGGCTGGGGCCATTTTCTTGTCTGTGTCCCTGTGTGTCTAGTGTTGTGTTGTGTGAGGGCCCTTGCCAAGTCCACTCAGCACTGCGCTAGCACGTCTTGCTTTTGTTTTAGGGTAGCCAGGAGAGGTCAGATACTTGCGATCTGAGTCTCTCAAGAGAGCACCCTTTCAATTAGAGTAATCTGGCGCACAGACTTGGGAACGTCCCTAGGCTAGAGCAGGTGGCTCAGCCCGGGTATCCGAAGCCTATATCCTTCCGGCTAGACCTCTGCCACCTGGCAGATTAACAGCTAGGGGTTTATGATCTCTGTATGCTTGTTATTGTGCCACAGTTTACCGTTTTTGTGAGCATTGTGAGTCAGGGTGTGGCTTAGAGACTCTGTCCGAGCAGGCTTGCCTGACTAAGAGTGAGAAGCACACCTGTATGTGGTTATGTTGCGAGTTGCTGCCTTTATTTAATTATACCTATGCCATTATACACTGTATGGCCTATCACTAGTATTTATTCCTGCTTATGAGTTAAGAGTTCTCTAAATCCGTAATGTATTTTCCTTGCTAAGCATCAGATCCTACAGTAGCCGCATGCAGTTTAGAAACCTGCATCGTGTCTACCTGTACGATGTTTTGAGGACTGTTTGCTTTCACCTTCTTTCACGCAGGGGTGATTAGTTGTATTAATTAACGTAACGTTAAATGTACTTTCTTCTAGTTTGTTATTAAATTGTTTCTGCAATTTAATTCCGTTATCTATCTTTTCCTTGAAGCTTTAAGTCAACTTAATTGTGTGATCTTCTATATAGCCTGCTTGACTATCAGCAGTCTATAGTGCGTGCACCCTGTAACCGAGTCATAGGATACCTCGTTGTCCAGGCAGGACTCTTGACGGTTTAGGGTGGTTTGTTGCCTGGGTTTATAGATAAGGGTTGGATCTAGCGTTTTCCGTTGTTGCTTGTTGCCGCATACCTAGTCCAATAGAAAGAGCCCAGTGTTTATATATCCCAGGACGTAACAAATGGCGACCTTGCATAGGATTTACTGAACAGAGGAATATAGTGGTCATTTGTTTTGAGATTCCTTAGGATTAGAGGAATACAGTGGACATAGTTTTTTTTTGGAACAACCAATATAACACATTAAAGACTTTAAATAACATTAGTATATACATACTTGCATAGGAGATAAGGCACATTCTATAACCGTGATAATTACTGCAGTACACAAACATGTCTAATACATCGGAACACAGTGATGGGTCAGGTCACGATACGGGCTCGGAGGGAGAAAGACCTGTGCAGTGGCTAGTCGATAGCGAGGAGGGTGCTAGAAGATTTTTAGAGGTGCCCCTTACCGCTGCCAGGGTGTTGAAGCTGAATAAGTATGGCTTAAAGTGTGTGGCAGGTCTTCAGGGTCACCAGGGTTTAAGTGGCATGAGGAAAGATCAGCTGAGGACTTTGATATTGGGTTTAGAAGGGGGAGACCTAGGTGGAGAGGCGACTGGGGGCCCCGGTCCCCAGGCCCCCCTCAACTCTACCCCCATATCAAACGTCAGGGTGCCTGAATTTAGTACCTACCCCCAAGTTGATGGTCAATGGCAGCGTGGAATTCAATCACAGGGACCCTCTCCATTAAATGCACCTTCCCCTCCTCAAGGGTTGACTCCAGATTTGTTGTTTCGGCTTGAGATGGCCAAGGTTGAGGTTGCTAGAGCTCAGGTTGAGGCTACCGAAAGACTGGCTAGAGCTCAGGTTGAGGCTGCCGAGAGACAGGCTAGTGTGCAGGCTGAGGTTGCTAGAGCTCAGGCTGAGGTTGCTATACGAGAGGCTGAACTGCAGGCAGAATCTACTAGGTATCGGGCTGACAGGGAGCAGGAGAAATCTCGAGTGGAGGTAACAGGGCGAAATATTGGGGGAGGTAACAGACATCGGGACCAATCATTGTCGCACCTGCTTAAACTAGTTCCTGTGTTCGATGAATTAGGTGTGGCTGAGTTTTTTATGCGATTTGAGAAGAAGTGTCAGGAACACCAGTGGCCTCAGGAAAAGTGGGCAGCATTAGTTTCATCAAGACTCCTAGGAAAGGGGCTAAAAGCGTATGATGCACTACCTTTAGAGTCCTGTGTAGTTTATGATGAGCTAAAGAAGGCTGTGCTACGGGCCTATGAGTTACAACCAGAAACTTACCGCTTGAAGTTTCGGGGTGTTACTAAGGGCAAGGATAGTACCTTCCTAGAACACGCCCGGGACTTGTCTGATGCACTACGACATTGGCTGCGTTCTGAGAGGGCAGCTACTTTTGAGGAGTTGAGTGAGCTGGTTCTCTTGGAGCAGTTCTTTAAGTGCACAGGCGGGGACTTAACATTAAATATAAAGGAAAAAAATCCTAGAACTCTCCAGGAGGCAGCAAAAATGGCTGACCGCCGACTGTCATTAATTCGAGGATGCGAAGCAGCAGCTGGGAGTGAGTCGGGTGCAAAGGATCGTACCCCTCCCCCTCCCAAGAATTTTGATACACATAGATACACAAAACCATCTAGCACTGACAATAAACCTGAACATAAACCAAATACCGTCCCGTATAAGAAGTCTAATGGTACCTCCCACTCCCAAGGGAAACCAAAGAGTAAAGAGTGCTTTGCATGTCACAAGGAGGGTCACTTTGCAAATGCTTGTCCGAACAAGCCACCAAACAAGGTTGTGTCATTGGCCCGCAGCATAGGGGTGTCGCCTATATCTTCTGAGTTTGCCAAGGGTAGTTCGTCAGAGGTTGGGACACAGCCTGTGTTCAAGAGTCCGGAAGGCTCGAACCCTGTCCGCGACGTCTTTGGGGGTCATAGAGGGCATGGTTTTGTGAGGTGGGCTGGCGAAAGGCGAGGAGTTAAGCTATTGCGTGATACTGGGGCTTCTCAGACCTTGACAAGGAACTTTACTGGTAGACCGATTAACGCTACTCGGGTGGTGGTAGTTCAGGGGATCAATGCTACGAAGTCCTACCCGCTGGTGCGGATGGAGCTGGAGGTGGGTGGTGTGGCAAAGGAGCTGGATGTGAGAATTGTAGAGAACTTGCCTGTTGGGGGCGTCGACCTCCTCCTCGGCAACGACTTTGCGGTGCCTGCTTCTAAGGTTTCACCCTTGGTCGTTGCCGAGAAGGCGGCCGACGTTAGTAGGGAGGAACAGGAGTAGGTTGAGAAGTGTAGCGTACAAACCATGGCGTGTGTTGTGACGCGTTCTCAGACATCCGGAGCCTTGCAGCCACCACCTCAGTCTATCAAACCGCGGAGGAAAGGTCACAAGAAAACGGGAAGTGTTGGTCAATTGGAGAGTTTTGAGCCGGCAGGTTTTCTTGGCGACTCAGTATTGGCACCTATGTTAGAATCTGGAGAGGCCCCGGGGCCTGTCACCGCTAGTGCAGGTGCAGGGCAGGCAGAGACTCTGCGACAGCATCGTTATGCGCAGCGTGAGGAAAGGATGGCTCAGCGGGACATTGGAGGTGGAAATAAATTATTTAAGATGAACTTGGATAATCTCGCACCTGCTGATATATGTTCCTTGCAGCTGGAAGATCCTGAAGTCAGGGCGTGTGGTAATGGTGCTGTCGAACTGGAGAGCGATGGGGATGCGCAGCCTGGTGATTTTTTTTTGTCCGAGGGGATCTTGTATCGGAGACATCAGGATCCCAAGAAAAAGTGGGATGGCGGGTCAGGATTAGTGGACCAGTTAGTAGTACCGAGGGTGTGCCGTGAGAGCTTATTGACATTAGCTCATGATGTGCCTTTGGCAGGGCACCTGGGGGCACGTAAGATGGAGGCAGCTCTGAGCAAGCATTTCTGGTGGCCTGGGTTAAAGGCGAGTGTCGTGTCATGGGTGTCACAGTGTCACACTTGTCAAGTTGTTGGGAAACCCAATCAGGTCATCCCGAGAGCCCCGTTACAACCCGTCCCTATCATTGGGCCGCCCTTCAGCAAAGTAGTTATCGATATGGTTGGCCCATTGCCCCCCACTAGTGCTGGCAATAAATTTTTACTAACTGTAATGGATGTAGCAACACGGTATCCAGATGCTTACCCCATGCGCAACGGGATGGCTAAGACTGTTGTCAAAAACCTACTTGTCTATTTCTCTCGTTATGGCTACCCTCAGGAGATCCAGTCTGATCAGGGATCCAATTTTACTTCTGCTCTGTTTAAGCAGACCATGCAGCAACATGGGATAGTGTCTGTGGTGTCATCTGCCTACCATCCCGAGAGTCAGGGAGTTTTAGGAAAGGTGGCACTCGACTCTCAAGAGTATGTTGCGGTGTTATTGCATGGAAAATGGGAAGGACTGGGATCTAGGTCTCCCATACGTTTTATTTGCTGCGAGAGAAGTACCTGGGGAGAGCTTGGGATTTAGCCCGAACGAGTTGGTTTTTGGACACAGGGTCAGGGAGCCCCTCCACATAGTCAAGGAGATCTGGGAGGGAGTCACAAAGCCATGATCGCTTCTAAAGTATGTAGTTGAAAGCCGTGAGAGAATGCTAAAGAGCTTGGAGGTAGCAGGTCGGAACCTTAAGAGTTCACAAGCTCAGATGAAGGACAGATACGACCAGAAGGTGAAGCTGAGGGAGTTTGAAGTAGATCAGGAGGTACTGATACTACTGCCTCTGGTGGGACACCCCTTGTCTGCCAAGTATTCTGGTCCGTATCAGGTTGTAAGGAAGGTTTCTGATCTCGACTATTTAGTAGCTACTCCTGATCGTAAGAAAAAGAACCAACTTTGCCATGTAAATCTGATGAAAGAGTATGTGAGGCGCCCCTCCGAGCCTCTCACTGTCCCGGTGTTGATCTGCAGCGATCGTGGTGGAGAAGGAGGAAGGGACAGTCAAGCTGCGGGGGAGGATAATTGGGATTGTCATGTTTCCGCGGATCAGTGGGCGGGGAATTCTAGACAAGTGGCTCACGAGTTGATATTGCACCTGCCTGAGCAACAGCGTGCAGCTGTGCAGCACTTGTTTGATTCAAACCCAGCTGTTTTCGCGGAGCATCCTGGCCTCACTACTCAAGCGGTGCACGATGTCGATGTTGGGGACCACCCGCCCTTTAAATCAGTGCCGTACCGTGTTCCCCCTATTAAATTACCAGCACTTAGGGAAGAGCTGGATTATATGCTGAAACGTGGGCTGATTTCTGAGGGTGCAGTAAGGTGGACTTCCCCCGTCACACTGCAGCCCAAACCAGATGGCAAGGTGCGGTTTTGTATAGATTTCCGCAGGTTGAATGGTTTAACCCCCACAAATGCCTACCCTCTCCCTCGCGTGGACGACAGTGTGGATAAGATAGGAAAAGCCAAGTTCCTCACTAAGATAGACCTTGTTAAGGGTTATCGGCAAGTGCCCTTGTCTGAGCGAGCACGAGAGGTGTGTGGGTTTGTGGTGGACGGTGCCCCTTATCGTTGCCATGTTATGCCATACGGGCTGAAAAATGCCCCTGCAACGTTTCAGAAATTAATGAACGACATTGTAGCCGACATTCCCAACTGTACGGTGTACCTAGATGATGTCATAATATACGACGATGATTTTAACAGTCACTGTGCTCACATCGGACAGCTTTTTAATAAACTGAATGAAGCAGGTTTGGTGGTAAATCTGGGTAAGTGCGATTTTGTCAAAGCCACAGTTTTGTACCTGGGGTTCGAGGTGGGGATGGGTCAGGTGTGCCCTCCACAGACAAAGATCAAAGCCATCGATCAGTTTCCCCAGCCTACGACTAAGAAACAAATCATGCGGTTTCTAGGTATGATAGGCTATTATCGTCGCTTCATCAAAGGCTATTCGACTGTACTTGCACCTTTAACTGACTTATTAGCTAAGGACAAGAAGTTCCGGTGGTCTCCTGAGTGTGCAGAGGCGTTTTCCTTGGTGAAACACCTGTTATGTACCCACCCCATACTCAGGGCCCCGGACTTCAGCAGACCTTTTCAGCTGGCGACTGATGCCAGTGGCGTAGGGGCTGGGGCTGTCTTGTTACAGACAGATGATGAAGGTATCGAACATCCAGTGAGTTTTTACAGTAAAAAATTAAATAGTGCACAAAGGAATTACTCTGTAATTGAAAAAGAACTCCTGGCGATAGTGCTGGCGCTCAAGCACTTCGATGTATATGTTCCTGCTTTCGGACCAGTCGTAGTGGTTTATACCGATCATCACCCTCTGAAATTCTTGAATCAGTTTCATAACCGGAATATGAGGCTGACCAGGTGGTCACTCATGCTTCAGGAGTATAATCTGGACATACGCCATATTGCCGGTTCTGATAACGTGATAGCGGATTGTCTATCAAGGGTGGATGATGTTGGTTAGACTGCCACAGGATTGAGGGTTGAGTGTGGAGGAAAATAGGCTGTCACTGTAGTTCAGCCGAAAAAAAAAAAATTAAAAAAGCAAAAACCTTATAAAAACTCTTTATTTTTTATAACGTGTAGAATTTTGTATAAGATGTTGTAGCAGTATCTAAGTTGAATGTTTTCGCTTATTGTCGCTAAGTTAGTTGAACTTGCTCGTTGGAGCGCAACAGTCTTTATTTTTTTTTATATATAGTGCCTTGTGTCGCAACAGTGTGTGGTACTAAGAGAAATTTTCTGTTAGATATGAAGAACTTAGTCAAGGGTCTTATATCTTGGGGGAGGTGTGACGCTTATGCATAGTAGCCACGTGCGGGCATGCGCGCGCGTCGGCTGCCCAGCCGTTTAGAAACCGGCTGGTGGCAGCCGGTCGGTAGGCTTTTCCTTAGTATATATCCTACGACAACGTAACTAATGTCTGGGATATTCTTATGTTGTTTCACAGCTTGAAGCTGCCCTTATTCTTAACCAACGCATCTTAGTATATTTTATTCTCGATAGTTGATTATTTCATTATAATATATAAGATGTAAGTCTAGTGAGGGCGGGAGGAGACGAGCGGGAGAGAGAGACCGGCTTGGGACGTTGCTTCGCTTGCCAGCTTGGGACAAGCCTGAAAACGTTGCCAAATGCATTTGATCGCAACGTTAGGCTTAGTTTCGACTCACGCACGGGGTAGAGGATATTGACCCGGCAACTGTGTTGAGTATTGCCAAGCATGGGATGTATTTTGCATGCCTATCTAGATAACTAGATAGGATTTTGGGCCTTATGCGGAGACGTAATTGTTACTGAGACCTAGGAAGCTTTTTTGTTGTCTCATATTTGGTGGTTTCATGCTTGCTAGTGTGTTCTTGTGTCAAGTTAGCAGGGGATAGACTGGAGGGGAGGCTTTTTGCGATCCTTCAAGTAAAGTCTGCTGGTGCGAGTCCTGTGGACCCGCACGACTTTACTAGGATACCCCTGGGAGTCTGGGGCCATTTTCTTGTCTGTGTCCCTGTGTGTCTAGTGTTGTGTTGTGTGAGGGCCCTTGCCTAGTCCACTCAGCACTGCGCTAGCACGTCTTGCTTTTGTTTTAGGGTCGCCAGGAGAGAGTCCGATACTTGCGATCTGAGTCTCTCAAGAGAGCACCCTTTCAATTAGAGTAATCTGGCGCACAGACTTGGGAACGTCCCTAGGCTAGAGCAGGTGGCTCAGCCCGGGTATTCAAAGCCTATATCTTTCCGGCTAGACCTCTGCCACCTGGCAGATTAACAGCTAGGGGTTTATCATCTCTGTATGCTTGTTATTGTGCCACAGTTTACCGTTTTTGTGAGCATTGTGAGTCAGGGTGTGGCTTAGAGACTCTGTCCGAGCAGGCTTGCCTGAATAAGAGTGAGAAGCACACCTTGTATGTGGTTATGTTGCGAGTTGCTGCCTTTATTTAATTATACCTATGCCATTATACACTGTATGGCCTATCACTAGTATTTATTCCTGCTTATGAGTTAAGAGTTCTCTAAATCCGTAACGTATTTTCTTTGCTAAGCATCAGATCCTACAGTAGCCGCATGCAGTTTAGAAACCCGCATCTTGTCTACCTGTACGATGTTTTGAGGACTGTTTGCTTTCACCTTCTTTCACGCAGGGGTGATTAGTTGTATTAATTAACGTAACGTTAAATGTACTTTCTTCTAGTTTGTTATTAAATTGTTTCTGCAATTTAATTCCGTTATCTATCTTTTCCTTGAAGCTTTAAGTCAACTTAATTGTGTGATCTTTTATATAGCCTGCTTGACTATCAGCAGTCTATAGTGCGTGCACCCTGTAACCGAGTCATAGGATACCTCGTTGTCCAGGCAGGACTCTTGACGGTTTAGGGTGGTTTGTTGCCTGGGTTTATAGATAAGGGTTGGATCTAGCCTTTTCCGTTGTTGCTTGTTGCCGGATACCTAGTCCAATAGAAAGAGCCCAGTGTTTATATATCCCAGGACGTAACAATATATATATATATATATATATATATATATATATATATATATATATATATATATATATATATATATATATAATCATGATAACGTTTCTGCATCCCAGGAGTGGGCTTGGACGATGTTGCTGTGTCCGTGGATGAGATCACAAACGACCCTGATAATACCCTATGCCTTATCCATGCAGGTATGAATGATGTGATGAGAACTTGATCCGAAAAACTGTTGAAGTACTGGAAAATGATCCAGAAATTCAATAGTAAATCGAACAAAATCATTGTTTCAGGTGTCCTCCCCAGACAATCAGCTGAACACTCTTTACTCCCAGGGATGAGTGGAGTTCATCAATGCTTGGGATCGCTTCTTCCAGCCACCTCATTTGTTTGCTGGAGACAAACTCTATATGAACCAAGTACGATCTGCGCGACTTGGACGAATTTTTAGTGATGCCGTTCCTTCTTTCCATTCAATAAACATAGTTAACAAACAATTTTCTGAAAATGAAACGACCCCATCCCCTCACTATTGCGATAGTTTCCAGTATATTAAAGTTTTGTTTTGTTTTTGCAAACGCTCGTTGTATCAGAGAAAACATTTCCGACCTTGAAGAAGTTGCAGTCACAGAAAACTCTGATGCAAAAGGTATTATTCAATCATGGCTACACATCAAACAAAGAAACTTCTTAGCTGATTACAACATTCCTGGATGTACAATGTCTGGATGTAGCCGGATAAACAAAAATGTGGCAAGCATGTTGATGTATAGGAAGGAAAATCTTCACCCACTATTTTTAGCAAGGCCATCTATACTCAATTTGGTGTAATCTATGTTCATTTGAATAATAATCTACAAGAAAAGGCGACCACTGGATTAATATATTGATCACCTGGATAATCACTGAACACTAATTATTTTATCAATAGCCAACTTACAGAAATAAGCAATACCGAAGATGTTGTACTCTTTGGATACTTCAATTTGGTGGTACCCCAATGGGGCGAACCCTGACATCTAACACAGGATCAGACGTGTACTCTTATATAATAGAAAGTAAGCTATATCAATTTGTTCACCATGAAACACGAGGCAACAATATTCGTAATATAATGTTTGCGAATAAAGACAACGTACTAGACCAAGTGAGAGTAGTAGATGAAAGCCAATTACTAGGAACTAGGAACTATTTTTGACAAAGCAGAATGGAACTTCATAAACTACGTAAGTAATACAAATTATATCTGAAACAGATTCTCTTAAATATATAATAATGCCATACTTGCTTGCATCCTCATGACAAATAGGCGCTTAACTCGAAACATTAAACCAAAATGGTAAAACACAGAATTTACAAATTGTCTACAGTTCTTTCAGTAGACTAAATAATGAGTCAAACAAGTTAAGCTATCTTGCTGTCTGATGAAAAGCCAAAACACTGATTAAACTCCGTAAGAAAAATGGGAATCCAATAGTACAAGCTTAGGCAAGTAAAACCCCAAACATTCTATGGATTATTAATTTGAAGTAAAAGGTGAACTTATCAAATCAGATCACTAACTACCGAAAACTGAGATCTTTTTGATGAAGAATCGAGATGAGTAATAATCTAGATGACGTTTTTGGATCAGTCTTTTTAAAGGAAATTTTGAATTTGATCCAACTTGCCACACCAGCTGTAAACAATAATGACATTCTATATCACAATTACGTAATAGGTGCAATAAATAGCATTAACTAAAATATTATTTTCACTTTATACAATTCATCGGTTCGCGCCGGCCGGAATACGGTGTACAATGTTGGTGTTTATATTATCAAAAAGACATAGATAAGCTGGACTAAATACAACAGAGAGTAACACCAAATGTTGGTGTTTATATTATCAAAAAGACATAGATAAGCTGGACTAAATACAACAGAGAGTAACACCAAATGTTGGTGTTTATATTATCAAAAAGACATAGATAAGCTGGACTAAATACAACAGAGAGTAACATCAAATATTCCTAGACTAAGAAATATGTCCTACGAAGAACGTATGAAAGAGTTAAATATGTATAGTTTAACAAAACGCAGGGTAAGAGGGGACCTAATCCAAGTGTTAACAAATATATAAAAGTATTGACAATATAAATGTTATCAAATACATCACAATTGATAGTTCAAAATACACTAGAGGAAATGACTAAGATAGTTGGAAAGCCTTTTAACTCACATGAGACAGAGCATTTCCTTTTCAATCGAGTAGTAAATCTATGAAAAGGGCTACCTAGTAATGTCATTGCGTGTAGTACTGATGAAATGTTCAAAATTAGACTATAAATATCTTGCTTTCAACGCGCGATTAACCATAGGTTAGGTACGGTAGTTTAGTTACAGGCAGCCTCGTAATTATCAATATGTGTGTTGTTGCTTGTTTTCCTTTGTGCTCTCTATCTAGCTATCTATCCATCTATATCTATCTATCTATCTATCTGTCTACCTCTCGCTTTCCAGTTCCATTGATCAAATTGCCCTTAGAAGTTACACGATCACTTTTACCGACATTTTGTGTTGGCAATTTTGTATTTTACACCGTTATCAACATTCAACCAACCACTTACATTAATCACCTGCCTATATAGTTACCGATAGCAATGTATACGTAGCCCAGAAACGTTGCCAGCATACAATTGTCGATCGTTAGTTGCTGGGAATAGTTACAAGTGTGACCCGTGACTTAGGAGAGCCCTTCTCGCATTTTTTCTCTGTTCCTCCCTCTCTCTTTGGCTGGTATCCATTCAGTCCCATTCACCCTACTGTTTTAAGACGTTTACCCCCATCCAGGTGTCAATATTTTCCTGGTGAGCGGTAGCGAGCCAGCATATTAATTTGTATATTTTTCGATAGAAAACTGTCTCCGGCGAAGCCGGATTTCTCCATACAATGCTGGCTCGCTACCGCTCGCCAGGAAGAAATCGACACCTGGATGGGGATAAAAGTCTTAAAACAGTTGGCTGAATGGATACAAGCAAGAAAAAGTGAGAAAAGAAGAGAAAAAATCGAGGTGGGTTCCCTTAATCAAACGGCTTGCTGCGGTAGGATTCCCTTTTGGGGGGGCTACGGTAATTATAAGGAGCTTATATATTTGTTGGATGCGGCCTGCAGGAAGAATGGGATGAGATGGGATTAGGAACTATGTTATAGTTAAAGTGGTGTCTTATTATGTGATATGGTTAAGGGGGGTCACCGTTTTTGTTATCTTCTTTTCTCTGTTTCTCTGGTTTGTATCCATTCGGCCCCATTCAGCCAACTGTTTTAAGACGTTTATCCCCATCCAGGTGTCGATTTCTTCCTGGCGAGCGATAGCGAGCCAGCATTGAGTGGAGAAATCTGGCTTTGCCGGAGACATTTTTCTAACGATAAATGTACAGATTTAGCTTGCTGTCAAAACAAAATGATATACTGTATATGCTTTCTCGCTATCGCTCGCCAGGGAAATATTGACGCCTGGATGGGGTAAACGTCTTAAAACCGTAGGCTGAATTGGGCAGAATGGATACAAGCCAAAGAGAGAGGGAGAAAAAGATAAAACAAGCGAGGTGGGCCGCCATAAACCAGGGTCTCCAAGGGATCTTCTGAATATTATAGGGTGTTGCGGTAGGTAAAAGGTTCAGTGTATATACAGACACACAGCATAACCACACACATAATATTATAGGGTGTTGTGGTAGGTAAAAGGTTCAGTGTATATACAGACACACAGCATAACCACACATAATATTATAGGGTGTTGTGGTAGGTAAAAGGTTCAGTGTATATACAGACACACAGCATAACCACACACATAATATTATAGGGTGTTGTGGTAGGTAAAAGGTTCAGTGTATATACAGACACACAGCATAACCACACACATAATATTATAGGGTGTTGTGGTAGGTAAAAGGTTCAGTGTATATACAGACACACAGCATAACCACACACATAATATTATAGGGTGTTGTGGTAGGTAAAAGGTTCAGTGTATATACAGACACACAGCATAACCACACACATAATATTATAGGGTGTTGTGGTAGGTAAAAGGTTCAGTGTATATACAGACACACAGCATAACCACACACATAATATTATAGGGTGTTGTGGTAGGTAAAAGGTTCAGTGTATATACAGACACACAGCATAACCACACACATAATATTATAGGGTGTTGTGGTAGGTAAAAGGTTCAGTGTATATACAGACACACAGCATAACCACACACATAATATTATAGGGTGTTGTGGTAGGTAAAAGGTTCAGTGTATATACAGACACACAGCATAACCACACACATAATATTATAGGGTGTTGTGGTAGGTAAAAGGTTCAGTGTATATACAGACACACAGCATAACCACACACATAATATTATAGGGTGTTGTGGTAGGTAAAAGGTTCAGTGTATATACAGACGCACAGCATAACCACACACATAATATTATAGGGTGTTGTGGTAGGTAAAAGGTTCAGTGTATATACAGACACACAGCATAACCACATACATAATAATATCTTCGATACGCACATAGATACATACATGCATTTACTCAAGTACGCACACACATATTCACTCTCTTTGTCACTTCAAATGTGGTAGTACAAAGGAGTACAAAGGAAATCAAGCAACAATAGGTCTAGTGACCCCTCTAGGCTGCTTGTCCTCCAAAACACTGATTATCAAGTGTCCAAACAGTGGTTTAGAGTGGGTATGGAAAAATTGGAAAAGGAACTACTGCCCTGGACCTAATGTCCGTGGTAGGATTAGGATGTTAGTAGGGGACAGATGGGTTACCGTAGTATTATATTATATTTTGGCTATAATTAGAGGATTTAGTATCCTTGTGAATGACCTCTATATTTTAATAGGGCAAAATCTTTCACAATTAGTTTTGTTACTGCCAATGAACCTACCTAAGCTGTATACAATTGTCTAAATATTATCATTATATAAAGATAAAAGACGTCACCTAGCCAAGACTAACCGAAACATAATATAATGTTACGTGAACCATACCGGTGGGGTAAAGAAAATACAGGCTTAATTAAGGCCATAATTATCCATTTTGATTAGCCCCAATGTCCCTCTCCTGGTTTTTATATTGCTACACAAATCATTATATAACGAGCAAATCAGCGAACGATAAAAATATAAATGACAAAAAAAAAACGCCGAAGTTCAGTTAAATCCATTTGATCTTCGGTTTGTGCTGCCAATTATAATTATTGACACAACTGAGAGAGAGAGAGAGAGAGAGAGAGAGAGAGAGAGAGAGAGAGAGAGAGAGAGAGAGAGAGAGAGAGAGAGAGAGAGAGAGAGAGAATTCCCTTGAACAAGTTGGAGAGCGCTTCATTTTCTATAATAGTTTAATTTAGATTCCAATGATAATGTCTCGGAACTTTCGACTCATTAAATATATGGTTGCATTCACATGCCTTCTGTTTTAGCTAACGCCAGATGATTTTATTATTCCTTGGATGGTTTGTACTGGATTAAACGGTAAACACGATAAAACACATACACATTCTCTCTCCAAACACGTACACCCATACATAATTATTTAATCTATCATAATCACACACCCAATAAGTTACAAACACTCATATAATATCATACACACTCAATATAGCACACACAGAGACTCAATACACACACTCAATATATCACACACAGCTACTCAATACTCAGATACCCATTGGTCTGCCCCCTGGTAACGACTCGTCAAAATGTTTTGGACCTTCTACTCTAGCTATCAATTTCTGCAACATTTGTGTCCTCTCCTCTAACATTTATTCTGTGCAACCCCACCTCTCCTCTGCCAACCCCGATCTTCTTTCTCACTGAAACAGTTGTCTGGGTCTACTAATTACAGCAAACCTGTATCCTTCCACTATATCCTCAATCATAGACTACAGTAAATCTGGACTGGACACGAACATGAAACTTTGCAGTAAGGGACCCAAAATCGCAGAACGAACCCCCAAGTTTGAACCTCGAAACCGCGAAAAAGTGATATTTTCGCGGTTTTGAGGTTCGAACTTGGGGGTTCGTTCTCCGATTTTGGGTCCCTTACTGCAAAGTTCCATTTTCGTGTCCAGTTCAGATCTACTGTAGTCTATGCCTCAATTCAAAGCCAAAGGTAGATGTGTGTACGTACGCAACAATCATTCTTGCTCTCGTATTCCCAACTTATACATCTGAATTCTCAACTTTCTGGCTTAAGCTATCTTGCCACTATCACTAAATATATATGGGCTGTTTAACTTTACTATCCAAATGTTTTCGACTATATCTTACTTCTAAAGTGGAATGCATTATATCCATCTCTCCCTTCTCTGAAATCTCCATCTTAGGAGATCTCAATATTCACCACCGCCAATGGCTCTCCTCTCATTTGACTGAATAACATGGTGAACAGCGTACATTGTTTCTATCCAAGTGACCTGCAGCATTTATATCAGCATCCCATCTGTATCCCGGACCACCCTGGAGATAGGCCCAACATTCTTGACTTACTTCTAACCTCTAATCCTTCTGCTTACACTGTAAATCTCCTCCCTCCATTGGTCTCCTTTGATCATATCCTTATCTCTGTCACCTGTCCTGTCTCTCCAGTACAGCCTTCTGACCCCCTCAGCTGAAGGTGCTTGTTTCAATGGAATGATTTTTGCTTCCGTGGCCTGCGACCGTCAAAGAGTGCCAAGCACATTACCGAGATAATCCTTTCGGGTATGGAAGCATAAATCACAATTCTATTTCTCTCAAACTATTTCCTCTATATCTTGGTTTACTCATGCTTGTTCTAATGCTGTTTGCAATAAGGAAGAAGCATTCAAACAGTATCATCGCCTTCAAACTCAAGAATATCTTAATTTATAATTATGTTTCTGTCCAAAATCAAGCCAAATCTGTTTTCCGACTCGTCAAAAACTCTTTCGTCAATATACAAAACCTCACCAACAATTTATCTTCCCCATCTTTCGCTCCTCTATTCCAATCTGATGGTACCACCATCACCTTTTCATCTGACAATGCTGATCGCTTTGCTCAAACTTCGCTAAAAACTCCACATAGGATGATTTCGGAGATATTTCTCCCTCTGCATCCCTCTCTCACTTACTTATGCTTAATATCTAAATGTCTTCTAAGGATGTACTTTCTGCCCTCTCTGGGATTAATCGTAATAATGTGTGGTGACCATATGGTGTTCCTCCTGTTGTCCTCAAAATGTTTTCTTCCATGCTAACTCCCTGTTTAGTCAAACTATTTTGTCTGTCTTTCCTCTTATGTCTTTCCTTCTTGCCTAAAATTTGCTCTCATTCAACCTGTCCCAAAGAGGGGTCACCGCTCCCATCCCAACTATCGGCCAATTGCTCTCATTTCTTGCATCTTTAAAGTTTTTGAAACTATTCTTAACTCATAATGTCTTGAGCATTTATATTCCCACAATCTACTGCCAGATCCCTAGTATAGTTTCCTTAAGGACCGCTCTACTGGTGAACCCCTTGTATATCTTAATAACTCTTGTTCATCCTCCCTCCGGGACTTGAGCGAGACATATTCTATTGCGTTACACATATTGAAAGCCTTTGATAGAGTCTGGCACAAATCTCTAATTTCCAAACTACCGTCCTTCAGCCATCCCTCTATCTGTGTCTTTGTCTCTAATTTCCTTTCTGACAGTTTCATAGCTGCAGTTGTGGACGGCCATCGCTCACCTCCTCAACCTATCAACTCCGTGTTCCTCAGAGTTACGTCCTGTCTCCAGTTACCTTCCTAATATTCATTAATGATCTCCACTGCACCTCTAGTCCTATCCACTCATATGCTAATGACTCTACCTTACACGATTCAACTAGTTTTTCACAACAACCCAGCATGCAATCACTCCAAAATTCATGTAACGAGGCCATCGCATGCCTATCTTCTGATCTATCATTTATTTATGATTGGGGCAGAGAAAATCGTGTTGCTTTCAATACCTCCAGGACCTAATTTATCTTATCTACTAGTCACAAACTTTCACAAGACTAGCAATTCTTCTTCAATCATTAACTTCTCTCAATATTCTTAGTGCATCTTTTTCATCCGAGCTTTCTTTGGAAATACCATATTACCACTCTTGCTACAACAGTTTCCCAGAAGCTGGGTTTGCTCAACCGTCCCTGTGTGTTCTTCACCCCCACACAGCTTCTTGCTCTGTACAGGGGCATAATGTGCCCATGTATCTAGTATTGTTCGCATGTGTGGGGAGGTTCCACCCATACCACACTTACCGAATGAATAGAGTCAAAAGCATTTCGCCTCATCAACTCGCTTCCTGTTACTAGTTCACTACATTTTGTTTCTACACGCCGCAACGTTGCATCTCTTTCACTCTTCTATCGTCATTACAACAATCAGTGTTCTTCAAAGCTCTCTCCGTGCATATCCCCTCTTAATAGGGTGAGTATTATGTACAGCTCTCCAACCCTAGAATTACCATATTTTCTCAGTCTTGTTTTTTATACTGGACAAATTAACTCTGGAACTCTCTCCCTCAATCTTTTCTTCATCCTATGACTTAGGCTGAAATAAACTTAGTGTGTCCAGGCATTTTGACCCCAGCGTCCCTTGAATTTGTCTCTCACTCGTTTGGCTTTGGGGGAGACACTCGTTACAGACAGCCTGCCTTTTGTCTCCTTCATATACATAGCACAAAAATATATCACTCACAGACACACACACACACACAGACAGACAGACAGACAAACAAACACACACATATATATACTGTATTATATATACCGTATATACAGTATACAGTATATATATATATATATATATATATATATATATATATATATATATATATATATATGTAAATATATATATATATATATATATATACATATATACATATACAGTATATACATACATATATACACACACACACACACACTTACGCGAACTATTAACCCTATCAATGTAACGTTAACTTCTAACTTGGTAAATCCCCTAACATGCCAACATAACTTGGCCTAACATGGCTCCATTGGTATTCCAGCCTTAACACTATCTGGTGCGGCGTCTTGGGGATTATATTGCTATTTTGCTTTTCAATTAGTAAATATTTTGATTGTTTTTGCCATTTTCGAGCAATGCATTTTTAGTTTATCTCCAAGACTAAACAACACATCTGCCCAGACCCCTTGGAAACTAACAACATCCCCCTATCCAATTCAAGTTAAATATATATATTTTCGGTAGAAATATGTACCAGCCAAAGGCCCGTTTTTCTTCAATTGCAGGCTCGCTATCGCTTGCCTATAAAAAGAATGGATACCTGAATGGGGTACAATGTGTTATAATCGCCAAGCTACTTAGTGAAATATCTTAAAACCTCCAAACTAACTGATTATAGCATGCCTCCCTGCTACCAGATATCCATGTACCAGATAGGGTTAGCCTATTCAATCAACTGATGTCAATATGTGTGAAGACATAATTATTAAACTTAAATATTTCAGGATACAAGAGCACGTTTCTGTGTACTATTCTGGGTAATAGACGATTTTGTTAATTTAGGAAGCCATTGTGGGTATCAGAGATTATATTGAGATATATTTTACTCATTTGAATCCTAGTTGCCCTTTCAAAGTTGAATAAAATCGTCTAATGGTGACCAAAATGAAGTGAAAAGGCGTCCTCGCAGACTGACAGTATTAACCCCTTCCTTACCGAGGATGCATTTTATGTTATTCCAGCTATAATTAGATGATTGTAGGAAGCTTAAGCAGGTGTCACACTATGCCGATTTAAGTGCCGACGCTCCATGACTTAAGGGTCGGGAGCAGGTCTTTGCCTACATCGCCGCGCGACGTGGGTGGGCGCCTACTCAAGAGAGCCGTCGGGAGAGGTCGTCAGGGTCCTCAGGAAAAGTTCGACATGCACAACTCTCATAAGCTGAGTTGGCGGCTAGTACATTGCCGGCACGGGGACGGTAGGCTGGGGGCATCGGGCGTCGTCCGGTATGCGTCATACGTTACAAGGGCGCCAGCCTGTCTGCGTCAGACGCCGCTTATAAGGTAGGTCGCCTTCAGGCAGCGACCCGGTAACGCCCAGGCGCCATCATAGGGGGAGGGCATACCGTGAATCCGCGACCTGGCAACGTCGCACGGGACATCGTTGATAGATGGTTTTGGGGGCGTTTTTGTTTTAACCTTGATGGAGGTCTAGCGAGGAAACTAAAAATTAAATAATATATAAATAAATAGACCCCAAAAATCACCACTGTCCCCTTAATCCGATCCCATCAACGAGTGACTATCTATAAACCCTTTCAATAGCGGTGGCGTCTGTTTTGCCATAGTTCTGCCATACTTAGACGATTTTATGCAGCTTAAGAACTGCCTGTGGGAGTTAAGAGAGATAAATGAGACGAATGGAGGTCTTGTGATTGCTACAGGCCCTTTGTAAGCATAATACAATAACCTAATAGTTGCCAGACTATAACGAGAAAGACGTCACCGGTACTGAAGGGGTTAAGGGTTAAGGGAAAGGGATGACTTTGTTTTACCAATTACTAAAACAAAATTACACTTAATTAAGGGGAGATGGGCGCATTTGTTTGCTCATTTATGGGTCTTTTTATTATGTTTTTAGTTTCCTCCCTAGATCTCAAGCGTAACCCCCCCACCCCCCCTACCCCACACACACACAAACGTCGCCTCCGACGGACCGGTTTGCCTCGTTCGGGATCAAGTGTGACGGAGTAGGGGTCCAGTGTGACAGGGTGGCTGTCCATCGCCGCCGTAGTATCTATCGGCGCCGCCCTACCTCCTATAGGCGCCGCTCGTCAGGAGCCTTGTCGCCAACCAGTTTGCGTGCTACGGTGCATGACGCCGCCCCAGCGGCGTCATTTATCTTCCTTAGGTCGTGCATGGTTGCCTCTCGACCCCTTCCAGTTGCCGTTAGGCTGCATGCCCGTCCATACTGCCCGCCGTGGGCGTCCCGCCCCTCTATCACCCACGATACTCGGCAGTGGTCTCCCGCTTGTATCGCCACTCCTTAAGTCGTGGAGCGTCTGCACTTAAATCGGCATAGTGTGACACCTGCTTTAGGAGGAAACAGTGGTAGTCAAAATTGATAATCGAGATATTTGAAGCGTTTTAATTGCTACACGTCCTACCTACGCTGGATAAAATCGTCCAATGCTATCCAGATTATAATGAAAAGGACAACTCGGTACTAAAGGGGTTAAGAAGGACCTGTCAGACTAAGAGGGTGAAGTTAGATATTTGTTTTAATATTCTGACTTGTATGGTTTCTTCCTAAGTTGAATAACAAACGTTTGAATATACTGTAGTCAAACAACTTACAGTCTGTTAATGTCAGGTGGCGGTAAATTACAATTTCCTTAACCCCCCCCCCCCCCACACACACAGATTAGGGAAACTTATTGATCTGTAGACAGACAACACAGTAATTGGGTGGTTAATTTCGCCTGGAGCGTTTTGTACCCTTTCTTATAACTCTATTTTCAGCCCCAGAAATCTATCTATCGTGTTGATTCCTATGTCATGAGAAAGAGTAATCATTTTACTACACCACAAAGTAATACAAAACAAAAATAAATAAAATTATACATTGTAAATAAGTCGGGAATACACGTTTACCAAGTAGTTGTCTTCAAACCGAGTTGCCTCGGAAATATGAGAGATGACCTATCCTGACTACATACTCCCCTAAATGCATTCTTCCCCTCTTTCCAAATCTGCAATAAACAATAACCAATGTTCCTCTAGTTATGGCAAAAATAAAAATAAGACGGATTGCGCACTAGAAGGTTTATAACATTTTCTATTTATTTCGTAATTATGTCAATAGCTTTCATTTAGATGTACACGAATAGCTGAGACACTGACTATGGAAATAAACAGAACTAAAACTCCGTAGATGCAATCGTGTTTTTTCTACGAATATGTGTAATACGGGCAAAAAATCACATGTATTTACCTTTCAGCAGTCGCCGCCAAACCCGACAATCCGGGCTTCGTGGAAGTTCCCCCACCTCGACGTTGAGGTATATCCTTGAATCCATGTCAATATTTGTAGTTCTTGTTATTCGGAAAAACAATCTTTATAATGGCGCTAATCACACACCACCTCTATGATCAGTGGGTTGCGTACTAGGCACAATTGACCACTTGCGAGTTTCAGGTAATAAGGAAGTTGGAGCTGTAGACATCGATAGTAAATAGAACTGCAATAATTATCTAGGTTTCTGATGGCTAAAGAGGATGTTGAATTGGGTTTTATGTATTGAAAACTGTACTACAACAGAATTTTAGCGGGTAAATCTCCGGAATATCGATATCTACAACTCCAACTTCCTAATAGCCTGACACTCGCAAGTGGTCAATTATGTCCATGTACTCATTTTGCCGCGCAAAATAAATTAAATGTTTATACTTGTGTTTATTTTATCCACAATATTCATTGTTGATATATATATTTATAGGCAAATATTAGTCCAATGTGCATACGTTATCTTTCAGTCATGAATGAGTTTATATTTCAATTATTTACTTGGAAGAGTTTTCCTAAACTGAATTATATGCGCAGTCACTTTTTGCGAAAATGTCACTTCGATAATGTTTATAATTTTGGATATTTTTTTCAGAATATATATTTGTTTCTGTAAAATTTCACTGAGAACACTAGTCCAAACTTCATGTGTCACCTTTCAGTCATGAATGTGTATATATCTCAAGTATTTTTTTGGAAGAGTTTTCCTAAACTGAATTATTTGCGCAGTCACTTCAATAATTTATACTTGTGGATATTTTTTCAGAATATATATTTCGAAGTAGGTTTCGTAAACTGAATAATTTGGGCAGTCACTTTTTTGCTATAATATCACTTCAGTTATCACTTTGTATAGAAATACTAAATATTCCATGGTTCCTGGATCGACCCTGAAAAATAAGGAAAATCATAAGTTATCTTCTGGTAATCAAGATCAATTCCATACATACAAGTGAATGTGTGTGTGTGTGTGGTGATATATATATATATATATATATATATATATATACAGAGCGAACCTTAAATCATTGCCCATAGAGATTTCCCATGTATTTATAGGGGTGTGGAAGAGCCAGTACTACTACCACAATCACTAATATCACTCATTATACCCTATAAATAATGCATGGGAAATCCCTATGGGCAATGATTTAAGGTTCACTCTGTGTATATATATATATATATATATATATATATATATATATATATATATATATACCATATGTACACATGCATATGCTAGCACCTAATCAGCAGAATCGAGCTTATTGCACTGGTTACAGATTACATTCACGTCCACAGCCACTCCAACAGTACACTAACATTCAACATCCACTGCACACAATGCATACAACGTTGCCAAGCCGGACTAAGCCACCGTGGTGAGGTACAGAGGCTGTCATCGTCCCCTTGGGGATAGGCTGGTCCTGCAGTGGATCATATGCAATAGGCTGATGATGATGATATATATATTGTTTACCTTTCCTTACCCCCCCCCACCTCGTACAGTCACACTTAAATAGTACAGTCACTCTCCGATATACCATTTTTGCCTAGTGCAGTTTTCCACGTCACCCATGAGGTACTGCAATAGACGCGTTAGGTGGAGATTTTGAAGCAACATATGTTGTTTATTTTACAGTCAACATCTATAGTTTGCCGAAATCATTGATGATAATTTGTGTGATATCTAAAGAGATTTACATTACGTCAGGCATGTCAACGACGTGAAACAAAAAGTAATAGTCGTAAGACACGTGAGGACTGTTAACGAATGATAAGAATAACCTAAAAGTACACTATTAAGAGCAAATTTATGGCAAACTATTAGCATTACCAGAATTATCAACATAATACGATAGCAATGCGTAAAATCAAACTTGGTTAACAATTTATTCACCGCAAACGCTTGCATAGTTTTGCCGTAAATGTTCACACTATTTGTAGTTTTGATAAATATCTATGTTTATGGCTCCAACTTTTTTATAGAGCAAAACTAGCAAGTGATCAATTAGCCCACCTTAACCTTTGCCTAACCTATCCCGATTGTATATATCCTTACTTCAGATTTCCTAGTCTTACAGAACCCCACAACTGATATCCTTGCCTTAACCCTATAGCCTATCCAAATGTAATACACTGAAGTTTAACTATCTATAACTTTAGTAAGCCTTCCTCAACCTAAAGTAAATTATCCGTAGCAGGCTGGCAAGCGAGAGACGATTTAGAGCATTTTTACAACAACAATCCTTGTTTTTAGTAATTATAATCAAGTATACACAGAAATATACATTTTTATAATTTCGTAATATCTGTTTGGAATTACTAAACAGGCTGAACCAAGTCAACATCGTCATTGTTCCCGTATTCGTTCTCACAATCAATCCAGTGTTAAAACTAAATGCCCTGGTTTGACGCCTTTTAGCCTTTCCAGTCTTCGAGGACGCTTTTTCACTTAATTTTAGCTAATATTACACAATTTTACTCAAGTTTGGAAGGCCTTCTAGGAAGTAAATGGGTAAAACAAATCCAAAATAACCCTTTGGCTCCAACAATTCCTTCCAGAAATGAATATAATCGTGTAAAAATAAGAATCTATGCCAATAAATACTAAGAATACAGTTTTGGCTGGGCAAAGTAAAAACCATATTCGTCCATAACCCTCAATGGCTTGATGATTTAATAAGTATGATGCTCGTGCATTTCTTATCCGTGAGTGACATCTGGAGGGGGAGAGACACACCACACAGATTTATTGTGGATGTGCCCGCAGTTAAAGGAGATCGTACCATAGTCTCTAGCCCACTCATACACATTCGTGGACTTCACATGTTTCTAATTATGGAAGTATATCTCTGGAAACGAATGTACAGTATGAATACAACTTTCTATACATCAACTACAACATTGTGTATACTGTTTATTGGAAAGCAAGTTCTATCCAAAAATCAATCCAGACATCTATAATAGCATAGAGAAAACATAGGAGGTCCACTAAAATCTTATCAGTGGGCTAGAGACTATGGTGTCTGAGTGTATCTGACACTCTCTTGTTGCTTTTACCTTCATCAGGCATCCATAAAGTTTTGATGAACATGTTCATCCAACATTATAATACATAACCGCATATCCAACTCATCGCCACGGGAAACTGAAGAAGCTACATATGAGCTGTTAGTGTATTTGAAGTGTGGATACCATGTTTCATCATACGCTGTTTAGTTTCCCCACTCTCTCTTTTCTGTAGAGAGAAAACGTTGGCTAAAATTACGAAACGGGAGAAAACTGTGCCAGAAACTTAGGGGTAAATCACCCTTATCAAAACTCCATTGTACCTTCGCCAAGCCATCAGAAGTGAAGCCGGCTCTAACCCATCTTAATTACTTCCTATTAGGCCTTTAACCTGTTCATTCCCGCCGGTGCTAAAGTTAATAGACCTGGGTGAGTAGTCGGGAGCCAAACATCACTCACACATCACTCACAGATCTCTCTCTCTCTCTCTCTCTCTTTCTCATTCTCATTCTCTCTCTCTCTCTCTCTCTCTCTCTTTCTCTCTCTCTCTCTCTCTCTCTCTCTCTCATTCTCTCTCTCTCTCTCATTCTCGCTCTCTCTCATTCTCTCTCTCGCTCATTCTCTCTCTTTCTCACACTCGCACAAAGCACACATCACTCACACACACATTAGGCAGATCACTCACACATGGTGAAGAATCAGCATTGGCTGTGACAGATGAGGTAATGACACAAATGCAGAGTAGGACCATTTCTATGTTATTCCTGAAGAAGCAGTGTCTGGCGAAATGTTGAATAAACTTGGGTCCTACTCTGCATTTGTGTCATTACCTTACTCACACTTACAAAACAACATGACCCACACACACCACCCACGTACACACACATACAGTTGTAATTGTGTATGTTTTTCTTTGATCATATAGTTATCCTATACTATTATCAAACCCAGAGTTTAAGTCACCACACACGTTCAGTTTAACTTGCCATAGCTATCATTGTTCAGGCCAGCTTGAAGCTAATTTGAGTCTTCATAAGTATGATTTGATGATTCACTGCAAAAACAACTATTAAATGTAACATACTTGCAAAGCTACTACAAATTACTGATCATTAAGTGCCTTATCATAATTACAAGATACTTTTATATAATACCATAAAATAAATTATAACATAATGTATCAGTAGATATTTTATTGTATCAATGGTCACTGTAATGTTACGTATTATGGCTGTTATGTGTTCCATGGACATTTCTACCACCTTCGCAATTCTTTCTGCATTTTATTTATGTTTTTATTGTATTACGATAACTAATAACGTTGTTTCTAAGCCGAGTTTACGTATTTGGTGTAAAATATATGTTAGTATGAACTTGAATTTAAATACCGTTAAATAGAATAACGGCACCTATTATAATATAATATATAGTTTATCCTTTTCAGTATTCGATGACACATTTTCTATTTCATTTTGGATTTAATTAGAAGATTAAATAAATATAAGAAAGGGTCTAGGAATAAAACAAAAACAATCCTGCTTTGATTGTTAGTTCCTTCCGTAGCAGCGTATTTTACGCAGCGTTAACACACCACGATACTAAAAGGACTCAATGTTCTCACTCTACCTTTATACGCTCCTCTTGGTGATTTGAAACATAATAGAACAACAAGAGTTTCTTTCATTATAGACCAATAGAAAATGTCACATTATTAAGATATGACACTCAAAGATCAATATAGCGTAATATTTGTGTAATTATACTTAATTGAAAACTCAGGCACCAACGAGTTTCTCTCAAATAAATACACTTTTATAGCCTTACCCAGAATATACTTCTCATGAATGTGCCTTACACCCCTTAGTGTGATTAAATATTTAACTGTCAAACACATGACAATTATATATTTTAAAGTATCACACAATAGTCAAAATATATTTATAAAATTTGTTTAACCGTCACAATAGTTGTGTCTTAACAGAACAGAATCGTGTGCTGTGAGCAATATATATCAACACTATTTGTCCGGTGATTGAAAGGGTTAAACTCGATACACAAATTACCGCTATGATGGTAACTCGTTCACGATGAAGCTCATTTACAATGGATTCAATCAATTCCTTTCATACCATACATCGTATATGATCATGACAAACAAAATGTTAAATATCTAAATTGCTATATTAGCTATCTACGTATTTTAATTCAATAAATTAAAACAATATCAATAAATAATATCCTATCAGCCAATCACAGTTCCTCTTTCATACCACACAGATCGAGTGAAGAGAACCCCCTCAACTCCAACCCAATTCCCCCAATAAGGGTTGCCAAATGCTGCTAGCCGAGTCAAAAAATTTGGCCGGAACTAATACTAATACCTCTAATATTACTTGCAATATACTTGCAATACATATTATAATAGTAACAAAACATTGTGATGTTGTAGTGTCCTTGAAATGCATTTATAACATTGGCAATTACAAAATAATGTCACATGTTATCATGTAATGTGATAGTTATGGCTATAACAGTCATTTTCTATGAGTAAAAGAGTAGAAATGTTGTACCATGATTACCGTAAGTTAAAGAATATAGATTACGTAATTAAAGACCAATTAAACCATTATATAATATTAACATGGTCTTTTGCAATATATGGTTCTTATCATTATGTATTATTATAATAAATCCTCATATCAGCGAACCCAATGCCGTATGATATTTTTCATAGTTAACGGCAGCAAGCTAACTAGCATGTGATGTGGCAGTCACCAGAGCTTCGAAAAATGTCATCCAGTAAACATCTATTCCGTTTATAGTGCTGTAGTACCGTCATACACAACGAATGGTCATATATCGTCGCCCGTCACCTTCATAGACGTTATCATCTGATGCTGGACTGACAGATAGGCCATATGTTTTAATTTCCATGATCACTTAACATCATCATTCCCTTATAACCCTTTCAATGTTCTCTCGTGCTATCTTTCTTCCTAACCTACCCAACCACCTGAACTGTGTGAACGAAATGGTATGTTAATTCCTGGTATCAAGTATCCTGATTTCTATTGCTATCATATTTCATGTGTTTGACCTTTAGACCTACCTCAGGCTAGTCTAATAATAATAAACTTCTACTAATCATTCATCATACATGTTATAACAATGACTTCAATATTGCTTCATAACTGTGCTCATGAGTTGTGGTTCAGGTGAGTGAGCATCTCATAAAGTGGCCGTGTCCGCTGGCCTGACTCTTTCTTTTAATTTTGGCTTCCACTGACCTCGAGCCAAGGGGGTAAAGGAATTAGGGATCTTGACTGTACATCGTCCCTTGCTTCCAGAGCCGATACAATCAATGGAAGTTATCAACACTCTCAAAACGAGGAAAACGGGATGGGTCATGGTCGTGCAGTTAATTGAAACATAATGTGGATATAATCAGAGAGTTTATGGTTAATATTAGACCTCTTAACTATCCTGAATTCTCAGAAGGAAATAGCATAGAAATTTGACTGAACACAAACGAGATGGATGGCATCGCTTAAGGTGCGTCCACACTGGCGGCATTTGGTCTCCAGACAAGTTGTAAACACTCCCCTAAACGCCGCGATCGACATTTGGACACATATCTACAACAATGTATGGAAGAGTGTTGTAAGAATATTGGCAATATGTTGGCAAGAAGAGTCCACTTTGTGAGGCCATTCACACTTGGTCTGCATAGACGTGAAGATAATGTCGGCATGCGAGGAGGCGGCAGCTACTGTGGTAGTAATTATGTGTGGGAAAGGTTTAAGAAATTTGGAAGAAAGAATAGTTTCAAAAACTTTAGAGATACAAAAGATAAGAGCAATTAAAAAGTTTACCTAGGCAGGGAGTCAGTACGGAAGCACAGTTTTTAAGTACAAAAGGAGGAACACCGTCCGGACCGTACGCCTTCTTAGTATTAAGCCCAGAGAGGGTAGAAAGTAAATTTTTAGAAGATATTAGAATATTAGGCAGAAGTAGGACAGAGAGGGGTGGAGAGGGTGGAATAGCACGGGAATCATCCAAGGTGGAGTTTCTAGCAAAAGTTTGAATTGATTTTTTTGTTTTTTTCTGAATTGAATTGAATTGAATTGAAATCTTTTATTTAGCCTTTAGTATACAATACAATTTTGCTTACAAATGATTTGTTAAAAGCAAAAATATATTATAATAATACAAAAAAATAAGGCTGAGCCTTTTGAGAGATGTCGCTCTTAAAGGCACAGAGTTCAGCTTTGTCAGAGGAAGAAGCGATGGTTGTGCCATCAGAGTGGAAAAGGGGAGGGAAAGATGAAGAATAAACATGGTTGGAGAGGTTATTGGCTAGATGCCAGAAAGCTTGGGAAGAGCTAGAGTTGGATAGTTCAGTGTATTAATTATTAATGAAAGAGTGCTTGGCAAGTCGAAGAATAGATTTGGCTTGATTCCGGGCAGAAAGATAGGAAGAATGAAATTCTTGAGTTTTAAGGCGTCGGTACCGTTTGAATGCTTCTTCCTTGTTGCGGACAGCAGTAGAACAAGCGTGAGTAAACCAACAAAAAATTGCATTAGACTGAGAGTAAGAAAATGGAATGTACGCTTCCATGCCCGAGAGGATTACCTCGGCAATGCGTTCAGCACTCTCCGAGGGTCCTCAGCCACGGAAGCAGAAGTCATGCCATAGGAAATCAAAGAAGAACTGCCGAAGAGCCTCCCAGTCGGCAGCACCAAAGTGCCACAAGCACCGCCGGCTGGGAGGATCGGGTGGCCGTACTGGAGAGAGGACAGGTAACGGAGATAAGTTTATGGTCGGAGGAGCCCAAAGGAGAGAAAATATTGACAGAATAAGAAGAAGGGTTAGAAGTCAGAAATAAGTCAAGAATGTTGGGCTGATCTCCGAAGCGATCCGGGATATGGGTGGGTTGCTGGACCAGCTGCTCTAGGTAATTTAGAATAGAAAAGACGAAGGCTTGTTAACCTGGTTTGTCAGTAGTAAAATACATATATATATATATATATTATATAATTATATAGAGAGAGAAAGAAAGAAAAAGGGGGGGGGATTAGATAGAGATGAATAGATGAGCACAGCGAAACCATCAGACCTTTATACATACGTGCATCCAGACAGACGGGTACACATACAGAAGCACACGCACTATGCAGATAATCGAAGACAGACAAACAATCACACAAGCAAATATACAACCAAACAATCAACCGAATAGTCAAACAATCAGTCAGCCATAGACAATCATAATTAGACAATGAGACATATAAAAACATAATCAGATACAGACAAACAATCTGACAATTAGACAATCAGACGGGCATAGGACAGAAAAAAAGTCAGACAATATATAAGTAGGCAGGCAAAGACAGACAATCAGACAAACACGCATACATGTAAACAGTCAGACAGAGACAAGACGAACAGGCAGGCAAATTTAATTGCATGCTGATAGTAAAGCCAGAATTCAATTTACCATTTTGGGATACAAGAATTTTGTTTCAATGGATTTTAATTTAGCCAAGAATTCGAAAATTGTGATTATACCAGAAATGTTTATGGTTACGTAAACCAATAGGAGTTGTTTAATGTTTTGGTTATATGTTTTGGTTTAATTATACTTTGCTGTGTATTAAGGGGGATCACCGTGTTTTTTTTTTTTTTTTTCCGTTTCTCTCTTTCCCTGGCGTGTATCCATTCAGCCAACTGTTTTAAGACGTTTATCCCCATCCAAGTTTCGATTTCTTCCTGGCGATCGATAGCGAACCATGATTGTATGGAGAAATCCTGCTTCACCAGACATTTTTTCTATCGAAAAATGTACAAACTAAGCTTGGCGTCAAAACAAATATACAGTATACATATATATACTCTCTACCGCTCGCCAGGAAAATATTGACACCTTGATGGGGGTAAGCGTTTTAAAATAGTAGGCTGAATGGGGCCGAATGGATACAAGCCAAAGAGAGAGGGAGAGAAAGAGAAAAAAAAGCGAGGTGTGCTCCCTTAAATATATACATATTTTTTGTCCTGGTGCTTTAGCGTTAGTGTTTATATTATGGCTTATAGAGTTTGTTATTCATTTAGTGTTGAGCGATAATTATAGTATTTATATAATTGTTTCCCTTATCATTATCTGGTGCGGCGTCTTGGGGGTTATTAGGATATTTTGTTAAATTAAGTTTCTTATTGTTCCAGCCATGTTCAACCAATATTTGTTTATTTTGCCCCGTAGAGTAACAACATGTTTCCCATAGACGCCCTTTTAACTGAAGAATGTCTCCCAGACTCCTTTAAGCTAAGTATGTACATTTGTCAGTAAAAAAAGACCGGCTAGAGGCCGGTTTCTCCTAAATTGCAGGGCCATTATCGGTTACCCAGGAAAAATCGACAACTGAAAAGAGTTGGGGGTGCCGGGGGTTTCATTGCAATTTCTGATTGTCGCCCAACATTATATACTGTATATACCTGTATATACTGTGTGTATATATATATATATATATATATATATACAGTATATAAATATATATATATATATATATATATATATAATATATATATAATATATATATATATATATATATATATATATATATATATATATATATATATATATATAACTTCGTAAATTCTTAAAACTAATGGAGCGAAACAGGCCTGATCCAAAAGACCTGCACCAGACAGGGTTAAGTTATCAACAGTCATGATCTCACTGCTTTGGAAATAAAATTTTATCAACATTATGTCACCAATAAAAATCTAGCTTCTATCTAGTTGTGGATCAAAAGCTAACGATCAATGTTATCGTGTGGTATTTACTTTATATATGTTTTAGCTTAGGATTAAATGCTGATGATTAGAATTTTTGGATATATATACATACATACATACATACATACATACATACAATGATTCAACGTCACTGTCCATTACATACAATGTAATGGCTTAGACGTGGTTGCCTTTCTGCAATACAATAAAGTCGCGTCACAACACCGCCCCATCATGTCATTACTTGGACTGATGTTGGCATAGTGCTAACCATCCCGCAGCAAGACTCAACTAAGTCCAACTGCAGCACCTGCACCTGCAGTATCTTCATATCACACCAACCGCAACAGTGCTACAACAAGGCAGCACCATACCAAGACTTTACTGTACAATAGTCACATTGACGTTTAGAAAAACAAAATACTGCCACAACACTGCCCCACCATGCAAACACTGGCCGACTCTGGTGTGACAGGAAACAGCACCCAGGTAAGACTAGTAAACTCCACCATGGCACCTATCCGCACCCCACCAGCCTCGGAAGTGCCATGCCAAGAGAGTGCCAATAGCAAAGCTTGATTGCATATTAAAGACTATTGGTCCACAAGTCTACCCCCCCCCCCCCCCCCCTCTCCTATTAGTTGCCTTGTACGACAAGCAGTATAGTCAAGGAAATGGGTGCAAGAATTGCTCACAAGGTGATACAAGCATGAAACTTCCCGGAAATGTTCACAAGGACCTACTTTACAATTTCAGAGCAGGAGCCACCGAGATTTCTGTATTGCATAACAACGGTTGCTAGGCAAAGCATTTTCCTTAGCAACCGGCAGCAACGATGCAGTTTCTGAACTACTATGAAGTGTTATGACTTTAATATTTATTTTCCTATATTCACTCCTAAAATGGTTCAAAAGATGTATAAAAGCATATATATCTATATAATAGAGTGAATGTCAGCACACAACCAGGGCACACTGGTGACATCACTGCTGTGTAACTCAGCATGGGGTTCAGTGCCAGCTGATCTAGATATACTAGTACTTTAATAAGTACTAGTATATCTAGATCAGTGTCCCAAATGCTATCTAACAGCCCCAAATCCACTAGCTACTAAACTGTAGTTTGTAGTTGATAGATGTAGTTAGATAGCCGCGCCTGAATTGACAGGATGTGCCAGCGCGGGAGAGCCGAGCCAAGGGTAACTGGGCTTAAGAATTACCCGGAAGGTGTACAGATCGCACGGGACTTAAATGGCACTGGATGAATGATCGGGCTAGGTGTAGGGAAACTGAACCTAGTTGTATCCCATAAAGGAATGTGTGCAACAGATGTATTTGATAAAGGTGGTAAAAGGATAAACCCTCTGCCTTAATCATATTTTGTTTCCAGTTTCAGCAAGTTTGATATATTTGATCTGCGCACAGTGATAGTCAAGACGTACTGAATATTCACAGAAATGGCCAGTGCCTCATCTTCATCTGTTCAAGCAACTGATTGGACTATCTGTGTTTTTTGTCAACTGGACACCAAAGAGTTCTCATATCACCAACTGACAGAGGCTATGAAACCATAGTAGACAACATCACACAGTTTAGTAACCTTGACTCAATGCCAATCAAAATCAATCTGGCACGACTTGACCATGGGAATGGTATTCAATTAACATTGAAAGAACAGAATGCAAAGTGGCACAAATCTTGTTATCAGAAGTTTTCACATACCAAACTGGAACGCGCAAAACGAAAGCACAAGTCTGAGGAAGATGGGACTGCTTCAAAACGAATTTTCACACGTAGCACTAGCAGTGGTGGTGATACTGCCTCAAGTGGAACAGTTGGCAGCAATTGTCCCAAATGCTTCTTTTGTTCCCAGCAGCAAACAAGGAGAACCTCCGCGAAGTCTGTACATTTCAACTAGATTTTCGTGTGAGGAAATGCGCACATGATCTACAAGATGAAAATCTTCTTGCAAAATTAAGTGCAGGAGACCTTATTGCCCAGGAGGCAAAGTATCATGCAAACTGCCTTACAAACCTGTACAATAGAGCACGTGCAAAGGTATCACAGGATCAGGATGCCTCAGATGACCAGACATGTAAAGGAATTGCTTTGGCTCAGCTGATTTCCTACATTGAGGAGAAGAGGCAAGATGAGGATGTGAAGGTGTTCAGACTTGCAGATCTTGTGAAGCTCTACACTGACAGGCTAAATCAACTTGGAGTGGATGTTACTGCACGAGTAAACAGTAAGCATCTGAAAGACCGCATTCTCATGCATCTCCCAAGGATGAAAGCTTACAAAGAAGGACGAGATGTGTTCATGGCTTGTGAAGAAGATGTTGGCTCTATTCTCCGAGAAGGATACCAGACTGATCGAGACGAACAGAGTGTCATGATGACCCAAATTGCTGAAATGATCGGACAGGACATCTTCGCACACAAAATAACATTCTCTGGATCGTTTGGCCATAACAGCCAAGTGGAGTCTGTTCCACGGTCCCTTTTGTCACTGGTCAGCATGCTTATCAATGGTTCAAACATCACAGACCAAACATCCAACACAACTATCAGCCAACCAATACTATCCATTGCTCAGCTGTTGGTGTACAACAGCATCAAGAGACGCAGGGATTCTGTGAGAAATCCACAAGTATATCACAGCAAAGATCGTGAAACGCCACTACCCATCTATGTAGGTCTTAAGGCTCATGCACTAACCAGAGATAGAAAGTTGATTGAGAGTCTATATACTCTTGGTATGTCGGCATCATACATCCGCACAATGGACTTGATCACATCATTGGGTAATAACGTCTGTGACTATTACCATCAGATTGGCACAGTCTGTCCTCCTCAACTTCGCAAAGGGCATTTCATCACCAGTGCTGCAGACAACATCGACCACAACCCTAGCTCTGCGACATCTACAAGTTCATTCCATGGCACCAGCTTGTCCTTGTTCCAGAATCTCACTCCACGAGATGTCTGTGAAGATGAAGACAATGGCCAAGGATTCACTAATTCAATAACTCAATAGAGGGGGTTGAGGAAAATGAGCGACTTGCCCCTTTCGTACACTGAACTGAAACCAACACGGTTGCCAAAAAATGACGTCTTTGTCCCACCCATCCCTGCAGACCTGGCTTCTTCCAAGACCCCTTTGACCAAGGACATGGACAAGGAATATGACTGGCTGAGTCATGTTGAGAAACATCATGCAGATGACATATCAGCAGAGGCGACTTTGTCTTGGGCAGCATACCATGCCAGCAGAGTGCCAGACCCAGACATTCTGCCATCTGTGAATGCCATGATGCCTCTCTTTGTTGAGGAAGCCAGCTCACCATCTATGCTTCGGCATTGCATGGAAGTGGTGAAGTCAGCAGTTCATCACCTGTTTACCTGTTTACATTCCTGAACAAGGAACTGCTGGAAAATGCATCAGGAGACCAGACTCTCATTGTTACTGATGGTGCCAATGTGCTATGCTTACCTACACGAGACACCAGCAACATTGCTCCCTGCAACCATGAGGAGGCAGACTCGAGGATCATGGTGCATGTCAGTGATGCTGTTATGCAGGGCTTCCACAAGATCCTTGTTCGAACTGTGGACACTGACGTGGTAGTATTGGCAGTGGCAGTCGTACAGCAGCTGGCTCAGAGACAGCAGATAGAACTCTGGATTGCCTTTGGTTGTGGAAAGGACTTTAGGTACATCCCAGCTCATGAAATATGTGCTTCACTTGGCACAGAAAGATCCTTGGCACTGCCTGTGTTCCATGCTTATACAGGTTGTGATACCGTGTCCCATCTGGTCCAGGTGGGAAAGAAGACTGCATGGAAAGTGTGGGAGGCACATGATGAATTTACTGCGACATTCTATGAGCTGCACAATGCACCTGAACAAATTGGTGAAGCGACTGAGGCTTCTCTGGAGTACTTAACCATTCGACTCTATGACAGGACAGCAACTTCTCGTTCCATCAATGAAGTCAGAAAGAATCTGTTCATCCACAAAGGACGTCAGATATAATGTCTACCTCCAACCAAGGCTGCTCTACAGCAACACATGAAGAGGGCAGTACTACAAGGTGGGCACCACTGGGGCTGCACCACGGTGCCAGAACGACAGTTGCCCTCTCCAAGTGAGTGGGGATGGACTTGCCCAGAAAAGTGGAGGCCTCTGTGGTCTAACTTGCCCGAAGCCAGTGCAACCTGCCCAGAACTACTGAAGTGTTCTTGCCGAGGAGGATGCACAGACTGCAAATGTGTTGATGCGCATCTAAAATGCACAGCCTACTGCAAATGCAAAAGTGACTGTGACAACAGTGTCTGAAGCTTTAGGAGTGGCATTTTTATAGCCTGACTTGCCCTAAATTGGATTTTATGCCACAGAATTCTTGTATATGATCTCCAAATGCAATGCTACATGTTTTTTTAGAACAAGGAGTTGAGAAAAAACCATAGCACTTCACAGTTTTCCAGAAACTGCATTGTTGCTAAGGAAAATGATTTGCCTAGCAACCGTTGCTATGCAACACTGAAATCTCGGTTGCTCCTGCCCTGAAATTGTAAAATAGGTCTTTGTTAACTATTGTGGAAAGTTGTATGCTTGTATCACCTTGTGAGCAATTCTTGTCCTATTTAGTACCGATTGCCAGTAGGATATTCTCGTTATTGACTATTTTGGCAAAATATTTTAAAACTGTTATGAATAAACAAATAAATGAAATGGTATTTGAGTAAAGCAAAAATACATACATACAGTAGCCTACACAAGTATTTGTATGATACTATATGATGATAGTGAACAGCAACTGATGGAAAAAATGGACTCGGGCATGTGTCTACCGTACATGGAATGTTTCTAAATATTACATGATCATTACATAATTATTCAGTAATATTTGTAATACCTTTCACTACAACCAAAGAGTGATTGGGGTACTTCAAATATAAACTATCAGATGTCACCCCCTCCAATTAATCATACAAAAAGGTGGTATTTGAGGGGAGGTGCTACTGGACTGGTATTCTTAAGGGGAGGCAGTTGTTTTTTAGAGTCCTCCTCCTCCCTCATGTTTAGCCCTATTAGTTATGAGATTTCAAGACATTGGCCCCATTAGTTTGGCGATATGCAGACCTTTTGCCCAATTTATTTGCCAATATTAAGACCTTTTGTGCCATTTAGGTGTCGTTTTTTCCTGGCGAGCGATAGCGAGCCTGTAATTATAGAAGTAACCGGCTTTCGGCAGGGAATTTTTTTTACCGAAAAATGTACAAATTTATATCGAAAGGGGGTCTTCTAGGTGTTCTTTTAAGTTTGATGGAGGTTTAGAGAGCAAACTAAACCCCGTCCTTAAACCATTGAGCCGAACCAGTAAATTATGCTGCACAATACCGTCTGGGCTCCATTAAGGTCCCGGATTCTAATTCCGATGTGTCACTGGGAAAATAGTATTGGCATTAAATTTGTGCTGTGCTTATTATTGTACATCACCCCACAAAAATCGCCGACACGCCATACAAATACCTGTACTCTCTCCATGGCGTCCAGGCCATAATAATAAGCCCAAATGGTGGAATAAAGATATTTCAAACTGCCTGCTTGCTAAAAAATTTGCTAATGATAGATTAAAATCCTCACAAAATGACGAAGAACGGGTGAAATTTGTAGAGCTACGACGCAAAGCCAAAAAGTTAATTAAGCAAAGTAAAAAGACCTTAGAGTTACATATTGCGAATCAAAGTAAAACAAACCCGAAAGAATTCTATAGTTATATCAGAAAGAAAAAAGTAGTTACTTCAACTGTTGGACCGTTAGTCGATGAAAAAGGAGAATACACCAAAGACGAAGTACAAATGAGTAATGCCCTCAATACCTTCTTTGCATCAGTTTTTACAACAGAAGACCTCAGTGATATCCCTACACCATCGCCGATTCAGATTGATAATTCAGATGTTCTAAGCAATATCACCGTTACAGAGAGAGAAGTATTGAATTGTTTAGATAAACTCAAGGTAAATAAAACGCCAGGACCTGATACAATCTCGCCTAGAGTTCTAAAGGAAGCTAAGAATGAGCTCTCCAAACCACTGACATTACTATTCAATAAATCCTTGCAGTCTGGAACTATGCCTGATCAGTGGAAGCTAGACAACGTAACACCGATATTCAAAAAAGGCAGCAAATCCCTACCCAGTAACTATCGTCCAATTAGCTTAACCTCAGTTGTATGTAAAATGCTAGAAACGGTCATACGAGACAGACTCGTAAATCACTTAGAGGAAAATAACATACTTAAAGATACTCAACACGGCTTTCGTAAAAAACGTTCCTGTTTAACAAACCTCTTAGACTTCTTCCACGATATCCTCAACCTCTACGATGAGAGTAAAGCTGTAGATATTATATACCTTGATTTTCAAAAGGCCTTTGACAAAGTTCCCCACAAACGTTTACTGCTAAAACTAAAAGCGCATGGAATACAAGACGGTGTGTTGAAATGGATAGAAAATTGGCTCAGCAACAGAAAGCAAAGGGTAGTCATAATCGGTAAGGCATCTAAATGGACCAATGTAAGTAGCGGGGTACCCCAGGGATCGGTACTAGGACCAATTATCTTTCTAATTTACATCAACGACATAGATGAGGGTCTCACCTGCACAATCTCAAAATTTGCTGACGATACAAAATTGCAAATAGCGTACTCTCAAAAGAACAAGTTGACGATATGCAACACAATCTAGATAAATTGTCATGTTGGGCCCAAATTTGGCAAATGAGTTTCAATGCGGATAAATGTAAAGTACTACATGTCGGATACCTAAATGAGAAAGCAAACTATTCGATGAATGGCACTCAGCTTAAGAATGTAAACAGAGAAACTGATCTGGGAGTAACAATATCGAGTAACCTAAAACCGAGTCAACAATGTTCAGAAGTTGTTAAGAAGGCAAACAAAATAATTGGCTTTATAGGCAGGTCATTTGAGCATAAATCCAAAGAAGTTATCCTAACCCTTTACAATTCCTTAGTCCGCCCTCTTCTGGAATACTGCGTTCAATCCTGGTGCCCTTATTACCAAAAAGATATAAACAAGCTAGAACAAGTTCAACGTAGAGTTACCAAAATGATACCTAGCCTAAAGAACAAACCATACGAAGAGCGTCTTAGAGAATTAAATCTATTTCCTTTAACCCAGCGCAGATTAAGAGGCGACTTAATTCAAGTGTTCAAAATCATCAAAGGCATCGACAATATGAACTGTAGTAAGTACTTCACTATCGACCAATCTAATTACACGCGGGGGAAACGGTTGCAAAATTATTGGTAAATCTTTTAACTCGCACGAATCTAAGAATTTCTTCTTCAATCGAGTTGTCAACTTGTGGAATGGGCTTCCCCGAGACGTTATAGACTGCAGCACCGTTGATTCATTTAAATTCCGCCTAGACAAATATCTCGCATCAAACCCGCGACTGACTGCGTTTGTAAATGAATAACTTTATCCTCCCCTCAGTTACTAACCCATATGTCCCCTACTAACTTCCTAGTCCTGCCACGTTAGTGGCAGGGCAGTAGTTCCCTTTCCAATGTTCCCTTACCCACTCTAAACCACTGTTTGGACACTTGATCCTCAGTGTTTTGGAGGACAAGCAACCTAGAAGGGTCACTAGACCTGTTGTTGCTTGATTTCCTTTGTACTCCTTTGTACTCCATTGTATGAATATTCTCATATTCAAAATATGATATGGGGCAGTGCCTAGTGAGTAAACAGTTCAGTAAGTTATGATAGAGAGAGAGAGAGAGAGAGAGAGAGAGAGAGAGAGAGAGAGAGAGAGAGAGAGAGAGAGAGAGAGAGAGAGAGAGAGAGAGAGAGAGAGAGAGGGAGAGAGAGAGAGAGAGAGAGAGAGAGAGAGAGAGGGGAGAGAGAGAGAGGGAGAGAGAGAGAGAGAGAGAGAGAGAGAGAGAGAGACGCATGTAGAAGCATATGAAGGTGATACTTTCGCGTCCACCTCCTCTCGGGAGTTAGGGTTGTCTGGCAATAGACAGATAGACAGACAGACAGACAGACAGACAGACAGACAGACAGACAGATAGATAGATAGATAGATAGATAGATAGATAGGTCAGATTAGCGAGTTCACGAAATATGATGTTATGACATTAAGATTTGTGTGCAATGATTAACCGAAATTGTAAGAGGAAACAAACTATATATTGGTAACACGGTAAACAGTATGATCAAATAAATAAACGGTGATTGTTGAAATATCTCATGTTTAATATAAACCCACGCACAGGGGAGCGTCCAAAGGGATCCTCATGCGTCATTCATAACTATATTTAGCACCATTTAGTGAAATATGCTGAATATTTGTGCAAAACAATACAAGAGTAAGAGTCGGTACATGTCATTTATGAGATACAATAAGAAGAAATGGAATATATAGTACAGAAATATAATTATGTAGCTGTATAATTATTGTCCAGCCGTCCACAAACACGAAACCTATATGCATTCGTGTCCCGATCGCCCTTAAGCACAGACACAGACACACACACACACACACACACACACACACACATACTGTCAGACCGTGGTGGAGGGCGGACGTGCTTGAGACAGCTGATTCAGCCAGCGCCTGTTTGGGTGGTTTGGTATTTTTGTGGCGTTCATATGTGTTGTCCTTTTGTTTATTAAATATAATTTAAATGCATTTAGTGAATATACTCCCTAGTTAAAACATGTGAGAGTTGAGTTTGATTTGAGTAGGAAAGAAAAAGTGATGGATATTCCCACCGAAACTTGTGGAGCCGAACAGGTGTAAACAAAGGCCAGCTGACAGTATGGCCAGTGGTGGGAGGAACCGGCTCAGCCTGCCCCCAAGCAGGGTAACCAGAGACCCTTATGATCGTGATCATGAGGGATTTGATATTTCAGGTTTCTCAGAGAAGGGAGTAGCAATATCTGCATTTACGGTGAGGTTGAATAAACTGGAGCGGAAGCTAGACGAGCAGGAGACAAAAAGCTTAGATTATGAACGAAGAGAAAGACGGATGGCAAACCAAATTGGTATTTTGAAGGATGAGAATTACGTGTTAAGGGTTTGTATTAGCGAAATGCAGGAAGAAATGGACAGGATGAAGAAAGATATGAAGGATGTTGAATTAAAGAAGGATGAATTTCAAAAGAACGAGGAGGTAAGGAATTTGAAATTTTCGGAGATAGTAAAGGAGCAACAGATACATAGGCAGGGAGGTATCTTTGAAAAGGATGTAGTTAAGGTAATTAGACAGAAGGAAAATCTAGTGAGGGAGACTGCTGGAAGAAAGAAATGTATTGTGATAAGAGGAGATAAGGAGAAACATAATGTAAAGAGAGAGGAGAGAAGTAGGATAGAGAGAGACCGAGTGAGGGAGATTCTACAGGTAGTGGACGAGGGTGTGAGAGAGAATGAAATTGAAGACATGCATAGAATTGGAAAATATAAACAAGAGTCTAGCCTGTCTAGGCCAATGAAAGTGCAGTTTCGCACAGTAGGAATAGTAGAGGAAATCATGAATAATAAATGGAGGTTGAAAGATAAGGATTGTCTGAAGCATATTTACATCGAAAAAGACTTGGACTTAGATGAAAGAAACAAAATGAAAAGTTTGAGGGATGAGGTGAAGGAATTGAATGCCAAAAGAACAGAACAAGAAGTGGATTTTTTTATTGGTGACTGGTAGGAACGAAGAAGAGGAAATGGTTCATCAAAAGCCCACAGAGGAAGACGGAGGGGCAAACAGAGAACTTAGGGATGAACGGTCGGACAGGGGAAGCGAGTACCAGTACCGAAGGACAGGAGGGAGAGACTGGTGTAAACCATGAACAAGTGAGAGGAACAGGGCAGGTGGAGAGCACGGGGGAGCAAGGGAGAGAAGGTGGAGTGGAAGCGGGGGGGGGGGGGGGGGGGGAGAGTAGAGTCTGGGAGTATTAGGGAGAGAGAAAAAAAGAAAGGTGTAAGAAGGGGGGAGATGAAGCTGATGTATAGTAATGCGGATGGCTTGCTGTCTAAGAAATTAGAATTGAATGACTATATTGAGAAATATAAACCACATATTATGTGCTTAGCAGAAACAAAGTTGAGAGGTGGTACTGAATTGGGAGTGTTGGGATGGGAAGGGTACAATGTGTGGAGAAAAGATAGAAGGAAAAGTGGGCGGTGGAGTGTTAATAATGACTGACAAAAATATAGAAGCAAGTGAGATTAACCTAGGCAATAATAGATCAGAAATTATAGCAGTGACAATAAAAGACAAGGACAACAAAGCAACTGATATAGCAGTGGCTTATATACCACCACAAACTAGAGCATGGAAGCGGGATAAATATGATCAACTAATCAAGGAATCTCTAGATGCACTAAAAATACTTTTTAATAGGAGAAATACATTATTATTAACAGGTGATTTCAATTGTAAGGAAGTCAATTGGGAAAGGTTAGATGCGGGAAATAATAATGAATCTTGGGGCCGTAAATTATTGAATCTAGTAACAGAAAACATGTTAACACAACATGTTAGAGAAAACACACGAATCAGAGGGATGGATGAACCATCCAGGCTATACCTAGTCTTCACCAGTGATCCACATGATGTTAGAAAGATAAATTATCGTTGTCCCTTGGGAAAAAGTGATCACAAGATATTAGAAATGGAGATGGATTTGGGAAAAAATTAGGAGAGAAATGAAGGACATAAAATAAATAGATACAATTATGATCAAACTGATTTTAAATCATTGAAACATTATTTCCAAAGTATAAATTGGGAGGAACTAGAAAGCCTGGAAATGGTTCAAGACAAATATAGACTTTTCCTGAAAGTATATGAAAAAGGGATACATAAATATGTCCCAAGGTTCCAATCAGGGGTAAAGAAGGAAAAAGAATGGTTCAATATAAGATGTAGTAAGGCACAGGATAGAAGAAACCGAGCCTGGAATATAGCACGGAAGAGACAGTGAAAATAACTGGAATAAGTACAAGGAGAAAAGAAATGAATACGTAAAGATACGACGCGACGAACAATATAAATATGAAAGGAATATTGTAGAGAAGTGCAAAAATGAGCAAAAACTATTTTATAGATTTGTAAATGGAAAAATAAAAACAAAAGAAGGTATTGTCAGACTAAGAGTTGGAACAAACAGCTATGAGAAAGATAAAGAATTGTGTGAAGTTATGAATGAAAAGCTTCAGTCAGTGTTTGTAAAAAAGGAGGAGTTTATAGAACCTGATAGAGAAATGAGAACACCACAGATGCCTGAAATGAAAGTGACAAAAAGTGAAGTGCTGATATTGATGCAGGATTTGGACGTGAGGAAATCAATAGGACCAGATGGAGTGGCTGGATGGATCCTCAAAGAATGTGCGGAAGAGTTAGTGGAACCAATCTATGAAATCATCAAATCTTCACTGAATGAGGGAGACCTGCCATTGGAATGGAAGAGAGCTAACATAGTACCAATTTACAAAGGAGGAGACAGAGAAAATACGCTTAACTACAGACCGGTGTCCCTCACCAGCATTGTTTGTAAAATTTGTGAGAAAATTATAAGGAAAAAGTGGACACACTTTATTGAGGGACAGGGGGTGCTTAGCGAGAAACAGTTTGGATTCAGGGAAGGGAGATCTTGTGTATCTAATTTATTAAGCTTTTATAGCAGAGTTGTAGATGTTACACAGGAGAGAGAGGGATGGGTTGACTGTTTACCTGGACCTGAAAAAGGCCTTTGACAGGGTGCCTCACAAAAGGTTATTGTGGAAATTGCAGGTTGTTGGAGGTGTACATGGTGGAATGTTAAAATGGATGGAAAACTTTTTAATAGGAAGAGAAATGAGGACCACGATACGAGACGAATATTCACAGTGGAGGAGTGTGACGAGCGGAGTACCACAGGGATCAGTGTTGGGTCCGATAATGTTCCTACTTTATGTAAACGACATGCCAGAAAACTTGAATAGTCATATGAATATGTTTGCGGATGACGCTAAGATCATGAAGAAGGTCACCTGTATAGAAAGTTGCCAGGATCTTCAAAAGGACCTAGATGAGTTGCACAGATGGAGCCAAACCTGGAAATGAGTTTCAATGCAGAAAAGTGTCATGTTTTGGAAGTGGGAACAAGTGAGATAAGGCCAAGCTGGGAGTATAAATTAGGAATTGAAATAATCGGCAAAACACGGCATGAGAAGGACCTTGGAGTGATAATACAAGATGATCTATCCCCGGAGAAGTATATTAACATGATCATTGGAGGAGCATATGGAATAATAACCAATATGAGAGTGGCATTTAACTATTTGGATGAAGAAATGTTAAGAAAATTGATAATGACTATGATAAGACCAAGATTAGAATATGCAGCAGTGATATGGTCACCACATTTGAAAAAACATATAAACAAATTAGAGAAAGTCCAAAGGATAGCAACGAAGATGGTCCCAAGATTGTAGGAGTTGACATAATAGAGGAAAGACTTAAGACACTACAACTGCCTACCTTGAAAGAGAGAAGGGAACGAGGCGACTTAATAACGATGTTCAAGAGAGTAAAAAGTTTGGAACTAGTAGGTAAGGAAGATCTATTCGTGAGGGATAATGGAAGGACAAGAGGGCACGAGTTTAAGCTGAGGAAGGGCAGATTTCGTAAGGACACAAAGAAATTCAGCTTCCCATATAGGAGTATAGAGACTTGGAACAACTTGGAGGAGGAGGTGGTGAGAGCGAGGAACATTAACATGTTCAAATCTAGGTTGGATAAAAGTAAATATGGAAATAGGGCAACATAAGTTATGCTATGTTAGTCCAAAATACTGGGAACTGGGAATATCCATTACGATACTTGTCTAAGTAAAATGGATTGATTGTAAAGTAACTAAGACAGGACAACACGAGCGCTGCTCAATTCCTGTAAACTACAAATAGGTAAATACAAATAGGTAAATACACATACACACGCACACACACATTCACATATACTGAAATATCCTAAATTTAGAGTAATTATACATTCATCCACCAGTCTAAGCAATCCCACCACAACTTCTCCACCTCCACCCACCTCTTCACCCATTGTTCGTCACCTCCATACCCTTACCTCCCTCCATCCCTTAGTGACAACTAGGATACAAACATAAAGTCCGAGAGGAAAAGGAAGGTGGATAATTATGCATGGCCGTGACAGTATAAAGTTACTTCGTGATGCTACTTCAAAATATATTCTTCTCAAGTTCTCATCATATTGCTGAATATATTCCATAGTGTGATTCATTAATGTAAATTATATATGGACATCTATAATAGTGTTCCTTTCAACATACTGTATACCTCTGATAACCGAGAGAGAGAGAGAGGTTTCAGCTATTGAAAGAGGGAATCTACTGCTCATTACAAAATTAGTTTCAGGTTCGGGAACATTATTATATGAACACGTAGAATAAATAAGCTTAGAATTTGTCACTGCACGTTATAAAACGTCATCAACACAGAAATAACTGTTAGGGATTGCTCACTAACAGCATATATATTGCCTTGATTGTAAAAAAACAAACTCTGTCCCCTCCCACCCCCTCCCATTGTGTCCTACCCTTTCAACACTACGACAAGTTCCCCCTCCCTTCCCATCAAGCTGCGCCATATTTGGCACAACATCTTCGATTGATTCAAGGAGGGGAATGTGAGACCTTACTATATTCAAAGCGAACAAACTACATACGAGTTTACCCAAACCCTAGGACTAGGTGGCCCACGCGGAATTGCGCCAGAGTGTACATGGATCAGCACTATTGACCGCGACTGTAGAGGTAGAGATGTCCGAGATTCTGAGATGAGCGAGATGAGAGAGAGGTTGATGAATTAAACTTCTTCCCTCAGATACAAATATTTTAGTCGGCTATTGTGTGGAGAGGTTCCTCTCACACCGCTCTCCTAGACAAAGTTGAAAGGAAGGCCTTTCGTATCATTAACTCCCGTCCACTCACCAACTCTCTGCAATCTCTCTCTCTCCGCCGCAATGTTCCATCTCTCTCGCTATTCTATCGCTACTATAATAATCAGTGTTCCTCAGAGCTTTCCCAGTGTATAGGCTTACCACCTCCTTTACGTAGGGCACGTGGTACCTGTCTTGAAATTCAATCCCACCCCTACTCTGTGAAACTCTCCAACCCGAGAGTGAAACGTTACTCTCAGTCTTTCTTCTACACAACAGCTGAGCTCTGGAATTCTCTCCTAGAATCAGTCTTTCCCTCTTCCTACAACTTAAATTGCTTCAAACTCCGTGTGTCCAGGCATTTTGGCTCGAGCGTCCCTTGATTTTGGCCCTGTCACTCTTTCAACTATGGGGGAGGCACTCGCTATAGGCAGTTCTGCCTTTTGCCTCCTTCAATCACATAGAAAAAAAATAAAAAATTGACGCCTATCTTCAGATTAATGAATACTGGGTAAGTTAATGCAAATCCTCCACTCAAACCATGAAAAGCAACAATTTAACACTATATTCCTTGAAAAAATGTAAAGAAAACTTGGTAAATAAGGCGGCTCTAGCTGTCTTGAATGTTACCAAAAATAAAAATAAAATATAATCTTCAAGGACACCTACATCCGCCTTATTAGAAACAATTTATTAGGGAAAATAGGCACCAACAGATTCGCCTTATTTTTCTCCATATAGTCCACATGGAGGATTTTCGTTATTGACAAATTGAAAAAATACCCTTTTCACAGAAAAATGCACAACAAATCTGTCAAAGATGTCAAATAGCAGGGGTGTGGGGGCGGCAGCCCCCACCCATAATGCTAGGTTAGGTTAGATAAGGTTGTTAGGTTAGGCTAATGTCCTTTCAAAGGGGTATAGGCTAGTAAACACTAGGATAGCTTATACCCGGTCAGAGGTAAGAAGAAGAAGAGTCCTACTGTAGTCTCCTTGAAGGCTACCAAATAAAAATATAACCTGAATAATCGTGGCTGGGTATATATGGTAACATAGACCGGAATTTATCCAGTTTAACACCGGGTCGAAACAGTCGATATATTATCTAGGCAAATATATTAGTTAAGTCATGTACTTTATTGCCATATATGTCCAAACCGTTGGTAATTCATTATAATATACGCCCTAAATAACTAACAAACAATCTAAGGATGTTGTATCAGGGCTACGGTCATATTTACATGGGTCGTACGCGCTCGGAGTTTCGCTTTTGTTTTTGTTTTATTGTATTTTTGCCCCTTGCTGGCAACATATATGGTGATGACATAAGTCATGGGGGGGGGGGGGTGATGGGGCAACTTATTTTTGTATCCCACCAGTAGTCAAAATTGCCGGAAATGTGATCGCAAGCGAATATGGTTTGTTGCCTTGGTGTCTTAAGATTGATGGGTACAATTTTAGTTACTGGACACCTATTTGACAGGTACAGTAGCCCAACTAAGTTTTGCGACAATATTAGGTACGTGGCACCTGTCTAGTTTGCACTCCCGTCCCAAGCCCGTGTGCCGTGTGGTCGTGTCTAGCAGGGGCCATGGTGTTTAGGCAGGCGCCAGCGCCACCTGCGCTACCACAGCCAGGGCACACAGACACAGTACTCGCACATGCTGGGCGCTACATATGACAATATTGCTATCATTATTTGTTTGTATCATAATAGAGGCTATCTCTCTCTCACTGAGGTTAATATCAATCAATTTTCAGCTAAACTATTTTTAGATTAATTAGCACACACGCACACACAGAAACGGAAGGCAAAGTTCAGTGTTATAAACCCACATTCTTCACTGATTTCCATGATAAAACAATGAGGTGTAAATAATTGTGTTCTTTTATCTAGTTAACCTTTTCAAGATCCGATTCGCATTTCTGTTCTGTGTTATGGTAATTACTAGACGATTTTATTCAGATTAGGAAGCGTATATGGAAGTCAGAGGGTTGATCGAGCTAGTCTTTACCCTTTTAATAACCACAGATCCTTCCTAAGCTGCATAAAATCGTCTAATGATAGCCAAAATAAAGTGCTAAAATGCATCAGAGCTTCAAGGGGTTAACACTCTTTAGATAATACAGGTATGTTATAATCTGCATCATCTTGCAGTGCTGGGTTATACGATTAGTTCTATTTGCAACATCTGCATCAGGTAATATTATTAATGATAAGAACGTGTATTAACCAATACTGTTCCGGCGACGTCCTTTTCTTCCTATTCTAGCAACTCTTACGCGATTTTATTCAGCTTCGGAAAGACTACTAGCCATAATAAGGCTTCAAACTATCTCAACCAACCCTTTTAACTACCACAGATCCTTCCTAAGCAGCATAATATCGTCTAAATATAGCTAGAATAAAATTGAAAAGACGTCGCTGGTACTCAAAGGGTTAATATACAGCTAAAGTTCTTACTGTTTCTATGAGATACTATTAGAATATAGAAAATTATCGTTACCGTATCATGATATTAGAATCTAACTTCGATGAAATTATGTCTACCGGTACTATGGAAATATATGGGAGTATAACTAAACATTATTTAGTTTACCGGGTATATAATTTAAGTTCTATTTTACATAATTTTACACCCACACACACACACACACACACACACACACACACACACACACACACACACACACACACACACACACACACACACACACACACACACACACACACACACACACACACACACACACACACACACACACACACACACACACACACACACACACACACACACTGGTCCGTAGCATATTGGTTAGCGCACTTGGTTCACAGCCAAAAGGACACGGGTTCCATTCCCGGGCGGGAAAGAAACATTTGGGCAATTCTTCTTACACAATGCGCCTCTCTTGACCTAGCAGTATAAATAGGCCTCTCGAATAAGAGGCCACTTAAGTCGTTTTTAGTGTTGGTGGTCTATTACTAGCTGGACGGGTACCGTACTGGTCAACCAAACACTCAAAATGCAGATATCGGCAATTGGCTGATTACAGATTACATGCATATCTACAGCCACTCCAACCATGCATTAACACTTCACGCAATATATTCCCAGGTCGAACTTTTTTCGGTTAAAACAGAATAAATACATAAATAAAAAAGCTTGAAGCTGTAATTATTGGAAACTGAGGTGATCAGAAAATCCTCAATACTCTCTTGCCCACATCACACCTAGTCATCCATTCAGCAAGTCATGGCTCATCATGCTGCTAAGGTTGCTGAACGTGTTAGTATGGTTGGGATGACCGAGAGTGGGGTGTCGGAACGTTTACCGGTGGCAAAAAAAGGTGGGAAGAAGGGCAACTGACAAACCGACATAGAAGTGGAGCTAAGCGGAAAATTAAACGGTATATGTATAACCATCCATTCTCCAATGCCGACGAAGCTAAGCAACATTTGCAATTTCAAGCTTCTACAAACTATACGCAAGAGATTGAAGGAGATGGAATATAATCATAGATCACCAGCTGTCAAGCCAAAGCTAACCAAGAGGCACAAACAAACCAGGCTTAATTTCGCTCGACTATTTGTTGACCAGGGCATTGACTATTGGGCACGAGTTGTTTTGATAATGTCAGAGGGGTTCCATAATAGTACCAGGACGATTAAAATTGCATCACTTAGCCGAGGTGGCGGGGGTTCTTCAAATAATAATTAAAGTGGCTTCCTTTATCCGCTCATGGCCGAGTGGTTACGGTGCCCAACTCTCCCAAACATACCTGGAGTGAATGGGTTCGAATCCTGGTCAGGATACCTCTATCCCAACCAAGAGTTGTTTTCTCAGACAAGAACACTTTCAGCTCAACCACGCATGGGTCGAAGACCCATTGGAGGCCTAGGAACACGGCATGTGAGTTAGTCCTTGTTGATATTGTGCATAAAATATATAGAATAGTCATCATACAGAGTAATGCTTTCCATCGTAGCACTCTTAGCTAATTTCATGTTAACCGAGCATTATATAACTTCTTAATTTAATTACTCATCCACTAATACACCTAACTTACTAGTTAACTCCTTACTTATATTGTTCAAATACTATTAAGCTAGCATGACTTGATATAATATGCACATTAACCACTCCTGTCTATACCATCGGTTGTTTACCTAAAAACCAACCACGTTCGGTTTAGTAACTCATCCTAGCCACCTCGCCCGCCACTATCTGTGCAATATAGGATAGATCTGCCCCTATTACTTCCCTCCCCCATTAGTGAATGCATATAACTTGTTTGCGAATATAATACATATTTTACCTAAACTATCATTGGTGAATAGAGAGACCAGTTTATCATGAGAATCAATAAATATATACCCATTAACCCCATTAGGATTGACTAATTTTGGCAGTTTAATCGGGCTTTTCGTTAGAGGGTTTATACAACTTAGGGAAGTTCTGTAGGAATTATAGGGACACATACTATGTCATATTTACCCTTTGACTTTCATATTCCCTTTCTACTCTGAAAAAATAGTCTCCTTTTCTACTCTTAATATAATAGTATAATGCAAGTCTGAATAAACTGCCAAATACGAGTCCTGATTCCACTAGGCCTACATAAACATTAACATAAACAAAAATCATAAAAGAGGGATTTTTCAGAGGACTGACTCCATGGGCTGACTGGCTCATGGTATAAAGACTAATATTAGTCTTTATACCATGGACTGGCCCATTCACGGCGGATCCCATTGACAATCAGAACATCACAGCCATGTGTCTATCTAATTAGGTTTCTAAGCTTTCTGTCGTAATTGATCCTACTGTAGCAATCGGTAGCCTATTTCACATATCTACCAAAATGTTGCATGCTTATCAGAGAGCAGCAGTCCGTTTTCCACATCGTCTTTGTGGATTCCACTTCCAACTAAACCATCTGTATCATATCCTCTCTTACTCTACACTTCTAATATACGCAAGCCTAATGTTTTCTCTAGTCCCCTTTCTTTTGTACTGACCATATCATGTCTTTCATGATATTCACTACCTCAATAATCTTTTACTTCTGTTAAATGGTCTAACCCATTCTGGCTATAATTCCGTGTCATTTGGCGTTATTCATCATGCGTTAGAATATTATTGATGTTCTAATGTTCTATTATTCTGGATTGTTTTGCCATTCTTCTTTGTACCGTAACTTCCAAGCAATCTATGGGCACTGGACAGCAAAATTAAAAACATAATCCATGTGAAGCCTTACTATGGACGGGTGAAATTTTAAAATTATGTTTGTTGTTATTCACGCTTCTAGATATCTATCTAAAAACTCTGATTTTAAACAATGTTGCATTGTTTTTTTTGTTTCATATCATGACTGACGAGGACTTCCAAATCTTTTGTAATAAATGAGTTACTTAATTCCATGTTATTTAGCCATCTAGATACCACTGATGTTGCGTCTTGCCCCTGTCACCACTCAGATTGGTGAACAAATTATATATATATTTTTTTTCTTCTGAGATATAGCTGGTGGTTACTGGCTACCCTGGCCTTGCGTAAGGGATATGGGTAATGGAATCGGACATCACAAGAATGCATTGAACTATTGAATCTCCTCATACGGGAGATATATGGCGTGTAATTATTGACGAAGTAAATATTGTTAAATTTAGATCCTGGGATTTCTGTCGATTTCCCAAATATTCACTAAACTGCATGTATTGCCCATTAGGGTAGTGTATCAAATTATTTTTGGAGAGCATGAATCGTTATCAGGATCAATAATTCAACCTATTTTTAGTGCCATTTGAAAAAATACCAATCTTTTTAGTTTGGCCTAAATCAAGCTAGGTCGTTAATGTAAAAGATGAACAATTGAGGAACTAAACACCGACCATCGTGTAAGATCCCAACCTTCACTACACCCAATCTGATTGTATAGGCTACTGTTAATGTTAATTTTTTGTTTCCTACTAATTAGCCATGGTCTAATTCACGTAATATAATTCGCCCTATTCCATGAGCTGCTTCTTTAATCAGCAACCATTCATGTGGATATTTATCGAAAACTTTACTGACATGTCAATATCTTTGAAGGTATCTTTTTGTCTTTGTTTATCGATTCGTATGCTTGGGAAAAGAAAGGTTAATAGATAGCGAGACACTCGCAGCCAACACGGTTAAATTCCATTACAAGATTGATGATTATGCATTTAACAGATGTGACGGCAGCATACTCCTCTTAATTTGACGTTTGTAATTTAGCCAGTAGCCAGCCCTTATTCCCACAAGGGGTAGGGATTATCAACAAGAAACACATGAAAGGAGGAAACAAAAAAAAGAGGTGGCAGGGGAAAAATCCATACAGCAGTTCGCACACAAGCATTCGGAAACCTCAATCATTTATTAGCCCCGAGATCATTGGCTTCACCTCAGATGCTATTGACGTCCAGACAAATTAAGTCTCTTAGTCATTTAGCTGTATAATTTTTGTTTGTTTTAGTAACATCGAATATATAATTATAAACGTTTAGGATAGCTCCTACAATATATACCCGGTGCCAGCGAACTTGGCGCTAATCCTGACTGCATAACATCTTATAACCAAAACAAAAAAAACAAAAAAACACACACAAAAACAAAATACAAATACATAAATATGAGTAGATCAGGAAATAGATGTAGAGATTGACTACCCGTTTCTCGAATACTTTCTACACCAACACCAAGTATAGTGTTTAATAGGGGTTCTGATTATAACAATCACTAACAAGTGTAAACTAGATTATATAATACAATCTATGCAACTCATTGTATCCATTTTAAGTTATGTATAGAAATGGATCTATAAAGTAGTTTGTCGCGCGTAAATATATTTATATTTAACGGAGAGAGAGAGAGAGAGAAAGAGAAAGAGAAAGAGAAAGAGAGAGAGAGAGAGAGAGAGAGAGAGAGAGAGAGAGAAAGAGAGAAAGAGAGAAAGAGAGAGAGAGAGAGAGAGAGAGAGCCTTCTATTATGGTACAAACAAATAATGATAGCAATATTGTCATATGTAGCGCCCAGCATGTGCGAGTAGTGTCTGTGTGCCCTGGCTGTGGTAGCACAGGTGGCGGTGGCGCCTGCCTAGACACCACGGCCCCTGCTAGACAGACCACACGGCACACGGGCTTGCGACGGGAGTGCAAACTAGACAGGTGCCACGTATCTAATACTTTGTCGCAAAATTTAGTTGGGCTACTGTACCACCAAGGATTTACTACATATTTTTTGTTCGGTTTCCACGCATCCAACAACAATACCTTTTTCTGGTCCGGTAATAGTATTGAAAACTATACAATATCTTTTTAAATGTGGTTTTCGACGAGAATAAAACGGCGCGTTTGTGCCGAATACGGAGGCGGGAGTCCGTCGTCGCTTCGGATCGTCGCGGTTTGTTTACCCCGGACGCTCGAGGTGATGGCCAGCTGTTTTACTTGCCCCCTGCTGGCCACATAGATGACGATTATTATAATTCACGGGGGGGTGAGGGGGAGGGGGGGGGGGGGGGCAGAGCCCCCCCTCAACCCGTATCCTGTATCCCACGGCCTATAACGCAAGTCTTGATAAAAAAATGTACCCAACAACTTGTTATAAGCTTAGCCATTTTAAGTCGACCGCCAAGGCGCCGGGAAGTCACTCCGAGCGTAAAGTAAACAAAGCGACGCTACTTCCACGAACGCAACAGAGTTGTCTTTATATTTAGTCTCATAAAATCATTATTAAAGTGTCCCCATTGCTTTTTTAGTGTTCCGTACACCAGAAAAGGGTGTAGCTCGGTGTTGAATGCGTGGAAACCAAAAAATTAAATGTATTAAATCGTTGGCGGTACCTGTCAAATAGGTGTCCAGTAACTAAAATCGTACTGATTGATGGTTAATGTTTGTTTTGCAATTTCCGACGGGGTTCATAAAATAACACACATAAGAAAAATGATAAATCTACAGTTATAATAACCCTATTTCGTCGCTATGCTGTTGGTACTAATGGGTAAATATTATTAGTAGTAGACTTAGTATGGTTTGATGATGCGCGGAAATGTATATTTGACTTGAAATAGATACATTGAAGTATTACAAACCTTCGCGAACCCATAAACAGGGAACGTGAGCTGGGTTTAGACCGGTCGCGAGACAGGTTAGTTTTCGGTTAGGTTAGGTTTAGTTAGGTTAGGTTAGGCTAATGTTAAAAATACTAAAATGCGACGGTCCTCGGTATTAAACAACACTGTATATCAAATAAAAATTTAAAAAACAACAAATTACCTGTAAAACTTGTATCTGGTTGGTGATAAATGTTTATCAAAATAAGTTTTTTTCCAGTTTCCGCGTCTGCTGAACCATCCAAAAACACGCAAAAAGGCGTGTTTTGAAGGGGGGAGGTGGTGAGGGGTAGTATAACTGTAGATTTACCAGAAAAATAAAAACAAGGAAAACAAATAAAAAATACTTGTAATCGTCCCAGGAGTTAAAAAGGATATTTACCCATAGACCGACTTTCTCTGCTTAATCTAGCGCCCCCTCATTACACGGAAGTTTCCTTAACTATGGGAACACTGCAGACCAGCCAGGCGCACACATATCAAGGAGTATCTAATAAGGAGCAACAATCAAGGTCTTTTGGTTGTAGCCTATTCCCCACGACAGAGGTGCTACCAAATCCCTAGGGCGCGCACGGAACTGACCGCTTGAAGTCACGCTTTAATCTCCTTGGACCTATCGCACATTAACACTCAAAGAGCGGGTGGTAGAGTATATTTGACTGTGCCGCCCAGCGGGGGGTTTTACCGTAAACGAGCTTGTTTCCGTGCTAGTTTTCATGCATAAACAAGAGCCAGAGCATAATACAAGTATGTATCCCTGAAAAAGTGTTAAATGAGCTTTCCAATGACACCAGAACCATTCTTCTACGATCACTGGTTGTCTTGCAACGATTGTGCAACTGAAGGGCAAAATCGGTAAAATATGGTAATTTCCTTACATTATTACGTGTGAAACAAGTGAGGGAGGATGGAGTAGGGCGGAGTACATCTCAGTAGCTCCACGGCCATCGTGGTGAGCGGTCATGAGGTAACCTACGCTCCTCCCACCGCTTCGCTCTCTCTCAAAGCACATTACGTGCTCAAAATTGCATGCGACTATAGCCGGGCCCCGCCACATAGTCCTTGGTTCTCTCGCCCGGCTATAGCCGGGCGCCGCCAGTTAAGGGTTAAAGTATATGTATGTGAAGTACTATCGAGCATACAAAATAGATAATATCTCGTAACTGTCCTCCGAGAATTAAACTCCACATTTTACTGCTACCGATTGCACTAGTGAACACCATTGTGACGATTAAATGACAGTAAGTATTATATTAGCCCGAATTAAGTTACATAAACAATATTGAATGGAATACAAAACGGGAAAGTTAACTTACCAGCGTATAAAACCGCACATCAGATACTTCTTCCTCTTCTTGGTTATTTAAAGGCACCTCGGGCGGTATGACCACCCGCTACTGCCCTACCTCGCTTCCACTGGCCTCACAACAATTTAAGGTTAATTAATGTCCGGCAGGCTAAACATTAAGGAAACACTGGTCGTAGAATACTTAATCGGAGGCAGACCGTTTTTCGGTAAATCTACAGTTATACTACCCCTCCACCACTACCCCCACCACCTCCCCCTTTCAAAACACGCCTTATAGCGTGTTTATGGATGGTTCAGCAAACGGGGAAACTGGAAAAAAAACTTATTTGATACAAAATTATTATCACCCAGATAAGAGTTTTTCACGTAATTTGTTGTTGTTTTTGATTTTGTATTTGATATACAGTGTTGTTTAATACCGAGGACCGTCGAATTTTAGTATTTTTAAAATTAGCCTAACCTAACCTAACTTAACCTAACCTAACCGAAAACTAACCTGTCTCGCGACCGGTCTAAACCCAGCTCATGTTCCCTGTTTATGGGTGCGCGACGGTCTAAACCCAGCTCACCTTCCCTGTTTATGGGTTCGCGAAAGTTTGTAATACTTTAATGTATCCATTTCATGTCAAATATACATTTCCGCGCATCATCAAACCATACTAAGTCTACTACTAATAATATTAACCCCTTACTACCAACAGAATAGCTACAAAATAGGGGTAGTATAACTGTAGATTTATCACCTAATCTAACCTAGTATTATGGGGTTAACATTAGCCTAACCTAACCTAGTATTATGGCAAAAGTTGGCTCGGATTTAAGGGATTTAGCGGGGGGGGGGGGGGGGGGTGTTAAAATATAATTTTCGTAAAAAGGTTGTCAATACGGTACTTTCCCGTTATCAATGTACAATCAAAGCTGAAAATGGCAGAGTAAACACCGTAGACTTTATTGACTTTATTTCGCCTTCGTATAATCGACAGCCAATTTTTTGGTTTTATTTACTAAGGGATTAGTACTCAACCAGCGGGGGTGTGGGGGCAGCAGCCCCCACCCATAATACTAGGTTAGGTTAGGTAAGGTTGTTAGTTTAGGCTAATGTATTTTCAAATCACTGTCGGGGTCGTGTCTCAACATCGATCAATAGGCCTAATGGGGAAAATAGGTTTTCCCGAGATTTCTAATTAATTACAAACACTATGTATATTGATGCAAATGAACAATTGCTTTTATAAAAAACACTGAGAAAATTCGTGGTATTAAAATAAAAAAATCCGGAACCGGCCTTCGGCCGGGAAATTTTTCTACCGAAAAATTTACAAATGTATCTTGAAGGGGGGTCTAGGGGGTGTTTTTCTAAGATTGATGGCGGTCTAGGGAGGAAACTAAAAAAACATATGAATACATGAATTAATAGACCAAACACACAGCCAGTCTCCCCTTAAGTTAATAATGGAATTGCCCGGCGGGCTAATTACAAGTGACGCTCTAGTTACCACAACACAAACTAACTAAAAGCACTAGGCCAGGAGCAAGAGGACCTTATGCTGCTAACCAAAGTCCGATCAGCCGAGGAACTAGGGCCATAGCAATAATACGAAGGGAGGTGCCCTTATGAAGCCCAGTAGCAGGCTACAGAAGGAATCACGATAAATCTACAGTTATAATACCCCTATTTTGTCGCTATTCTGTTGGTACTACTGGGTAAATATTATTAGTAGTAGACTTAGTATGGTTTGATGATGCGCGGAAATGTATATTTGACTTGAAATAGATACATTGAAGTATTACAAACCTTCGCAAACCCATAAACAGGGAACGTGAGCAGGGTTTAGACCGTCGCGCACCCATAAACAGGGAACGTGAGGGGGAGTTTAGACCGTCACGAAAACAGGTTACTTTTAGGTTAGGTTAGGTTAGGTTAGGTTAGGCTAATGTTAAAAATACTAAAATGCGACGGTCCTCGGTATTAAACAACACTGTATATCAATAAAAACATAAAAACAACAACAAATTACCTGAAAAACTCGTATCTGGTTGGTGATAATTTTTTATCAAAATAAGTTTTTTTCCAGTTTCCGCGTCTGCTGAACCATCCAAAAACACGCTAAAAGGTGTGTTTTGAAGGGGGGAGGTGGTGGGTGGGGGAGGGGTAGTATAACTGTAGATTTAACGGAATCACCAGTCGTAGAAGGGCGAGGAGTAACTTATGGGCGATGGGCACTACGGGCAGTACAGGCAGCATCAGATACTTTTTATGCCGAATGAATGGTATAAAACAGGGGGAAAACTCTTTAGTTTGAATATACCGCAAAACATCTAAAGAACAAGGAAAAGAAAAGGGAAATTACTATGATAGGTGAAATGTAACTGAATCAATTGTCTTATCTGAGGTAGTCTGTCCAAAAGTCGATTAAGAGGAATCACCTGTTTTTTTGTTATCTTTCTCTCATTTTCTCTCTTTCCCTGGCTTGTAACCATTCAGCCAACTGTTTTAAGAAGTTTATCCTCATCTAGGTGTCTATTTCTTCCTGGCGAGCGATTGCGAGCCAGCATTGTATGGAGAAATGTGGCATTGTTCAATCGAAAAATGTACAAATTTAGCTTGCTGTCAAAACAAAAATATATATATGCTGGCTCGCTACCGCTAGTCAGGAAAATATTGACACCTGGATGGGGGTAAATGTCTTAAAACAGTAGGCTGCATGGGGCCGAATGGATACAAGCCAAAGAGACAGGGAGAGAAAGAGAAAACAAGCGAGGTGGGCTCCCTTAACTATGAAGGAGAGTTGTGTAGAAGCCGGATTGTAGAACAGGCGATCTTCTCAGTGCGGCTGCGTGAGAGAAACTACCCCTGTGTATGTAACGGTACACTCACACCAAAAAAGAAACAATCTTTACACTGGTGAGCTGTAAATAATCTAGTGTGAACGGAATGAATCAGGTGAAACATACGTTTGTGAGGTATTATCATAAGATTTCGACCCACTTCCAGAATGTTTAGAGCGTTAGTGTAAAGATTGTTTTTTGGTCGAGTGTACCTTGGCTGCCAGATGGATACCCAACTAATTGTAAGGCGTTGCCATACCAATACGATTATTGCAACTTTGATTTATATACGGCCGGCGGTAATCTGTCGTAATATACATAACATATAAAGTCCGTATAAGATTACAATTAATATAAACATGTGTTCATATAACAATATAGTTCCGTATCGTACGGTATCATAATACAATAATAATATTACCGTTTCACCGAATATGGTCCAAGTATCGCATTAACTATCGTATTCCACGACACCCATTGATTCGATCTATGTTAATACATTTTTCAGTAAAATTCGTCAGCATATCATAATAGCTTCTCCAAATATTCTATACACAATTCTGTCCACGACTGCGTTGTAAAATCGTCTGCCCAAGTAGCAGTCACTGAGTAACTGTACTAACGACAAAAGTGTGTTCCCCTAACCTGCCGCTGTGTGAATCTGAATCACCTGGGGGTCGAGAAACGAAGCATTTATTGAGTGTAAACGGTACTTATTGCAGGTGCTTCGTTTTTCGACCCCAGATGTTTCGAATTCACACAGTGGCTGTTTGGGGGAACGAACCTTTTTCGTTGATAGTACATTACTTAATGATGAACTTAAAGTTAGCAAACAGATATTTAAGGAAAACACTGGCTTGTCTATGTGTCTTAACGGAATGTTTCAAAATATTACGTCAACGTGTATGAACTATTTACTAGATCTTATCACAGCAAGGAATTGTACACTATAGGACATACATTGTGACCTTAAAGCTTCGAATCTGTCCCAAGCTAAATCTAATCCTTTCATTAATTATGTACATTCACGAGCATAAATACTGCGACACCAACCAGATAATGTTAGCCCCTTCGACTCCAAAGGTATTGACAAACTTTGTATTCAAACTCACAATGATTCATGTACTGTACTTCATGTTAGCTACCGTCAGACGATTTTATTCAGCTTATTATAAACCTCTCGTGATGAAGGAGTTGGCGTTATTTGGTTGATGTCGCAGAATTTATGCGCGTGATTGTACTTAAAAATGATTTACAGTTGAAAGGTTCGGATTGGGCCAGGATTTGTGCCGTAGTCGAGTATATAGTCAATAGTATAATTGCGGCGCACCCATTTGAATCAGTAATGAACAAGAACGAAGACAGTATAATGCCTTAATGTACAGTTTGACTCACATATTCCTTTCTCAACCATCCCAGCAAATCGTTACTTGGCAGATCCGCACCCGCTTCCCTAACCCCCCTCCCTCACTCCACCTCCTACCAATAGGTGGAAGGTAGGAGGTGGAGCGAGGGAGGGGGGTTAGGGAAGGGGGTGCACCGCTGCCTAATCACGACCAGAGAATATATAAGGGAGATAGGAAACTTCCTAAGCCTCCCATTAAAATAAATGATACCATAGATAGCGAGTCTGGCATCGATTTGAGGCTGCAACCAACGCCATCCAGTGTATGGACTCGGTACTAATATTTCTGAACACAATCTAGGGGATTTGTCTCCATACTTCACACAGCTACTGTATTCAATATTGATAGTTTACTTTAGGCTAAGCAATCCTCCCTACACACTTTACTAATGTCAGCATCGCCACTGCTGTATAACATACCAAATGATGGTAGGCTACTTTATCATTGTTTGTTCGTTATGAAATTATTTACCTCATCACCTCTACTATAATAAGTCTATTAGTCTACCATGATATATACGATACTAGTCCTCTAGTCTGGTCAAAACTACATTTCGCAGTTATATGATTATCAAGCGTTGCTCAGGTTGATTCTACGCATTTGAATATGGCATTTACAGACATTTTCTATTCATAAATGACTGTAAGAGGAATGAACACATTAAAATCAATTAGAAATGTTTATTCACTATCAGGATATTCAAAATTAACTGCGAAAACATAATTTCGGACTGACAAAGTATGTACAGTATTGTAGTGACCAATGTACTAACATATTCATATAAAGCTACCAGTAAAACTATATTGAAATTGTAACCTATAGGATTGAGTTGGTTTACATCAGAGTATTATGTATGCACTATAATCAAATAAACCCATAGTATATCAATAGTACGGGTAGGTCATAACCAAAGCTTGGGTGATTATCTTTAAACGAAATGTTTTAGTCATTGTGTATTTGGTCATTAAATATTAAATAAAGAGAATAGGCTATAAATAATTAATTTCCTCACATTAAACAATTGAAATTAACCACGAATACTTTATAATTTACGTATAGCCTAATCGCCCTAATGTCTGTAATAGGAATATATAATCACGAAACATATCCTAAACAGCTCTGAGCACAATTATATTATAACCCACAAGACTGCATTATTATGCTATACAGTATATTGCGTTTAACACATCATTAAAAGTAGGTTCATGTCGGATCCCTATTATAACATGTGAAGGATAATAACACATCTTAATAAATAAAGGTCAATGTTTGTCTGTTGTCAGTTACCCGACCTTTGTTACTAAACTCCTCCCACAGTTTTGGTGCCAGGTGGGAGTGTGGGGCACCGTTGGAAAGCCCAGGCTTTGGAGATGGTTTTAGGCGAGTTTAGTGGAAATCAGAGACACTTTTGTTTAATAAAATTATCGGCAGAACTTATGTAGTATACGGGAGCGAGAACAAAAAATAGAAAAAATTGCCGTTTGGGGCAGAAGGAGGCCTCCGATCGAAAAGGTGTATGGAACGAAAGTTGTTCGCAGCTCCCCAAAATGGGGGAACCGATGAGGTCAGATCCAAAATCGGAAGTCATTTAGCGACCGAAATCGAGGTCGCCGTTTAATGAGGCACAGGGAGGTCGAGGCCGGTGATTATGGTAGTAGTAGTATTGTGATGATTGTGGTAGTAGTGATTGATGATGGTGATTATGGTAGTAGAATTTAAACCCGGGCAACGCCGGGTACCCCTCCTAGTAATACATAATTATTGTTCTGTTTATTTAGATTAGTTTATAGATGTATGAACTCCTCAGCTGAACACTGGCACAAATCCACAAGTTACACCGATCTGTGGATAAAAACAATAAGGTATTAAGTAAACATGGATAATGTTAATACAGAGCAGTGAGATATAGGACAAGTGACTGATCGAGATATACGTCACCCTAAGTATTTCACGATATGCCTAATGTTTACATTGCCTGCCTTCAGCAAAATCTACCTTTCACTTGTTGTAGGGAAACTATAATTATTGGGTCGTTTCTTTCCTCATATATACATCTAAGAGATGGCCTTGGTTTTCGGTGAGACATAAGGACCAGCATTAATCCCTCTTTCAGGAGAGATAAAGACAATATTAACTTAACATCAACATCAGCCCTACCTCCGTGAGTCCGTCTGATGTCTGCTGAAATGGATGGTTCTTATTTGTCAACATTATTATATTCGTCTCACAACATAATTTATCTATATTATTACGATAGTTATCTTAATTGGGAATCCAACCTTATGTGTTTGCATTTCAAGCTCAAACGTTATGCATTGCCTAATTATATAGCTAAGCTGATGACATGCAGACGATGCAGATCGACACTAACGCCATCAAGCGTATGGACGCGGCGTGAGCTCAACAACAACGAAAATACGTAAGTTGCCAAGCCTCAGGTATCACTCTTTTTGCTCAGTTAGGCCTACCCCTCATGGTGTTCAGGCTCGTTGATCACGACCCCAACATAATAGAGTATGTGCGGCAAACTGTAAACCATATGCTTCAGAATTTGGCTGTAAAGGTTCAAATATTCAAATTGGTGAAACCTTATATTTGCTTATGACCGTATAATTATACACAATTACCGGCATATGACAATATTTTAAATGAGCTTCTTCTCCTCTACTTGCACGACCCCATTATGAGTCTCTGCACCAGAACGAATGACGCCGAGACCCACCTTAATCTTTCTTCTCATTATCATTAAGATTGCCTTTTTAACTTTCCTAATTTTCGGGCAATTAATGGAAGGAACTTGACGAAACTCGAAGGAGGGATTAAAGGGGTGGGTAAGGGGGTGAGAGAGTGAGGAGAGGGGGATTGATAGTGGGAGGGGAGGGGAGGGGGGGGGGGGGGGGCGGGTGACGCTTAACGAAGCGCCATAAGAGTTATTTTGTTCCGTTATACTTACTTGCCAAGTATAATTATATATTGTGAATCTTGGATAAAAATACCGACGTCAGTCAAAATCGTCGACTAATTAATGTTTGTATTTTATTGTGTTAGTGCCTTTACTTTATTCTAACCCTCCCTCCACATGTAACCTTTTCGTAGTTTGTAAATTTGATCACTCAACATGATGAAATTTGGTTAATTAGTTAAAATAGAACTTCAGAGGCTATCAACCTTTCTGGATTATTACGCCAGCACACAGTAAGTCAAGAATAACGTCAGGACTGGAGCCCTTTTCGGGTACTCCAGTCCCTTCGAAATTTGGTATTTTTTTTTCTCCAGATAACAAGTGAGACAACGACTCAGACAAGTTTCCACCTGGCTCGATGCCCTCTGTCTTCCCCATGTGGCGGCACCTTTGATGTCTCTCGCCGTCTGTGGTCGTAATCTCGGACTACACACTCTTACGCCACCTATTAAATCTGTAGCAGGCTAGAAGTAACACCTGTCAAGCTGGCTGTGTGTCACCCCGTTTACACGATGATCGACCAATGACAGTCATGCTCAATATTTCTGTCTTACCTCTACATTTTCAACTACTGTTATCTTTCTATTATTATAAAAAAGGCCTCTTTGGCAGATAATGAGCAGCCATTTACATTCGAATTAATTTCGTTTTTTTATAGTTTATCTTTCCGATATGAGAATGGAAAATTACATTTGCATTTATGTCCCACCTTCAACACCTGCAACAGTTGTCCTTTCATGTCAAACTAAAATATACTGTGTCTTATTGTGAAAATGTATAAATAATTTTTGGTTAAAATACTTATATAATGTTCTATATTTTTGTTTAGATCCTGATGATGACTTAAAGAATAGTCGAAACGTTGAAGAAATAAAAAATGTTCGTGATTACACTGGTCCTCCTCTTTCTCTTAAGACTACGAATCCCAAGGAACAAGCCTGTTTCTCAAGTATATTGATTTATTCATACAACATACATACTTATTTATATTACCTTATATAATAGTGTATACAGATTTATGCCTACGTGTGTGTGTGTGTGTGTTTGTGTGTGTATGTGTGTGTGTGTATGTGTGTGTGTGTATGTGTGTGCGTGTATGTTTGTGTGTGTATGTGTATGTGTGCCCATCAGTGTGTGTACGAAAGATTAAAGCCACCATCGACATCACTCACCAGGGCCAAGCGAGTGTTTGCAACCCGAGCACCCTTCAAACCCCTTAACCCTCCTGGCCCGGGCAGGCTCTCCTAATGACGGAGCTCATATCCGGGGATCTGGTCGAATATCAACAAAAGTAAACTAAGGCTAATCTCGCTTAATATATTACCTACATTAATCAAACATATATAGAAATGAGCGCCTTACCTTCCTGCGTAGAATGGCGTTGAGTAGAGCTCTCTAGCTCAACTGGTTCCGGAGTGATGGTGATGGAAGTGGAGGTAACTTTTGCCGCGTATTTACCTCGGCGCGTCCAAACACTCAACGCGGCCCGGCTACGACGGCCCAGTTGCACTCGTTGCTCCACCCGCAATTATGCCGGGAAGCGATTTGATAGTGTTTTATTGGTTATTCTGTCATTTATTATAGTTATTATGTTATTTTCGCTCAATAAAGTTATTTATATGAACTTATTTGTGTCTCTGTCACTTATTACTTCGTTTATTATTATTATTATGATTATTAGTGTCACTTTCACTGGACTTTGATAATTGGTAGTGTCATTTCCCCTTTTATGTATTGTTAGGTAAGCTAATAATATATATAGTGTCACTGTCACTTATTCATATTGTTATGAAGGCACTTATTATTACTTGTGTGTGTCTCTTTCACTTATACTTAGTTTTATTATTATTATACTGTCACTTTGACTGGCCTAGGCTTATTGAGTGTCATTTTCACTTATTTATTGTTAGAAATATATATTTTAGTGTCACTTTCACTTGTTCATATTGTTATTGAAGGCACTTATTATTACTTATGTGTCCTTTTCACTTATACTTAGTTATATTATTATTCTTAGCCTACATTTGAGTGTCACTTTCACTGTTGTCACTTCCACTTCAGAAGTTTGTTAGAGTGTGGAAGTCGTTGAAGCAGGTGCCAGCACACAGTCCAACTTGACACTCGAGGCATTTCCAAGTGGTTTTTGTGGGTTTGCGGGGTCTGCGAGTTGTGTGGCTGCACACATGGCACCTCTTCTGACTCCTAGCGTTACTACCTGGTGCTTTGAAAGGAAGGGCGCTGAGCTGGTGCTTCCTGAAGAATTCAGCACACCCCGTTCTGTCAAGGTGGCCTGGTCCTTGTATTGGCCTGCCTGGTGTACCCGCATGTTTAGCCAGGAGCTCAAGTAGCACCTGCTTGTGGAACTTCCGCAGGGACTTGTACTTCTTGGCTCCTGGAGTCCTCAGACGGTAGATGTTGTAGGCATTGAGGATCGACATATCTACCGTATGCAGGATAAACTTCTTGTACCACCTGCAAGATGTTCGCAGGCAGTCGATGAAGCCCATCTGCATGTCGGACTTGTCAACGAGGCGCATGTTGATGTTATAATCCAGGACAGCAGCTGATTTTTGGACGGGGTTCTTGTTCGGTCCACCTTCCCTGTGGCGACCATCTGGGCCTTGTGGCATGTGGTGAGGAGGTTGACCTTGCGCTGGTCATGCCAGTGGATGGAGAGGATGGGGCCACTCTTCTTGTGGAAGATGTCCGCCTTCTTCGTCTTGGTTGGGTAGCCTGGCATGCCCCTTCCTTTTGCCCTTGACTGTGCCGACAGTTCTGGTCTTGCGGTCATGGAGGTACTTGGTCAGGAGAGGCGACGTGTAATAATTATCTGTGTAGAGGATGTGGTTATTATTGAAGTGCCTCTCCATCATCTTCTTCACTACAGCGCCACCAAAACCAATGAGAGGGTCAGTCACAACTTCTCCAGCCTTGCCGCTGTAGACTATAAAGTCCAGCACATACCCCGTCAAGCAGTCGCAGAGGACGAAGAGCTTGATGCCGAAGCGGTGTCTCTTGGACGGGATATACTGTCGGAAGTGCAGCCTACCACGGAACAGGACCAGAGACTCGTCGAGGCACATCTTCTGGAAAGGAATCAGGTATGTGGTGAACCGATGACGTATCGTGTCATACACCTTCCTGATCTTCCATAATGAGTCGGGAAGGTGGACTGCCATGTTGTTTGTCAGGTGGAGATAGGAGAGGATGTCGAAGTACCTGTCCCTGGACATGTATTTGCCAAATGATGGAGTCGTTATGATGTCGCCAGTGATCCAGTAGTCAGCCAGAATGTGCTTCCTTATATGAGTCATCAGCAATGTGATTGCCAAGAACACATATAGTTCTGCCACAGTGAGAGCTCTCCATGCCACCATCTTGGCACTGGTCTTCCTCCCAAGAAAGTTGGCACAGATAGCATGGTGGTGATTTGTCTCTTTGACGAGGTATTCCATGACTTCATTGTCATAGAAGCGACAGAAAAGTTCACTGGGGGTAGCATCTGGGCCACAGGGAAATGTTGGTGACACCCCAGAACCCATCTGTACCTCGTCAAAGGCAGGACAATCTGGCTCAAAATCAGCTCCATCTGTCCACACAAACAGGTCGGATGCTGATGCTCGAGGTCGTGCTGCAGCAGGCACACGCCCTGGACGCCCTGGCACACACCCTTGGCCACGCAGACGCCCAGGCGGACGCCCTGCACGCCCACGCCCAGGCCCAGGGGCAGCGGCGTCGGCAGGCTGACCACGTCCACGATCTCGCCCTCTCCCTCGATTTGTCGGCACATCCTCTTCCTCTTCATGTTCCTGTTCCTCTTCCTCTTCCTCCTCAGGCGATGTCAGGTCATCTGGGGCAATGTTGGGATAGTCAGCATCCTCTTCAGGAGACAATTCTGGTGAAGAAGTGACCGGGCGTCGGCGGTGTGGGGCGCGGGAGGCTGCGGGAGCTTCAAGAATGGGAGCCGAGGCCTCGGGAGTTGGGCTCCTTTTGCGGCGAGCCGAGGGCTTTTCAGCAGAAAATAATGCTCTGCGGTGTGTTGAGGCCTGTGGCACATCACCAATACCACTTGAAGAGGACCTTTGGTCATCCTGAACGAGAGATGAAGGCGAGGGCTGTGCGTGACCCACGCGGCGTCCCGTGTCAAGGCGTCGGGACAATGGAATGCGGGTGGTTGCTAGGCCAGGGTCGGCGTCATTATCGCTATCTTCAGCTTCCCTATGCTTTTCTGCGGCTGCCCTGCGTGCTTTTTTAGCTGCACTTTTGATCAATGATTGTTTGTAGAAATATTTGCCCACTTTCAAGGGCATACGGGCAGGCAAAGGGGAAGGTCCTGGGGTAGGGCTAGGGCTAGGCCTAAGCTGACCTAGCAAAGATGGCGAGGGAGTAGGCCTAGGTTCTAGCACACTGGGAAGCTCAATGGCACCTTCCTGAAACACTTCCACATCAGGATCATTACTACTGTCTCCCCCCTCAAATAAATCGACATTATCGTCGTCTCCAAAGCCCACGAAATCGTCTTCACTTTCACTTATAAATTGTACCTTGTCCACCAAGCTTTCGCCACTGCTCTCTTCATCACTTTAAAAAAGTTGTCGCTGTATAGCGCTATCACTCAACAAACGCTTAACTTTCTTTTGTTGAGCTCTCTTTCTTAGTTGCAACAGGCGTTGAAGTTGCGAGTGGGGTAGCACTGGGGCCCGCGGGAGGTTGCAACGAATCGGACACGTCGGAAAACATTTTTTCAGTATTACTCGCTATGGCGGCCACGTACGAACTGATAACACTAGTAGTTGAGGCTTGGTGGCGCTGCGGTCGCTCCTACCATGCCAAAATTGGCCGCGCAAATTTTGAAGCACGCTTTCAAGCACAAGGATTTTAAAATGACACCCGGGTTCTGGCCCTTTTGTTTTGGTGTCATTTTAAAATGACACCCGGGCTGGAAGGGTTAAGGGGGGTCACCGGCTTTTTTTTAATCTTTCTCTCCTTTTCTCTCTTTCCCTGGCTTGTATCCATTCGGCCCCATCGATCCAACTGTTTCAAGACGTTTATCCCCATCCAGGTGTCGATTTCATGGCGAGCGATAGCAAGCCAGCATTGTATGGAAAAATACGGCTTCGCCGGAGACATTTTCTATCGAAAAATGTAAAAATTTAGCTTGCTGTCAAAACAAAAATATATATATGCTGGCTCGATACCGCTCGCCAGGAAAATGGGGTGGGAAAATCGGGTCTATGGGGTGTTTTTCTAAGCTTGATGGAGGTCTAGGGAGGAAACTAAAAAATATATGAATACATGGATTTATATACCAAATAAACGGCCACTGTGCCCTTAAGACCACCATCAACAGTCTCTCATACTCTCCTGACTGTATAATTATGTGGGTATGGGTATGGGCCTAAATATATATATATATATATATATATATATATATATATATAGTAGGGAAGGTATACAGTAGGGTAGTGATTGAGAGAGTGAGAGTGAGAACGGAGAAATGGATAGGCGACGAGCAGGGAGGTTTTAGGAAGGGTAGAGGATGTGTAGATCAGATTGTTTCCCTGAATTGTGTTGTGGAGAAATATCTGGAGAAGAAACAAAAGGTGTATGTTGCCTTTATGGACTTGGAGAAGGCCTATGACAGAGTGGATAGAGAAGGTTTGTGAAAAGTACTTAGAATATACGGAGTAGATGGCAAGTTGCTGAAAGCAGTGAAGAGCATGTATGAGGGTGCAAAGGCGGCAGTACGTGTGGAGAGTGAGCAGAGTGAGTTCTTTGACCTGAATGTTGGTTTGAAACAGGGGTGTGTGATATCCCCGTGGTTGTTTACTGTATATATGGATGGAGTCATGAAAGAAATACTATCAAGAGCAGTGGATGTTAGTGTATCGCTGAAAAGGGAGGGAAATGAGTGGAAGCTACCTATACTGCTGTTTGCGGATGATACAGTTCAGATGAGTGATAATGAATGGGAGTTGCAGGGTCTGGTAAATGAGTTTGGAACAGTGTGCGAAAAACGGAATTTGAAGGTAAATGCGGGGAAGAGCAAGGTTATGGTCTTCGAAAGGGGTGAAGTCACAGAGTGTGAGGTGAAGCTGAACGGTCAGGCTATGGTGATCGTCAGCTCTTTTAAGTATCTGGGCAGTGTGTTGAGTAAAGATGGGACTATGGATGAAGAAGTGCGGGAGAGGGTACAACAGGGGAAGAGGGTTGTAGGAACGCTGGAAGCAGTAACAAGAAATAGGGCCGTCAGTATGGAAGTGAAGAAGTCGTTGCATGACAGTGTGGTAATCCCGACACTGACTTACGGAAGTGAAGCATGGACGTTGGTTGAGGACTCAGACCAAGAGTGAGAGCAGTGGAAATGAATTACTTAGGAAGTGCATGCAGAGTTACATGGAGGGATAGACAGACTAATGAAGAAGTAAGAAGGAGGTGTGGTGTGGAGGTAGATGTGCTGGAAAGTGTGAAAAGGAACAACTTGAGATGGTTCGGCCATATGGAACGTATGGAAAGCGAGAGAATGACTAAGAGGGTGTACGAGAGCGAGATGGAGGGACAGAGAGGGAGAGGTAGACCGAAGGAGAGGTGGAAGGATGGAGTGAGGAAGTATATGAACAAAGGCGGTGCTGGTTGGGGTAGGGGCGTCGACTGACTGGGGACAGAGGTGCATGGAGGCGGTTCGTTCGTGTCCACCCCTTCGGGGATCACGGTGTCGGGCAATAGATGGAAAGATAGATATATATATATATATATATATATATATATATAAACAGGTATATACAGTATATATAAGAAAGCAAATACTCGCAAGCTACTGTAAAACTTATAACAAGAAGACAGCAATGCAAATCAAAGCAAAAAGAACTGCAATAGAGAGAGAAGAACTAAACAAGCTAATCAACAAAAGAAGATGGGAAGAAGAGAGAAAAAGAAACAATGACTTAGTTGAAGAAACTATTAGGAAAGGATAAAGCCTCAAAGTAGGACTACATAAAATTGTAATTTGCTTTAGGCAAGGAACAAATGACTTATCTGAGAGACAGCATTGGTGACATCATTAACTGTAGAGAACAAATGATGACAAGAGTCAAAGAGTTTTATGAAAAGTTATACTCTTCAATTATATCAGTTCCATCATTTGATTCAACTACAGACACAAGCGAAGTCCAACATATATCTGTAGATGAAAATAATATAAAGTCTGCCCTAAACAAATTGAAATGGGTAAAAGCTCCAGGAGATGATGGTATAACAAACGATCTTCTAAAGGATGCAGGAGATGAAGTCCAGTGTAAATTAGCTCAGCTTTTCACCCAATGTTTATGAAATAGGGATGTTCCAGAAGCTTGGTGCAATGCAATAGTAGTTTTACTTCACAAAACAAGGCAATAAAAATTATATTGGCAAACTACCACCCCATTATTTTATTATCAGTTATTTATAAGTTGTTCTGTAAAATCCTCACCAACAGGTTAGATAAAAATATAGATGATAATCAACCCGGGGAACAGGCAGGATTTATAAATGGATATTGAACCATGGATCACTTGCATACTATGAACCAGCTAATTGAGAAAATTCAGTGTATAACATAGTTACATACCTCTTTGTCTAGCTGATGTAGACTATGAAAAGGCCTTCGATTCAATAGAGATAACAGCTATAGTAAACTCACTACATGAAGAAGAAATTAATGATACATATAAAACTCTTAGAGAAAATATATGCAAAAGGCACTGCTGTGGTCCGATTACACAAAGTCACAGAGGAGATAAAGATAGGGAAAAGAGTGAGACAGGGAGACACAATCTCACCCAAGCCTTTCACAGCTTGTCTTGAAGGTATTTTTAGAAAGTGTTCATGGGAATCAAAGACAAGTAATGTAGACGGGGAATACCTTAACCATCTCAGATATGCAGATGACATTGCCCTTATTTCTAATAAAGTAGAAAACTCTAAGAAATCCTCAGTGATATCGATAAAGAAAGTCTCAAAGTAGGTATACAAATGAACAGGAGTAAAGCCAAAGTTGTGTACTGTAAAAATATAAGGCTCAACAATTATGATTGATAACGAAATTCTAGAGGAAGTAGAAAAATACAATTATCTTGGCCAAGTACTGAAACTAACACACGACAATGACCAAGAAATAGTAAGGCGAATCACTCTAGGATGGAATGCATTCGGCAAACAGAGGAACATCATGAACAGTTCACTACCAATATTCCTTAAGCGTAATATAAGCAATGTGGGATGCCATGGATCCAAAACTTGGAAACTAACGAAAACAATGGAGAATAAGTTTAGGAGTGCACAGAGAACAATGGAAAGGTTAACCCTCTTTCATTATCCTTTGGACACGGGGGTTGCCGATTAACATTCAGAAATAGAGTTCTCTCAATCTAATAAATACCTCTCCAAAATTAGTGTTCTGCCCACAGCTAACTCAAAGACAACTGCAGAGGTTGAAGTAACTAAACTGAAGGTCTTTAAGCACCCCTGATGGTAACAAAAGCTTTTAAGTATCCTAGAATAGGCTCAAATCGCGTCCTGTGCGTGAAAGGGTTAATGCTAGGAATAACGCTTAGAGATAGGAAGAGAGCATCCTGGATAAGAGAGCAAACTAAAGTCAAGGATAACCTAGAAATAATATAAAAGCAGAAGTGGATTTGGGCATAGGGGAGGTGTGGCGGAGTGGTTTTGCCACTGGACTGGTAATCCAATGGTCCCTGATTAAATAGCATTGTATGAATATTCCCATATTCAAAAATATGCTACATGGGGGCAATACCTAGTGAGTTAATTGCTCAATAGGTGGCGTTCAGAGAGTGAGGGTCCGAGCTTGGGGGATGAGACTGTGAAGCACAGAGGCGGAGCAGCTTCGGAGATGGAATTGCTTCGAGCCATGAAGCTTCGAATGTCTCACTCCTTTGATTGGAGCAAGACCTCACGGGCCTCACCGTGTTCAGTGGTAGAGTGTAAAGGCTATCAGCCTATGCCCAAGAGGGAGTAGATGGAATACAAAAAAAAACTAAAAAAAAAAAAAAAAAATGCTAACTGACTGGTCACCCAGAGAAGGAAAGCACGACATAAAAACAAAAAAAACAAAAAAAAACACAGACAAGAGCTGTAGAGATGAGATAGAAAAAAATGCAGAGGTAACATTGCAGGCTGGCAAAATCTCGAGAGTCATGTGAATAGTTAAGGGAGGCCTTTCTTCAGCATTGGACTTCTAATGGTTGATTTAATTTTTTTTTTCCTATGTGAATGAGGGAGACAAAAGGCATAACTGCCTGCAGCGAGTGCCTCCCCCAGATTTCAAAGAGTGACAGGGCCGAAATCAAGGGACGTTCGAGCTAAAATGCCTGGACACACGGAGTTTGAAGCAATTTAAGTCATAGGAAGAGGGAAAGACTGATTCTGGGAGAGAGTTCCAGAGCTCAAGTAGTTGAATAGAAGAAAGTCTGAGAATAGCATTTCAATCTTGGGTTGGAGAGTTGCACATAGTAGGGGTGGGACTGTGATGCAAGGTGGGTACTACGCACCCTACGTAGAGGAGGTGGTATACACTGGGAAAGCTCCGTGGAACACTGATTATTGTAGTAGCGATAGAATACCGAGAGAGATGCAACATTGCGGCGAAGAGAGAGAGATTGCAGAGAGTTGGTGAGTGGACGGGAGTTAATGATATAAAAGGCTTTCCTTTCCACTTTATCTAGGAGTGCAGTGTGAGAGGATCCTCCCCACACATGTGAACAATACTCAATACAAGGACGCACTGTCCCCCTGTACAGAGCAAGAAGCTGCGCAGGGGTAAAGAACCCCTTGAGGCGGTTGAGCACACCCAGCTTCTGGGAGGCTGCCTTAGTGAGACTGGTAATATGGTCTTTCCAAGTGAGAGCAGAAGAAAAAGAGACACCGAGAACATTGAGAGAAGATGAAGGGTTGATTTGTGTATTGTTGAAGAATAAGGGATAGTCCTCTAGAGGTTCCTGATGGGCAGTAAGATGAATAAATTGAGTTTTGGAAGCATTAAATGCAACAAGGTTTTCTCTACACCAATTGAAAATAGTAGCTAGATCAGATGATAAGTATTTTATGGCTTCCTTACGTTTACTTTTGAGGGACTGCTGGCTGGGGCGTTCTGGAAAACTTATTGAGAGGTGTAAGGTAGAGGTGTCTGCATATGAATGGATGGGACTGGATGTACAGTTGAGAAGATCATTTATGAAAATTAGAAAGAGAATAGGAGATAGGACAGAACCCTGAGGAACACCGGAGTTGATAGTGTTACGCTGGCCAGCTTGCCAGAATGTACTTGTGACTCGCTAGCACTCGCCGCGGCAGTGAAATGGGCTATAATAATCGTAGAACGATATTCTTTCTTTCTTAGTATTCGTGTTGTCACAGACAGATCAGTGTTTGCCTTTATTCTTGTCTGTGACACTTAGAAGTATTTTATATCCATAGTAGTGATTATAACATGCAGCGCGTGAGCGAGAAAATGAGAGAGAGAGGGGAGAGCGAGGCGGTAGTGTGTGTGCGTATGTACGTGTGCATTCCTCGCTCGGTGGGCTCGCTTGCTCGCTATTGGATGGCGGGCCTGGCGTGGTGTATGACGTCTGCTTTTCTGGTGACGTAGTGGCCTGTGGTTGGTCGCCGCCCTCCTTTGCCCAGTGGTGGGGCTCCTACCCTCTCCTCTCCTGAGAGCATTGAATCGTGCGCTTGTTCCTAGACGTCCCTCGCATTCTGTCCCCAATCTAACCCTCTTTACTGCTGTTCCTCTCTCTGAACTCCTTCTTTCCAATACTTCTTACCTTTATTCAATTACCCATCCCTTCTGGTTCTCGCATACGACTTCCATAGTCGGCCAGTCGTATTACCAGCGCCTGTTCTCACATATATGTTTTGCACTAGCTTTAGGGATTATTAGAGTCATAGTCACATGGATTCATATTATTGGGTGCTTCTAATTATTTGGTTGTTCTTTATTACTATTTAATGCTAGACAGTGGAGGGTATCTTTGGTCGTTGTCTGTATTATGTATATGGCAAGTCAGAGCCTATACGACTTCGACGGAGCTAGGTAGCCTATAAGTACACCCTTATGCATATTTTCCTTTGCGAGCTTAGCAGTATACAAGCGAAGGGCTTTTGCTTACTCTTGCTTGTATGCATGCTAACTCATTTTGTTGACCTTTGAGGAGCGCCACGGTAAGACCAGATACTTGATATCTGGACTAACCAAGAGAGCCTCCTAGTCACTTAACGTAAGATAAGGGAAATCTGTTCAGGGGAGACAGTAGGCTGTGAGCATGCTTGAGCTCTGCCTAGGCTCCCTGTACCTTTATGCCGCTGCTAGACTTTATTAGTAAGAAAGACAGCATTTTGTTTATTAACTTTAACTGCGTATGCTTTAGCAATTATTTACGTATTGTTTTTGCCTAGGTTGATGCATAGTGCACAACCCAGTATGGCTGTTACTTTGGCTAAGGAAGTACTGTTTTTGAGCTACTGTTATTAGTGCTGTCACAGAGCTGTTGCACCCTCTTGTTTCATATATATGTATCCTACTTTTAGGTGTATTTAAGATACACTCTTTGGTGTCCTGCCCCTGCATTACTTCTGTTCTATTATTATGTTCTCTCCACCAACCAACTTTACTCCTAAACTCGACGAGCATCTTAGAGCATCAGACGTTTTCAGAAGATTCCATATCTGTTTGCTGTAGGACTAGACTTCAAGTGTATTCATAGAGCATTGAAGAGTTTTGTGTTGAGTTCAGACTCACACCAAAGATAACGTAAGCATATAACCTTTTATTAAATCTTGTCATAGTTTATTTAAGCATTGTTATTACTTGAGAGCTTTTTATTAACGTAATTACTCTTGTTGTGAGTAGGCTTTGCCGTCACCGGAAAGCCTTTGTAGAAGTGCACTTAACCCAGTTAATTGATACAACGTTATCCAGTAGATTAACTCTGGAGGGTTTAAGTGTTTTGTTCACCAGCTTAATAGTTCGAGGGTTTGGAATTAGCGTACCGTTTTTGCAGATCTAGCCTATCTTATAGTCCAATACTAAGTGCCCTTGTTTATTTCGTTGTGCCGGTCGTAACAATAGGATGAGGAAGTGAGCGATGGCCGTCCACAACCGCAGCTATGCAACGGCCGGAAAGGAAATTAGAATCAAAGGCACAGCTGGAGGGACAGAAACCGAAGGAGGGCTGTTTGGAAATTAAAGATTTGTGCCAGACTCTATCGAAGGCTTTCGATATGTCTAGTGCAACAGAAAAAGTCTCACCGAATTCCCGAAAGTTGGATGACCAAGAGTTAGTAAGATATGAAAGAAGATCACCATTAGAGCGACCCTTAAGGAAGCCATACTGGCGATCTGAGAGCAGATTATGAGAAGAGAAATGCTTAAGAAATATGGAAGCAAGAATAGTTTCAAAAACTTTAGAGATACAAGAGTTGAGAGCAATTGGACGATACTTGAGGACCCTGGAGGACAAGGGGCGAATGCGCCAATACCTTACTTTCGAGTTATGAGTGTTTAAAGTCTGGAATAGGTGGCATACATAGAATATTACAGAATAGCATGTTATTATATACCATTAGAATCCTCTGGAAGAGACAAATTGATAGAAAATACAAAAAAAAAAAAAAAAAACACGCACAATAGATTTTTTTTTTCAGCCTCTAGTAATTATTGTTCAATCTGCTTGAAATTTAATCCTGTATTAGATGTCCATGAAACTAAGATACTGTTAAATTTTCAGCCAAAAAAACGTGCAAACGCGCGTGTCATTGGCCGGGAGGCGGGCCTTTAACCCGGGGAATGCTAGCCGGCCGCTCATTGGCTTGAGCGCGCGGGAACATTCGCCCCTCCACCTCCTACAATCCATACCTCCTCCGCCGCTACACAAGGTCGAAACAAGGGATTTAGAACCTAGGGTACCGAGCCCGCATGGGTGGGAATCGCAAAACGCTCTTCACACGCTCTTCACCACGTGATTTTCAGTGCTTCCATCTATCGGGAACCAGTCCTAACTCAATTTTGCTCATGGTGGCACATTCGCCCCTTGTCCTCCAGGGTCCAAATTTTGGAGGGTTTAGAGCGGTCACCCTTCTTTGGGACAGGTTGAAAGGGAGCAAACTTCCAGCAAGAAGGAAAGACATTAGAGGAGAGACAGAGACGAAAGAGTTTGCCTAGGCAGGGGGTCACACGGAAGCACAGTTTTTAAGTACAACAGGAGGAACACCGTCTGGACCGTACGCCTTCTTAGTATTAAGCCCAGAGAGGGTAGAAAGTACATCTTTAGAAGAGATTAGGATATTAGGCATAAGTAGGAGAGAGGGGGGTGGAGAGGGAGGAATAGCACCAGAATTATCCAAGGTAGAGTTTCTGGCAAAAGTTTGAGCAAAGAGTTCAGCTTTGTCAGAGGAAGAAGTAATGGTTGTGCCATCAGAGTGGAAAAGGGGAGGGAAAGACGAGGAAGAGAAATTGTTGGAGAGGTTTTTTGCTAGATGCCAGAAAGCTTGGGAAGAGCTAGAGTTGGATAGTTCAGTGCATTTATTATTGATGAAAGAGTGCTTGGCAAGTCGAAACGGATTTGGCTTGATTCGGGGCAGAAACATAGGAAGAATGAGATTCTTGAGTTTTAAGGCGTCAGTACTGTTTGAATGCTTCCTCCTTGTTATGGACAGCAGTAGAACAAGCGTGAGTAAACCAAGATTTTTTTGCATTAGACTGAGAGAAAGAAAATGGAATGTACGCCTCCATGCCCGAGAGGATTACCTCGGTAATGCGTTCAGCACTCTCCGAGGGTCCTCGGCCACGGAAGCAGAAGTCATTCCATGGGAAATCAAAGAAGTACTGCCGGAGAGCCTCCCAGTCGGCAGCGCCAAGGTGCCACAAGCGCCGCCGGCTGGGAGGATCGGATGGCTGTACTGAAGAGATAGGACAGGTGACGGAGATAAGTTTATGGTCGGAGGAGCCCAAAGGAGAGAAAAGATTGACAGTATAAGAGGAAGGGTTAGAAGTCAGAAATAAGTCAAGAATGTTGGGTCGATCTCCGAAGAGATCCAGGATACGGGTGGGTTGCTGGACCAGCTGCTCTAGGTCATTTATGATAGAAAAGACGTAGGCTTGCTCACCAGGTGGGTCAGTAGAGTGAGAGGAGAGCCATTGGCAGTGGTGAACGTTGAAATCTCCTAAGATGGAGATTTCAGAGAAGGGAGAGATGGATAGAATGTGTTCCACTCTAGAGTTTAGATAGTCGAAGAATTTGGGAAAGTCTGTAGAGTTAGGGGAAAGATAGACAGCACAGAAATATTTAGTATGAGAATGACAGGATAGTTTGAGCCATAAAGTTGAGAATGAGTCGAAATTGGGAACACGAGAGCAAGTGAGTTTGTTGTGCACGTATGCACAACATCCGCCTTTGGCTTTGAAACTAGGATAGAGAAAGTAGGAGGATTCAGAGAAGGGGCTGCTTGAAGTTGTTTCAGATACCTGGGTTTCGGTGAGGAAAAGAAGATCAGGTTTGGAGGAGGAGAGATGGTGTTCGACAGAGTGAAAATTAGAGGAAAGGTTGAAAAGTTGATAGTAAGAGTGACAGGCCGTGGTCCAGAGCATTTAGAGGGGTCGTCAGGGGAAGGTCGGGCAGGTGTGGGGTTATTTATGGTCCCCCCCCCCCCCCCCCTGGAGATTCCGAAGCTGGGCCTGTGTTCATCATGTTATTTTTACTAATTTAGAAGGAGGAAGTGTGGTGTGCATGTTAAGTGTAGTGATGATATATACACACACATATATATACATATATATATATATATATATATATATATATATATATATATATATATATATATATATATATATATATATATATTCTGACATACGGAGCCCTGTATGTTAATTTAAGAGTTAGAATTAGAGTTGAAGGAGCCAAACTACCCAAACGGTGAAGCAGAATAGCGAGCGACCAAGCGAGTGGGGAAACTAGCTCGCCCGCATACCTGCAAACTAGCCTTCACACCTGCGTGCGTCATAGGGGACCCTGCAAACTACCTCGATGACCGATGCTATGACGTATGATCGACGCCCGGAGCTGTGAGTGGACCAGGCACCTGTTATGCGACTCGAGGAGCTATGATTGGAGTAGGCACCACCCCCCGCCTCCTGATTCGTTCCTACACCATCATTGTTTGGTATATAACACCTGAGTTGTGGGCATTCAAATCAGTCTCATTTGGAGTTGGGGAAGGTGAACTTGCAGCTGGAGGAAGACGGGGTGAAGTATTATAATGGGATTGTGACTGTCAGTCAGATTATATATGTGTGTGTTAAGTGTGTTCGGTGTAAACACTTACGTTATGTTGGTTAGTGAGATATGTGATTGGGACGTTAATGCTACTATTATGTGCTTAACTATTTGATTGGGAATTAACGTTAACACTACTATTATGTGCTTAACTATTTGATTGCGAATAAACGTTAACGCTACTATTATGTGCTTAACTATGTGATTGGGAATTAACGTTAACGCTACTATTATGTGCTTAACTATTTGATTGGGAATTAATGTTAACGCTACTATTATGTGTTTAACTATTTGATTGCGAATTAACGTTAACGCTATTATTATGTACTTAACTATTTTAGTTGACTAACTTGTGGACTAAAGCAACTCTTTAAGTAATTGGGTTATGATGAAAGTAATACTATTGTTTTATATTAATACTTACGAGTTCTTTAATTTTCTTTTAATTAAGCTTACATTGCTTAACGGTGCTTAGTACGGTGATGCTATTGTCTCATATTAGTAATATCGCCTTAGACTAACATGGCTGTGTTAATATTACTTATAGTGATTTCCTAAGCTGAAGAAAATTATTTTAGCTTCAAAATATTATTTTGCTTTTCATATTATTTGAGTGAGACCTGAATCGAATCTATGAAACGATCCTGTAACTTAATTTACTCATAATCAAACCTCAATGTTACGTGGTTAAGAAATACATTTAACTAATTATTAAATATATATATCTAACTTTTTATGTGACTTTGATATTAATCCTGATGATAATAATAATATAATACTATTAACGTAAGACAAGAACCAAGAATAATTACATTAAATATAAATAAAAGGACATATAATAAAACTAATTATTCATTTCAAAAAGGGTAAGAGACAGAAATATTCTTACTTTAATATTTATCTTTCAAGACTTTTTATAAAATTAATACTCCTTCTTTAGCTATAACTTATTCGGTTCATAACCATAGCCTACTAAGCTTCGGTTAAATAATAATTCTTTATAAATACTACATGACTTTAATTAGTTTCAGTATTTTTCATAATTAAAGAGTATCAGTCAATAAAGGATACTACGTCCTAAGATCCAAAAGGAAAGGAAGCAACAACAGGAAATTATTTTATTAGATTTTACTTTTGTTTTGCCTTCAGCTGACTGATACCTTAATATATATATCTGTGCTATCTAGATTCATCAAGTTAACCACTTGAGGATCAAGATACGTAACAGAAGAGTGGCGACCTTGCCAGGATTCGTTTCATACAGTTTCACTCAGTTTCATTACCGTTTCACTACTTAAAAAACAAATATTAATCATGCCTCAACTAATTAATGACGAAGATGCTCGAGTTTTCATAGAATCAGAACCCACAGCCCCTGATATTGACTGTCTGTCAAAATCCGAACTGAAAGTGCTTGCCTCACATCTCCAATTAACTGTCTCAAACATGTCCAAAGTAGAGGTGGCTCAGACCATAAAAACCTACCTGTTCCCTGTAGAAGGCGGGGAGGGTGACGGAGCAGTTGGTGGGATCCCTAGTAAACCAAGCCAACTTGATGTACAATTGCCACCTGGTTTGACCGGTGATCAAATATTCGAACTAGAACAAGCCAAACTAAAAATAGAACTAGCCAGAATAAATACCGAAGAAGCCAGAATAAAAGCAAATACCGAAGAAGCTAGCATAAAAGCCAGAGCAACGACCGAACAATGTGAATATCAATATCGTATAGCTCAACTAAATGTCAATACAAATGCTCCCGAAATTGCTCCCCCTCTGGGATTGACTATGACTAGTGTCATTCCACCTTTCACTGAGGATAATGTGCAGGATTTCTTAGTGTTGTTTGAGGAAGTTGCTGGAGGTATGAAGTGGACAAGAGATCAATGACCTTTTATTTTACAAACTGTTTTGACAGGGCAGGCTCGAGCCACGTATTTGTCAGAAGTAGCAGAGGTTAGGCAGGATTATGACAATCTCAAAGAAGCTATCCTAAAAACCTATCAATTGCAGCCTGAAGCTTACAGGCAATCTTTCCGTAAAAACCAGAAGAAAGTAGAAGAAACCCATAAGGTATTTGCCAGGACCATGACTAAAACTTTCAATCATTGGGTCAAGAGTAAGAAAGTCACAAGCTACAACGATCTGAAGGAGTTGGTCCTGTTAGAAAATTTCCTATGGAAAATTGATTCTTCTGTAGCCTATCATTTAAAGGGGAAAAAGGTAGATTGTCTTGCCGACGCCGCTGACATGGCTGACACATACGTGCTCAACAACAAATTTCGTGGAAAGAAGCCCTACGATAATTCTAGCTCTAATTTTAAGTATCCCAATCACAAATCTGACAGACCCAGTCACAAGCCTATAACGTCTTCCCCAGCTAGCCAAAATAGAATTGTTCCCCCAACTAAAAATGCGACTCAGGGCAATGGTAACAGAGGTGGGCCCCAAACTAATAGTAATGCTCAAAGAGGGAACGTTCCCGTATCCCCTAAAGTATGTACTTTTTGTGGCAAGAGAGGCCACCTAGCTTATCAGTGCTGGGCCAAGGAGAGAACCGAGAGATCGGGGCAGACAGTTGCCGCCGTATCTCAAACTCCATATGTGCCTGTAATGCAGGACTCCCGACAGAAGGAGTACCTAGCACCAAAAGTTCCTTTAATACAGGACTCCCGACAGAAGGAGTACCTAGCAGCTAACGTAAATCATCTAGACAGGGGTGTAGTAGCATGTGTGGTGCAACCCACTTGGGTTAAGCCAATAATAATTTCACCATCAGTGCAGGACAGTTACCGTCCCTTTATTTCATCTGGCAACGTGAGATTAAATGGTTGTATGCATGAGGTAAAAATTCTGAGAGACACTGGTTCTACTAGCACCTTCATGGTGAATCCTTACACTGAGTGCCCACCTGGCGAACCAGTTGTAATGAGAGGTGCTGGAGGCCAGTTTTATGCATACTTGGTAAAAGGCGAAATTGAATGTGAGTTACTACAGGGTGAGGCCACCATAGCTTTGTGTAGGTCCCAAGATATCCCTGTGCCTGGGGTAACACTTCTTTTGGGGAATGATGTAGCAGGTGAGAAGGTCCTACCAGACCCCATTTTGTCACTTTCCCCTGTTAACGAGCCACTAACCGGTGAGCTCGAAAAGGAAATGCCAACTGTTTTCCCTGTGTGTGCTGTCACACGTTCAATGTCTCAAGTAGCAGTTCCCTCAGACAGAAATGTACCGAATGTAAGAGTTGATGAAAGGGATGATGAGAGTGTGAATGATGCTCCAACTGTGCCTGATGATGTGACTGAGGTGGATTTATCTGACACCTTTATGGCTCATCTTGACCCTAACGATGACCATGAAACCCCTCCAAATTGTCCTAGTGGCCTGGTAGAGCTACAGAGAGATGATAGTGAATGCAAGGAGTTAGCTGCCAGGTCCGTGAGTGAAGAGGAATGTGAGAAGGAGGGTGGTGAATGTTTCTACCTCAAAGGAGGAGTATTGTGGCGAAGATGGAGACCGCCACACAGACCAATCGATGACGGGGCTTGGGACGTCCATCAAGTAGTAGTACCCAAACCTTGTCGTAAAGATATCATGGAAATGGCACATTGTATACCATTGGCAGGACACCTAGGTGTGAGAAAAACTCTAGACAGAATCAGAGCCCCCTTTTACTGGCCAGGAATGCGTGCAGATGTAGTGGAGTGTTGTAGAGTGTGTAACACTTGCCAGATGACAGGAAAACCCAATCAGAAGGTGCCTGTACATCCTCTGGTGCCCTTGCCCGTTTTCGAGAATCCTTTTACTCGGGTGGTAGTGGACATTGTAGGCCCATTGCCTAAGACTTCCCAAGGTAACATTTATTTATTAACTATCATGGACATGGCAACTCGCTACCCAGAGGCTATACCCTTAAGGACTACCTCTGCTCCAACTGTCATCAAGGAACTGCTCAAATTCTTCACCACAATGGGTTTCCCCCATGAGGTGCAAAGTGATCAAGGAACTAATTTTACCTCTAACATTTTCCAGCAGTCCCTGAAGGAGTTGGGTATCGAGCATGTTAAGTCTAGCACCTACCACCCAGAGAGTCAAGGGGTTCTCGAACGATATCATCAGACATTAAAGGGAATGTTACGTAAGTATTGTACAGAGACCGGAGTTGAGTGGGATAAGGGGGTACCTTTTCTTTTATTTGCTACTCGTGAGGTTCCAACTGAATCCCTGGGTTTTTCCCCTAATGAGCTAGTTTTCGGTCACCAGGTAAGAGGTCCTTTGCAACTATTGCAGGATAGCCTAGTTGGCCAGGAGGGGAACCAAAACCTCCTCAAGTATGTTTCAGATTTCAAAACCCGGCTGAGATCCTCATGTGAGTTTGCCACTCAAAACTTGACAGTGGCTAAAAGCTCCATGAAGAAATGGTACGACAGAAAAGCCTGTGAGAGGGAGTTTAAGCCCGGTGATGAGGTTTTGGTCCTGCTCCCTCTTTTTGGCCAACCTTTATCTGCCAAGTTCAGGGGCCCATATAAGATCATTCGGAGGGTGAGCATTACCGATTATCTAGTAACTACCCCAGACAGGAGAAAGCCCACGCAAGTATTCCATATAAATATGTTGAAGCCCTACCATAGGTCCCCTGATTCCTCTCCTCCAGATTCTCCCACTGTGGCAGTGAATGTCAGGACCTGTGAACAGCCTGGTGCGGACGAAGTCTTCAGTTCTCTTACTGACCGCAACAGACTGTTCCAGAGCCTGAAGGTATCCATGCAGACTTTGACTTGTCATGTAGCCTATCCAACTTTCAGTATAATTCAGTGGCTTTGAGGGAATTGCCATCTAAACTATGTCATCTTCCCTCTGATCAAGCGAACCAACTAATCTCTGTTTTATCTCAGTCTCCCAGTGTGTTCCGTGATACTCCAGGGCTCACTTCTTTGGCCGTGCACGACATCGACGTAGGGGATGCAACTCCCATTAAACTATCCCCCTACCGTGTCTCGCCACAACGCAGGAGTATACTGCAGGTCGAGCTTGACTTTATGTTATCTAATGAACTGATCACTAGGGCATTAAGCCAGTGGAGTAGTCCAGTCATACTTGTGCCAAAGCCAGACGGGAGCCATAGGTTATGTATGGACTATAGGCAAGTCAATGCTGTCACAAAGAACGATACCTACCCACTGCCACGGATCGACGACTGCATTGACCAGATTGGTACAGCCACCTATATCAGCAAGATTGACTTGATGAAGGGATATTGGCAAGTCGCTCTCACCCCTAGAGCGAGGGAAATATCATGCTTTGTAGTCAACAATCAAGCTTTCTGCTGTAACGTAATGCCCTACGGCTTGAAAAACGCCCCAGCTACATTCCAGCGCCTCATGAATTTGGTGACTGAAGGGGTACCTGGGTGCATTGTCTACATCGATGATATTCTTATCTTTTCACAGTCATGGGAGGAGCATCTTTACCAACTTAGATTGCTGTTCCTAAATCTTGCTGATGCCAATCTGGTGGTTAATCTTAAGAAATGCACCTTTGTAAAGAGTACGGTCCAGTATCTAGGATATACGGTAGGTCAGGGGCGGGTTGCACCTCCTCAAGCAAAGGTAGAGTCTATTCTAGAATTCCCAACTCCTAGCACTAAGAAACATATCCAAAGGTACCTAGGCATGATTGGCTATTATAGGCGTTTCATTATAAATTTTTCAAAGTTGACAGCTCCCCTGACAGATCTTCTCCGTAAGGATGTGAAGTTTGTGTGGTCCTCTGAATGTGAAGAGGCCTTTATTGCTACCAAATATATATTATCTAATTATCCTGTACTCCGAGCTCCTGATTTTAACAGATCTTTTTCCCTGGCAGTGGATGCGAGCAATACCGGGGTTGGTGCAGTGTTGCTCCAGGAAGACGACTGTGAGGTATTGCATCCTGTGTGCTATTTCAGTAAAAAATTAAATTCTGCCCAACGTAACTATTCAGTCATTGAGAAGGAGCAGTTAGCATTAATGTTATCCCTTCAATGCTTTGCTGTCTATGTGCAATCTGCCTCTGGTGCCATCACTGTATATACTGACCATCACCCATTAAATTTTTTGCATAGGTTCCAAAATAAAAACCAACGACTGACCAGGTGGAGTTTGTTGCTGCAGGAATACTCCCTGGATGTCAAACATATTAAGGGGGTCCAGAACGTGCTAGCCGATTGCCTATCACGTATCTGTTAAAGATTACATTTACCAGGTTGGCCTCATGCAGCAATAAGTTTAATTTAATGAGAGGATTTTGGCAATTAGCTCTCCCTTGTAGCGAGGTAAATATCATGCTTTTGTAGTGCGCTTTCAAGCCTTCAGCTGTGAGATAATGCCTTGCAGTTCGAATAAACGCTCCAGCTACGTTCCGGCTATGTTCTGATGTGGTACCTGGAGACGTTGCCTACTTTGGGTGATATCCTTATTATATCCTCATTATAATCTTGCTGTTGCCAATCTGGTGGTGAATCTATTGATGTATTATGTTTAATATTATGTACTATACTCCTTAAACTCTTTTCTAGGGGGAGGTCTGACATACGGAGCCCTGTATGTTAATTTAAGAGTTAGAATTAGAGTTGAAGGAGCCAAACTACCCAAACGGTGAAGCAGACTAGCGAGCGACCAAGCGAGTGGGGAAACTAGCTCGCCCGCATACCTGCAAACTAGCCTTCACACCTGCGTGCGTCATAGGGGACCCTGCAAACTACCTCGATGACCGATGCTATGACGTATGATCGACGCCAGGAGCTGTGAGTGGACCAGGCACCTGTTATGCGACTCGAGGAGCTATGATTGGAGTAGGCACGACCCCCCGCCTCCTGATTCGTTCCTATGCCGTCATTGTTTGGTATATAAGACCCGAGTTGTGGGCATTCAAATCAGTCTCATTTGGAGTTGGGAAAGGTGAACTTGCAGCTGGAGGAAGACGGGGTGAAGTATTATAATGGGATTGTGACTGTCAGTCAGATTATATATGTGTGTGTTAAGTGTGTTCGGTGTAAACACTTACGTTATGTTGGTTAGTGAGATATGTGATTGGGACGTTAACGCTACTATTATGTGCTTAACTATTTGATTGGGAATTAACGTTAACACTACTATTATGTGCTTAACTATTTGATTGGGAATTAACGTTAACGCTACTATTATATGCTTAACTATTTGATTGGGAATTAATGTTAACGCTACTATTATGTGTTTAACTATTTGATTGCGAATTAACGTTAACGCTATTATTATGTACTTAACTATTTTAGTTGACTAACTTGTGGACTAAAGCAACTCTTTAAGTAATTGGGTTATGATGAAAGTAATACTATTGTTTTATATTAATACTTACGAGTTCTTTCATTTTCTTTTAATTAAGCTTACATTGCTTAACGGTGCTTAGTACGGTGATGCTATTGTCTCATATTAGTAATATCGCCTTAGACTAACATGGCTGTGTTAATATTACTTATAGTGATTTCCTAAGCTGAAGAAAATTATTTTAGCTTCAAAATATTATTTTTGCTTTTCATATTATTTGAGTGAGACCTGAATCGAATCTATGAAACGATCCTGTAACTTAATTTACTCATAATCAAACCTCAATGTTACGTGGTTAAGAAATACATTTAACTAATTATTAAATATATATCTAACTTTTTATGTGACTTTGATATTAATCCTGATGATAATAATAATATAATACTATTAACGTAAGACAAGAACCAAGAATAATTACATTAAATATACATAAAAGGACATATAATAAAACTATCTATTCATTTCAAAAAGGGTAAGAGACAGAAATATTCTTACTTTAATATTTATCTTTCAAGACTTTTTATAAAAATTAATAGTCCTTCTTTAGCTATAACTTATTCGGTTCATAACCATAGCCTACTAAGCTTCGGTTAAATAATAATTCTTTATAAATACTACATGACTTTAATTAGTTTCAGTATTTTTCATAATTAAAGAGTATCAGTCAATAAAGGATACTAAGTCCTAATATCCAAAAGGAAAGGAAGCAACAACAGGAAATTATTTTATTAGATTTTACTTTTGTTTTGCCTTCAGCTGACTGATACCTTAATATATATCTCTGTGCTATCTAGATTCATCAAGTTAACCACTTGAGGATCAAGATACGTAACAATATATATATATATATATATATATATATATATATATATATATATATATATATATAATCAGCCAATAGGAGTCTACTTTTTATTTTTTTATTTTTTCAGTACAGATGTGTGGTGTGTGTGTGTGTATGTGTATGTACGTATGCCTGTACATATGTGTGTGTAACCTACAACAGATCAAGGCCACCATCAACATCACTTACCTGTCCCTCCTGACTGCCAAGTGCGGGCCGGATTTCGCCTGAGTACATTTGGAGGACGAGATTATGTGTGTGTGTCTGTGTGTGTGTGTGTGTCAAGCAAAAAGTAACTCAGATAATCCTTGGAGGTTTGTGGGCGTTGTGTATGTTTTGTGTATATATTATTCCGTAATTGCATTTGTGTGAGCCAGCCTGTGTGTTTTATACAGTAAGTGAGTATTAACAAGTGTGTGTGTGTGTGTATTAATGTGTATATTATATGGGTATGTGTGTGTGTGTGTGTGTGTGTGTGTGTGTGTGTGTGTGTGTGTGTGTGTGTGTGTGTGTGGGGCCAAGCGGTGTTGTGTTTAATGGATACACAATGGACTATATAAATACATAAATTTGCAGATACACTACATGTGTCTTAGGGCGACAGTTCAAGTGTACACACATAATTAAATTACTTTGAAACAGAGTGTTTTAGGTTACGTTAGGGTTAATAGGTTAGGTAGGTTTGGTCGTGTTAAGTTGGAGATAGATAATTGAATCTATGGTTTAAAAATCGAAAAATGTTCTCGTAAAAATGCATAATTAAGAACCGTTCAACGTTTGTACCGATAAACACTCCGTCATGTGTGTGTGTGTGTGTGTGTGTATGTGTGTTCGTGTTTGTGCGTGAGTTAATGTGTTAGTGTGTGGGTTTGTGAGTCTGATATAAATGTTATACTTTAATGCCTTGCTCTTTGCTTCTCTGTGCTTTCCTGCCTTATCTGCATGTATCCTGCTGTGTAATTCACATAACAGGAAATTGCTTGCCTTACTCAGATTTCGGTTGTGATATATATACAGTATATATATATATATATATATATATATGAGAGAGAGAGAGAGAGAGACGTGCGTGTGTGTGTGTGGGTGTTTATGTATTCGTGTGTGTATGTGTGTGTTTGCATGTTTGCATAAGAGGTCAGAGGTCATGTGTTAAGCTAGGATTGACCTTGTTTGTGTCTCTCAGTGGACTATTGAGCTGACCGAGGGTGGGGGGTGCTTACACAGAGAGAGAGAGAGCTAAAGCTATTATGGATAACGATCTTGTATGTTCATTACGTATAGGGATAGTAGTATAATATAGGAATGAAAGTAGTCCCTTTATAAGAACATACATATAAATACACAAAAATACTATTAGTCAAGTTTGGATCATGGATAGTTTAGCACCTCCTCTTGATAAACTCAAAATAGTTAGCATTAACTAACGAATCTGAAGGTAATGGATCTTTTATCACAATATTTCGTCAGTATGTCACGATTGTCACTCAAAAATGTGTCCAGAACTGCTTGCTGATGACTGTACCATGACACCAATTGATAGATATGCTATGGTCGTTGTACTTATATACCCCTCGATGCAGGTTTACGGTAAATCATGGCTCCAAGATACATAAACTCTTATACTACAAATAGTTCTCTATAAACAATAACATTCCAAACTAGCGAATACTTTCCTTTTTTCCTGCTCTCATTTTGCTTTCATTCACGGTTACTTGCAGACCTTATCTTTCTCAGACTTCCACAAATGCCTCCACAAACTGGCATAGGTAATCTTCGTACTCAGCAAATAATACTGCATCATCTGCATACAACAGATTTGAGACAGTCATTCTGTTACCATCATTCATCATTTCTACTCCTTCTCCTTTTGTTATGTCCTTTACTTTACTCATTACCCAATCCATGTAAATATTAAACAACCAGGGCCACATCACACATCCCTGTCTCACTCTACCTGTCTCACCTCCTACCACTCATCCATACTTTCATGGGGGTTGTCACTGTGGGCGGCGGACCTGTTACCTGGCTTTCTTGGGATGCTGTAATCCTAGATTCCCCCAATAGAGTGTGATAGTTTATAATTATTGCCAGAGTTTTTCTTCCCCTGTTCTCACTTATACAGTTGTTGAAACCTGTGAATTGATTGGCAATTGCTTTAAGCCAGGGACTACGGCCAGAATCTTAAAAGATTCTACTGGGCGAATGCGGCCAGACTTTTAAGATCCAAGGCCTAAATTTTTGTTTTTAAAACACTCCAGTGGCACTCAAAACAAAACTGTTTGCGATTAGGTGAGAAAATTACCCTCCATTACTTTCTACCACTCCTACACATGTGTCCCAACACCCCCTTTCCCCTCCTCACCCCCCCCCCCCTCCCCACCTTTTTCCCCCCTCTTCAACTATCTTGTATTTTCCCTATTATTCCCGATATTTATCGAGTATTTTTGTGCGACGATATGGGGGAGAGAGGGGAGGATGGAGGAGTGTATCTCAGACCCTCTAAGCCAGTCTGAGAGTTCCCCTTGAATCTCAGTACCATGCTAGACACATAAGAGGGAGGGTGTTTCTCTCTCACCGGTCAAGGTCAGATTACGACCATTGGGTTTAAATACAAGATTTTCACCAGCCAATTGCTGTTACCACTTGTTTTATTGCTTTCCAATGTTCATATGTTCATTTTAAAAGTAAAATAGGCACATATGGATAAGTATTCATTTTTGTAAGGAATGTATCAAATACCTTCACATGACTGGCACTTTCAAATACCATAGCTGCGCAGTTTATGAGTTAAGTAATTTGATGCCGCCTGTTCTGTTAAATTGTGACCCTTGGTGTTGTGTGTTTGGATGTTTCGTTAATGTCCCCAGTGCATAGTGTAAAGAAAAGGTCAAACTTTTCTGTGATGATGCCATTGTCTTTAGTACACTTCACTATACATCTGTTCTGAGAGTTTGTTTTGGTTAGTAGGGTGTCAGACTCTAAAATCTAAACTATGTATGATTGGAAACATGCAAATGTTCATGTTTTTGTGTTTATTTCTTAGTTTACTGATTAGGGCGCCAAGGTTATTGAGAACTGTTTCTGGAGATGGGATTTCTGTTACACCCACTACACCACCATACATAATGCCCGGGATGATGTCCTGTACCCAAAACTTCATAGTCGATATTGACTCCACATGAAGTTTTGATCTTGCAATTTTTTTTTAGATCACATGGGATGATGTTGCTCAAGTTAATGCCACCTAGCAGTAGGATAGAGTAGTTTCTTTCACAGGTACGTTGTTCCGATAAAGGAGGTTGGGGGGGATTGGCACTTTTTTCGCGGGTTTTATGCACTCTTTTTCGCTGGGTTGTATTTCGTGCTTCAGTAAGTATAGTGTATGCAATTTTTTTTATTTTTTTCAATGTGAGTGAGGGAGACAAAAGGCAGAACTGCCTGTGACGAGTGTCTTCTCACAGTTGAAAGAGTGACAGGGACAAAATCAAGGGACATTCGGGCCAAAATGCCTAAATACACAGCGTTTAACGCAATGTAAGTCATAGGATGAGGGAAATACTAATTCTGGGAGAGATTTCCAGAGTTCAGCTGTTGAATAAAAGAAAGATTGAGAATACCGTTTCACTCTTGGGCTGGAGAGTTGCACAGAGTAGAGGTGGGATTGTGTTGCAAAACGTGTGCTACGTGCTCTATGAAGAGGGGGTGGTATACACTGAAAGAGCTTTGAGGAACACTGATTATTGTAATAGCAGTAGAATAGTGAGAGAGATACAACATTGCGGCGAAGAGAGAGAGGCTGCAGATAATTGGTGAATGGACGTGCCTGATATTGAGGAGTTTACAGTGTACTTAAAGCAAATATTCTGTGTTCCATCTGGGCACATTTATCTTTGAGTGGTATTTGGGTTGCTGTATTGGCATAATTCATTTTGGCATTAATGCCTGTCACCAATTTCTCCAATCTTATTACACATTGGCCAGCGGATCGAAGAAGGTCTGGCTGGCTGGGAGAGGGAGGCCTGAGTACTCTCCAGTGTTGCTGCATGTACACCTAATTGTTACACGGTCAAGTTCATTTGTATTATTTGTTTATTCAAAAATTCGAGCTCACGATTTTATGCCTCCATTTTATCTAGAAAAATGCTCATGTCCCGAACTAATTATTCACTAGAGTTGAGAGAGTTTTGGTTGAAATTTTGTGTAAACAGTGAGTTCACCATGTTGGGTGATGCCATGTTGTGTGCTGGTAATTGTATTTTATCTTAGCCATTTTCAACCCATACATTACTTACACTAAGCTCAGAGCATAGTTTTTGTAATTGAAATTTCATAGAATTTTCATTCAAAAAGTAGTTTGTTGGATGGGCTAGGGATGGTTTACAAATCTTCGTAACACGTGTTTTGGTATTGCGCTTGTTGCACAGTGGGTCTTAATGTCTTATTTTGTAATTAATATCTCTGTACTCTTGTTTAGTTGTGTCAATTGTCAATTTTCTCTTTTTCACTCAAAACTTATTATAAAATAAATGTAATAATACAATATATCATATTGTATATATATATATATATTGAGAGAGAGAGAGAGAGAGAGAGAGAGAGAGAGAGAGAGAGAGAGAGAGAGAGAGAGAGAGAGAGAGAGAGAGAGCTTCATAGAGCTACATAGAGCTACATAGATACACAGACCACACAGACCCCAAGGTCCTTACTAGGCAGTCTGGCCTTACAAACTATATATGTATATATATATATATATATATATATATATATATATTATATACACCGGTACATACATATACACACACACACACACACACACACATACGCATACATACATACACACATACATACATATATATATACAGTATATATATACGTACTGTGCAGTGCACACACATACACATACATAATTTTTTTTTTTTTTTTTTTTTTCATATCACCCCAGCCCTCTGCAGATAGAGGTCAAGCCTTCCCTTCAAAGCGTTTATTGTGTCGCTCTCCACCACTCTCGCTGGTAGTTTATTCCACTCTGTCGCCACACTGTAGGTGAAGAAACTCTTTGTGACATCTAGGTTTGCCTTTTTGGTTTTTAATTTCATTCCATTTCCGCGAGTTTGATTAGTATTGTTTAATGTGAATAGTGCATTTACATCGACTTTTTCGAAACCTTTTAGTATCTTAAAGCACTCAATAAGCTGACCCCTCAACCTCCTCTTTTTTAATGAGAACAGGTTCAATCGTTTAAGTCTTTCTTCATATGGTTTATTTCTTAATGAGGGTATCATCTTCGTCGCTCTACGCTGTACTCGAGTCTTACAATGTCCTTGATCAGATAAGGTGACCAGAACTGCACACCATATTCAAGGTGGGGCCTCACCATACTTTTGAACAGTGGCACTATTACGTTTTCATGTTTATATGTACATTTTCGTTTAATAAAGCCCAATGCTATGTTTGCCTTATTTGCAGCTGCTATACATTGGTCGGAAGTTTTTAGGTTTTCATATATTAGTACCCCTAGGTCTTTTACTACCGTTGCGGTTTTTATTTGTTTGCCATTCATTTCGTATTTGTATTTCATATTTCTGCTACCAACCTGCAGCACCTGACATTTATCGACATTGAAGGGCATCTGCCATTTTTTCGACCACTGTGATATCTTGTTTAAATCAGATTGCAACGCATTTCTATCATCTTCGTTCAGGACTGTATTTCCTATTTTTGTATCGTCGGCGAATTTGGAAATGGTGTTGTTTACCCCTACATCAATATCGTTAATGTAAATGAGAAACAGGACCGGTCCAAGGACTGAACCCTGTGGAACTCCACTAGTGACAGGCTCCCACTCCGATTCCACTCCATTTATCACCACTCTCTGTCTTCTGTCTGTAAGCCAATGTTGTATCCAAGAATGAATTTCACCTTTGATACCTATCCTCTCCAGTTTAGCCAATAGTTTTCGGTGAGGCACCTTGTCGAAAGCTTTTTGAAAGTCCAAGAAGATTATATCTAGTGATTTCGTCATGTCGTTATATGTGAATAGTTTGTTATAAAATTCAATCAAATTTGTTAGGCATGACTTATTTGATCTAAAGCCGTGTTGACTATTTTTGATTAGGTTGTTTGATTCGAGGTAATCTACTATCTTATCTCTAAGGATTTTTCCATGATTTTTCCTACAATTGAAGTTTGACTAATTGGTCTGTAATTACTCGCTTTGGCCTTGCTACCCTTCTTGTATATCGGCGTAATGTTCGCATCTTTCCAATCACTCGGTACAATCCCCTGTAGTAATGATAAGTCAAATAGTTGTGTCAGGGGTTTTGCTATTTCGTCCTTATCATTCTTAATTATTTTCGGGTGGAGCATGTCGGGTCCCGGGGTCTTATTTACATTTAAATTACTCAATTTGCTTTGTACTTCGCTAACACTGATGGTGAAATCTCCTATCACATGAGTTGAGGTGTTATTTTTCAAGGGTATGAACGATAATTTCTTCTGTGAAAACTGAGCCAAAATATTTGTTGAGCAGATTTGCCGTGTTTGTGTCACCTGTTATTGTCTGGCCATCTTCTATTAGCGGTCCGATTCCCCTTTTGATCTGTTTATTTTTGTTTACGTAACTGTAGAATTTTTTGGGGTTTGTGGCACTTTCTCTGGCAATAGTCATTTCGTAATTTTGTTTGTTCACCCTAATTATTGTTTTCACTTCCCTTCTACTATTTTTGTACAAGTTTTTAATTACTTCAGTGTTTGTGTTATTTTTTTACAAGTTTGTGGAGTTGATTCCTTTTCCTTATTGCCTTGCCAATGTCTCTACTGTACCAAGGGGGCATACTTGATTTCGTATTACGTTTTGGTTTCATGGGTACAAATTGTTTATGCGCTTCTGTAATTGTAGACTTAAAATGTCCCCATAGTTCATTTACTTCGTTTATATTTATGAGGTTTGAGTGTATGTTTGATAGCCATTCCTTAAGTCCGTCATAATTTGCGTTTTTGAGGTCCGAAACCATTCCTGTTGTTTTTACTGAGGAATATTTGCTTATAACGTTGATTCTTAAGATTTTATGATCCGACGTTGCCAGATGTTCACCTACATCCAGGTTTGATAATAGATTTTCTTGGGTAGTGATTACGAGGTCTAATATATTCCTGTCTCGCGTCGGCTGTTTTACGTGTTGAGTCAAAAAAATTTCCTGCATGAAGCTTGTCATTAGGCGTGACTCAGCATTGTTTCCGGTCAGGGTATTCCAGTCAATTAGGGGGAGGTTATAGTCACCTAGTAAAACTGTTTCGTCGGAATTAAGGGTTTTCTCTAGTATTTCATAAAAAAAATGTATCATCGGCAACAGTTAGTCTCGGTGGTCGGTACGCTGTAGTGATATTTAAATTCATGTTTTTTGTATTTATTTTGACGCACACTATTTCTGCATTACTTTCGGGGAGAGTCACCTCAACTGGGTTTAAGTAGGTTGCAACGTACATTGCAACCCCCCCTCTTTGTTTTCCATTGTTACGGTCTTTATGAAAAAATGTATATGGCGCTATGTGATATTCATGAAGCAGATCTTTATTTTTAAGGTTCAGATGTGTTTCCGTTATACAAATAACGTCAACTTTCTCATTTAATAACAGACATTTGAGTTCGTCTATTTTGTTTCTTATTGAGCAGGCATTTATGGATATTATTTTTATATAATTTCTCTCAGCATGCGCTGGATTTGTTTTTCTTATTGGTGGGGATGGGTTTGGGGTTGTGACTTGACGCCGCGGCGGGTTGTCAAATTCATTCAGTTGGTTGGGTTGGCTTGGATGGGGTTGGGTGGGGTTGTTTAGTTTTTTTTGTGGTTCAGGTAGGTAAATTTTCGCAACTTGTGGGCCATTGGGGTTGACGGTTTCGTTTAAATGGTTGTGATGAACTTGGAAGGGTTAGGCGGGGTTATTTATTTCTCTTAACTGTGCGGGTGGAGTTTGATTGGGTGGGTTTGTGGGAGGGCTTTTCCGGGGGTTGCGATGTCAATACTCAGAGGAGTCTATTAGCATAGTTATCTCTCGGTCCTGACTGGCGTTGTTTTCATGGGCAATGTAGGTTGCTTGATTTAGGGTGTCACTCATGTGCTGAACGCCTTTTTCTGATAAATGAATGCCATCTCCGCTGTACAGGGACGAGTTCCCTACAAAGGTGGTCCAATTGTCCACATACAGTACCTTCTCTTGTTCGCACATGACCTTGACTGCGTTGTTAATTTCTATGGCTCTATTTTGTCCGTATGAGCTTGTTTTAATCCGGGGTATGACGCCGCTTACCACACATTTCGTGGTCTTCCTTTTCATGACTTTAATTAGGTTCTCGAAATCTTTTTCTATGGTCTTAATTGGGGCCTTACCTCCGTCAAAGCAGTCATTTGAGCCAACATTGACGACTACACAGGTGCCCTCTGGTATGGCGGAGTTAGTTATGTCTTTCAAGATATGTTCGACTTTACCGCCTGGAATGACCTTTACTGACCTTTTTCCTCTGTTCTTGGTGGCAAAGGCAGCTCCTTGACCTCGCATGAGACTGTCACCATAGACTAGGGTGAGTTTCTCCTTCCCGCTGACTCCGTGATTTGATGGTTTCGTTGTTTTCCTGTCAGGAATTTTCTTGCCTTTCGAGTTTGCTTTCACGTGGTCAGTTACCTCGTGTGCAAATCTGTTTTTGATAGGGTTACCTGGTGTCGCTTTTCCATTCCCATTCCCATTCATGTGGTCAGTTACCTGTGTTCATTGTTTTCGGCGAGAACAGCAAATCTGTTTTTGATAGGGATACCTGGAGTCGCTTTCCCATTCCCTTGGGATTTGTTTTTGTTACGCCTGTTGACTACTGTCTGATATAGATCATTGGATGGGTTTTCTTTTTGAAGATTTTTAACAACGTCGACTTGCTTACTCTCTATGTCCTTTACTCGCTCCTTTAGTAAGAAATTTTGATGCGAAAGTACACCTACAGTCTCCTTTAGTGTGAGATTATCTCGGTTCAGTTCGTCAGCCTGTGCCTTGTGTGCTTCTAATGTGCACTCCTAGAGCAAAAAGTTTTCACCAGTTAAACACATAAAACACTGTCTTGGCATTTGGATACCCATGACGCGGATACCATTCCTTGTAGTAGTTCTTGTTACAGGAGGGGCATTTAATTCTGATCGGTGCCTTGATTTGAGGTTAGTGAGAGAGAATTTGCAAAAACGAAAGGTACAAAATGTTGGAGTGGTCACTTCCCTTAAAAGTTGTTCCGATGTTGATGATGCAGGTTGCAAGGTGTTGGTGGGGGGTGAGGGTAGTTTCTGTTACGTCGGCACTTTAAAAAGAAATTTGGGACGGGTTTTGGGGGTGGGTCCTAGGGCCCTTATTTTATACCCCTATTTCCCCTCATAAACCGGGGTTTGAAGGGGGGGGGGGGGGGGGGGGGGTGGCCCCGGTGGTACTTGTTGACACTTGGCGGCAGCTCCGGAGCTTTGCAGCCCGGGGGGGGGGGGGGGGGGGGGGACGAACTAGGGATGAGAGTAGAAGAAAGAAAGAGAGAGTGGGGGGGGGGGAAATAATGGGGATGAGAGGAAAAGAGAAAGAGAGAGAGAGAGAGAGGGGGGGGGTGACAGTGCGTGAGAATGAGAGAGGAACGACGAGAAGGGAGATGAGGAGATGGAGGGAGAGAGAGGAGAGAGGATATATGAGCGAAGGAGAGGGTGGAGGCGCTATGAAGCTATAATGAGGCGAGAGAGATAGATGAGCGATATGCGCGAGGGGAAGAGAGATATATAGCGAGAGGAGAGAGGAGGGAACAAAAGATAGAGAGAGGACACAAAAGGCGAGAGAGAGATGGAGAGATTAGAGAGAGACGAGAGAGAGGACGACGAGAGACAGGAGAGAGAGAGAGAGAGAGATATGAGGATCTGAGCTAGCAAGTGAGAGATGAGGAGAGGAAGGGCGGGGGTGAGAGTGAGAAAATGGCAAGTGAGAGAATGAGAGAGAGAGAGACGAAGAAGGGAGAGAGAGAGAGAGAGAGGATCGTTTTTATTGGTAGAGTGAGGGCTTGTCATTCATCCCGTGGTGGGGCACTCCTCGGGTAAAACGGAAGTCGTTTGGAGGGGCAGAGAGGTGGTGCCTTTCGTAGTTGGGGGGTGGGTTGGGGTGGGGGGGGGGGGGAGTTGGGAGGAGAGAGAGCGAGAGAGAGAGAATTAGTTTATTGGGGGGCTGTATTCACCCGGGTGGGGCACTCCTCGTAAAAGCGGAAGTTGTTGAGGGGACGGCGGTGCCTTTTGTTGGGGCTGGGGTTGGGGGGGGGGGGGTGGGGGGAAGTTGGGAGGAGAGGGAGAGAGAGAGAGATGAGAGTGATAGAGTGAGAGGGAGTTATTGAAAACTCGGAATTACAATGGATAGGCAGCTGGGAATTGGTGTGGGACATTTCAAAGGAGGTATTTAGACAAGGAGGAGAAATTTAAGCTTATAGAGAGGGATTTTTCTATAGCTTGAGTGTGGCAGACTAAGGTTTTTGCAAGAAGGATTTAGATAATGGGATATGGGGATTGTAATTCGGGATGTTCTATATAGTGAGAGTTGGTGAGAGAGACAAATTTGTGTATAAGAGAGATTTATATGTAAAAATAGGTTAGGTAGTTTATAGTAAGAGAGTTATTTAGATGATTTGAAAGAGACCGCAAAGGTGTGAGTAGCGGCGAGAGGATGGAGGAATGGGGATATTGAGAATTTATAAGGGATATTGGTAATACTAAGTGACAAGATACTGGTGAGGGCAGAGGGGAAAGGCAGCATGAACGGTTGGGGTGGGGCAGGGTTCGGCGCTCGGAGCTTGGAAAGACACTGCTTACTAGTTCGACGCTCTGACAGACGAGAGGAGAGAGAGAGAAAGAGAGAGAGAGGAGATGAGACATGGAGAGAGAGAGAGAAAGGAGCGAGAGAGAATGGAGGAGAGAGAGAGAGAGACGAGAGAGAGAACGAAGAGGAGAGAGAGATGAGAGACACATAGGGTATAATGGAACGGATCACGGTTGGGACCTCAACGTAAGAGATCCATAACACCGCCAATCCCACACTCCCTCCATTATTATTTTTTTATCAAAAACCCCCCATCTCACTTTTAATTATGGTTAAATCCTCTTCCGAACATTCCTCTTCTTACTCCATATTTGTCTGATATGCCCTGGTTTGACCCTAATCATCATTAAAACCATTCCATTTTTTTTATATTGTAGGAAATGGATAACGAATTAAAAGTTTATAAATTATGTTCAGGAAGAAGGACTTGTAAAATGTTGTAGCTTTGTAAATTGTGTATTATAGTTAGTATTATATTTAAAAACACGTTTCTTAACACAAACAACACCCTAAATGAAATTAATGAAAGCATGTGCATTCTCCACAGGATTCGACCCCTTGTTAGAAATTTAGATGCTGGGGTTTACCTATATAATTAATGGTATTATACCTAGGGCACAGACTGTACACCTTAAGGGAGTGAAATGGTCCTTAATCGACTGGGATGACATAAGACCTAGAACAGAGTATAAAGCTACAGTATAAACAGTTTTATTTTACTTACAAACCAAGGTAAAGTGACAATGTGTACATAGACTGAATGACTAGCTGAAGTTTAATACAAATTAACATATAATAGAATGACGCCAGATACTGAATAGTTCGTTTACAAGGTAACGAGACTTAGTACCTTTGGCTACCACTATATTTTCTTTCTGGGTGGTACAGGTATAGATAAGCCTGGCATTGAAGAATACTTAGGGGTGGTGGGTGAACGACTGGGGCTGTAACCCTGCTTCTGCGGCGGCAGGGGCTTACATTTTCTTGCAGTTTGTCTTCTTACATTTGCCTGAGGGCGAATCCTCGCAGGGTGAGAGACGTGATCCAAAATGGAACGGACTGTTCTAGAGCAGCCAAAACTACACCAGCAGCCTCGGCTGTTGGAGTTTGGCTGACCTATTTTCTTGGCATCCAACCGAATATTCAAATGCTACCTTGCATTGAGTGACATCAAAATCGTTGTGCAATTATATGTGAGAATAACATTATATGTCTTGGCAGGAACCCAAAACAGTTAACTAAATCAAAACAATTGAGATCAATCTACTGTGGTGAGGAAGACGACCAGTGAATGCAGGACACAAATATGAAGCCCAGACTGTGAAACAGTGACACTCGGTAAGCTTTCCAAAGCCTACCATATAATAATGTGTGTCTATTTGACAGATATGTGGTCTCGTAATTTTTTAAAGCATGGATGGGATTAGAGCAGGAAGATTATATAGTAAGGCATTCATAATCGCATTAAACGGAGGCAGAGAGTTATTTAACCGGCCAGAAGCTGCAACGATTGCTGTTTAATAATGTGCCGTCGAGTGCAAAAATATTTAGCTTCAATGTGTTGACCTATTCGGTATACTACAAATATAAAGAAATATTACTCCTACATATGCAACATCATTTACTTGTATAATAAAAATGTGAATATTGAAGAACCAGAAAGTATATGTAAAGAGCAAATATCCAGTGAAAAAAAAAATATTATTGTGACGGGCTGTGTGGAGGGAGGCGTACGAGGGAGCATGACATTGGTGTGCCTTTGTTGCTTGTCTGAGGCATATGGAGTCTCCCATCTGTCTATCGCGCATGTAAGAGGGAGGAGGAAAGTAGTGAAAGTGTAGGGAAGAGTGAGTGGACGTATTTCAGACAGGAGATAGGATGTAGGAGTGAAATTGGAGGGAAAATATGCAATAAAAAAGGAGGGGGTAAGGGGGGGAGAAGAGGGAGGCGAGGTGAGACACATGTATGGGGGGGGAGGCAGGACCGGTGGTGGAAAAGAAACAAGCTCACCTAATCACATATTGCTTCCATTTCACTGGCACCAGGGCATTTTTTGTGTTATGGGCTATCTTCCGGAAGGAACATTGCATGCGCCCCAGGTAGCCATTCGGTGAAGGGAATGCGGGCCCGCGACGGGGCAGGCGACTAGTTGACCACCCGGCCGACAACGCCGTCAGCCCCAAAGCGAGCCGGGCCACAGATCACCCCGCTGCCATGGTGTACTCCCTCACCCTCTCTCGCTCGCCTCCCACACAAGCAACATTTATATTATAGCGAATAGAAAAAATAAGGCGCGGGTCCACAGACCAAAACAAAGCCCATTTCTAGACTGTCTGTGGCACACACGACCCTAATGAAAATAAAGCAGATAATTCTAGGACAAACTGTAGCCCATCCTTCCATCCTGGCGAGTGGCTAGCGAGCTGCAAGTTTTTTTTTTTTTTTTTTTTTTTTTTTTTTTTCCCACGCCAACCAGCTGTTAACGCCGGGAGGCGTCACACCCCCCCCAAGATATGTGACACTGACCCATGAGCCCATATCTGAACAGGACAGAAGGTCGATGGAATCTGGCACTCCTTAAACCCACTATGCCACTCATGGAATGCAAGATCAGTCTCCTCAAAAAAATACAATCAAAATTTATATATAAAAAAATCTTATCACCCTTCCCAAATATAATACATTAATTCATAACATTGTGCTCCCAGAGCGAGCTTTAAGAAGCAAAGCCTACTGAGGGACACAATACATCTGCACTCAGCACTCAGCTACAATATTCTCTTAAAATTAATTATCCAACACAAAAAGAAAGAGTTTTTATTTAATTTTTCATATTTTATTCCTTTCAATGTTGGTTTTGGCCCCGCCTACTATAGATGTACCACCGGCGGCCCCTTTACTTTTTCGCTCAAAGCCCACAACTCCAGCCGCCATGCCGACCCTACGCTGATGCTAAACACACAGCCAACAAGCACCAGCGCAAAAAAGTACACTGCGAGCCAAGACAGGAGGCTTATACCAACATACCTGTGGTATCCTACCCCGGAATCCTACACCCGCGAACAAAACAGGCCGCAATCAACATTCTCACAACCGGCAATATGGCGAATGTTCTGAAGTTGTACTCTTGAAACATTAGCGAGCCATTCTGGTCAGCCTAATATTCTGGTTGTGGAATTGATTGAGGAATTTAAGGGCGTGGTGGGCGGTATACACTACCACGACTGGCCCATAGGCAGGAACATAGACCCTCAACGGCTCGGAGCGCTATAACACGATTGCCAGCAGTTCCTTGTCAACAAAACCGAATAGTTTTTCTGTGCTGAATTAAAATTCTTTGAAAAGAACCTGGACTGGATGATCAAGACCGTTCAGCGTGGTCTGCAAAAGTACGGCACCAGCCCTGACTCCGCTGGCATTCAGTCGCCCAACTGAAATGGTCGTTCAAAGGTACGGGGCCCTGAGGATAGGTGTGAGTGCATAAAAGGTGGTAAACTACTCGAAACGCAGGCTCACACTCAGGGTGCCCGGCGGAACTTTTTTTCGTAGTAGTTAGTAGAGATGTCAAAGGGATCTAAAACACAGTAGAATAACTATTATAAAGCGGCGGTAATAATAAGGACCCAATCATGCCCAAAAATCTCATGATCTGACAGCTTGGTGGTCGGCCTGGGGCACCAAGTTGATAGCCTGTATCTTCTGTGTGGAGGCGGGCTCACCTGCCCTAAAAACCACAAACACAAACCCCAGAGACTGCACCGGGGCTTGCACAAAGTCACACTTGCCCAGATTAACCACAGAGCATGCTTTACCAAGTTGACTAAATAAGGCTTCTATGTGCTCACAGTGACTTTTGCAAATCGTTGTCATAAATGATCACGTCATCAAGGTAGCAGTACAGTTTTGGGATGTCTGCGACG
>CM064496.1:26557230-27071672 GCA_032716605.1 Paralithodes platypus | reverse complement strand
ACAAGCCAGGGTAAGAGAGAAAAGGAGAAAAAAAAAAAAACGGTGACCCCCCTTAAGGTAAGGTATACACTATACACTATTTCTTCCAAATACTGTGCAATAGGAACGTAGATTGTATTAGTAATTTGTATCTATCTGGAATACAAGGCACTAATTATAAGCCAATATTGACGGGTATAATATTTGCCCCATTCACTATGCGATCTGCCAGCTGGCTGCAGTACGGCTATTATGAACATACAGTTGTTTTGACAGTTTGTATAGGCCTCTAATCTGGTACAACAAACCATAACATAACTTGTGCAGAGGCTGAAACTAGCCAGAATGTATACAACAGTTACACAGGTAAGGCAAATTAAGACATTCATGATTGTATGAGAGGACACCCAGCTGAGAAGGCTGAATTTGTGCGTTCTTCAGAATGTACACACACAAAATGCTTAAAGATATATCAGGCACCAGAGTTTGTAATATATTTTCACTCCATTTATTATGTAAGGATCAAAATTAGGGATTTATATGGGCATTGGCGGTTTTGGTGAAGGCATCATCTCGTTTATATGGGCATTAGCGGTTTTGGTGAAGGCATCATCTCGTTTATATGGGCATTGGCGGTTTTGGTGAAGGCATCATCTCGTTTTATTTTCAAGTTTGTGCAATTCACCTTTAATGTTCATGTCTGAATACAAAGCTAAACAAAATGAGGGAATATTCAGTAAGTGTACATATAATATGATCACATATAATGGGCATGAAAACATATGTACGTATATAAATAATTTAACACAAACTGACAACATAAATACAATCGTAATAAAATACGTAGACATAGACGTACTTCCCTGAAATATTTTACAGCTCCCATACACAATATGTTGCATATCATCCTAGTATTTCTTATACCAGGATGATATACTAAAATGTGCATTCGTTTTACATTTCATCTACCTTAATATTGTCCTTACGCATATACAAAATGGGGAAATATTATATTGTACTTGCGTATTATTATTTTATAAGATATCAATGTATGAATACGTACTAGGATGGTTATATAAAATAGGTATAATATATTTTATAAGATATCAATGTATGAATACGTACTAGGATGGTTATATAAAATAGGTATATATTGTTCCCTAGATGTCGTAATTTCAAGTGTATTACATTTCATCATAACATGCTATTCACATCCCAAATCCTTGACTTTAAAATGATCATATATTATGCTGTCTATTCGTACTATCTACGGTTACAAGAGATAACCTATTGTAATTTGTTATGAATTTGCATACAAGAGTTCCAGTTTGCTTCGATAAATTTACTAGAAAATCTTCCAATGTATGAATGTTCTCTGACACGAGTAAAATCAGCTCGATTTTGTCAATCACATTGTAAATACAACACTGGTTCACTGCACCCTTGATATCTGCGGATGTAGATAGAGGTTGCGAGGCCACGGGGATTTACAGTATATCAAAGATATTGAAACTATTGGGGATCGAACTATTGGCCTCTCATACGCGAATTATACATGCTATCCAAGCTCAACTCATCTATCTTGTATTTCTTCCTTTTATTCACTTGGTTTATATTTGTTCAGGTTTCTATATTTTATTCCCCTGCTATTCTATTTCTGACGATTTTTCTATCTCTTATTTGATATCATTCCCTCCAATTTCTCTCTCTCTCTCTCTCTCTCTCTCTCTCTCTCTCTCTCTCTCTCTCTCTCTCTCTCTCTCTCTCTCTCTCTCTCTCTCTCTCTCTCAGCCAATCCAACAGCCCTCCCGAATGCAAACCCGACCCGTTCCGCTTTCCTCTTTTTTCTTTTTCCGCTCTCTTTTTCAATTGATTACGAGCGAATGTGATTAGAACAAAAAAGAGGACCGACGAATTTGCAAGTTATAGCATATATATATATATATATATATAGAGAGAGAGAGAGAGAGAGAGAGAGAGAGATAGATAGATAGATAGTGAGAGAGATAGAGAGAGAGAGAGAGAGAGAGAGAGAGAGAGAGAGAGAGAGAGAGAGAGAGAGAGAGAGAGAGAGAGAGAGAGAGAGAGAGAGAGAGAGATAGATAGTAAGAGAGAGATAGAGAGAGAGGATGGCTTACTGATTGAACTAATACTGACTGACAAGAGTGGCTGACTTGCCTGAATGATTGGCTGGCTAAATTTAGTGGATAACTAACTGATTGACTGATTGGCATACAGCTGGGTGACAGACGGAATACTTTACATTACGTGTTTGACTGACTGATGTGCCATACTTAAGGGAACCCACACGGTATAGTGCAGCATAATTTACTGGTTCGGCTCAATGGTTTAAGGAGGGGGTTTAATTTGCTCTCTAAACCTCTATCAAACTTAAAAAAACACTCACTAGACCATCGATATAAATTTGTAAATTTTTCGGTAAAAAAAATTGCCGGCCAAAGGCCGATTCTTCTTCAAATACAGGCTCGCTGTCGCTCGCCAGGAAAAACATTGACACCTAAACGGCACGAAAGGTCTTATTATTTGCAAAGAAGAGGGGCAAATGGTCTGAAGATCGCCAAGCGAATGGGGTGAATGTCTTGACATCTAATAACTAATAACGGTAAACACGGGGGAGGAGGAGGACTCGAACAATCAACTGCCTCCCCTTAAGTATTTATTGAATATACTATACTGATTAAGGAACTGACTAATTAACTTGATTGACTGACTTGACACTTACACATGCTTACAACCATACATACTCATCGAAAGATTGATACACAAATAACTAGAAAAATACGCCGATGTGCAAGATATAAGGCATAGCAGAATAAGAGACAGGGAAGATTTGCATAATCTTCCCTACTAGTCTTAAGCTGGTATCGTACGTATTATCTCTCAACCTTTAGTGGCAGTCTTTTACCTTTTCAATCTACAATCTCATATAAAAAAGATCCTCTTGGAAAACGAAAGCCAAAACACTAACTTGCTTTTCACAGTAAAACCACTCGTAGCATTAAATAATTAAATTGAAAATACTTAAAATGACTGCCCTAGGTATCCCCCCTGCTCTTCTTCGTCGACCCTTTTTCTCTCGCTCTCTCTCTCTTTGTTATCTCTCTCTCTCTCTCTCTCTCTTTTTTTTTTATCTCACTCTCTTTCTCTCTATCTCGCTCTATCTCTCTCTCATTATAGTTCATCCCTTGCTACCCAGCGTCAAGGGACCAAATCCCTAATCACAGAACGGGGCAATTAAAAAGGCTGACAGCGGGATCATTATTCACGGGTTGATTGGTCGATTCAGGGTGTGTGTGTGTGTGTGTGGAGGGAACCGTATTAGAGGAGTCAGGTTAGCCATGTATATTGTGTTCTGCTTTTTGTTTTCGCTATTAACTCTTTTTCTGTATTCGCTGGTACCCCTGTCCTGTTATATGCCTGTCCTGTGTCACATTCTAATCTCTTTTTGGGATTGATTGACCGATTCAGAGTGCGGCGAAGAACTGTATAAGAGGGTTCAGGTTAGCTCTTGTGCAGTACTAATGTTGGTATCTGTTATACCAGGTTTTTGCTGGGATTAATTGGATAAATTAGGTAGGTTCTACTTGACTGGAGAAGTTGAATTAGTTTTAACACATGCACAGAAGGTAATAGAGGATAATTATTACAGCGTACATTCATATTATTGTATTCACTACACATAGACATGGTATTTAAATGATAGATAATGACGTATATATATAAATGTTTGTATGGATAATTAGAACTTTAAATTGTGTACTTCTCTAAAATAAGTGGGTATCACTAGTTTTTCTAATGCGTTTAAATTAGCATAATAACAATATTCAAAAATTCACTCAAGTCCTTCCTTGTATATAATGCGCATCACTAGTACTTCCTTGTATATAATGCGCATCACTAGTACTTCCTTGTATATAATGCGCATCACTAGTACTTCCTTGTATATAATGTGTATCACTAGTACTTCCTTGTATATAATGCGCATCACTAGTACTTTAAGATTTCACTGGTATGATTAATTAGGCTTCAACACTTTCATTTATAAATGATAATCACTATAGTAATTCTTATGCGTTTCAATTAGAGCATACAAATATTATATAATGATTAATTAAGTACTTCTTTTATCTATAAGGTGTGTCACTAGTACTTTTAAAGGGTTTTCACTGTATATTATATATTTTTTGCACTCTGTAGTCCTCTGGTGATAATCTGGGCCGTGGTGGTGGTCCTGACGTGGCTGGGTGAGTGGATGGAGACTCAAACTCTTGGGTGTTGGGTCATAAATAATATGTACAATATGGCAGTGCATCTGTACAGTATTATCGAGCTAACGTAGGAGACAACTCACTAACTACTCTGACCGTTATAAGAGTTTTGATGCAAACCTTCCAATAGTCTTGGGTGTTGGGTCTTGAATGTCATGTACAATATGCCAGTGCATCTGTAACATGTCATCGAACTAACGTAAGAGGGTTGTTTATTACGCAACGTCTCTTAACTGTTCTGACCGTTATAAGAGTCTTTCAGTGACTGGGTTGACAAGGTAAGTTTGGGCCTTTTCCGATATCGTATCCCATATCAAGTGCCTGGGATTCCGCATCGGATTTTTTTCTTCCTATGTGAATGAGGGAGACAAAAGGCATAACTGCCTGCAGGGAGTGCCTCCCACAGAGTTGAAAGAGTGACAGGGCCAAAATCAAGGGACGTTCGAGCTAAAATGCCTGGACGCGCAGAGTTTGAAGCAATTTAAGTCATAGGAAGAGTGAAAGACTAATTCTGGGAGAGAGTTCCAGAGCTCAGCAGTTGAATAGAAGAAAGTCTGAGAATTGCATTTCAATCTTGGATTGGAGAGTTGCACAGAGTATGGGTGAGATTGTGTTGCAAGGCGGGTACTACATACCCTACGCTCTGGAAAAGCTCCGAGGAACCCTGATTATTGTAGTTGCGATAGAATAACGAGAGAGATGCAACATTGCATCGAAAAGAGAGAGATTGCAGAGAGTTGGTGAGTGGCCGGGAGTTAATGATACGAAAGGCTTTCATTTCTACTTTTTCTAAGAGTGCGGTGTTAGAGGATCCTCCCCACTCATGTGAACAATACTCTATACAAGGACGCACTGTGCCCCTGTATAGAGCAAGAAGCTACGCAGGAGTAAAGAACCCCTTGAGGCGGTTGAGCACACCCAGCTTCTGGGAGGCTGCCTTAGCAAGACTGGTAATATGGTCCATCCAATTGAGAGCAGAAGAAAAAGAGACACCGAGAATATTGAGAGAAGATGAAGAATTGATTTTTGTATTATTGAAGAATAAGGGATAGTCTTCTGGAGGTTCCTGACGGGTAGTAAGATAGATAAATTGGGTCTTGGAACCATTAAATGCAACAAGGTTTTCTCTACCACAATTGGAAATAGTAGCTAGATCAGAAGATAAGTCTTTTATGGCTTCATTACGTTTGTCTTTGAGGGACTGCTGGCTGGGGCGCTCTGGAAAACTAATTGAGTAGTGTAAGGTAGAATTGTCTGCATATGAATGGATGGGACTGGATTTACAGTTGAGAAAATAATTTATGAAAATTAGAAAGAGAATAGGAGATAGGACAGAACCCTGAGGAACACCGGAGTTGATAGGATTGGGAAGTGAGCGATGGCCGTTCACAACCGCAGCTATATGGAACGGCCGGAAAGGAAATTAGAGAGAAAGGCACAGATGGAGGGATAGAAACCGAAGGAGGATAGTTTAGAAATTAGAGATTTGTGCCAGACACTATCGAATACCTTCGATATGTCGTCTAACGCAAATTACGCAATAGAAAAGGTCTCACCGAAGTCCCGAAAGGAGGATGACCATTGACCAAGAGTTAGTAATTAAGATATGAAAGAAGATCACCATTAGAGCGACCCTTAAGGAAGCCATACAGGTGTTCTGATATTAGATTATGAGAAGATAAATGCTTAAGAAATTTGGAAGTAAGAATAGTTTTAAAAACTTTAGAGATACATGAGATGAGAGCTATTGGACGATAGTTGGAAGGTTGAGAGTGGTCACCCTTCTTTGGGACAGGTTGAATGAGTTCAAACTTCCAGCAAGAAGGGAAGACGTTAGAGGAGAGACAGAGATGACAGAGATGAAAGAGTTTGCCTAGGCAGGAAGTCAGCACGGAAGCACAGTTTTTTAGTACAACAAGAGGAATACCATCCAGACCGTACGCCTTCTTAGTATCAAGCCCAGAGAGGGTAGAAAGTACATTTTTAGAAGTGATCAGGATATTAGGCGTAAGGGGAGGTGTGGTGGAGTGGTCATGCCACTGGATTGGTAATCCAATGGACCCAGGTTCAAATCCCGATATGTCAATGGGAAGATATTATTGGGATTGAATTTGTGCTGTACCTAGTATCAGTGCATTACCACAAAGCCCACCGAAATGCCAAAAAAATACCCTCGTTGTTCCCTGATTAAATAACACTGTATGAATATTCCCATATTCAAAATATGTTACAGGGGGACAATGCCTAGTGAGTTCACTGCTCAATAGGTGGCGTTCTGAGAGTGAGGGTCTGAGTCTGGAGGGTGAGACGGTGAAGCACTTGAGCGAAGCAACCGGCCGCTTCAGAGATGGAGCTGCTTCGAGCCATGATGGATGCTTCGCATGTCTCACTCCCCAGACTGGAACAAGACCTCACGGGCTTCACCGTGTTGGGCGGTGGAATGTACAGGCTCTCAGCCTATGCCCGAGAGGGAGTAGTTGGGGAAAAAAAAAAAAAAAAAAAAAAAAGCAGGAGGGTGGAGAGGGTGGAATATATATATATATATATATATATATATATATATATATATATATATATATATATATACATATACACACACTCCGTATATTTATTGACAGAACCATTCATAAGTGACATCAAATATTGATCATCTAGTTCATTCTTGTTATAGTAAAACATTCTTTGTAAGCATCCAGTTAGGTGATTAGTTGTATTTGCTTCACTAGCAAGTCTCTGTATAGGATAAGAAACAATATACAGTATATACAATGGCAACGAGAAAATGACAAGCTGACAGACAACAGAAGACACACATGCACCCTCTATCATTTCCAGAGAGCCACTGATTCATGTTATAGCTCCCCTCCCCTCCCTACTCCAGCAACTGAGACAACAGTGTTGCCAGTGCCTTTAGCTGAATGGAACTTGTTAGCAATGAGTTACTACATTCCTTCTCGAGTGAATATAACAAAAACACTTTAAATCTAAACTAGCCAAGGCTATGCATACATGTTTTCGCCTCAAAGTCATGCATCAGAAACGACGCCAACACATGAGGAACTATTATACAATGATCAAGCATACATAGTAAAATTTGTCGTAGGGCGCTAATACAATAGTACAGTGTTGCCAACACATACAGTACAGTAGAACTAATTTGTAGCAAGTTTTCGCTATTTCTCCCAATTTTTTTGTTCACCCTATAATCATACCTGTGTCCTTAATTGCACTACCACAGATTATTTTTTAGCTCCACAAAATCATCTAATTATAGATAGCATATAATATAGAAAGACATTGCCAGTACAGAAAGGGTTAAACAAACTAGGAAATGTTTATGGACAAATATTGACACTCTTCTCTTCATCTTTGACCTTGACCTTAAGTACTAAGAGTATTTATATTAAATTTAAATGTATATTTATATATATACTGTATGTTATTTAATTAAATGCAACATACAGTCAGCTTATCGAAATTTGAGTATGTTTGATGGTGAAGGTTGAATTTTGACCTTGACCTTTGACCTTTGACCTTTATAAAGGATTACATTTTTTGAATGCATTGATGTAACCCTGGAAAATCAAATAAGCGTGCCAAATTTCATTAACCATGAAAAAGCAAGCATCCTCATAAGAAGTTTGGTGGTGGAAAGCGAAGGTTCTCATAAGATCCAAGGCCTAAAACAAACCCTTTAAGATACCCCAGTGGCACTCAAAACAAAGCAATATGTGATTAGGTGAGGTAATTCCCCTCCATTACTTTCTACCATTCCTACATATGTGTCCCCCCCTCCCCTTTCCCCCCTTCTCCCTCCTCCTCAATTATCACCCATTTTTTCTTTTATTCCCCTTTTATCGGGTAATTTTCGGTGCAAATTTCCTTCACGCGGTCTCTATAGCATGGGCGAGGCATCTAGAGATCCTTGCAACTGAGACTTCTACTTAGAGCCGTCAGTGTCGCTTGAGAACTCAGGAGGAGAGGATATATGCCGCCACGGCTCTCCCCTCATGAATGGACCGGTCGGCAATCATACCGGTACGTCTTTATCATCCCCCAAATACTATTCCTACTTGTTTTATTGATCTTCAATGTTATCATCTTCATATTAAACGTAAAATAGGCGCATATAATTAAGTAATAACGATATATATATGGTAAAATTACGATTTTCGCTGAGAATGAACCAAAATACCTTCGCATGGGGTTATTTTTCTAATACCATATAGTCTAGCCTTTGCCGGGTTAAGGATCATCAGTTAGTTTCATAGGCATTAAAGGAATAGTTGACCTTTGACCTTCATCTTGACCTTCATGATGTCTAAGAATTTAGCATCCTAATTTTAATTTAAAACACAACTGTCTTAACAAATTTAATGAAGTTTGCATGAATAGTAAAGAAATTAGCATATTGACCTTATATTTGACCTTGACCTGTGACATTGTACTATATATCAAATTGAATTATTTATATTCTTGTATAACCTTGACCTAGGTATTCCGAATATACATGATATGTCTAGTGAAAATCTTACAGTTTATAAGAAATACTAGTAATAATCATATTTTAACCTTTGACATAGACCTTGACCATCAACCTTAGAACTTCTTATCGATAATTTAGTTAGCTTAACACCAATGTTAGTATTAACTAGCGTTATGAATATGGTTTAATTTGTATATAAACTAATATATATGAAATAGTGACCATATACTGTGACCTTGACCTTTGACTAAAAATAAAACATATATTTGGAGGGTCGTCACATTAACCAACTGAATTTGCCTGTACAATTTGATGACAATTCATTAAACAGTCTAGGAGGAGTTTAGAGAAAATTACGAACGCTCTTGTTTTGACCTTTGACCTTAACTATTACAATATAAATATATATATATATATATATATATATATATGTATATATATATATACTGTATATATACCGGTATATATATATATATATATATATATATATATATATATGCAATTTGATATAAGATATTTAAGTAATAAGCAACTAACACAACCAGTTTTCTTATATTAAGTAATTTTGTTTAATAAATAATATATGTTGACCTTTGAACTTTACCTGTGACCTTGACCTTTATATAATAGTACATTTTGTTTGCATTGATGTTGCCCCAGAAAATCAAATAAGCATGTCTAATTTCATTAAAACCCATCAGATAGTTTCATATTATATATTAATAGAATAGTTGACCTTGACCTTTGATCTTTATCTTGACCTTTATGATGTGTCTCAACATGTATTATTTTCCTTTCCAAAGTGCAACTATCTCATAAAATGTATTGAGGTTTGCATGAAAAGTAAACAAATTAGCATATTAACATTTTATTTGACCTTGACCTGTGACCTTAACCTTTCATATGGAATTGTATAGTTTATTGTATGATCTTGGACTAGGTATTCCGAATATACGTGGTAACCCTAGTGAGAATCAAACAGTTAGTATAAGATATACTAGTAAATTTGACCTTGACCTTAGACCTTGCCCTTTAGCATATTTAATTAAACTTGGTCATTAAAACATCATGGTTACCAGTAACTTGTATAGTGAAAATACAAATAAAATAAATAAAAAGTAAACATATATGAAATATTGCCCTTATTTTTAACACTTACACTACGGGCATATTTCCGTCTATTTCCGCCATATGAGGGCTCATTCAGGCACTCCTGATGGATTAGGCAAGTGTCTGAATGAAATTAAATGTATTCAGCATAAAACTACATGAAATTAGCTTCAAAATGACCCCAGAACGAGCTTCGTAGCTCGCGGGGTTCACCCGCAGCGCTACCATAGACTTTCGCTAAAATTAGCAATTATTGCTAATGTCGCGCTACATTTGCTTTTGGCAGCACTGTATATCTCGCGAGACTCAGAGCCCTCAGTGCCGCGGCCGCCTGGCTGGGAGAAAGATGTGTGGCCTGTCGCGCTCCCACTCCTTCGCACTCGATTTTACAGGCTTTATGAGGCTATAAAATCCTGTAAATTGCTGTAAATTGCCATGGTATTCGGGAACGTCTCCCACAGGGAGAGGGTTAAACAAGACCTTTGACCATAACCTGTAAGTTAAATTGAAAATTTCTTTATAATTGACCTTCACAATGACCAAATGGATATAACAGTGAAATTTGGTGAAAATTCATCGAACGGTCTAGGAGGAGTTTACAGACAGACAGACAGACGGACGACTAAGACGGACGATGACAGACGAAGACTGAAAAGGTGGATGGTGATGCATAGTATACGGGCGGGATTTGTGTGCACGATACCACTCTGTTTCACAGAGTTGATTAACCCGTTGAGACCCAGCGTCGCACGTGTTGCGTCGGCAGTCTTTGATCACCAACTCCCAGCGACGCATCACGTGCGTCCGACATATAAAAAACACTTACGTGGCTCGTAAGGTAGGAAATGGCGGGAGAATAGGAGGGGGCGGTACCGTAGTGTGTGGGGGAGCCGGGCCAGTAGGTGTGAGCGGGCCGAGACAGCCGCGCGGCTGGTGGTGGTGGGCTTAGTGGGGATAGTTTACACCCCTAGTTTACCGCCACTTTGAACCTTCATTACTCCGGTCGTATGGGAGCTAGAGGCTTGAGATTTATGTGAGATACTCCTTAGGATGTATGCCGTACAATGCCATACTCAGTTTTTACCCTAGTGCTCCCGGGCGGGTGGTCATGCGGGGGACACGAACTATTGAAACCCCCCCCCCCCCGCCCCCCAAATGACCGAAATGAGTTTTTTTTATTTGTGTGTTCATTTCTCACCATTCTCTTCCATTTTGGCTCAACAAATGTTTTTGAAGCTCCCCCCCCCCCACCCCCCACCGGCCCCCCCCCCAAAAAAAAAATGTCAGAGGTGATTTTTTTTTGTTTTTTTTCATTTCTCATCCTTGTCTTCCATTTTAGCAAACAAAAAAAATAAGTGAAAATGGCTTGGGACTGGGGTGAACAAAATATTATAACTAGCCGGGGCTCAACGGGTTAAAGCATAATTTCATCAAAGATACCGAGTGTAAGTTTAGCATATCAATTTACATTACTTTACGCGTATACAAACGTATGTACATATAATACATTGATATACACATTCAAATACACGTGCACACATACTTCAACATGAGCCTATACAGTGTGTACCAAGTATACTGTATAATGTGTATATAGTGATATCGCTATTTCTACGTATATACACTATACTTACAAACTTTCACACACATCTCATCCTACGTGAATTATATTTTATACAAATACATACCTAACAACAAGCATAAATATGTGAACGGATGTACGTACATACTAGGGTGGGAAACTTCAAATATGCATATCTAGAAAATGATATACTGTATATAAACACATACCCGTACTCATATGCTTTCCAGCATAATCGACATGAGTGCACACATACGAAAGTGCTAAACAAACAGTACAAACTTACCTATCTATATAAATACATAACTACACACATACAAAAATGTTAGCGTGTGTGTGTGTGGGTGTGTGTGTTTTGCAGTGAGTGAAGTAATGCATGTCAGAGGGGACGGGTTAGTGTGGTTGATGATAAAAAGATTTAAGAATGATTATTGAGGTGCAGACCTTAGAGTGAATTGATGATGTCGAGAGTGGTGGATAGGTGAACTTGTCAAGTAATGGTGGTGGTGATGTTAATGGCGATGAGTTTAGGGCTGATAGTGGTATTGGTGATAGTGGTGATGATATTGTTGGGATTGTAGTAGCGTTGGAGGTGATGTTAGCGGGTGTGGTGATGGTGGTGTAGAAAGAGAAAAGGTGAAGTTGATGAGAGAGAGTATTACATGTTCGATTCAGTAATTATTATATAAATCATTATTTCAACTCTCATACAATTTTAAGGTGATTGATTTACAATGTACTGTATATTTAAACGGACTGTACATTCTAGGAGGTTGTATCAATGCGACTTCCTGGTCTTTTTATCTCGTCTGTTTTATCTACTCAACACTCTTGGGATCTCCATGCACTGTTCATGTGAACGGAAATGTACATGGGATTTTCCACCACCTATTTGTGTGTAGGGAGAGGTAGGTTGAGAGTGAAGGTTTTAGAAAGTTAGAGAGAGACCTTACTCACGACAACAGGTCTGGATATATTCCCTCTATTTGAGGAATATTCTCCGTTATATTTAACCAGACTTAAGGCCGCGTCATACAGAGGCCGAACGTACTAGGACAAAGTCCCGAATAGGATGACTTGCAAAAAATATTCAAATTTCAGGCGGGTCGGGTATATTCTGCACAATTCGGCATACGTTCCTGACTATTCGTGGGTTGGTCTGATGTTGGTCTGATGTTGTTCATGTATGTTGCCGACATTCCGGAGAGTCGGGAAAAAATGAGTGGCTACACTAAATTTCCACGAACATTCGGGTAAAAAAAACGTTACAAAATGGTCGGATGTTGGTCGGGAGTTATTCGTAACTCGTTCGGGAGTTGTTCTGATTAATTCGTAGTTCGGTCTTCTGTTTCGGGACTTGTTCGGTACTTTTTTCAATTGCCGAATTTGTTAGGAACTACCCGAACAAATTCTGAACAAATCCCGAACAATTCCCGACAAAACTTCGATAAAATTACGATGAATCCCTCGTATTCCCGACTAAACCCCGTACGAGTTACGAATTATCAGAACAAGTTACGATGAAATTAAGACAAATATACGACAAATATAAGATTAATTTACGATGAATGCTCGATTAATCTTGTTTAATTAAGAATTAATTACGAATTGATTACGAACTAGTAGAATTAGCTACGAGTAACAACGGAAATTTCCACGAATAACTGCCTACTTGTCGGAATGCTAGTTTGGGTCCGTGTGGGTACGCACACCTTCCACAATTTGCACACGACACAGCTGAATCACTGGAGCGCGGGACCGAGGCAAGGGACAAGTGCACACGACATCCTGAGTGAACGCGACTGATCGTACGTTGGCAGCCGCCCGCACGGACCCCTATATATAGCTGCCGGGAGATGCATCACTCACAGTAGTCAGTGATTAACCACTCTCTCTAGCCACCCACAACGACTCTACTCTACACACCTTCACCATGCCCAAGGGATCCAAACTCAATTTTAAAGGGAAGAAGGCTGCCAAGACCCCAGCTCCTACTACAGCCCCTGACAACGTGTCCGTCGACCTGTTCCTCACCCAGGATTCCGTGAATGTTATGTCATCAGCCTCGGAGGAGGAGACAGAACACACACAGTATGAGGCTGGCCAACACATCTCCGATGAAGACGTCTCCATCAGCAGCAATGCAGATGAAGATGTAACTACCCTACCCATAAAACGCCGCTTCTTCCAAAGAATTTCCCGGAACTAGGTGACAGCCCGATGCACGAGTCGGACATTGATGAGGACCAGACGCAGATGCCTACCCAGCAAACGACATCAACCGGGTTGACGACCCACTCACAGGACTCCCAAGACACACCGGCTTCTACAACACCTCGAAAACAGCGGCCAGCCGATAAAAGGAAGCGTGTCTACGCCATCCTGCCGGAGGCACAGGAGGTGGCTGTCGCGGAGTGGTACCGCGAGAACGAGTTCCTCTACAACAGGAAGCTGAGGGCATTCCGTGACAGGAGCATGAAGGACAGAGTGCTCAACAAAAAAGCCACGGAGTTGGGTGTTACAGGTGAGATATAATGGAATTCTTTTTAATAATTTGTGTTCAGAAATGTATGGAGTGTACAGGTAATAATGTAAATTTATTATTTTGCAGTTCAAGTCCTGTTTAAATGGTTGGAGGGGATGCGGACGCGCTATGGGAAGCTGGTAGAGGTCAAGTCAGGTTCTGGTACCAAGTCCCTGACGGAGCGAGAGCAATGGATAAAGGCGACGTTCTTCTTTCTCCAACCACACCTGGTCAAAAGTGGAACCAGGAAGAGCAAGGTACGTAAGAAATAATTAACAACGTTAAAATGTTGGTTAAATACTATTTACATATGGACAATGGAAACAAGTCGTGCACTTTGATATTGAAAAGAATGTTTTAATTTATCCAAAAAAATACAATACAATTTGGCAAATGGACACAAAATTCACATGTTGTTATGCATCATAAAAAAGTTCTTTACAAGTTTACATTGTATATTTATAATATAAGTAATAATATAAGTAATGTTCATGAGTCAATTATACAATACAATTTGTCAAATGTTTAAAAAATTAACATGTTGTTATATGCATCATAAAGTCCCTTTACAAGTTTACATATATTCCTGATCTAAGTTATGTTCATGAGTACATTATTCAATACCAGTGAAATATACAGTCAATTTACATGCTGTTACGGCATCATTAAGTGTCCTACAAGTTAATATTGATATTCATGTTATAAATTATGTGAATGTGTTGTGTGAATGTATCATAATGATAAATGTTGTGACAATATGTATTTATATGTTATATATATTTCACAGAAGTACAAAAAAGCTGCTGCTGCCACAGTCCCGGATGCTGCCGAGGAGAGTCTCGACGACCCGGAGGTAGAGGATGTGGCTGAGGTGTCTCCAGCCGCTGAAGGTGTTGCCTCCACGTCCACGTCCACGGCCGTGCCCACGGTACCCCGGCCCCGCACCAAAGCAGCTGCTACTCCAGAGGACCCCATTGAGAGGGACCTGTATGATAAGATAATAATGTTATAATGTTATTAATAATGTTATTATTATATTTATGTAATTTTAATGTATATCTTGCTCATGTTCTAATGTACAACTTTTCTGCCAACAGGTACGTCAGGGGGAGGAGAACCTGTAATACCTGGCTACAGTGTATGAATGTTTATGTAATTTTAATGTATATCTTGCTCATGTTCTAATGTACAACTTTTCTGCCAACAGGTACGTCAGGGGGAGGAGAACCTGTAATACCTGGCTACAGTGTATGAATGTTTATGTAATTTTAATGTATATCTTGCTCATGTTCTAATGTACAACTTTTCTGGCAACAGGTACGTCAGGGGGAGGAGAATCTGTAATACCTGGCTACATTGTATGAATGTTTATGTCATTTCAATTTTTATCTTGTTCATATTATAAAGTTCAACCTTTCTGCCCACAGCTACGTCAGAGGGAGGAGAACCTCAACGAACTCTACCGCCGCTGGGACACCAAGAAGGCGGAAACCCCAGCACAGCAGGCGATTATGCTGTTCCACGCCTATGTCCAGAACAGCCTGTTGGATCTGGAGCCGCCTCTCGTGGACCACTACTTAGGGGAGGTGATGCGGTTCACCAATGCTATGCGGTGCCATAGCCGTGGCACAGGGCGCCTCCCACGGTTTGGCCCTATGGACTCGGATGCCCAACCAACTCGTACTTATCCACCACAACCCTACTACGAGAATCTGCAACCCCCCGGGCCTTCCTACTACCATGGTGGGAAACAAATAGGCACCCCTAACACACCAAGATCTTGGAGGTCTCAGCAACCAAGAATGGGATGACCTGAGGCCACACCAGTGGAGTCTCCCAGGACCCACACACCACGCATGGCTGATATTTCCCCGGGGTTTGTGGATCGTATGATTAATGATGGATTCCAGTAAGCCAAAACTGTGTATCTGCCTGGCTGTGATGTTCTCCAACCGTGTACCTGCTATCATTCTATTTTAATATAAAATATATCTAAAATGTTATAAATAAAGTATTACAATGTTTATAATTGTTTCGTAATTTCTCCTAAAAAAAAAGGGTTTGTAACAACAGATAATTCACATGCCACATAATTGGAAAAGATTAATATGGGAAACTATTGTGAATGAACAAAATAATTTATATAGATGATTTATCTTAGTAATTTTCACAATGAATAATACTAGAACAAATGACTTGGATAACCTGTTTAGAAACAACAGCTTGGTTATATTTATAGTACAAATAATTGATTTACACAGTTGACTAGTAAACATTAATAAAGACAAGTTTCATATTAAATAATAAGAAAAATATAACTTTGAATACTTGGTTATATTGATAGTCAAAACAATTAGTTGACTATTAAACATTAAAAATAAAATAACTGGTTTGACGTCAATGCAATCTCAGTAATAAAGAAATGATAGACCGATGGAAATCAAATTAGGCAATATCAATTTTATATACAAAATTAACATGGAAAATGTAGAGCATATTAAAATTTAATGAACGCTTGAATGACTTTTGAGTGGATAAACAATACTAATTAGATTAAAAATAAGTACTTACCGGTTTACTGGCGAGGCACCTGCCAGGACAGGCGCTGTTGTGGCCTGCTGTAGTAGTCTGTCAAGTATTCCCTCACAAGTTTGGCAGCGGCTGGCCCACTCTGGCGTTGCAATGGCTCCAGTCCATCCAAGGGGTCCCTGTTCCAGTCACCTTGTGGCTCGTTGGTTGCACAATGTTGGTGTTGTCGTTGTAGTTCTGGGCGTCTGTCAATGAGCTTGTTATGGAGTATGCAGGCTGCAAGGACTACCTTCTCCACGGTGCTGGGGTGAATATGCAGAGTGGTAAGAAGACACCGGAAGCGGTTCGCCAGCATACCAAAGGCATCTTCAACCTGCCTCCTGGCCCGAGAAAGTCTGTAGTTGAAATTCCTCTTTGGTTGATCGAGTCCTCGGTAAGGGTATGGCTTCTGCAACCACTCCCTCATGGGGTATGCGTCGTCACCCACAAGGAAGTAGGGCACTGGTTTGTCATCCCCTGGGAATGGCTCAGGTGCCAGCAGTCCTGCTGCACCGTCCTCCAGCGCCTTCCGGATGTCGGTCACCTGGAAAATGCCCCCACCAGATGCGGACCCGTTCGCTCCAACATCCACATACATAAATTTCCCCAGGTGATCAACAACTGCCAGGAGCACAATGGAGTTGTAGTGCTTGTAGTTGAAGTAAATGGACCCAGTGTTTGCAGGAGGCTGTATGGCAATGTGCTTTCCGTCGATTGCTCCCACGGTGTGCCGGAAGTTCCACCTGTCATTGAACCCCTTGGCAACCTCCTTCCAGCTTTCCGGTGTTGATGGGCAGACAATGACCTCCTCCAGGTACTCTTGGATTATGGCCTCGCACGTCTCACGTACCACCAGGGAAATTGTGTTGGCACCAACAAGAAAATTGAGTGACATACTCTTGTATGCCTCGCCCGTTGCCAAGAAACGTAGAGTCATGGCAACTCGCAAACCGGGCTCCAGGGGCTTCTTCCAATTGGTTTCCTCCTTCTTGATCCAGGGTGTCACACGGCTTACGATCTCATTGTAGAGCTCCTCGTCCATATGGAGATAGTACTTGTAGGTGGGCTTGTCGATTGCCATTAGCATCTTCATCAATTGGTGGTAGTGTCCGTAGGATAATCTCTGTCTATATAATGGCTTGACGCTGCAGCTTCGTGGTGTCCTGGCACGTACACGGCGGGCCCGCTTTAATTTCAGGAGGGTGTGGCACATCAGCTGATGATTGAGGGTAGCAACGACAAGCTCCTGGAAGTGTATGGCCCTCTCCAAATCATCGCACAGGTCATCAGGGGGTGCTGCCATGTTGCCGTGTCGATCGCTGGGTTGAGACTGGTGGGGTGTGAGCCAACCCAATTTCTTTTATATAGGGCAGGTACAAATGTTCTTGCTACAGTACGAATGTTCGTAAAGCAGTCCGATGTTGTTCTGATGTTGTTCTTCTCTATCGGTTGTTTGTCGGCATCTCATCGGTTTTAGTTCGGTTAAGTTCGGTCAAGTTCGGTTCATTATCGTAAATCATTCCAATGTCATTCGGAACAGTGTCTGATGATTCGGGTATGTTCGTAACTCATTCTTTGCATAACGAGTTTTTGTTCGGTTCTTGTTCGGTAGTTGTTCGGGAGTTTGTCGTAGGTCGTTCTTGACTATCGTATATTATTCTTAACTCGTTCGGGCCATGTTCGTAAACTTCACCATTCGGGAGGGTCTCGGCTTAATTCGGTAAAAATGTGCAAGTCATCCTATTCGGGACCTTGTCGCACATCGGTCGGCCTCTGTATTACGCGGCCTTTAGACACAAGCAATGGGCAAGATCACAGCCCCGGAGATTCCCGCCAGACTTAAGGAATTATCCTTTTAATATTTTATTCATCAATTGTTACTTCAATAAATCTACGTGGTTGGATACTTATATTTCCTTTACCTAAATATGAGAGGATGGTGGCGGCATATCTATCACATCTATTATATATCTATCAATCAACGAGAGAGCAGAGCAGAGAATCTACACAGTAGTCTTCAAGCAGCTTAACTAAACTACAAATAAACCAAATCTATAAACCCATAAGGAAACCTCCCAAACGGTTTACATAACATTGCCTAATTAGGAACGACACCCTCAGTCCTCCTAACTTGGTATCAACAACTACTACATAACAAGAGAGAGAGAGAGAGGGAGAGCGCTATGGTGGAGAAGGTGGTGGTGTCATGAGGTCGAGTGGGGGAGATTGATGGTGATGGAGAGAGAGGAGTCATGTTTCTGTCTGGTGCTGGTGGAGTTTTTGTTGCTGGTTTTAGGTATATTGTTGTTTGTGGTAATGGTTGTTGTTGTTGTTAGATACTGTTATATTAAAGGGGGTCACCGTTTTTGTTTATCTTTCCCTCCTGTTCTCTCTTTCCCTGGCTTGTATCCATTCGGCATCATTCAGCCAACTGTTTTAAGACGTTTATCCCCATCCAGGTGTCGATTTTTTCCTGGCGAGCGATAGCTAGCCAGCATTGTATGGAGAAATCAGGCTTCGCCGGAGAAATTTTTCTATCGAAAAATGTACAAATTTAACTTGCTGTCAAAACAAATATATATATATGCTGGCTCGCTACCATTCGCCAGGAAAATATTGACACTTGGATGGGGGTAAACGTCTTAAAACAGTAGGCTGAATGGGGCCGAATGGATACAAGCCAAAGAGAGAGGGAGAGAAAGAGAAAAAAAGCGAGGTGGGCTTCCTTAATCGTGGAGGTGGTGAACATTATTGTGTTTGTGGATCGTATATGGTGGTGGTGGTGGTGGTGGAGGTGGTGGTGGTAACGATATGTAATGACGGTGGTAGTTTGGGTTTTGGTTCACGTGAAGTTTGTATACAGTGATGTTGATGTTGAAATGGCAAAGGTTGGGATACAATTAACCCTTTGAGTACCAGCGACGTATTATATTCTAACCATATTTAGACGATATTAGGCAGCTTGAGAAGGATCTGTGGTAGTTAAAAGCGATAGTTTGAAGCCTTATTATTGCTAGAGGTCCTTCCTAAGCTGTATAATATAGTCTAATCATTGCCAGAATATAATTAAAAGGAAGTCACTGGTACTGGACGGGTTAAGGAAGTCACTGGTACTGGACGGGTTAAGGAAGTCACTGGTACAGGATGGGTTTAGCTTCATTGATTGGAAAGGCTGAATGGAAATACTTTTTGTTAAACTTGTTGGATTATGAGAGGTTCATCCCAAGCTCGAAAAATTGTCTCGTGGAATATTGAATATAACACACAAGGGTTCGTAGTTAATTATTAAGGGGGTCACCTGCTTTTTTATATTTGTTTTCTCCTTTTCTCTCTTTCTCTGACTTGTATCCATTTGGCCCCAGTCAGCCAACTGTTCTAAGACGTTTATTCCCATCCAGGTGTCGATTTTTTCCTGGAGAGCAATAGCGAGCCAGCATTGCATGGAGAAATCCGGCTTCGCCGGAGAAATTTTTCTATCGAAAAATGTACAAATTTACCTTGCTGTCAAAACAAAAATATATATATGCTGGCTCGCTACCGCTCTCCAGGAAAATAATTGACATCTGGATGGGGGTATACGTCTTTAAACAGTAGGCTGAATGGGGCCGCATGGATACAAGCCAAAGAGAGAGGGAGAGAGAGATAAAGAGAAAACAAGCGAGGTGGGCCTCCTTAAGAACAACAAAATAATAGTAGCCATTGTTTAACATGTTATCCCGGTTAGGCTAGCAATCCTCTTCAGGGATCAAATGTATGGAAATAGATAGATAAAATACACAATATTAACCATACATAAAAATAACTGACCTATTGAATCAACTTTAAGACAGTTTGTATTATCTTCTGCTAATGTAAATTTCACTAATTGTTATTACAGAGTGGAGAAAACTGCAGAACTAAAGAAAGTTCCGAAGATAGCAACAAGAAAAACGTTGATCTATACAACAATCTTGAAAATCCACGAAAACTGAAGCACACGAGAAAACAGAATAATTCAAGAAGATCCGAAGACAACAACAAAAATACTGCGCAAGAAAGTACAACTCATTATAGAAGTTAGAGAAGTAAGTCATTCCGAAGGATGCATAAAGCTACCAACAAATAAAAATACAATATAATTAAGGGGAGACAGACCTTTTTCTGGACTCCCTTAATGTTTAGCCCCACTAGTTTTGAAATTAGAAGACGTTCGGCCCATTAGTTTGGCGATTTTAACACCTTTCGCCCCATTTTGTTGTCAATTTTAAGCCCTATCGTGCCATTTAGGTGTCGATTATTTCCTGGCGAGCGAAAGCGAGCCTGCAATTTTAAGAGGAACCGGCCTTCGGCCGGGACATTTTTCTACCGAAAAATTTACAAATTTATCTAGGTTTTTTTCTTCTAAGCTTGATGGAGGTCTAGGGAGGAAACTAAAACACTATATGAATAAATGAATTAATAGACCAAACAAAAGGTCTGCCTCCCCTTAACCCACATATACACACACACCAAGAAAGAAGAATGACCAGTAATGAGGAAACTAAAACAACACAAGACAGGTGGAACAGCTGTTATGGAAGTTAGAAGAAAACCCAAAATCAGGATAACAGAAGAAAGCAAGATAAAATCGTTAAGGGGGGTGACCCGCTTTTTTCCACTCCTTTTTCTCTTTTTCTGGCTTGTATTAACGCGGCCCCATTCAGCCTACTATTTTAAGACGTTTACCCCCATCCAGGTGTCAATATTTTCCTGGCGAGCGGTAGCGAGCCAAAATATATATATACTGTATATATTTATATATATTTTTTTTATTTTTTATTTTTTTTTATTACAGCAAGCTAAATTTTTAAATTTTTTGATAAAAAAAATCTCCGGCGAAGCCGGATTTCTCCATACAACGCTGACTTGCTATCGCTCGCCAGGAAAAAAATTGACAACTAGATGGGGATAAAAGTCTTAAAACAGTTGACTGAATGGGACTGAATGGATACAAGCCAGAGAAAGAGAAAAAAGGAGAGAAAGAGAAAAAAGCAGGTGACCCCCCTTAAATACAATTTTTTTAGCATACCAGATGGAGGAGCCAACCCGCCCGCTGCCGCCAATATATCATCAGCTCGACGCAGACAGTGCCAGACTTGTTTGTTTTTCTTTTTTGGCTTAATGGACTCAGAATATGAGTAAATGAAGGATAACTGTCAAACAACAAATGTTCATCGGGGCGGGGTGGGGGGGGGGGGGGGGGGGGGGTGTCCCCCTCCCCGGGTGGTGATGGGACAACAAAACATTGTTTGAACCTATTCTGGCACCCCCTTAATATGCATGCCCAGTATGGGCTCTCCATCTTGAAAACAGAGGGTGTTGGGTTCCCCCCTCCCCCCAACACTATGTGTGTGAGAGAGAGAGAGAGAGAGAGAGAGAGAGAGAGAGAGAGAGAGAGAGAGAGAGAGAGAGAGAGAGAGAGAGAGAGAGAGAGAGAGAGAGAGAGAGAGAGAGAGAGAGAGAGAGAGAGAGAGAGAGAGAGAGAGAGAGAGAGAGAGAGAGAGAGAGAGATATGAAGGGAAATGAAGCTGCGATAAAGAGAAAACAATATCATAACTAAGCTCATAGTAATGGAGCCGCTCATATATTATATCATAAACATTCTTCTCTTTATTAATGACCCTTGTACTATCTAGAAAATTATGACATGCATCCAATATTCTTTTGATTGGAAAGAGCAAGGGTGTCTCAATAATATAATGTGGTCATATGTCGTATATCGTTAATTGAGATACTTTGAACTGCCTTCGAGTTCCAGAAATCCTTCGTAAGCTGAATATAATCGTCAAGTACCATACCAACAGCGACATTGTATATCACAAGGCTTAATACCAACAGCGACATTGTATATCACAAGGGTTAATACCAACAGCGACATTGTATATCACAAGGGTTAATACCAACAGCGACATTGTATATCACAAGGGTTAATACCAACAGCGACATTGTATATCACAAGGGTTAATACCAACAGCGACATTGTATATCACAAGGGTTAATACCAACAGCGACATTGTATATCACAAGGGTTAATACCAACAGCGACATTGTATATCACAAGGGTTAATACCAACAGCGACATTGTATATCACAAGGGTTAATACCAACAGCGACATTGTATATCACAAGGGTTAATACCAACAGCGACATTGTATATCACAAGGGTTAATACCAACAGCGACATTGTATATCACAAGGGTTAATACCAACAACGACATTGTATATCACAAGGGTTAATACCAACAGCGACATTGTATATCACAAGGGTTAAGAAGAGAGTAAGAGAAAGTAAGAGAGGTCGGACACAGAGTTTAGTTATTCATATTATCATCAACCTACCAATGAACTTACACATATACCTAGTTAATGGAATCATTGAAATTAATGAATATATGTGGTACTCCAAGGATTCGAACCTAGGATACTCACATCAGATAACATAACTATGACCATCCTGTGATGAATGAACATATATTTACTCATCCCAACACTCTCTCAAAATAATAATGGTGATGTATATCCTATTTTGTATTAATTTCACCACACCACCAAACACCTCCAATGATATTAATGAAAGCATATACTGTATGTGATCCACCGGGATTCGAACCTGGTTTATCAAACAGAGTTGTAGACGCCTTAACCATTACACATTATAATACCATTTACATTATAATCAGTTTTATTTCACCTGGCGGTAACTTGAATCCTTTATCAGCTGATTAATTGAAAGCTTGTAGGAAAAATATGAAACTGCTATGTCTGTGCATCATTATATTGTCAAGTTTTCGAAATTACGAACATATTTTGCTTCAAAAATGTTGTTATAACTGAGGAATCAGGATAAGAACCTGTAATATACCAGCTGGAAATATACAGTCTATAGATTATGCAGTCAAGTCATTTATCTACCAAGGATGAATCACTAGATTTTGCAGTTTTCTAATTTGTTAACTAATTTAGTATACAATGATTTGTTGCTTTATTGTATGTTGCTTATCAGTGCAAGATTCTATTCAGCTTAGAAAGGAAGTGTAAGAGTCAGAGCGTTAATAGAGATTGACTCAACCCCTTTGATACCTAGACCTAGATATTATTCCGGACTGAGTGTAATCGAGAAAAAAGAAAAAAAAACAAAAACTCATCGTATACTGCAAGAGTGAACTGACTATATAACTGACTCGGTTTTATATCAAAGGGTAAAAGGTCCGAAGCTTTAGGGAAAAGGACAATAAAACGTGATTCAACACAACTGAATTTCCGATGATAATACACCTTAAATCTAACAACATGTAACCATGCAACGGAAGGAAGCAATATTAGAGCTGCTGCATTAAACCTGAGAATTATTGGCCGAGACTAATATCAATTTGCAATTTGTAAAGATATATATATGATCAATAAGAGTTTATATAGTCTTGCATGTAAAGAACTTGGCTATCGGGTAAACATATTGAAAGGACAATTTTAGAACCTATGCGCACACACACGTATTGTACATGCATATAACCACACACACACACACTCACACAGTTAATTTGCCGCATGCGAAAACAAATAGTTGATACATCTGTCTGACAAAGGAGTACAAAGGATGTCAAGCAACAACAGGTCTAGCGGCCCCTTGAGGTTGCTTGTCCTCTAAATCACTGCTGTTCAAGGTGTCCAACAGTGGTTCAGAGTGGGTAAGTGACAATTGGACCAATGTCCTCGGCAGGGTTAGATGTTAGTAGGGAACAATTTGGGTTAATAACATAACACAGGTACAAGTGATCTTCGATCTATCTGAGAAAAAGGTAATTCATTAACAATTGCAATTAGTCGCAGGTTTAAGGCGAGGTGCTTGTCTATGTGATGTTTAAAGGAGTCAACGGTGCTGCGGTCTATAACATCTCAAGGAAGCCCATTCCACAAGTTCACAACTTGATTGAAGAAGAAATTCTTAGACTCATGCGAGTTAAAAAAATTACCAATCATTTTTGCAACCATTTCCCAGCGTGTAGTTTGATTTAAAGTACTTATTACAGTTCATATTGTTGATGCCTTTGAAGACTTGAATTAGGACAACTCTTAATCTGAACTGGGTTAAAAGAAATCAACTTAATTATTTACGACGTTCCTCATATGGTTTGTTTCTTGGATTAGGCATAATCTTTAAGTTTATCAATATCTTTTTGGTAGTAGGTGCACCAAAATTGAACGCAATATTCCAGAAGAGGACGGACTAGGTTATTGTAAAATGTGAGGATTACATGTTTGGATTTATGCTCGAATGACCTGCCTATAAAGCCAACTATTTGATTTGCCTTCTTAAAAACTTCTGAACATTGTTGACTGGGTTTTAGGTTACTCGATATTGTTACTCCCAAATAAGTTTTTCTGTTTACACTCACTCTTAAGCCGAGTACCATTTATTGAATAGTTTGCTTTCTTAGTTCGGGTCCCGCTTTGGAGTACTTGACATATATCTGCATTAAAACTAATTTGCCTAATCTGATCCCAACTTGACAGCTTGCCTACGTTATTTTGCATATCTTCTACATGTTCGTTTGAGAGTACAGTATTTGCAATTTTTGAGATTGTACAGGTGAGACCCTCATCTATGTGATTTACATAAACTAGGAAGAGAACTGGCCCTAGAACCGATCCCTGGGGTACCCCGCTAGTTAAATTGGTCCATTTCCATGCTTTACCGTTTATGACTACCCTTTGCTTTCTTTCACCGAGCCAATTTTCCATCCATCTCAACACTCAAGCACATTATTACCATGGGTCGGAGATTAAACAAATTGAAAAAGTTAACTTTCTAGCAAGTTGGTGTAGAGGTCATGTCCGGAATGAGAAGTAAGAATATCGCCCCACTTCGTTACTGGTAAATTAAAGTCGCTAATAATTACGGTATCTTGAAGGTTACTTATTTCTGAAATTTGTTTGTAAATCTCTTGGTCAGTTTGCACTGATTGAGCTAGAGGTCTGTATATTAAAGCTAGTGTTATTTTAGTTCCCTGACTATTTTTCAGGAGTACATAAGATATATCGACATTCACAATTTGAGGTTTTAACATTTAACACCTTACGAGCGGCCTATGCGGTTTATTTATGTGTACCGCACAGCGGGGTGTTTTTAGCCAAAATAGGGCTGTTTACGTGATCATTTTCATGCCTAAATAAGACCCAGAACGTAAAACAAGTACCTATCCCTGAAAGGGCATAAACAGAGCTTTCGAATGACACCATAACGATCCTTGTATGATGGATAGTTTTCTTGCAATAACCGTGCAACGCGAGTGCAAAAAGCAGGTAATTCGGTACTTTCAGTACATAATTGAGTATGTAGCGAGTGAGAGAGGGAGGAGGGAGCTGAGATTTGTGTCAGTAGGTTCGCCGCGGTGGTCTGGAGCAGTCATACGCTCGCTAGTCTCCTGCCACCACTTGTCTCTCTCTCTCAGCCACATTACGTGCTGAAATTGCCACTCGAGTTATGTCGAGCGCCGCCACATAGTCCAGCTTTATTTAACTCGACTTATGTTGCTCGCCGCTAAATAAGGGTTAAGACTGTAATTAAGACTGATGAAAAACGTAACGCCTCTTACATTATTATTGATTCGACCTGTCTAAAACATTGTATAACCGGGAATTGTATATCCTGTTAGAAAAACTATGTCTTCCGTATTTAACCAAGATTCTGTAATACCGATTATATCATAATATTCTGTAAACACAATTTCCTCTAGATCCAAAAATGTATTGCGTATGCTACGAGCATTCGCATAGAGTACCTTAACCCCCTCCGACTCATATGACGCGATCGCGTCACATGGAAATTATGCCAAATAACTCGTATGACGCAATTGCGTCATATGAACTTATCTTCATAGCTCTCTAATAAGTTTATGACGTGATTGAGCATCATATGAGTTCAGTAAGTTAGATGAAAATCTGTCGATTGGTGGCAACCCCAAGTTTCTCAGACTTCTAACGGTCCCGCAGTGAGGTTTTGACAGTTGTCGGGTACAGTGGCAATAATACCGTGTCTCCCGCCTCCTTGCCAGTAAGTTAACTATTTATGTCTGAGGGTGTTAAGAGAATTAGGGTTACATTTAATTGACTGCGCATTTTCCGAGATTCTATGTTTTGCGATATCTACACTGCCCTGCCTAGCTGCACACGATCGACCCAGTTTTTTGTTCGAAAACCCTTTACCACATCATTCAGCAGACGACCAAATACTCATCATGGTAGAAGTCGTCCCAGGTGACGTAGGAGAGAGTGAGAGAGAGAGACAGAGAGAGTTGATGATGTAGCTGTCTGGTGAAGCAGTTGGAGTGAATAATGAGTTGAGTGATGACGATGGGTGGGGAGAGGGTGGAGGAGGGAGAGAAGGGGAGGAGATGGTGAAGGGGGAAGAAAGTAAGAAGTGAGAGGGAAGTGAGAATTGGGAAGAGGGTACAACAGGAGAGAGAGAGAGAGAGAGAGAGAGAGAGAGAGAGAGAGAGAGAGAGAGAGAGAGAGAGAGAGAGAGAGAGAGAGAGAGAGAGAGAGAGAGAGAGAGAGAGAGAGAGAGAGAGAGAGAGAGAGAGACCCACACCCAGAGGATTAAAGCAGATTTTCAGATTAATAACTGGTTAATTCTATCTGTTGCTCGAAGATTTATATTTTAATTTTCACGTGTACCACGTTTGTTGTTGGTGTGTATAGTATTATATGTATAACTCAATCATGGTGGATGGCGTTGAATAATACATGGATTATAGACAATGAAAACAGAATTTCAAGACTAAAAATCATATATATATACAGTATATAATTATATATATACAGTATATAGGAGAGCTAGGATCTCTCTCTCTCTCTCTCTCTCTCTCTCTCTCTCTCTCTCTCTCTCTCTCTCTCTCTCTCTCTCTCTCTCTCTCTCTCTCTCTCTCTCTCTCTCTCTCTCTCTCTCTCTCTCTCTCTCTCTTCTCCCTCTCTCTCTCTTCTCTCTCTCTCTCTTCTCTCTCTCTCTCTGTCTCTCTCTCTCTCTCTCTCTTTCTCTTCTCTCTCTCTCTCTCTCTCTCTCTCTCTCTCTCTCTCTCTCTCTCTCTCTCTCTCTCTCATCTCTTCTCTCTCTCTCTCTCTCTCTCTCTCTCTCTCTCTCTCTCTCTCTCTCTCTCTCTCTCTCTCTCTCTCTCTCTCCTTTTGTACCCTCTTGCCAATATACATATACAGTATATATATATATACAGGTATATATATAATATTGAACAGTTCATGGATTGAGGAAAATAGAGGAACATATTTCAAACTGTAAAAGAAGAGTTTCCAAGTAAAATGAGAGTAGCATGTTCTGAAAATGGAAACCTATAGATATAAGAAAGTAGTATAATGATAGAATATTCGACCCAAGTATCAGAATCACGGATTGGTTACACTGGAACATGAACAAGCTTTAATACTATAGTCCATTCGCTGTAAGTAGGCGAGAAATCATGACCTCTAACCTCTGTAACTCAAAAACTAATTGGGTAATCGAGATAATATTGCTACCATTTGGGAAGAGAGAGAGAGAGAAAGATGTAATTTATCAGCCTACTGGGCCGGAGCCCTCATAAGGCTGGTGAAGGGAAATATTACGGAATTAAATCAAACGCTTTTAAGAACTGGTGAATAGGGAAGAAGGTAAACTGTGACGAAATTGCTAGGAGATCGTAGATAAAATTGGTACGTAAAGAAAGGTGATACTGTATATGAAAGACGTCAATCAGATTTCATGAAATAAATTAATCGCTGGGAAGAGTCGGTCAAGGAATAGCTGTGAAAATGTACAGCCAATTTGCTCACGCCCTTTTTGAGTTACAGAGGATAGATGTCATGATATCTCGCCTACTTACAGCGAATATACTATATATAGCTCATCCGACTCTTGAAAGGGCTAGTGTGGGTTTTATATATATATAAATATTGATATAATATATATATATATATATATATATATATATATATATATATAATAATGCATGTTAACTTTAATTTATACTTAAACAAGTTATTGTCTTGCCAGTTTCAGCTAACGTGCAGGTTCGCAACCGGTAAGCAGATACAAATCGTAATCTGATGGGAACTTCTTGTAATCGCCAAACTGACGGGGTGAATCGTCTTAAACTTGACAAACTAATTGGGCGAAACATGGTCTGTTAAAAATGATGACCCAGGTATAAATAGAGTTAAGAGGAGCCGGTCTTTTTCAGGTCCCCTTTCTCCCTAGTGTTTAGTCACATTAGTTTTGAGATTTGTAGACGTTCGGCACACTTGTTTGCCAATTTTAAGAACTTTCGTCCCATTTCGTTATAAATTTTAAGACCTTTCGTGCCATTTAGGTGTCGATTTTTTCCTGGCGAGCTATAGCGAGCCTGTAATTGTAAGAGGAACCGGCCTTCGGCCGGGATATTTTTCTACCAATAAATGTACACATTTATCTTGAGGGGGGCCTACGGGATGTTTTTCTAAGTTTGAGGATGTCTAGCGAAGAAACTAATAATTTATGAATGAATTAATGTATAGCCAAAAAAGGCAGCCAGTGTCCCCTTAAGCCGATATCACGAGAAGTGTTGATTCAGCAAGGCTAAACCAATGGGAGGCGACAGGTTCATTCAACAGTTTATTCTATTTTGTATGCAGGGAGGTTAAGGGAGCCCATCTCGCTTTTTTTTTCTCTTTCACTCCCTCTCTCTTTGGCTTGTATCCATTCGGGCCCATTCAGCCTACTGTTTTAACACGTTTACCCCCATCCAGGTGTCAATATTTTCCTGGCGACCGGTAGCGAGCCAGCATGTATACTGTATTTATTTTTGTGTTGACCGCAAGCTAAATTTGTAAATTTTTTGATAGAAAAATGTCTCCGGCAAAGCCGAATTTCTCCATACAATGCTGACTCGCTATCGCTCGCCAGGAAGAAATCGACACCCGGATGGGGATAAACGTCTTAACACAGTTGGCTGAATGGGGCCAAATGGATGTAAGCCAGGGAAAGAGAGAAAAGGAGAGAAAGATAAAAAAAAGCCGTTGACCCCCCTTAAGCCTATGTTGAATCAAGTCCTCTAATGTTAGCTGGAGTTTAATCTAACCAGTGGCATTGCATAATTAAACGCTTAACCCCTTCTGTACCGGCGACGTCTTTTGAAGTTTATTCTAGCTATATTTAGACGATTTTGTGCAGTTTAAGAAGGGTCTGTGGTAGTAAAAATGGTTAAGTGAAGATAGTTAAAGCCTGTTAATTGCTGGAGGCTCTTTTTGAACTGAATATAATCTTCTAATAGTAACCAGAATAAAGTTAAAAGGACTTCGCGGTAAAGAAGGGGTTAAGGGGGAGATGGTCCACTTTTTGCATGTATTCGTTATTTTTCTAGTTTCCTCCCTAGACCTCCATCAAATTTAAATAAAACATCCATTAGATCCCCCTTCTAGATTAATTTGTAAATTTTTCGGTAGACAAAATTCGGCCGGTTCTTCCAACATTACAGGCTCACTATGTCTCAATATTGACGAAGAAATGGGGCGAAAGGTCTTAACATCGACTAACTAATGGGGCAAACATCTTAACATCTGAACACTAATGGGGCTAAACATGAGGGAGAAAGTGGTCCAGAAAACCGGCCCATCCCCCTTAAATAAACAATATATTATAAAAGTATCCCAAGACCAAAAACAAACAAATTGATAATACGTTTTGAGAATGTTTGAGAAAGAAAATGCCATAAGTGCAGAGACTATTGAATAATGTATGAATCAAGGGAATGGGAAAAGTATTTCTAGACAAAACAAATGTACAGTTTGCAAGAAAAATGAGGGCAGCGTGTTCTGAAAACTGAATACCAAAATGTTTGAGAAGTGTGAAAGTGGTGGAATAATTGAATTATTGCCCAAGGGATCGAAATCATGAGTGGAATACGAAGGAAACCCCAAGCTATTTTATTACCTTCAAGATTTTGATGTTATCAATGTATTTTATATTGGCCAAGATTGGGTAGTGAATTGGTAAACGCACACATGTCACAACCTAGAGTGCTCGAGTTCGATCCCCGAGCAGGACGAGAAAGAGGGGTAGTTACATGGATTGCTTCTGTTCACTTAGCACAGAATATAATCTTTGCGTTTGTGGCCATTTGTGACTTCCCTTCCGGGTGGTATATTGTGGTGCCCTTTTGTATTAGACGATTATGTTGATTCCAAAGAAAAGCAAGCAGCAATATATCTATCCTAACAATGTTGCTTGTATCTAAACTACCTAAATTGTTTATATAGGAGATAAAAGATGGCTTAACAATGACAGAATGTGTCCTTTCCATGCAGAATGGAAAAACTGACATGGTACTCGACATAAAAAGAAAGCAAATATAACTATTATACTATGTTAATTCTAACAGAGGTAATGTGGGTACATCGTGGTATTCTTCTGTAAACGCAGTCAGTCGGGGGTTAAAGTCAAGGTAGTTAAAAGATTGTTGAAGGTTTCAACAGTACTGCAGTCTATAATATTGCAAGGAAGGCCAAACCATACGTTTTACTAGAAGGTTGAACAAATATATGATTTACTTCAAAGGAGTGAAAGGGTTTTCAGATTATTTTACAGCCTTTCACTCGTGCATATATTGAATAATGGAATGTGGAGTACTTGTTTCAGCTCATTTACAAAAGATTTCCGAGTAAAAAAGTGTAAACTAATTAACTCCTCGACTCTGGGATCCTTCCCATATTGCAGAAAAGTACTTAATAATTACAATTAAATGTAAAGACCATAAATGTTTGACAGTCAGACAATCCGAGAATAATATATATCAGTACTGTGATTCACAGTCGACTGCAGTGAGAGGTACATTGAATAATTGCATAGAATAATTCTGAAACGTCAATTAGATAATTTAAAACATTCCCATCAAGCACCTGATACCAATAGAAAGGGGTGAATTAATGAACATGAGGGCTATTACCAGGCATTATCGAGAGAGCAAGAGAGAGAGAGAGAGAGAGAGAATATTAAAACTATGCAAGACAAGTTTAAAGTAGAACGGGTGACCTAACGAGTTCAAAGATCACTGCCCTGTCCAAGTGGTCAAAAATGGTCTAGATACAGGTATCACTTTAAATCCCCAAAAGTGTATATTTACAATTGAATAGTATAGAATATTTTTTGGCCACAAATCATACTTAAAACAACCAGATTCCTTTCACATTTATGACATCTGCATCTTTCAATGAGTGTATTTTGTCGAGCAGTATGCTAACCAAGGACTCTTTTCCTTTTCAGTACCATGACCTCTCTCTTTATTATGTTCTGGCTATCCCAAGACAATTTTCTTCAATTCAGGATAGAGTTGTTAGAGATAAAGGAATACATCTGATAGTTTTAGCTCCTTTGTTTCTTCGACTTCCTACTTTATAAGCCAACAAAGCCATTTAATGTTGGCCAGAATATATATATAATAACGAAACCTGTGAAGGGGGTAGCCGTCGACCTTTTGATGAGATTTGAATTAAATTGGTCGTAATTTATACCGGATATTATTATTATTATTATTAATATCAATACATTTAATCCTATCCAATATTTTTACATTTACGTTAGTTCAATATTATATTAATACGGCATTTATATTAACAACTTTTAATATTATATTTATTTATTTTTTAAATACCGATAGGTCTTTATCAAACTTGTTAATGAATTGTATAGGAGTTTATTCATGTTACATTGAGATTCCTTCACAATTTTATTTTAAACTTATTATTTGGAGGGAATCTTAAAATGAGATTTTTAATTACTTTGTTATTATTTGGTCATGCAAATTAGCAAATACATAAAATGTTTTAATAATATACATTAGATATGTCATTGGTGTAGTTCTGTGTACAATAATCGGTGACTCAAGAAAAGAAAAAGGATGACAATTTGAAAGAACAGATGAAGAAGAAATTAATAGAATGAGCGGAAAACAAGAGACAAAGGACACCTGTAAAATATCTTGAGGGATAAACTGAACAATATATTAGAAATTGAGTAAAACACATAGAACTGAAATTGAAAGAGGGAAGAAAATAAAATATTGGAGAAAGAAAAGGTAGGAGAGAGAAAGAGACAGACAGAGAGAGAAAGAGAGAGAGAGAGAGAAAAAAAAAATCCAGGCTCGATCCCTTCTTTCCTTTTGTCATCAGTGCCCGACCACTATAGCGTGTCGAGACCAAATCAGACGGAGCAGTAGACGTTTGGGCCAATCTAGTCTGATCAGATTAAAGGTACCGTAGAATACAGGATGTGGTCAAACTCCGCCATATTGGTGCCATTGGTGTCTTTGGTTTCTGTTTACAAAACATTCATATAAATACATCAATAAACAAATAAATAAACAAATAAATAATATATATATAATATAGATATATACCGCTATATATATATATATATATATATATATATATATATATATATATATATATATATATATATGCATACTAATCATTTTACAATACTGTAGAGGATATATAGTTTGATCTTTAGAGAAGATTTGTTCAGATGCCGACGTTAATGCTTATCCATACATTTTTGAAGAAGTCTCTGGCTAAATTGAATCTTTCTGATCAATTGTTTACCCGGCAGTTGTATTTTCTGAGTTTCTTGTAATCAGTTCGAGGCTTCTAAATTTAGCATTATTTATGACCACGACTTCATGATCAAAAATTAAATATTAAAAACCATTTCAAAATTAAATTAATATGGTTTGATAATTTCGACACTATGAGGGCTTTTATATATATGGCGGTTTTCTCTTTCTATAGGATGTCGAAATCGTATTAACCCATAAAAAGGCGGCCGTCCTCAATAACTTTTTTCTGGTGCACTACAATCATCCTCAATAGATCCAGAGGATAAAAAAATCCTTAGAAAACACCCCAGTGGCACTCAAAACAAAGCAATTTGTGATTAGGTGAGATAACTCCCCTCCATTACTTTCTACCACTCCTACATATGTGTCCCAACCCCCCCAAATTCCCTACCCCCTCCTTTCCCCCTCCTCAATTATCAGCAATTTTTCCTCTTATTCCCCCTTTTATCGGGTAATTTAACGACCGCTCTGTGAAAATATAAGTTTTCCACCTCCCAATTGCTGTTCCCACTTAATTTATCACTCTTCAATGTTTATATTTTCATCATGTGAGTAAAATAAATGCACATGGAGAAGAAATAATGTTTTTTATTGTATATATAATGAATTCTGTGAGAATCAAAGGGCTTAATTGCACATACATGGCACTTTTGACTACCTCAACTATGTGCTCCTCGGGTTAAAGGCAGTCTTGTATTCAGAAAGCCGGACCCCACCTTCACAATTTCACCTTTACATGTTTCTCTTGCCACAATAAAACAATACTGTTCTTTATAATATGCCATAGCTTGAATATAAAGGAATGAACATTCAAAATGCTTCGAATTGTGACATTATACCCACATTACGAGAAAGGTATTTTCTAAGACAACATTTGCGACTCTTTCTTGAGCCCTCTAAAGGTGTAAGCATATTTTGTATGTGATATGCCGAGAACGAAAAAGTTAGAGCGACGAGAAGACCCCAGTAACACCACGCCATCACTAACCGTGAGCTGAATAGCCAGGATTCAAGAAGATGAAGATAACACTGTGGCCCCTCGAGGGCAGGTTTTTTTAACCACAGACACTCCATTTTCTGTCTCACCTGCCGTCACTACCCAAAATATACATTGCCCAACTGGCAGCTTACCTTCCACCTCACCTGCTAAAGGGCCAACAACACAAGGGCACGAGAGCTACCCCAACCCCTTTACAAAAGCTCTTTCTCCTCTCAAGACCACCAGGAGCAGAACCAGCAAGAAACTGATCAAGGAGCGAGAGCAGCAACTCTTTGATAGGCTCACACCCTCACCTAAATTTGGCATCCCATGTTTAAGGAACCCCCCCAGCATCCCTTGGGAGGTTAAAAAACCGACCAACAGCAGCAAATCCTGGCCGGCTTCACCCTAATTCAGCATCCCCTGCTAGGCACACAGAGATTAGCAGCCCTTGCTCTAAGACGGAATTTGGTATCCCCTGTTCGGCATCAACCTCTGTGAGGCACAAAGAGAGATCAGCATCCCTTTTATTCCAACTAAAACCAAGAGGCAGAAGGAGAGTACGAAACATAAGAAAAGCAAAAAGAGAAGTCCAGAGAGACTAGGTCGCCAGCCCAGAATGAGAAAAGAGACGAAACGAGACCCTGACATCTCTGATACACCTAGGAAAAATATCCTTTAACTTCGGCCTTTAGTACCTTTAGTTAGTGGTCTCTGGCTATCAGAGCCCCTAATTTGCATTTTGTTCAAATTTACCCGCTCCATTACAGCTATCTTAGAGCAATATAAATACTAATTGATATTCGAAGTCATCTAAAGTCTCAGTTGATGACCTCTGAAATACCTTTGGTTCCTTCTATATTTTGAAAACAACATCCGCTAAACACATCTTAAACATATATAATAGTTTATACTTGGCCTGATTGATACCCCAATATCATACACAATACTTGGCCTGATTGATACCCCAATATCATACACAATACTTGGCCTGATTGATACCCCAATATCATACACAATACTTGGCCTGATTGATACCCCAATATCATACACAATACTTGGCCTGATTGATACCCCAATATCATACACAATACTTGGCCTGATTGATACCCCAATATCATACACAATACTTGGCCTGATTGATACCCCAATATCATACACAATACTTGGCCTGATTGATACCCCAATATCATACACAATACTTGGCCTGATTGATACCCCAATATCATACACAATACTTGGCCTGATTGATACCCCAATATCATACACAATACTTGGCCTGATTGATACCCCAATATCATACACAATACTTGGCCTGATTTATACCCCAATATCATACTCAATTATCTAGTGTTCTATTCATCCTCTTGTTAATTAAAATTGTAATTGAAGACCTATTTTGCAAAAGACTAACTTCTATGTTTATGTAGATATTCCAGAATGTTGCATTCTTAATCCTATGTAACCTTGCTTCCATTATTTATGCACCAATCTTTGTAATTAAGTATTACATATATATTCTTATTTAAAATAGTGGTATTTAGATCACGGCAATCTTTAGGTAATCATTTCAAGTTTAAGGACCAAAACCCTGATTTTCTGCAATCCTCGGTGGTGTATCTATTCAAATGTAGTGGCTGTAAATCCACTTATATTGTACAATCAAAGAGCTGTCTCACTGAGCTATTTAGAACTGGCTTTCCTCTCTCTGTCAAAGCTTTCATATTCGGCCATGAGAGGCTGAGGCTTCAGGACACGCAATATATTCCACAGACTTCACCATTTTGCACACAGCCCTGAAAGATACGACACTCCTCTTATCTGAATCACTGTTAAAATATAAACTACACCCAACCCTGGGCATGCACGAGTCCTCCAACCCCTTCTTGTGCCTTTATAATCAAGTGGTAAGTCTATTTCATCTATGTATATATTTGTTTGCAATAATAGCTATGTGCAATTTCCGTGAACCAATACTACTTCAGTGAGTTTCCTCTTTCCCTGTATATTACCTCCCCTTATTGTATTTTAATATTTCGTAATAGAGAAATACTGTATAATATATTTACAGTGCATATTATTTAAATATTTTGTGATTCCCAAGGACTACATGTAATTACAATATATTTCGTGTTATCACTCGTAATATAATAATTACAAATCGCTTACTCCCTGTAGTATTCTAGCGAGCATATCATTCTCAAGTGTGTTGATTTTGTTTGTATTATACAGTTTGGTCCCTTTTCGTGGTATTTTAATTATTTTCGTTCGGAAATACACATGTTTTTATACTCAATGACTTCCTCGGATTCTTGTAATCTTGTTTCAATCTTATTTTGATTAATCAAAATAAATAATCACCTACCCGTATATAATATGATGCATTTTATCATAGATATTCATGTAAGCTCTTTCTGTCTTATATTTAGGCTGCATATGGCTTGTGTTTGAGCTGAAACGCATCCCACATATATAAAAGTTAATCCCAGCGCTGGTTTTTCTATTTATAATACGCTTACCCTTCCCCCATGAAGAGAACATCGCTCACATATATACAGTATAAATAAATAAATATATATATATATATATATATAAATATATATATATAACAGTTTTTCGGATCAAGTTCTCATCACATCATTCATACGTGCATGGATAAGGCATAGGGTATACTATCAGGGTCGTTTGTGATCTCATCCACAGACATAGTAACATCGTCCAGGCCCGCTCCTGGGATGCAGAAAAGTTATGATTTTGTATATATATATATATATACTGTATATACAGGGTGTCCCAGGAGGAAAGGTCATAACTTTGGGAACTGATAAAACATGGTATCCTAAGCATAAAACGTTATATAGCAAAAAGTTCAAATCTTAACCGTTAAAAACACATTGAAGGCTTTATGTAGTGTCTTCACTGTAATGGACTCTTCCAGTCAAATAGTTTCCAACTGTTCCAAAGTGAGCTAATATGTCACTAGTAATTTTGTAACCGACAGAATTATAATATATTTATAATAACATGGTCAAACATTTGCAGTATTTGTAAGTGTGGTAGGCACTAGGCCAGCTAGGCCACTCTTATGGGGAAATACATAGGAACATACCATTTTCAACATGCAATATCTCAAAACTGGTTGAGATTCGGAATATGTCTTATAGAACATTTTAGGCTTAGAATACCCTGTTTTATCATTTCCAAAAGTTATGAACTTTCCTCCTGGGACACCCTGTCTATACAGTATATATATATATCATCATCATCATCATCATCTCCGACGCCTTGCTTCCCCCTGGGAAACCCCCACTAGAGGATGGCCATGACAGAAACGTCTCCAAGCTACTTTGTCAAGACATGCCTCCTTTGCCCGTGCCACAATGCCCCTTCCACTACGTGGAAGTTTTTCTTCAATATATTTTTCCACTTTCTTTTCCCATACCATAGGTGGTCTTCCACTACTAGCGGTTCCACTCACCTGACTCCCATATATCTTTCTTGGCATTCTGTCTTCATCCATTCTCTGAACATGACCATACCACCTCAAAGTACTTCTCTTTATCCACTCAACCACACCACAATCAATGCCCAAAGCCTGCTCTTCCATTCCAAAGGACTCTTACACTTCCCTATTACTTGGCCCATCTAGCCTATTCATGCCAGCTGCCATTCTGAAAAAGCTCATCTCCACAGCTCTTAGTTTGAAGAGGTCCTCGTCACTTGCCGTCCATGTCTCGCTTCCATACGAGTGTGTTGGGAGCAGCACACTGTTTCTCAGTGACTTTTTGACTTCCTGGCTAACCATTCTTCCTTTGAGAATACTATCAAGTTCTCCAATCACTTTTCTCCCTTGCATTTTTCTCTCTTTTATCTCACACTCCATTTTACCATATTTGCATAGTACAGCTCCCAAATACTTGAAACTTTCAACCTCTTCTAATACTTCATTTTTCAATTTTATTTTACAACTTTTCTTGTGTTCTTTCTTGATTCTATATTTGTCCTTACCCTTAATTAGCGGCGAGCAACATAAGTCGAGTTAAATAAAGCTAGACTATGTGGGGCGCTCGACATAACTCGAGTGGCAATTTCAGCACGTAATGTGGCTGAGAGAGAGAGACAAGTGGTGGCAGGAGACTAGCGAGCGTATGACTGCTCCAGACCACCGCGGCGAACCTACCGACACAAATCTCAGCTCCCTCCTCCCTCTCTCACTCACTACATACTCAATTATGTACTGAAAGTACCGAATTACCTGCTTTTTGCACTCGCGTTGCACGGTTATTGCAAGAAAACTATCCATCATACAAGGATCGTTATGGTGTCATTCGAAAGCTCTGTTTATGCCCTTTCAGGGATAGGTACTTGTTTTACGTTCTGGGTCTTATTTAGGCATGAAAATGATCACGTAAACAGCCCTATTTTGGCTAAAAACACCCCGCTGTGCGGTACACATAAATAAACCGCATAGGCCGCTCGTAAGGTGTTAAAATCTATAGTTTCATGCATTCTTCTCTCAAACACCATTACCTTACATTTCCCTACATTGACCTTTAACTTTCTCTTTTCACATACCCTGTCAAAGTCAGTGACCACTCTCTGAAGTTCTTCAGCATTTTCCGCCAACAGGACTGCATCGTCCGCATATAGGCATGTTAAAATCTTCCATGTTCTTCCCTCTGATTCCAGTCTAGCTCCCACACCCATTGATACAGCCCTACATTCCCTAATCACTCCATCCATGTATATATTGAACAAACAAGCTGACATGACACATCCCTGTCTTACACCTACATTGACCTCAAAACTTTCACTTAACTTATCCCCCTACCTTCACATTTGCCATTGCATTCCTATAAAAAGATTTTACTGCCATTAGCAACTTTCCTCTCACACCATATACTGTTATCACATCCCACAGGCCCTCCCAGTCTACTTTGTCGTAGGCTTTTTCCAAATCCATGAATGCTGCATAGAGTTTTCTGTTTTTGGCCAGATACTTCTCTACCAACAATCGCATTGAGGCTATCTGGTCTGCCCTTTCTGAAACCTCCCTGTTCCTCGCCTATTTTGTCATCCGTTATCTTCTGTAGCCTCTGTGTTACTACTCTTGCGTGTACCTTTCCAGGTATGCTAAGCAAGCTAATTTCCCTATAATTCTTACACTCTTCTTATACATATATACATATATACATATATACATATACATATATACATATATACATACACATATATATATATATAATCATGATAACGTTTCTGCATCCCAGGAGTGGGCCTGGACGATGTTGTTATGTCTGTGGATGAGATCACAAACGACCCTGATAATACCCTATGCCTTATCCATGCAGGTATGAATGATGTGATAAGAGCTTCATCCGAAAAACTGTTGAAGAAGTACTGGAAAATTATCCAGAAGTTCAATAGTAAATCGAACAAAATCATTGTTTCAGGTGTCCTCCCCAGGCAATCAGCTGAACACTCTTTACTCCCAGGAATGAGTGGAGTTCATCAATGCTTGGGATCGCTTCTTCCAGCCACCATATTTGTTTGTTGGAGACAAACTATGAACCAAGTACGATCTGCGCGACTTGGACGAATTTTTAGTGATGCCATTCCTTCTTTCCATTCAATAAACATAGTTAACAAACAATTTTCTGAAAATGAAACGACCCCATCCCCTCACTATTGCGATAGTTTCCAGTATATTAAAGTTTTGTTTTGTTTTTGCAAACGCTCGTTGTATCAGAGAAAAGTTTTCCGACCTTGAAGAAGTTGCAGTCACAGAAAACTCTGATGCAAAAGGTATTATTCAATCATGGCTACACATCAAACAAAGAAACTTCTTAGCTGATTACAACATTCCTGGATGTACAATGTCTGGATGTAGCCGGATAAACAAAAATGTGGCAAGCATGTTGATGTATATGAAGGAAAATCTTCACCCACTATTTTTAGCAAGGCCATCTATACTCAATTTGGTGTAATCTATGTTCATTTGAATAATAATCTACAAGAAAAGGCGACCACTGGATTAATATATTGATCACCTGGATAATCACTGAACACTAATTATTATATCAATAGCCAACTTACAGAAATAAGCAATAACGAAGATGTTGTACTCTTTGGATACTTCAATTTGGTGGTACCCCAATGGGGCGAACCCTGACATCTAACACAGGATCAGACGTGTACTCTTATATAATAGAAAGTAAGCTATATCAATTTGTTCACCATGAAACACGAGGCAACAATATTCGTAATATAATGTTTGCGAATAAAGACAACGTACTAGACCAAGTGAGAGTAGTAGATGAAAGCCAATTACTAGGAACTATTTTTGACAAAGCAGAATGGAACTTCATAAACTACGTAAGTAATACAAATTATATCTGAAACAGATTCTCTTAAATATATAATAATGCCATACTTGCTTGCATCCTCATGAAAAATAGGCGCTTAACTCAAAACATTAAACCAAAATGGTAAAACACAGAATTTACAAATTGGCTACAGCTCTTTCAGTAGAATAAATAATGAGTCAGACAAGTTAAGCTATCTTGCTGTCTGATGAAAAGCCAAAACACTGATTAAACTCCGTAAGAAAAATGGGAATCCAATAGTACAAGCTTAGGCAAGTAAAACCCCCCAAAATTCTATGGATTATTAATTTGAAGTAAAAGGTGAACTTATCAAATCAGATCACTAACTAACGAAAACAGAGATCTTTTTGATGAAGAATCCAGATGAGTAATATTCTATATGACGTTTTTGTATCAGTCTTTTTAAAGGAAAATTTGAATTTGATCCAACCTGCCACACCAGCTGTAAACAATAATGACATTCTATATCACAATTACGTAATAGGTGCAATAAATAGCATTAACTAAAATATTATTTTCACTTTATACAATTCATCGGTTCGCGCCGGCTGGAATACGGTGTACAATGTTGGTGTTTATATTATCAAAAAGACATAGATAAGCTGGACTAAATACAACAGAGAGTAACATCCAATATTCCTAGACTAAGAAATATGTCCTACGAAGAACGTATGAAAGAGTTAAATATGTATAGTTTAACAAAACGCAGGGTAAGAGGGGACCTAATCCAAGTGTTAACAAATATATAAAAGTATTGACAATATACTGTAAATGTTATCAAATACGTCACAATTGATAGTTCAAAGTACACTAGAGGAAATTACTAAAATATTTGGAAAGCCTTTTAACTCACATGAGACAAAGAATGTCCTGTTCAATCGAGTAGTAAACCTTTGAAAAGGGCTACCTAGTGATGTCATTGCGTGTAGTACTGATGAAATGTTCAAAATTCGACTCTATAAATATCTCGCTTTCAACGCCCGATTAACCATAGCTTAGTTAGTTTAGTTACAAGCAGCCTCGTAATTATCAATATATATGTTGCTTGTTTTCCTTTGTGCTCTCTCTCTATCTATCCATCTATATCTATCCATCTATATCTATCTATCTATCTGTCTATCTCTCTCTTTCCAGTTCCATTGATCAAATTGCCCTTAGAAGAAGTTACACGATCACTTTTACCGACATTTTGTGTTGGCAAGTTTGTATTTTACACTTTTATAAAAATCCAACCACTTACATTAATCACCTCCCTCTATAATTACCGATAGCAATGTAAACTTAGCCCAGAAACGTTGCCAGAATAAAATTGTCGATCGTTAGTTGCTGGGATTAGTTACAAGTGTGACCCGTGCCTTAAGGGGGGTGACCTGCTTTGTTTTCCCTCATTTTCTCTTTCTCTGGCTTGTATCCATTCGGTCCCATTCAGCCTACTGTTTTTAGATATGACGTATATCCCCATCCAAGTGTCGAATTTTTCCTGGCGAGCGATAGCGAGCCAGCAATGTATGGAGAAATCCGGCTTCGCCGGAGAAAATTTTCTATCGACAAATGTACAAATTTAGCCTGCTGTCAAACATATATTACAAATATGCTGGCTCACTACCGCTCGCCAGGAAAAAATCGACGCCTTGATGGGGATAAACATTTTAAAACTGTTGGCTGAATGGGGCCGAATGGATACACACCAAAGAGAGGGAGAGCAAGAGAAAAACGCGAGGTGGGCTCCCTTAATCAAACGGCTTGCTGCGGTAGGATTCCCTTTTTTATTGGGGGGGGGGGGGCCTACGGAAATTATAAGGAGCTTATAAATTTGTTGGATGCGGCCTGCAGGAAGAATGGGATGGGATTAGGAACTTTCTTATAGTAGTTTCTTATTTCGTGATTTGGTTAAGGGGGGGTCACCGTTTGTTTTGTATCTCTCTCTCCTTTTCTCTCCTTCCCTGGCTTGTATCCATTCGGCCCCATTCAGCCAACTGTTTTAAGACGTTTATCCCTATCCAGGTGTTTATTTCTTCCTGGCGAGCGATAGCGAGCCAGCATTGTATGGAGAAACCCGGCTTCGCCGGAAACTTTTTTTCTATCGAAAAATTTACAAATTTAGCTTGCTGTCAAAACAAAAATATATATATGCTGGCTCACTACCGCTCGCCAGGAAATATTGACACCTTGATGGGGGTAAACGTCTTAAAACAGTGGGCTGAATGGATACAAGCCAAAGAGAGAGGGAGAGAAAGATAAAACAAGCGAGATGGGCCCCCATAAACCAGGGTCTCCAAGGGATCTTCTGAATATTATAGGGTGTTGTGGTAGGTAAAAGGTTCAGTGTATATACAGACACACAGCATAACCACACACATAATATTATAGGGTGTTGTGGTAGGTAAAAGGTTCAGTGTATACAGACACACAGCATAACCACACACCATATTATAGGGTGTTGTGGTAGGTAAAAGGTTCAGTGTATATACAGACACACAGCATAACCACACTCATAATATTATAGGGTGTTGTGGTAGGTAAAAGGTTCAGTGTATACAGACACACAGCATAACCACACACATAATATTATAGGGTGTTGTGGTAGGTAAAAGGTTCAGTGTATATACAGACACACAGCATAACCACACACATAATATTATAGGGTGTTGTGGTAGGTAAAAGGTTCAGTGTATATACAGACACACAGCATAACCACACACATAATATTATAGGGTGTTGTGGTAGGTAAAAGGTTCAGTGTATATACAGACACACAGCATAACCACACACATAATATTATAGGGTGTTGTGGTAGGTAAAAGGTTCAGTGTATACAGACACACAGCATAACCACACACATAATATTATAGGGTGTTGTGGTAGGTAAAAGGTTCAGTGTATATACAGACACACAGCATAACCACACACATAATATTATAGGGTGTTGTGGTAGGTAAAAGGTTCAGTGTATATACAGACACACAGCATAACCACACACATAATATTATAGGGTGTTGTGGTAGGTAAAAGGTTCAGTGTATATACAGACACACAGCATAACCACACACATAATATTATAGGGTGTTGTGGTAGGTAAAAGGTTCAGTGTATATACAGACACACAGCATAACCACACACATAATATTATAGGGTGTTGTGGTAGGTAAAAGGTTCAGTGTTATACAGACACACAGCATAACCACACACATAATATTATAGGGGGTTGTGGTAGGTAAAAGGTTCAGTGTATACAGACACACAGCATAACCACACACATAATATTATAGGGTGTTGTGGTAGGTAAAAGGTTCAGTGTATACAGACACACAGCATAACCACACACATAATATTATAGGGTGTTGTGGTAGGTAAAAGGTTCAGTGTATATACAGACACACAGCATAACCACACACATAATATTATAGGGGGTTGTGGTAGGTAAAAGGTTCAGTGTATACAGACACACAGCATAACCACACACATAATATTATAGGGTGTTGCGGTAGGTAAAAGGTTCAGTGTATATACAGACACACAGCATAACCACATACATAATATTATAGGGTGTTGTGGTAGGTAAAAGGTTCAGTGTATATACAGACACACAGCATAACCACACACATAATATTATAGGGTGTTGTGGTAGGTAAAAGGTTCAGTGTATACAGACACACAGCATAACCACACACATAATATTATAGGGTGTTGCGGTAGGTAAAAGGTTCAGTGTATACAGACACACAGCATAACCACACACACAATAATATCTTCGATACGCACATAGATTCATACATGCATTTACTCAAGTACGCACACACATACTCACTCTCTTTGTCACTTCAAATGTGGAAGTACAAAGGAGTACAAATAAATCAAGCAACAATAGGTCTAGTGACCCCTCTAGGCTGCTTGTCCTCCAAAACATTGAGGATCAAGTGTCCAAACAGTGGTTTAGAGTGGGTAAGGGAACATTGGAAAAGGAACTACTGCCCTGGAGCTAATGTCAGTGGTAGGATTAGGATGTTAGTAGGGGACAGATGGGTTAGTATTATATTATGTTTTGGCTATAATTAGAGGATTTAGTATCTTTGTGAATGACTTCTATATTTTAATAGGGACAAATATTTCACAATTAGTTTTGTTACTGCCAATGAACCTACCTAAGCTGTATACAATTGTCTAAATATTATCATTATATAAAGATACAAGACGTCACCTAGCCAAGACTAGCCGTAACATAATATAATATTACGTGAACCATACCGGTGGGGTAAAGAAAACATAGTCTTAATTAAGGCCATAATTATCCATTTTGATTAGCCCCAATGTCCCTCTCCTGGTTTTTATATTGCTGCACCAATCATTATGTAACGAGCGAATCAGCGAACGAGAAAAATATATATGAAAAAAACGCCGAAGTTGAGTGAAGTCCATTTGATCTTCGGATCGTGCTGCCAATTATAATTATTGACAAAAGAGAGAGCGAGAGAGAGAGAGCTAGAGATAGAGCTAGCGAGACAGACAGAGAGAGAGAGAGAGAGAGAGAATTCCCTTGAACAAGTTGGAGAGCGCTTAATTTTCTATAATAGTTTAATTTAGATTCCAATTATAATGTCTTTCGACTCATTAAATCTCTGGTTGCATTCACATGCCTTCTGTTTTAGCTACCGCCATATGATTTTATTATTCCTTGGATGGTTTGTACTGGATTAAAAGGTAAACACGATCAAACACATACACATTATCTCTCCAAACACGTACACCCACACATATTTAATTTATCATAATCACACACCCAATGAATTACAAACACTCATATATCATACAGTACACACTCAATATAGCACACACAAAGACTCAATACACACACACGCAATATAGCACACACAGCTATTCAATACTCAGATACCCATTGGTCTGCCCCCTGGTAACGACTCGTCAAAATGTTTTGGACCTTCTACTCTAGCTATCAATTTCTGCAACATTTGTGTCCTCTCCTCTAACATTTATTCTGTACAACCCCACCTCTCCTCTGCCAACCCAGATCTTCTTTCTCACTGAAACAGTTGTCTGGGACTACTAACAGCAAACCTGTATCCTTCTACTATATCCTCAATCATAGACTACAGTAAATCTGGACTGGACACGAACATGGAACTTTGCAGTAAGGGACCCAAAATCGCAGAACGAACCCCCAAGTTTGAACCTCGAAACCGCGAAAATTTGATATTTTCGCGGTTTCGAGGTTCGAACTTGGGGGTTCGTTCTCCGATTTTGGGTCCCTTACTGCAAAGTTCCATTTTCGTGTCCAGTCCAGATCTACTGTAGTCTATGCCTCAATTCAAAGCCAAAGGTAGATGTGTGTACATACGCAACAATCATTCTTGCTCTCGTATTCCCAACTTATACATCTGAATTCTCAACTTTCTGGCTTAAGCTATCTTGCCACTATCACTAAATATATATGGGCTGTTTAACGCCTTACGAGCGGGCCCGTCAGTAACTTCTACTACCCGCCAAGTGGGTGGTTTTACCCTAAACGACCTTGTTTCCATGCTCTTTTCATGCATAAACAAGAGCCAGAGCGTAATACAATTATGTATCCCGGAAAGGGCGATAATTGAGCTTTCCAATGACACCAGAACCATCCTTCTACGACCATGCGTTCTCTTGCAACGATCGTGCAAGACGAAGGAAAAATCCCGAAAATACGGTAATTTCCTTACATAATTCCCTGTGTAGCGAGGTAGTGAGTGTGTGTGTGTGTGTGTGGAGTAGACGTCCGTAGTCGCGCGGGACCCGTGCCGAGCGGTCATGAGCCGACCCACGCTCCTCCCATCGCTCGTCTCTCTCTCAGAGCCATTATTGCTCAAAAATTGCACACAGACTTAAGTCGGGCCCTGCCACATAGTCCTTTCTTCTCTAGACCGACTTAAGTCCACCCCCGCTAGACAAGGGTTAACTTTACTATCCAAATGTTTTCGACTATCTTACTTCTAAAGTGGAATGCATTATATCCATCTCTCCCTTCTCTGAAATCTCCATCTTAGATCTCAATATTCACCACCGCCAATGGCTCTCCTCTCATTTGACTGAATAACATGGTGAACAGCCTACATTGTTTCTATCCTAAGTGACCTGCAGCAGTTATATCAGCATCCCATCTGTATCCCGGACCACCCTGGAGATTGGCCCAACATTCTTGACTTACTTCTAACCTCTAATCCTTCTGCTTACACTGTAAATCTCCTCCCTCCATTGGGCTCCTCTGATCATAACCTTATCTCTGTCACCTGTCCTGTCTCTCCAGTACAGCCTTCTGACCCCCTCAGCTGAAGGAGCTTGTTTCCATGGAATGATTTTTGCTTCCGTGGCTTGCGACCGTCAAAGATTGCCAAGCACATTACCGAGATAATCCTTTCGGGTATGGAAGCATACATCACATTCTATTTCTCTCAAACTAATTCCTCTATATCTTGGTTTACTCATGCTTGTTCTAATGCTGTTTGCAATAAGGAAGAAACATTCAAACGGTATCATCGCCTTCAAACTCAAGAATATCATAATCTATAATTATGTTTCTGTCCAAAATCAAGCCAAATCTGTTATCCGACTCATCAAAAACTCTTTCGTCAATATACAAAACCTTACCAACAATTATCTTCCTCATCTTTCGCTCCTCTATTCCACTCTGATGGTACCACCGTCACCTTTTCATCTGACAATGCTGATCTCTTTGCTCAAACTTCGCTAAAAACTCCACATAGGATGATTTCGGAGATATTTCTCCCTCTGCATCCCTCTCTCACTTACTTATGCTTAATATCTAAATTTCTTCTTAGGATGTACTTTCTGCCCTCTCCGGGCTTAATCCGTAATAAGGTGTGCTGACCAGATGGTGTTCCTCCTGTTGTCCTCAAAATGTTTTCTTCCATGCTGACTCCCTGTCTAGTCAAACTATTTTGTCTGTCTTTCCTCTTACGTCTTTCCTTCTTGCTTAAAATTTGCTCTCATTCAACCTGTCCCAAAGAGGGGTCACCGCTCCCAACCCAACTATCGGCCAATTGCTCTCATTTCTTGCATCTTTAAAGTTTTTGAAACTATTCTTAACTCAAAATGTCTTGAGCATTTATCTTCACACAATCTACTGTCAGATCCCTAGTATGGTTTCCTTAAGGACCGCTCTACTGGTGAACCCCTTGTATATCTTAATAACTCTTGTTCATCCTGCCTCCGGGACTTGAGCGAAACATTTTCTATTGCGCTACACATATTGAAAGCCTTTGATAGAGTCTGGCACAAATCTCTAATTTCCAAACTACCGTCCTTCAACTATCCCTCTATCTGTGTCTTTGTCTCTAATTTCCTTTCTGACCGTTCCATAGCTGCAGTTGTGGACGGCCATCGCTCACCTCCTCAACCTATCAACTCCGTGTTCCTCTGAGTTATATCCTGTCTCCAGTTACCTTCCTAATATTCATTAATGATCTCCACTGTACCTCTAGTCCTATCCACTCATATGCCAATGACTCTACCTTACACGATTCAACTAGTTTTTCACAACAACCCAGCATGCAATCACTCCAAAACTCATGTAACGAGGCCATCGCATGCCTATCTTCTGATCTATCATTTACTTATGATTGGGGCAGAAAAAATCGTGTTACTTTCAATATCTGCAGGACCTAATTTCTCCTATCTACTAGTCACAAACTTCCACAAGACTAGCAATTCTTCTTCAACCATTATCTTCTCTCAATGTTCTTAGTGAATCTTTTTCATCCGAGCTTTCTTTGGAAATATCATATTACCACTCTTGCTACAACAGTTTCCCAGAAGCTGGGTGTGCTCAACCGTCCCTGTGTGTTCTTCACCCCCACACAGCTTCTTGCTCTGTATAGGGGCATAATGTGCCCATGTATCTAGTATTGTTCGCATGTGTGGGGAGGTTCCACCCATACCGCACTTATCGAAAGAATAGAGTCAAAAGCATTTTGCCTCATCAACTCGCTTCCTGTTACTAGTTCACTACAATCTTTTTCTACACGCCGCAACATTACATCTCTTTCACTCTTCTATCGTCATTACAACAATCAGTGTTCTTCAAAGCTCTCTCAGTGCATATCCCCTCTTAATAGGGTGAGTATTATGTACAGCTCTCCAACCCTAGAGTTACCATATTTTCTCAGTCATTTTTTATACTGGACAAATTAACTCTGGAACTCTCTCCCTCGATCTTTTCTTCATCCTATGACTTAGGCTGAAATAAACTTCGTGTGTCCAGGCATTTTGACCCCAGCATCCCTTGAATTTGTCTCTCACTCTTTCGGCTTTGGGAGAGACACTCTTTACAGACAGCCTGCCTTTTGTATCCTTCATATACATAGCACACAAATATATCACACACATACACATACAGACATACACATATATATATATATTTATACACACACACACACTTACGCGAACTATTAACCCTATCAATGTACCGTCAACTCCTAACTTGGTAAATCCCCTAACATGCCAACATAACTTGGCCTAACATGGCTCTATTGCTACTCAAGGCTTAACACTATCGATTGCAGCGTCTTGGGGAGTTACCATAGCATTTATGCTATTTTGCTTTTTTATTAGTAAATATTTTTATTGTTTTTGCCACTTTTGAGCAATGCATTTTTAGTTTGTCTCCAAGACTAAACTAAACATTTTCCCAGTCCCCGCTGGAAACTAACAACATCCCCTATCCAATTCAAGTTAAATATGTACATTTTCGGTAGAAAAATGTACCAGCCAAAGGTCGGTTTTTCTTCAATTGCAGGCTCGCTATCGCTCGCCTATAAAAAAATGGATACCTAAATGGGGTAAAATGTGTTATAATAGCCAAGCTACTTAGTGAAATATCTTAAAACCTCCAAACTAACAGAGTATAGCAGGGAGGGTCGAGAAAGTCCATCCATGTGCCAGATAGGGTTAACCTATTCAATCAACTGATGTCAATATGTGTGGAGACATAATTATTCAACTTAACCATTTCAGGATACAAGGGCGCGTTTCTTTGTACTATTCTGGGTAATAGTAGACGATTTTGTTCATTTAGGAAGTCATTGTGGGTATCAGAGAATTTATTGAGATATATTTTTTACTCATTTGAATCCTAGTTGCCCTTTCAAAGATGAATAAAATCGTCTAATGGTGACCAACATTAAGTGAAAGGGCGTCCTCGCATACTGACAGTATTAAGAAGGACCTGTCAGACTAAGAGGGTGAAGTTAGTTAGATTTTATTTTAATATTCTGACGTGTATGGTTTCTCCTTAAGTTGAATAATAAACGTTTGAATATACTGTAGTCAAACAACTTACAGTCTGTTAATGTCAGCTGGCGGTAAATTGCAATGTCCTTAACCCCCCCACACAGATTTGGGAAACTTATTGATCTGTAGACAGAAAACACAGTCATAGCATAGGGTGGTTAATTTCGCCTGGAGCGTTTTTTACCCTTTCTTATCACTCCATTGTCAGCCCAAGAAATCGGTCTATCATATTGATTCCTATGTCATGAGAAAGAGTAATCATTCTATTACACCACAAAAGTAATACACAGAATATATAATTAAATTGATACGTTGTAAATAAGTCGGGAATACACATTTTAACTGAGTTACCTCGGAACTATACGAGATGACCTATCCTGACTACATACTCCCCTAAATGCATTTTCCCCCTCTTTCCAAATCTGCAATAAAAAAAAAACCTAGCTGCAATATTCCTCTAGTTATGTCAAAAACTAAAATAAGTCGGATTGCGTACTAGAATGTTTATAACATGTTGTAATTATTTCGTTGTTACTATGTCTATACCTTTCAATTAGATGTATACGAATAGCTGAGCCACTGCCTATGAAAATAAACAAAACTAGAACTCCGTAGATGCAATAGTGTTTTTTCCACGAATATTTGTAATACGGGCAAAAAATCACATGTATTTACCTTTCAGCAGTCACCTCCAAATCCGACAATCCGGGCTTCGTGGAAGTTCCCCCACCTCGACGTTGAGGTATATCCTTGAATCCATGTCAATATTTGTAGTTATTGTTATTCGGAAACACACATTTTATAATGGTGCAAATCACACGCCTCTATGATCAGTGGGTCGCATACTATGCACAATTGTGTCCATGTACATGACATGTTTATACTTCTGTTTATTTTATCCACAATGTTCATTGTTGATATATATATTTCTAGGCAAATATTAGTCCAATGTGCATATGTTATCTTTCAGTCATGAATGGGTTTATATTTCAATTATTTACTTGGAAGAGTTTTCCTAAACTGAATTATTTGCGCAGTAACTTTTTGCGAAAATGTCACTTCAATAATGTTTATAATTTTGGATATTTTTTTCAGAATATATATTTGTTTCTGTCAAATTTCATTGAGAACACTAGTCCAAACTTCATGTGTCGCCTTTCAGTCATGAATGTGTATATATCTCAAGTATTTTCTTTGAAGAGTTTTCCTAAACTGAATTATTTGCGCAGTCACTTCAATAATTTATACTTGTGGATATTTTTTTCAGAATATATATTTCGAAGCAAGTTTCGTAAAATGAATAATTTGGGCAGTCACTTGTTTGCGATAATATCACTTCAGTTATCACTTTGTATAGAAATACTAAATATTCCATGGTTCCTGGATCGATCCTGAAAAATAAGGAAAATCATAGGTTATCTTCCGGTAATCAAGATCAATTCCATACATACAAGTGAATGTGTGTGTGTGTGTGTGTGTGTGTGGTGATATATATATATATATATATATATATATATATATAACATATGAACACATGTATATGCTAGCACCTAATCAGCAGAATCGAGCTTATTGCACTGGTTACAGATTACATTCACGTCCACAGCCACTCCAACAGTACACTAACATTCAACATCCACTGCACACAATGCATACAACGTTGCCAAGCCGGACTAAGCCACCGTGGTCAGGTACAGAGCCTGTCATCGTCCCCTTGGGGATAGGCTGGTCCTGCAGTGGATCACATGGCATAGGCTGATGATGATGATATATAAATTGTTTACCTTCCCCCCCCTCCCGCCCCCTCCGTAGAGTTACACTTCAATAGTACACTCACTCTCCTATATCACATGTTTAGCTTCCCCCCCCCTCCCGCCCCCTCCGTAGAGTTACACTTCAATAGTACACTCACTCTCCTATATCACATGTTTACCTTCCCCCCCCCTCCCCCCCCCTCCGTAGAGTTACACTTCAATAGTACACTCACTCTCCTATATCACATGTTTAGCTTCCCCCCCCCCTCCCGCCCACTCCGTAGAGTTACACTTCAATAGTACACTCACTCTCCTATATCACATGTTTACCTTCCCCCCCCTCCCGCCCCCTCCGTAGAGTTACACTTCAATAGTACACTCACTCTCCTATATCACATGTTTACCTTCCCCCCCCCTCCCGCCCCCTCCGTAGAGTTACACTTCAATAGTACACTCACTCTCCTATATCACATGTTTACCTTCCCCCCCCCTCCCGCCCCCTCCGTAGAGTTACACTTCAATAGTACACTCACTCTCCTATATCACATGTTTAGCTAGTGCAGTTTTCCACGTCACCCATGAGGTGCTGCAATAGACGCGTTAGGTGGAGATTTTGAAGCAACATATGTTGTTTATTTTACAGTCAACATCTATAGTTTGCCGAAATCATTGATGATAATTTGTGTGATATCTAAAGAGAGGTACATTACGTCGGTATGTCAACGACGTGAAACAAAAAGTACTAGTCGTAAGACACGTGAGGACTGTTAACGAATAATAAGAATAACTTAAAATTACACAATGCATTAGCAAATGTATGGCGAACTATTATTATTACCATAATTATCAACAGAATTATCAACATAATTATGAACAGAATACAGTATAAATGCGTAAAATCAAACTTGGTAAACGTGTTATTCACCGCAAACGCTTACTTCGTTTCGCCATAAATGTTCATATTAATTGAAGTTATGATTAATATCGATGTTTATGGCTCCAACAACTAGCAAGTGGTCAATTAGCCCACCTTAACCTTGGCCTAACCTATCCCGATTGTATATAGCCTTACTTCAGATTTTCTAGTCTTACAGAACCCCAAAACTTACAGTATATCCTTGTCCTAACCCTATAGCCTATCAGAATGTAATACACTGAAGTTTAACTGTCTATAACTTTAGTAAGCCTTCCTCCTGAAGTAAATTATCCGTAGCAGGCTGGCAAGCGAGAGACGATTTAGAGCATTTTTACAACAACAATCCTTGTTTTTAGTAATTATAATCCAGTAGGCTATACACAGAAATATACATTTATATAATTTCGTAATATCCGTTTGGAATTACTAAACAGGCTGAACCCAGTCAACATCGTCATTGTTCCCGTATTCCTTCTCACAATCAATCCAGTGTTAAAACTACAGTAAATGCCCTGGTTTGATGCCTTTTAGCCTTTCCAGTCTTCGAGGACGCTTGTTCACTTAAGTTTAGCTAATAATACACCATTTTACTCAGGTTTGGAAGGCCTTCTAGGAAGTAAATGGGTAAAGAAATTCCAAAATAACCCTTTGGCTCCAACAATTCCTTCGAGAAATGAATATAATCGTCTAATAATAAGAATATATGCCAATAAATACTAAGAATACAGTTTTGGCTGGGCAAAATAAAAAACATATTCGTCCATAACCCTCAATGGCTTGATGATTTAATAAGCATGATGCTCGTGCATTTCTTATCCGTGAGTGACATCTGGAGGGGGAGAGACACACCAACACAGATTTATTGTGGATGTGCCCGCAGTTAAAGGAGATTGTACCATAGTCTCTAGCCCACTCATACACATTCGTGGACTTCACATGTTTCTAATTATGGAAGTATATCTCTGGAAGCGAATGTACAGTATGAATAAAACTTTCTATACATCAACTACAACAATGTGTATATTGTTTATTGGGAAGCAAGTTCTATCCAAAAATCAATCCAGATATGTATAATAGCATAGAGAAAACATAGGAGGTCCACTAAAATCTTATCAGTGGGCTAGAGACTATGGTGTCTGAGTGTATCTGACACTCTCTTGTTGCTTTTACCTTCATCAGGCATCCATAAAGTTTTGATGAACATGTTCATCCAACATTATAATACATAACCACATATCCAACTCATCGCTACGGGAAACTGAAGAAGCTACATATGAGCTTTTAGTGTATTTGAAGTGTGGATACCATGTTTCATCATACGCTGTTTAGTTTCCCCACTCTCTCTTTTCTGTAGAGAGAAAACGTTGGCTAAAATTACGAAACGGGAGAAAACTGTGCCAGTAACTTAGGGGTTAATGAACCTATCACAATCTACAGTAAATCACCCTTATCAAAACTCCATTGTACCTTCGCCAAGCCATCAGAAGTGAAGCCGGCTATAACCCATCTTAATTACTTCCATTTAGGCCTTTAACCTGTTCATTCCCGCCGGTGCTAAAGTTAATAGACCTGAGTGAGTAGTCGGGACTCACACATCACTCACACATCACTCACACATCTCTCACACATCTCTCACACATCTCTCACACATCTCTCACACATCTCTCACACATCTCTCACACATCTCTCACACATCTCTCACACATCTCTCACACATCTCTCACACATCTCTCTCTCTCTCTCTCTCTCTCTCTCTCTCTCTCTCTCTCTCTCTCTCTCTCTCTCTCTCTCTCTCTCTCTCTCTCTCTCTCTCTCTCTCTCTCTCTCTCTCTCTCTCTCTCTCTCTCTCTCTCTCTCTCTCTCTCTCTCTCTCTCTCTCTCTCTCTCTCTCTCTCTCTCTCTCTCGCTCTCTCTCTCTCTCTCTCTCTCTCTCTCTCTCTCTCTCTCTCTCTCTCTCTCTCTCTCTCTCTCTCTCTCTCTCTCTCTCTCTCTCTCTCTCTCTCTCTACACCATCGCCGATTCAGATTGATAATTCAGATGTTCTAAGCAATATCACCGTTACAGAGAGAGAAGTATTGAATTGTTTAGATAAACTCAAGGTAAATAAAACGCCAGGACCTGATACAATCTCGCCTAGAGTTCTAAAGGAACTAAGAATGAGCTCTCCAAACCACTGACATTACTATTCAATAAATCCTTGCAGTCTGGAACTATGCCTGATCAGTGGAAGCTAGCCAACGTAACACCGATATTCAAAAAAGGCAGCAAATCCCTACCCAGTAACTATCGTCCAATTAGCTTAACCTCAGTTGTATGTAAAATGCTAGAAACGGTCATACGAGACAGACTCGTAAATCACTTAGAGGAAAATAACATACTTAAAGATACTCAACACGGCTTTCGTAAAAAACATTCCTGTTTAACAAACCTCTTAGACTTCTTCCACGATATCCTCAACCTCTACGATGAGAGTAAAGCTGTAGATATTATATACCTTGATTTTCAAAAGGCCTTTGACAAAGTTCCCCACAAACGTTTACTGCTAAAACTAAAAGCGCATGGAATACAAGACGGTGTGTTGAAATGGATAGAAAATTGGCTCAGCAACAGAAAGCAAAGGGTAGTCATAAACGGTAAGGCATCTAAATGGACCAATGTAAGTAGCGGGGTACCCCAGGGATCGGTACTAGGACCAATTCTCTTTCTAATTTACATCAACGACATAGATGAGGGTCTCACCTGCACAATCTCAAAATTTGCTGACGATACAAAAATTGCAAATAGCGTACTCTCAAAAGAACAAGTTGACGATATGCAACACAATCTAGATAAATTGTCATGTTGGGCCCAAATTTGGCAAATGAGTTTCAATGCGGATAAATGTAAAGTACTACATGTCGGATACCTAAATGAGAAAGCAAACTATTCGATGAATGGCACTCAGCTTAAGAATGTAAACAGAGAAACTGATCTGGGAGTAACAATATCGAGTAACCTAAAACCAAGTCAACAATGTTCAGAAGTTGTTAAGAAGGCAAACAAAATAATTGGCTTTATAGGCAGGTCATTTGAGCATAAATCCAAAGAAGTTATCCTAACCCTTTACAATTCCTTAGTCCGCCCTCTTCTGGAATACTGCGTTCAATCCTGGTGCCCTTATTACCAAAAAGATATAAACAAGCTAGAACGAGTTCAACGTAGAGTTACCAAAATGATACCTAGCCTAAAGAACAAACCATACGAAGAGCGTCTTAGAGAATTAAATCTATTTCCTTTAACCCAGCGCAGATTAAGAGGCGACTTAATTCAAGTGTTCAAAATCATCAAAGGCATCGACAATATGAACTGTAGTAAGTACTTCACTATCGACCAATCTAATTACACGCGGGGAAACGGTTGCAAAATTATTGGTAAATCTTTTAACTCGCACGAATCTAAGAATTTCTTCTTCAATCGAGTTGTCAACTTGTGGAATGGGCTTCCCCGAGACGTTATAGACTGCAGCACCGTTGATTCATTTAAATTCCGCCTAGACAAATATCTCGCATCAAACCCGCGACTGACTGCGTTTGTAAATGAATAACTTTATCCTCCCCTCAGTTACTAACCCATATGTCCCCTACTAACTTCCTAGTCCTGCCACGTTAGTGGCAGGGCAGTAGTTCCCTTTCCAATGTTCCCTTACCCACTCTAAACCACTGTTTGGACACTTGATCCTCAGTGTTTTGGAGGACAAGCAACCTAGAAGGGTCACTAGACCTGTTGTTGCTTGATTTCCTTTGTACTCCTTTGTACTCCTTTGTACTCTCTCTCTCTCTCTCTCTCTCTCTCTCTCTCTCTCTCTCTCTCACACAAAGCACACATCACTCACACACACATTAGGCAGATCACTCACACATGGTGAGGAATCAGCATTGGCTGTGACAGATGAGGTAATGACACAAATGCAGAGTAGGACCATTTCTATGTTATTCCTGAAGAACCCGTGTCTGGCGAAATGTTGAATAAACTTGGGTCCTACTCTGCATTTGTGTCATTACCTTACTCACACTTACAAAACAACATGACACACACACACCACCCACGTACACACACACACATACAGTTGTAATTGTGCATGTTTTTCTTGATCATATAGTTATCCTATAATATTATCAAACCCAGAGTTTAAAGGTGGGGGCTCATGGGCTGAGGTAAACACGGAAAAATAATCGCCAACCTGCATATAATTATCTTGTAAAATGCAATGTCACTGAAATAATTACTAACAATGGTATAAAGGATTTTGCGGATCGTCTATACCGGGCCTGTGACGTCATAGTGACGTCACACCAGTATCCTTAGCCTAGACTGGATGGTGGACTTGCACTCTTGTGACATCACAGGCCCGGTATAGACGATCCACAAAATCCTTTATACCATTGTTAATAATTATTTCAGTGCCATTGCATTTTGCAAGATAATTATGTACAGCTTGGCGATTATCATTCCATGTTTATCTCAACCCATGAGCCCCCACCTTTAAGTCACCACACACGTTCAGTTTAACTTGCCATAGCTATCATTGTTCAGGCCAGCTTGAAGCTAATTTGAGTCTTCATAAGTATGATTTGATGATTCACTGCAAAAACAACTATTAAATGTAACATACTTGCAAAGCTACTACACATTACTGATCATTAAGTAAGTGCCTTATCATAATTACAAGATACTTTTATATAATACCATAAAATAAAATATAACATAATGCATCAGTAGATATTTTATTGTAGCAATGGTCACTGTAATGTTACGTATTATGGCTGTTATGTGTTCCATGGACATTTCTACCACCTTCGCAATTCTTTCTGCATTTTGTTTGTTTTTATTGTATTACGTCAACTAATAAAGTTGTTTCTAAGCTGAGTTTACGTATTTGGTGTAAAATATATGTTTGTATGAACTTGAGTTTAAATACCGTTAAATAGAATAACGGCACCTATTATAATATAATATATGGTTTATCCTTTTCAGTATACGATGACACATTTTTCTATTTCATTTTGGATTTAATTAGAAGATTAAATAAATATAGGAAAGGGTCTAGGAATAAAACAAACAAATCCTGCTTTGATTGTTAGTTCCTTCCGTAGCAGCGTATTTTACGCAGCGTTAACACACCACGATACTAAAAGGACTCGATGTTCTCACTCTACCTGTATACGCTCCTCTTGGTGATTTGAAACATAATAGAACAACAAGAGTTTCTTTCATTATAGACCAATAGAAAATGTCACATTATTAAGATATGACACTCAAAGATCAATATAGCGTATTATTTGTGTAATTATACTTAATTGAAAACTCAGGCACCAACGAGTTTCTCTCAAATAAATATACTTTTATAGCCATACCCAGAATATACTACTCATGAATGTGCCTTACACCCTGTAATGTGATGAATATTTAACTATCAAACACATGACAATTATATATGTTAAAGTATCACATATAGTCAAAATATATTTATGAAATTTGTTTAACTGTCACAATAGTTATGTCATTAACAAAACAGAATCGTGTGCTGTGAGCTAATATATAACAACACTATTTGTCCGGTGATTGAAAGGGTTAAACTCGATACACAAATTACCGCTATGATGGTAACTCGTTCACGATGAAGCTCATTTACAATGGATTCAATCAATTCCTTTTATACCATACATCGTATATGATCATGGCAAACAAAATGTTAAATATCTAAATCGCTATATTAGCTATCTACGTATTTTAATTCAATAAATTAAAACAATATCAATAAATAATATCCTATCAGCCAATCACAGTTCCTCTTTCATACCACACAGATCGAGTGAAGAGAACCCCCCAACTCCAACCCCATTCCCCCAATAAGGGTTGCCAAATGCTGCTAGCCGAGTCAAGATTTTTGGCCGGAACTAATACTAATACCTCTAATATTACTTGCAATATACTTGCAATACATATTATAATAGTAACAAAACATTGTGATGTTGTGGTGTCCTTGAAATGCATTTATAACATTGGCAATTACAAAATAATGTCACATGTTATCGTGTAATGCGATAGTTATGGCTATAACAGTCGTTTTCTATGAGTAAAAGAGTAGAAATGTTGTACCATGATTACCGTAAGTTAAAGAATATAGATTACGTTATTAAAGGCCTATTAAACCATTATATAATATTAACATGGTCTTTTGCAATATATGGTTCTTATCATTATGTATTATTATATTAAATCATCATATCAGCGAACCCAATGCGGTATGATATATTTCATAGTTAACGGCAGCAAGCTAACTAGCATGTGATGTGGCAGTCACCAGAGCTTCGAAAAATGTCATCCAGTAAACATCTCTTCCGTTTATAGTGCTGTAGTGCCGCACGTCATACACAACGAATGGCCATATGTCGTCACCCGTCACCTTCATAGATGTTATCATCTGATGCTGGACTGACAGATAAGCCATATGTTTTAATTTCCATGATCACTTAACATCATCATTTCCCTTATAACCCTTTCAATGTTCTCTCGTGCTATCATTCTTCCTAACCTACCCAACCACCTGAACTGTGTGAACGAAATGGAATGTTAATTCCTGGTATCAAGTATCCTGATTTCTATTGCTATCATATTTCATGTGTTTGACCTTTAGACCTACCTCAGGCTAGTCTAATAATAATAAACTTCTACTAATCATTCATCATACATGTTATAGCAATGACTTCAATATTGCTTCATAACTGTGCTCATGAGTTGTGGTTCAGGTGAGTGAGCATCTCATAAAGTGGCCGTGTCCACTCGCCTGACTCTTTCTTTTAATCTTGGCTTCCACTGACCTCGAGCCAAGGGGGTAAAGGAATTAGGGATCTTGATTGTACATCGTCCCTTGCTTCCAGAGCCGATACAATCAATGAAAGTTATCAAAACTCTCAAAACGAGGAAAACGGGATGGGTCATGGTCGTGCAGCTAATTGAAACAATGTGGATATAATCAGAGAGTTTATGGTTAATATTAGACCTCTTAACTATCCTGAATTCTCAGAAGGAAATAGCATAGAAATTTGACTGAACACAAAGGAGATGGAAGGCTACGCTTAAGGTGCGTCCACACTGGCGGCATTTGGTCTCCAGACAAGTTGTAAACACTCCCCTAAACGCCGCGATCGACATTTGGAGGCATATCTACAACAATGTATGTAACAGTGTTGTAAGAATATTGGCAATATGTTGGCAACAAGAGTCCACTTTGTGAGGCCATTCACACTTGGTCTGTATAGACGTGAAGATAATGACGGCATGCGAGGAGACGGCAGCTACTGTGGTAGTAATTATGTGTGGGAAAGGTTTAAGAAATTTGGAAGAAAAATAGTTTCAAAAACTTTAGAGATACAAGAGATAAGAGCAATTACAAAGTTTACCTAGGCAGGGAGTCCATACGGAAGCACAGTTTTTAATTACAAAAGGAGGAACACCGTCCGGACCGTACGCCTTCTTAGTATTAAGCCCAGAGAGGGTAGAAAGTAAATTTTTTGAAGATATTAGAATATTTGGCAGAAGTAGGACAGAGGGGGGTGGAGAGGGTGGAATAGCACGGGAATCATCCAAGGTGGAGTTTCTAGCAAAAGTTTGAATTGATTTTTTTTTCTTTTTCTGAATTGAATTGAATTTAATTGAATTTAATTGAATTGAAATCTTTTATTTAGCCTTTAGTATACAATACAATTTTGCTTACAAATGATTTGTTAAAAACAAAAATATATTATAATAATACAAAAAAATAAGGCTGAGCCTTTTGAGAGATGTCTGTCTTAACCCTTCCTCCCCGGGCTGTCTTACCAAATGACGGTCGCCCCTACCCGGGCGATATGGCTGAAAAACGTCTAGGCCTAGGCTACCGTATTTATGTTTATTTTCACTGCTAGAACTTTCCCACTCATCTATAATCGTAGTGCGGTTTTCAATCTGTATTTTGGCATTGAGTAGAGCTCTGTAAGTCAACTGGTTCAGTTGTGATGACGATTTCAGTGGAGCCAATATTGCAGAGATGTTGCCAATATGGGGGCTTTTTAGACACTAATTTCGTCATGACGTCAGAACAATAACATTGAGGAGTCTTCTCCTTCTTGTTTTCGGAGGTGCGGTGACGAACGCTTGGGTTTGTTGACATACGTCGTACGCACGGCGTTCGGACCAAGCTTAATTAGGCTATTAAGCTCATGCCTTAGATAAGGCATACCGGGTAGCGGCCCTTCTTTCGTGCTGTCCTTACCTAAGGCAGACCGGGTAGGAAGGGTTAAAGGCACAGAGTTCAGCTTTGTCAGAGGAAGAAGCGATGGTTGTGCCATCAGAGTGGAAAAGGGGAGGGAAAGACGAAGAATAAACATTGTTGGAGAGGTTATTGGCTAGATGCCAGAAAGCTTGGGAAGAGCTAGAGTTGGATAGTTCAGTGCATTTATTATTGATGAAAGAGTGCTTGGCAAGTCGAAGAATAGATTTGGCTTGATTCCAGGCTGAAAGATAGGAAGAATGAGATTCTTGAGTTTTAAGGCATCGGTACCGTTTGAATGCTTCTTCCTTGTTACGGACAGCAGTAGAACAAGCGTGAGTAAACCAACAAAAAATTGCATTAGACTGAGAGTAAGAAAATGGAATGTACGCTTCCATGCCTGAGAGGATTACCTCGGTAATGCGTTCAGCACTCTCCGAGGGTCCTCAGCCACGGAAGCAGAAGTCATTCCATAGGAAATCAAAGAAGAACTGCCGAAGAGCCTCCCAGTCAGCAGCACCAAAGTACCACAAGCACCACCGGCTGGGAGGATCGGGTGGCCGTACTGGAGAGAGGACAGGTAACGGAGATAAGTTTATGGTCGGAGGAGCCCAAAGGAGAGAAAAGATTGACAGAATAAGAAGAAGGGTTAGAAGTCAGAAATAAGTCAAGAATGTTGGGCTGATCTCCGAAGCGATCCGGGATATGGGTGGGTTGCTGGACCAGCTGTTCTAGGTAATTTAGAATAGAAAAGACGAAGGCTTGTTCACCAGGTTTGTCAGTAGTAAAAGAAATATATATATATATATATATATATATATTATATAATTACATATAGAGAGAAAAAGGGTGGGGTGGGTGGGTGGGGGGGGGGGGGGGGGGAATTAGATAGAGATGAATAGATGAGCACAGCGAAACCATCACACCTTTATACATACATGCATCCAGGCAGACGGGCACACATACAGAAGCACACTCACTATGCAGATAATCGAAGACAGACAAACAATCAGACAAGCAAATATACAGCCAAACAATCAACCGAATAGTCAAACAATCAGTCAGGCATAGACAATCATAATTAGACAATGAGACATATAAAAACATAATCAGATACAGACAAACAATCTGACAAATAGACAATCAGACGGGCATAGGACAGGAAAAGAGTCAGACAGTATATAATCAGGCAGGCAAAGACAGACAATCAGACAAACACGCATACATGTAAACAGTCAGACAGAGACAAGACAAACAGGCAGGCAAATTGAATTGCATGCTGATAGTAAAGCCAGAATTCAATTTACCATTTTGGGATACAAGAATTTTGTTTCAATGGATTTTAATTTAGCCAAGAATTCGAAAATTGTGATTATGCCAGAAATGTTTATGGTTACGTAAACCAATAGGAGTTGTTTAATGTGTTGGTTATATGTTTTGGTTTAATTATACTTTGCTGTTTATTAAGGGGGATCACCGTTTTTTTTTTTTTTTTTTCCGTTTCTCTCTTACCCTGGCGTGTATCCATTCAGCCCCATTCAGCCAACTGTTTTAAGACGTTTATCCCCATCCAAGTGTCGATTTCTTCCTGGCGAGCGATAGCGAACCATGGTTGTATGGAGAAATCCGGCTTCGCCACAGACATTTTTCTATCGAAAAATGTACAAATTAAGCTTGGTGTCAAAACAAATATATATATAAATGCTGGCTCGCTACCGCTCGCCAGGAAAATATTGACACCTTGATGGGGGTAAGCGTTTTAAAACAGTAGGCTGAATGGGGCCGAATGGATACAAGCCAAAGAGAGAGGGAGAGAAAGAGAAAAAGAGCGAGGTGGGCTTCCTTAAATATATACATATTTTTTGTCCTGGTGCTTTAGCGTTAGTGTTTGTATTATGGTTTATAGAGTTTGTTATTCATTTAGTGTTGAGCGATAATTATAGTATTTATATAATTGTTTCCCTTATCATTATCTGGTGCGACGTCTTGGGGGTTATTAGGATATTTTGTTAAATTAAGTTTCTTATTGTTCCAGCCATGTTCAACCAATATGTTTTTAGTTTGCCCCGTAGAGTAACAACATGTTTCCCATAGACGCCCTTTTAACTGAAGAATGTCTCCCAGACTCCTTTAAGCTAAGTATGTACATTTTTCTGTAAAAAAAGACCGGCTAGAGGCCGGTTTCTCCTAAATTGCAGGGCCACTATCGGTTACCCAGGAAAAATCGACAACTGAAAAGAGTTGGGGGTGCCGGGGGTTTCATTGCAATTTCTGATTGTCGCCCAACATTATATACTGTGTGTGTATATATATATATATATATATATATATATATATATATATATATATATATATATATATATATATATATAACTTCTTAAATTCTTATAACAAATGGAGCGAAACAGGCCTGATCCAAAAGACCTGCACCAGACAGGGTTAAGTTATCAACAGTTATGATCTAGCTGCTTTGGAAATTAAATTTTATCAAAATTATTTCACCTATAAAATTCTAGCTTCTATCAAGTTTTGGATCAAAAGCTAACGATCAATGTTATCGTGTGGTATTTACTTTATACATGTTTTAGCTTAGGGTTAAATGCTGATGATTAGAATTTTTGGATATACATACATACATACATAAAATGATTCAACGTCGTTTTCCATTACATACAATGTAATGGCTTAGACGTGGTTGCCTTTCTGCAATACAATAAAGTCGCGTCACAACACCGCCCCATCATGTCATTACTTGAACTGATGTTGGCATAGTGCTAACCATCCCGCAGCATGACTCAACTAAGTCCAACTGCAGCACCTGCACCTGCAGTATCTTCAAATCACACCAACCGCAACAGTGCTACAACAAGGCAGCACCATACCAAGACTTTACTGTACAATAGTCACCTTGACGTTTAGAAAAACAAAATCCTGCCACAACACTGCCCCACCATGCAAACACTGGCCGACTCTGGTGTGACAGGAAAAAGCACCCAGGTAAGACTAGTAAACTCCACCATGGCACCTATCCGCACCCCACCAGCCTCGGAAGTGCCATGCCAAGAGAGTGCCAATAGCAAAGCTTGATTGCATATTAAAGACTATTGGTCCACAAGTCTACCGCCCCCCCCCCCCCCCCTATTAGTTGCCTTGTACGACAAGCAATAGGATATTCTCGTTATTGACTATTTTGGCGAAATATTTGAAAACTGTTATGAATAAACAAATAAATGAAATGGTATTTGAGTAAAACTAAAATACATGCATACAGTAGCCTGCACAAGTATGTGTATGATACTATATGATAATAGTGAACAGCAACTGATGGAAAACATCGACTCGGGCATGTGTCTACTGTAAATGGAATGTTTCTAAATATTACATGATCATAACATAATTATTCAGTAAGATTTGTAATACCTTTCACTACAACCAAAGAGTGATTGGGGTACTTCAAATATAAACTATCAGATGTCACCCCCTCCAATTAATCATACTAAAAGGTGGTATTTGAGGGGAGGTGCTACTGGACTGGTATTCTTAAGGGGAGGCAGTTGTTTTTTCGAGTCCTCCTCCTCCCTCATGTTTAGCCCTATTAGTTATGAGATTTCAAGACATTGGCCCCATTAGTTTGGCGATATGCAGACCTTTTGCCCAATTTCTTTGCAAATATTAAGACGTTTCGTGCCATTTAGGTGTCGTTTTTTCCTGGCGAGCGAAAGCGAGCCTGTAATTATAGAAGTAACCGGCCTTCGGAAGGTACATTTTTTCTACCGAAAAATGTACAAATTTATATCGAAAGGGAGTCTTGTAGGTGTTCTTTTAAGTTTGATGGAGGTTTAGAGAGCAAACTAAACCCCGTCCTTAAACCATTGAGCCGAACCAGTAAATTATGCTGCACAATACCGTCTGAGCTCCCTTAAGGTCCCGGATTATAATTCCGATGTGTCAATGGGAAAATAGTATTGGCATTAAATTTGTGCTGTGCATATTATTGTACATCACCCCACAAAAATCACCGACACGCCATACAAATACCTGTACTCTCTCCATTGTATGAATATTCTCATATTCAAAATATGATATGGGGCAGTGCCTAGTGAGTAAACAGTTCAGTAAGTTGTGTTTGAGAGAGAGAGAGAGAGAGAGAGAGAGAGAGAGAGAGAGAGAGAGAGAGAGAGAGAGAGAGAGAGAGAGAGAGAGAGAGAGAGAGAGAGAGAGAGAGAGAGAGAGAGAGAGAGAGAGAGAGAGAGAGAGAGAGAGAGAGAGAGAGAGAGAGAGAAGCATGTAGAAGCATATGAAGGTGATACTTTCGCGTCCACCTCCTCTCAGGAGTTAGGGTTGTCTGGCAATAGACAGACAGACAGACAGACAGACAGACAGATAGATAGATAGATTAGATAGATAGGTCAGATTAGCGAGTTCACGAAATATGATATTATGACATTAAGATTTGTGTGCAATGATTAAGCGAAATTGTAAGAGGAAACATAAACTATATATTGGTAACATGGTAAACAGTATGATCAAATAAATAAACGGTGATTGTTGAAATATCTCATGTTTAATATAAACCCGCGCACAGGGGAGCGTCCAAAGGGATCCTCATGCGTCATTCATATAAACATAACTATATTTAGCACCATTTAGTGAAATATGCTGAATATTTGTACAAAACTAATACAAAGTAAAGAGTAAGTCGGTACATGTCAGTATGAAAAGAGATACAATAAGAAGAAATGGAATATATAGTACAGAAATATAATTATGTAGCTGTATAATTATTGTCCACCCGTCCACAAACACGAAACCTATATGCATTCGTGTCCCGATCGCCCTTTAAGCACACACACACACGCACACGCACACGCACACGCACACGCACACGCACACGCACACACACATATACTGAAATATCCTAAATTTAGAGTTATCATACATTCATCCACCAGTCTAAGCAATCCCACCACAACTTCTCCACCTCCACCCACCTCTTCACCCATTGTTCGTCCCTCCATCCCTTAGTGACAACTAGAATACAAACATAAAGTCCGAGAGGAAAAGGAAGGTGGATAATTATGCATGGCCGTGACAGTATAAAGTTACTTCGTGATGCTACTTCAAAATATATTCTTCTCAAGTTCTCATCATATTGCTGAATATGTTCCATAGTGTGATTCATTAATGTAAATTGTATATGGACATATATAATAGTGTTCCTTTCAACATACTGTATACCTCTGATAACCGAGAGAGAGAGAGAGGTTTCAGCTATTGAAAGCGGGAATCTACTGCTCATTACAAAATTAGTTTCAGGTTCGGGAACATTATTGAATGAACACGTAGAATAAATAAGCTTAGAATTCTTCACTGCATGTTATAAAACGTCATCAATACAGAAATAACGGTTAGGGTTTGCTCACTAACAGCATATATATTGCCTTGATTGTAAACAACCATACTCTGTCCCCTCCCACCCCCTCCCATTGTTTCCTACCCTTTCAACACTACGATAAGCTCCCCCTCCCTTCCCATCAAGCTGCGCCATATTTGGCACAACATCTTCGATTGATTCAAGGAGGGGAGTGTAAGACCTTACTATATTCAAAGCGAACAAACTACACTACGAGTTTACCCAAACCCTAGGACTAGGTGGCCCACGCGGAATTGCGGCCGAGTGTACATGGATCAGCACTATTGACCGCGACTGTAGAGGTAGAGATGTCCGAGATTCTGAGATGAGCAAGAGATAGCGGCGATGCAGGTTCAAAAACTCAAAATTGCTAATGGCCAGAATAGATAACCAGGTGTCTTAATCCTTCAAAGGTAAGACCACGAACGAACCGTTTGCAACGCTGAACTGTCTCAATGTCTCACTCGCAAATTGAAATTTATTGTCCGAGAGTAGTTGGAACGTAGAAAAAAACAAAACAAGTTTGTACCGTCCATTATTTCGGATGGTCAACGTTGTTCAGATCTTTTGTAATGGTATCGGAAAAGTTGAGGGAAGAATCTTCCCCGGCTGAACAGGTACAATCGCCTGCACAAGTAGCTGGTACACTACTCTATTCTAAACTTAGATAGTTAACAAAGAACGAGGAAAACACTGACTAGGGTAAATGTTTAATGGAAATACTTCAAATATTTCTTCAGTGTCAAATTTGTTCAGTAAAATTTGTACCAAAAAAATAAATAAAAAAGAAGATACCTAATGATTCATATTATTCCCTAGTCCCTACCTTATACTACATCCGCTATATAAAATCCTTTCAGCGCTTCCCACAGACTGCAAACATTACAGAGTTCGATAGCCGTATCTAAGGACTAATGTAAAGGCCAGATATCTCAACCCCACTTAGAAACTTTCTCTCTTACTTTGTATACCTTCTTTCCACTACTTCACCAATCTATTTAATTATCCCATCCCCTTGATAGACCTTATATATATTATTGTATTAACGACGAGCTCTCAGATAATTAGATCGGATTTTGGGCCTTATGCATTGATGTAATTGTTAATGAGACCTAGGAAGCTTTTTTGTTGTCTCATATTTGGTGGTTTCATGCTTGCTAGTGTGTTCTTGTGGCAGGTGAGCAGGGGCTAGACCCGAGGGGAGGCTTTTTGCGATCCTTTAAGTAAAGTCTGCTGGTGCGAGTCCTGTGGACCTGCACGACTTTACTAGGATACCCGTGGGATACACGTGGGACTTTGGAGTCTGGGGGCATTTTCTTGTCTGTGTGCCTGTGTGTCTAGTGTTGTGTTGTGTGAGGGCCATTGCCTAGTCCACTCAGCACTGCGCTAGCACGTCTTGCGTTTGTTTTAGGGTCGCCAGGAGAGAGTCAGATACTTGGGATCTGAGTCTCTCAAGAGAGCACCCTTTCAATTAGAGTAATTTGGCGCACAGACTTGGGAACGTCCCTAGGCTAGAGCAGGTTGCTCAGCCCGGGTATCCGAAGCCTATATCCTTCCGGCTAGACCTCTGCCACCTGGCAGATTAACAGCTAGGGGTTTATTATTTCTGCATGCTTGTTATTGTGCCACAGTTTACCGTTGTTGTGAGCATTGTGAGTCAGGGTGTGGCTTAGAGACTCTGTCCGAGCAGGCTTGCCTGACTAAGAGTGAGAAGCACACCTGTATGTGGTTATGTTGCGAGTTGCTGCCTTTATTTAATTATACCTATGCCATTATACACTGTATGGCCTATCGCTAGTATTTATTCCTGCTTATGAGTAAGAGTTCTCTAAATCCGTAACTTACTTTCTTTGCTAAGCATCAGATCCTACAGTAGCCGCATGCAGTTTAGAAACCTGCATCTTGTCTACCTGTACGATGTTTTGAAGACTGTTTGCTTTCACCTTCTTTCACGCAGGGGTGATTAGTTGTATTAATTAACGTAACGTTAAATGTACTTTCTTCTAGTTTGTTATTAAATTGTTTCTGAAATTTAATTCCGTTATCTATCTTTTCCTTGAAGCTTTAAGTCAACTTAATTGTGTGATCTTTTATATAGCCTGCTTGACTATCAGCAGTCTATAGTGCGTGCACCCTGTAACCGAGTCATAGGATACCTCGTTGTCCAGGCAGGACTCTTGACGGTTTAGGGTGGTTTGTTGCCTGGGTTTATAGATAAGGGTTGGATCTAGTGTTTTCCGTTGTTGCTTGTTGCCGCATACCTAGTCCAATAGAAAGAGCCCAGTGTTTATATATCCCAGGACGTAACAAATGGCGACCTTACATAGGATTTACTGAACAGAGGAATATAGTGGTCATTTGTTTTGAGATTCCTTATGATTAGAGGAATACAGTGGACATAGAGTTTTTTTTTGGAGCAACCAATATAACACATTAAAGACTTTAAAAAACATTAGTATTTTTTTTTTTTTTTCTATGTGATTGAGGGAGGCAAAAGGCATAACTGCCTATAGCGAGTGCCTCCCCCATAGTTGAAAGAGTGACAGGGCCAAAATCAAGGGACGTTCGAGCCAAAATGCCTGGACACACGGAGTTTGAAGCAATTTAAGTCATAGGAAGAGGGAAAGACTGATTCTGGGAGAGAGTTCCAGAGCTCAGCTGTTGAGTAGAAGAAAGTTTGAGAGTAACGTTGCACTCTTGGGTTGGAGAGTTGCACAGAGTAGGGGTGGGATTGAGTTGCGGGACGGGTACCACGTGCCCTACGTAAAGGAGGTGGTATGCACTGGGATAGCTCTGAGGAACACTGATTATTATAGTAGCGATAGAATAGCGAGAGATATGCAACATTGCGGCGGAGAGAGAGAGATTGCATTGAGTTGGTGAGTGGACGGGAGTTAATGATACGAAAGGCCTTCCTTTCAACTTTGTCTAGGAGAGCGGTGTGAGAGGAACCTCCCCACACATGTGAACAATACTCAATACAAGGGCGCACTACGCCCCTGTACAGACCAAGAAGCTGTGCAGGGGAAAAGAACCCCCTAAGGCGGTTGAGCACACCCAGCTTCAGGGAGGCTGTCTTAGCAAGACTGGTAATATGGTCCTTCCAAATGAGAGCAGAAGAAAAAGAGACACCAAGAATATTGAGAGAAGATGAAGGGTTGATTTTTGTATTGTTGAAGAATAAGGGATAGTCCGCTGGGAGATCCTGACGGGTAGATAGATGGAGAAATTGGGTTTTGGAAGCATTAAAGTTAACAAGGTTTTCTCTGCCCCAATTGGAAATAGTATTTAGACCAGAATTTAAGAGTTCTATGGCTTCATTAAGTTTGTCGTTGAGGGATTGCTGGCTGGGGCGTTCTGAAAAACTAATGGAGTAGTGTAAGGTTGAGTCGTCTGCGTATGAATGGATGGGAATTAAGGTACAGTTAAGGAGATCATTTATAAAAATTAGAAAGAGAATAGGAGATAGGACAGAGCCCTGAGGAACACCGGAGTTTATAGGGTGAGGAAGTGAACAATGGCCGTCCACAACCGCGGCTATGGAACGGCCGGAAAGGAAATTAGAGACAAAGGCACAGATGGAGGGATAGAAACCGAAGGAGGGTAGTTTAGAAATTAAAGATTTATGCCAGACTCTATCGAAGGCTTTCGATATGTCTAGTGCAATAGAAAAAGTCTCACCGAAGTCCCGAAAGGAGGATGACCAAGAGTTAGTAAGATATGAAAGAAGATCACCAGTAGAGCGACCCTTAAGGAAGCCATACTGGCGATCTGAGAGCAGATTATGAGAAGAGAAATGCTTAAGAAATTTGGAAGCAAGAATAGTTTCAAAAACTTTAGAAAGACAAGAGATAAGAGCAATTGGACGATAGGTGGAGGGTTGAGAGCAGTCACCCTTCTTTGGGACAGGTTGAATGTGAGCAAACTTCCAGCATGAAGGGAAGACATTAGAGGATAGACAGAGACGAAAGAGTTTGCCTAGGCAGGGAGTCAGCACGGAAGCACAGTTTTTGAAAACAACAGGAGGACCACCGTCCAGACCGTACGCCTTATTAGTGTTAAGCCCAGAGAGGGTAGAAAGTACATCTTTAGAAGAGATTAGGATATTAGGCATAAGTAAGAGAGAGGAGGGCGGAGAGGGAGGAATAGCACCGGAATCATCCAAGGTGGAGTTTCTAGCAAAAGTTTGAGCGAAGAGTTTAGCTTTGTCAGAGGAAGAAGTGATGGTTGTGCCATCAGAGTGGGAAAGGGGAGGGAAAGACGAGGAAGAGAAATTGTTGGAGAGGTTTTTGGCTAGATGCCAGAAAGCTTGGGAAGAGCTAGAGTTGGATAGTTCAGTGCATTTATTATTGATGAAAGAGTGTTTGGCAAGTCGAAGAACAGATTTGGCTTGATTCCGGGCAGAAACATATGAAGAATGAGAGTCTTGAGTTTTAAGGCGTCGGTACCGTTTGAATGCTTCCTCCGTATTGCGGACAGCAGTAGAACAGGCGTGAGTAAACCAAGATTTTTTAGCATTAGTTTGAGAGAAAGAGAATGGAATGTATGCTTCCATGCCCGATAGGATATATATATATATAGGGTATATACATACTTGCATAGGAGATAAGGCACATTCTATAACCGTGATAATTACTGCAGTGCACAAACATGTTTAATACATCAGAACACAGTGGTGGGTCAGGTCATGATACGGGCTCGGAGGGAGAAAGACCTGTGGAGTGGCTAGTCGATAGCGAGGAGGGTGCTAGAAGATTTTTAGAGGTGCCCCTTACCGCTGCCAGGGTGTTGAAGCTGAATATGTATGCCTTAAAGTGTGTGGCAGGTCTTCAGGGTCACCAGGGTTTAAGTGGCATGAGGAAAGATCAGCTGAGGACTTTGATATTGGGTTTAGAAGGGAGAGACCTGGGTGGAGAGGCGACTGGGGGCCCCGGTCCCCAGCCCCCCCTCCACTCTACCCCCATATCAAATGTCAGGGTGCCTGAATTTAGTACATACCCCCAAGTTGATGGTCAATGGCAGTGTGGAATTCAATCACAGGGACCCTCTCCATTAAATGCACCTTCCCCTCCTCAAGGGTTGACTCCAGATTTGTTGTTTCGGCTTGAGATGGCCAAGGTTGAGGCCGCCGAAAGACAGGCTAGAGCTCAGGCTGAGGCTGCCGAGAGACAGGCTAGTGTGCAGGCTGAGGCTGCAGAGAGAACAGCTATACGAAAGGCTGAACTGCAGGCAGAGTCTACTAGGTATCGGGCTGACAGGGAGCTGGAGATCTCTCGAGTGGAGGTAACAGGGCGAAATATTGGGGAGGTAACAGACATCGGGACCAATCATTGTCGCACCTGCTTAAACTAGTTCCTGTGTTCGATGAATCATGTGTAACTGAGTTTTTTATGCGATTTGAGAAGAAGTGTCAGGAACACCAGTGGCCTCAGGAAAAGTGGGCAGCATTAGTTTCATCAAGAGTCCTAGGAAAGGGGCTAAAAGCGTATGATGCCCTACCTTTAGAGTCCTGTGTAGTTTATGATGAGCTAAAGAAGGCTGTGCTACGGGCCTATGAGTTACAACCAGAAACTTACCCCTTGAAGTTTCGGGGTGTTAATAAGGGCAAGGATAGTACCTTCCTAGAACACGCCCGGGACTTGCCTGATGCACTACGACATTGGCTGCGTTCTGAGAGGGCAGCTACTTTTGAGGAGTTGAGTGAGCTGGTTCTCTTGGAGCAGTTCTTGAAGTGCACAGGCGGGGACTTAACATTAACCCTTATTTAGCGGCGAGCAACATAAGTCGAGTTAAAAAAAGCTGGACTATGTGGCGGCGCTCGACATAACTCGAGTGGCAATTTCAGCACGTAATGTGGCTGAGAGAGAGAGACAAGTGGTGGCAGGAGACTAGCGAGCGTATGACTGCTCCAGACCACCGCGGCGAACCTACTGACACAAATCTCAGCTCCCTCCTCCCTCTCTCACTCGCTACATACTCAATTATGTACTGAAAGTACCGAATTACCTGCTTTTTGCACTCGCGTTGCACGGTTATTGCAAGAAAACTATCCATCATACAAGGATCGTTATGGTGTCATTCGAAAGCTCTGTTTATGCCCTTTCAGGGATAGGTACTTGTTTTACGTTCTGGGTCTTATTTAGGCATGAAAATGATCACGTAAACAGCCCTATTTTGGCTAAAAACACCCCGCTGTGCGGTACACATAAATAAACCGCATAGGCCGCTCGTAAGGTGTTAAATATAAAGGAAAAAAATCCTAGAACTCTCCAGGAGGCAGCAGAAATGGCTGACCTCCGACTGTCATTAATTCGAGGGTGCGAAGCAGCAGCTAGGAGTGAGTCGGGTGCAAAGGATCGTACCCCTCCCAAGAATTTTGATACACATAAATACACAAAACCATGTAGCACTGACAATAAAACTGAACATAAACCAAATACCGTCCCGTATAAGAAGTCTAATGGTACCTCCCACTCCCAAGGGAAACCAAAGAGTAAAGAGTGCTTTGCATGTCACAAGGAGGGTCACTTTGCAAATGCGTGTCCGAACAAGCCACCAAACAAGGTTGTGTCATTGGCCCGCAGCATAGGGGTGTCGCCTATATCTTCTGAGTTTGCCAAGTGTAGTTCGTCAGAGGTTGGGACACAGCCTGTGTTCAAGAGTCCGGAAGGCTCGAACCCTGTCCGCGACTTCTTTGGGGGTCATAGAGGGCATGGTTTTGTGAGGTGGGCTGGCGAAAGGCGAGGAGTTGAGCTATTGCGTGATACGGGGGCTTCTCAGACCTTGTTAAAGAACTTTACTGGTAGGCCGATTAACGCTGCTCGGGTGGTGGTAGTTCAGGGGATCAATGCTACGAAGTCCTACCCGCTGGTGCGGATGGAGCTAGAGGTGGGTGGTGTGGCGAAGGAGCTGGATGTCGGAATTGTAGAGAACTTGCCTGTTGGGGGCGTCGACCTCCTCCTCGGCAACGACTTTGCGGTGCCTGCTTCTAAGGTTTCACCCTTGGTCGTTGCCGAGAAGGCGGCCGACGTTAGTAGGGAGGAACATGAGTGGGTTAAGAAGTGTAGCGTACAAACCATGGCGTGTGTTGTGACGCGTTCTCAGACATCCGGAGCCTTGCAGCCACCACCTCAGTCTATCAAACCGCGGAGGAAAGGTCACAAGAAAACGGAAAGTGTTGGTCAATTGGAGAGTTTTGAGCCGGCAGTGTTTCTTGGTGACTCATTATTGGCACCTATGTTGGAGTCTGGAGAGGCCCCAGGACCTGTCACAGCTAGTGAGGAGGTAGGGCAGGAAGAGACTTCGAGGCAGCAATGTTACACACGGAGAGAAAAAAGGGTTGCTCAGTTTGATATTGGGGGAGGAACTTGGGTTGCTTCGGAAGCATCTAGACAGGTTGGTTCCCTCAGATATTTGTAAACTGCAGTTGGAGGATCCGGAAGTTCAGAAGTGTGGTAATGGTGCTGTCGAGATCAAACACGAGGACGGGGAAACATGTCATGTGAACCTGTCGGAGGAGTTTGTGAGGCAACCACCTGAGCAGCCTACTGTCCCTGCGTTGGTCTGCCGCGGCCAAGGTGGAGAAGGAGAGGGGGGCAGTAGGGCACAGGTGGAGGAGAGTAGGGATTGTCATGTCTCGGCGGAGCAGTGGGCGGGGGACACGAGTCTGGTGGCTGTGGAAGCGCTAGAGCACCTGCCTGAGCAGCAGTGTGCAGCGCTCCAGCACCAGCTCGGTTCATACCCCACTGGTCGTGCCGAGCCCCTGAGGCTCACAACTCGGGCGGTGCAAGATGTTCCGCGGGCAGGTCACGTGGATGTTGAAAGACCGTTAGCCTCGTTGTTTCGGTGGTTCAAGGTGGGCGACGAGGCTTTGGCATGGTTGCCAGGTCAGGGTCGACCCATGGCTGCCAAGGGTGGTGGTCAAAAGGAGGACTTTGAGCAGATTGGTGAGGTTGGCTGTGGCATAGAAGTGCCCAGTCGTCGCATAGCCTCCCAATGCTGCTCTAGTCAATTGCAACAGCCCTACCATAGACCGACTGTATCTGGCCATGTCGCTAAAAGCGGTGATGCTGCACATGTAGTCGTAAGAAATGCAGGGGTGTGCATGTACGGTATCGGCGGGGAAGCCTTAGCAATAATGAACTATGGGAGTGACTGCACAGGTGGTACTGATTGTCCCTCTCATGACCTGGCTGTTCTAGGGACGAAGGTGGAGAAGGAGGGAGACTACAGGTTAGAAGCTGTGGTCTCGGCTGGGCACTAGGCACTAGGGCACTAGGCATGTTGTTCGTGGAGACAGTGCAAGGCAGTTGTTTACTAGGCTATGGCAGTACTTTCGCATGTTTGTTCAATCTCCAGGCCTGATGTACGAAGTAGAATCCGACTTGGAGGCTGGAGACAGTGCAAGGTTCAAATTGGCTCCCTACCGTATAAATCCTGCTCGACAGCCTGTGGTGCAAGCAGAGCTGGATTACGTGTTGACGAAGGGTCTGAGGGATAAGGAATGTCGTGAGTGGTCATTGCCTGTAACTTTGCAACCTGTGTTAAGTGGCAAGATCAGTGAGCAGATTGGTGGCCCCTGCTAATACAATGTACGTCATCCACGTTGGATCCAACGATGTACAGCGAACCCGGTCGGAAGATTTGCTTTTAAAGTACCAGCAGCTGATCAAGTCGTTTAAGGAGAAGTCATCAAGGATCATCGTCTCAGGAATCGTCCCCCGGCTTGGTGTAGAGAGCCGATTTTACAACATAGCCACCAGCACAAATCGTTGTCTAGCAAACCTCTGCAGGAAGGAAAACGTGGGTTTCGTCGACACCTGGGACAATTTCTACTACGATGACTATTTGTTTTCGGACGATGGAGTTCATCTGAACCAGGTGGGAGCAGCACGTTTTGGGCGTCTTCTCAACGATGCGGTGAAGGATTTTCGGAGAAGAAATCGACTCGGCACAGGACAACCAGGAAGGAGGACCGAAGACAGCGAGGGCGGCAACCTGTGAAGGAATTAAATGCTAATCTGTCAAGAACTGCGAATTTGGATAAAGCTCCACCAACACGACCCAAATTCAAAACCGCCAGGGATAACGACCGAGGACCGATGTCAGCCATGAATGTAAATGTAGATCCGATCAGAACCAAAAATTTGATTAAAGAACGTTCTGTGAGTTCTAAAACCGCAACTTTAAAGGTTTTCTATGCAAACGCTCGTAGCATACGTAATACATTTTCAGATTTAGAGGAACTAGTGTTTACTGAAAATTATGATGTGATTGGTATAACAGAATCTTGGCTCAATACAGTAGATAGAGACTTTTTAGCAGAGTATTCACTTCCCGGTTATGTAATGTTTGAGAAAAGCCGAATAAATAAAAATGGAGGTAGCGTTTTATTTTATATCAAAGAAAGTCTTAACCCGACCCTCTTGTCAAAACCTCAAATTGTGAACGTCGACACATCTTTTGTGCTAATAAAGAATAATAAAGGTACAAAACTAATACTTGCATTAATATACAGACCTCCAGCTCAATCAGTGCAAACTGACCGAGAAATTTATGAACAAATTGCAGATGTAAGTAACTCACAAGATACCGTATTTTTTGGCGACTTTAATTTACCTGTGACCAAGTGGGGCGATAGTCTTACTTCAAACTCCGGACATGACTTGTATACGAACTTGCAAGAGAGTTCGCTTTATCAATTTGTTCGAACACCGACCCGTGGTAATAACGTTCTTGACATTGTACTTGCAACAAAAGAAGAATTAATAGAGAATTTGAATGTTGGTGATGAATTCAGTAACAGCGACCATCGTACGATAACTTTCACTTTAAACTTTACTAGTAACGAACCAAATAGTAGCATCGAAAAAGTCCCTAATTTCAAGAAAGCAAACTTTCATAAACTTAGAGATATGTTTAAAGAAACTGACTGGAGCTTTTTAATTAACAATAACGACATAAATACATCTTGGAAGTTATTCGAAACCACTTACCTAAAAGCAGTGCAAGACTGCATATCATCGAAAATACGACGTCCAGGCCATAACAATAAGCCCAAATGGTGGAATAAAGATATTTCAAACTGTCTGCTTGCTAAATTTTTTGCTAATGATAGATTAAAATCCTCACAAAATGACGAAGAACGGGTGAAATTTGTAGAGCTACGACGCAAAGCCAAAAAGTTAATTAAGCAAAGTAAAAAGACCCTAGAGTTACATATTGCGAATCAAAGTAAAACAAACCCGAAAGAATTCTATAGTTATATCAGAAAGAAAAAAGTAGTTACTTCAACTGTTGGACCGTTAGTCGATGAAAATGGAGAATACACCAAAGACGAAGTACAAATGAGTAATGCCCTCAATACCTTCTTTGCATCAGTTTTTACAACAGAAGACCTCAGTGATATCCCTACACCATCGCCGATTCAGATTGATAATTCAGATGTTCTAAGCAATATCACCGTTACAGAGAGAGAAGTATTGAATTGTTTAGATAAACTCAAGGTAAATAAAACGCCTGGACCTGATACAATCTCGCCTAGAGTTCTAAAGGAAGCTAAGGGTGAGCTCTCCAAACCACTGACATTACTATTCAATAAATCCTTGCAGTCTGGAACTATGCCTGATCAGTGGAAGATAGCCAACGTAACACCGATATTCAAAAAAGGCAGCAAATCCCTACCCAGTAACTATCGTCCAATTAGCTTAACCTCAGTTGTATGTAAAATGCTAGAAATGGTCATAAGAGACAGACTCGTAAATCACTTAGAGGAAAATAACATACTTAAAGATACTCAACACGGCTTTCGTAAAAAACGTTCCTGTTTAACAAACCTCTTAGACTTCTTCCACGATATCCTCAACCTCTACGATGAGAGTAAAGCTGTAGATATTATATACCTTGATTTTCAAAAGGCCTTTGACAAAGTTCCCCACAAACGTTTACTGCTAAAACTAAAAGCGCATGGACTACAAGACGGTGTGTTGAAATGGATAGAAAATTGGCTCAGCGACAGAAAGCAAAGAGTAGTCATAAACGGTAAGGCATCTAAATGGACCAATGTAAGTAGCGGGGTACCCCAGGGATCGGTACTAGGACCAATTCTCTTTCTAATTTACATCAACGACATAGATGAGGGTCTCACCTGTACAATCTCAAAATTTGCTGACGATACAAAAAATTGCAAATAGCGTACTCTCAAAAGATCAAGTTGACGATATGCAACACAATCTAGATAAATTGTCACATTGGGCCCAAAATTGGCAAATGAGTTTCAATGCGGATAAATGTAAAGTACTACATATCGGATACCTAAATGAGAAAGCAAACTATTCGATGAATGGCACTCAGCTTAAGAATGTAAACAGAGAAACCGATCTGGGAGTAACAATATCGAGTAACCTAAAACCGAGTCAACAATGTTCAGAAGTTGTTAAGAAGGCAAACAAAATAATTGGCTTTATAGGCAGATCATTTGAGCATAAATCCAAAGACGTAATCCTAACCCTTTACAATTCCTTAGTCCGCCCTCTTCTGGAATACTGCGTTCAATGCTGGTGCCCTTATTACCAAAAAGACATAAACAAGCTAGAACGAGTTCAATGTAGAGTTACCCAAATGATACCTAGCCTAAAGAACAAACCATACGAAGAGCGTCTTAGAGAATTAAATCTATTTCCTTTAACCCAGCGCAGATTAAGAGGTGACTTAATTCAAGTGTTCAAAATCATCAAAGGCATCGACAATATGAACTGTAGTAAGTACTTCACTACCGACCAGTCTAATTACACGCGGGGAAACGGTTGCAAAATTATTGGTAAATCTTTTAACTCACACGAATCTAAGAATTTCTTCTTCAATCGAGTTGTCAACTTGTGGAATGGGCTTCCCCGAGACGTTATAGACTGCAGCACCGTTGATTAATTTAAATTCCGCCTAGACAAATATCTCGCATTAAACCCGCGACTGACTGCGTTTGTAAATGAATAACTTTATTTTATCCTCCCCTCAGTTACTAACCCATATGTCCCCTACTAACTTCCTAGTCCTGCCACGTTAGTGGCAGGGCATTAGTTCCCTTTCCAATGTTCCCTTACCCACTCTAAACCACTGTTTGGACACTTGATCCTCAGTGTTTTGGAGTACAAGCAGCCTAGTAGGGTCACTAGACCTGTTGTTGCTTGATTTCCTTTGTACTCCTTTGTAGTGTGTTGATTGCGAGAGTGTGTGTGCATTATCCCTGACAGACGCCTATACCTTATCGAGAGTTGACGACACCATAGACCGCCTCGGGGCTGCATCGCCTATCATGAAGGTAGAACTAGTGAAAGGTTATTGGCAGGCCCCGTTGCCGGAAAGAGCGAAGAGAAATGCCAGTCTTGTGATGAACTGGGCAGTTTATCAGTGCCAGGTGTTGTTTTGCTGCCGGGACACAAGTTGGATGTGTGGCATGCTAAGGGCACTGATAATGTTTTGGCTGATTGTTTTTCACGGGAGGGTTTGTTTGCAGGAGAACCCTCGCCGTTCAGTCAGTGTGTGTTGAGAGTGGAGTAAAACAGGCTTGCCCCTGTAAGTGCAGCCACCAAAAACAAATTAAAAAAGCAAAAACCTTATAAAAACTCTTTATTTTTATAACGTGTAGAATTTTGTATAAGATGTTGTAGCAGTATCTAAGTTGAATGTTTTCGCTTATTGTCGCTAAGTTAGTTGAACTTGCTCGGTGGAGTGCAACAGTCTTTATTTTTTTTATATATAGTGCCTTGTGTCGCAACAGTGTGTGGTACTATGAGAAGCTTTCTGTTAGATATGAAGAACTTAGTCAAGTGTCTTATATCTTGGGGGAGGTGTGACGCTCCTGCATAGTAGCCACGTGCGGGCATGCGCGAGTGTCGGCTGCCCAGACGTTTAGAAACCGGCTGGCGGCAGCCGGCCGGCCGGCTTTTCCTTAGTATATATCCTACGACAATGTAACTAATGTCTGGGATATTCTTATGTTGTTTCACAGCTTGAAGCTGCCCTTATTCTTAACCAACGCATCTTAGTATATTTTATTCTCGATAGTTGATAGTTTCATTATAATATATAAGATGTAAGTCTAGTGAGAGTGGGAGGAGACGAGCGGGAGAGAGAGACCGGCTGGGGGACGTTGCTTCGCGCGGGCGCGGAGAGTCTAGCTTGGGACGAGCCTGATGTTGCCAATTTGATCGCAACGTTAGGCTTAGTTTCGACTCACGCAAGGGGTAGACGATTTTGACCCGGCAACGGTGTTGAGTGTTGCCAAGCATGGGATGTATTTCGCATGCCTAGGGTGGGGTCCAGACAGATTCAAGACTCAGAGCTCACCTCACTGTCGTACCCTTCGGACCCCCTTGATATCTATCCCTCTCAACCCCACTTAGAAACTCTCTCTCTTACTTTGTATACCTTCTTTCCACTACTTCACCAATCTATTTAATGATCCCATCCCCTTGATAGACCTTATATCTATTATTGTATTAACGACGAGCTCTCAGATAATTAGATAGGATTTTGGGCCTTATGCAGAGATGTAATTGTTAATGAGACCTAGGAAGCTTTTTTGTTGTCTCATATTTGGTGGTTTCATGCTTGCTAGTGTGTTCTTGTGGCAGGTGAGCAGGGGCTAGACAGGAGCGGAGGCTTTTTGCGATCCTTTAAGTAAAGTCTGCTGGTGCGAGTCCTGTGGACCTGCACGACTTTACTAGGATACCCGTGGGAGTCTGGGGGCATTTTCTTGTCTGTGTCCCTGTGTGTCTAGTGTTGTGTTGTGTGAGGGCCCTTGCCTAGTCCACTCAGCAGTGCACTAGCACGTCTTGCGTTTGTTTTAGGGTCGCCAGGAGAGAGTCAGATACTTGGGATCTGAGTCTCTCAAGAGAGCACCCTTTCAATTAGAGTAATTTGGCGCACAGACTTGGGAACGTCCCTAGGCTAGAGCAGGTGGCTCAGCCCGTGTATCCGAAGCCTATATCCTTCCGGCTAGACCTCTGCCACCTGGCAGATTAACAGCTAGGGGTTTATTATTTCTGCATGCTTGTTATTGTGCCACAGTTTACCGTTGTTGTGAGCATTGTGAGTCAGGGTGTGGCTTAGAGACTCTGTCCGAGCAGGCTTGCCTGACTAAGAGTGAGAAGCACACCTGTATGTGGTTATGTTGCGAGTTGCTGCCTTTATTTAATTATACCTATGCCATTATACACTGTATGGCCTATCGCTAGTATTTATTCCTGCTTATGAGTAAGAGTTCTCTAAATCCGTAACTTACTTTCTTTGCTAAGCATCAGATCCTACAGTAGCCGCATGCAGTTTAGAAACCTGCATCTTGTCTACCTGTACGATGTTTTGAGGACGGTTTGCTTTCACCTTCTTTCACGCAGGGGTGATTAGTTGTATTAATTAACGTAACGTTAAATGTACTTTCTTCTAGTTTGTTATTAAATTGTTTCTGCAATTTAATTCCGTTATCTATCTATTCCTTGAAGCTTTAAGTCAACTTAATTGTGTGATCTTTTATATAGCCTGCTTGACTATCAGCAGTCTATAGTGCGTGCACCCTGTAACCGAGTCATAGGATACCTCGTTGTCCAGGCAGGACTCTTGACGGTTTAGGGTGGTTTGTTGCCTGGGTTTATAGATAAGGGTTGGATCTAGCGTTTTCCGTTGTTGCTTGTTGCCGCATACCTAGTCCAATAGAAAGAGCCCAGTGTTTATATATCCCAGGACGTAACAATATTCCCACCGCACTATGGTAGCCTAATGTTTAAGTGAGAGGAAAGAATATTCATGGGGCACAGAACATATAAAACTGCCTCGCTACGAAATATCCCTGAACCTACTGATAATCTGTTTTATTAATTTCACCACAACACCAAACACCTCCAATATATAAACATAAAATAAGAACATATAACATGTTCCACACTTTTGGGAATGTTGTTCCTGAAGGGATGTGTATTGTTAGTGTATGACGTGTATGGGTACAGCTGTAGAAACATAAAATTACCCGAGAAACATTCACTGGGATGATTGATGTGGTAGCCTACAACCAAAAGCAGAGACTCTCCTCCCCTTACTAGATAGTCGTAGGGCTGGGATCTCTCCCCAACAGAGTATCCGTAGATGTCATTATTATACCCTAACCTACTGTTTCGTCAAAATGGCCAGTTTGAATACATCTTTACAATTAAACACCTCCATTAAATGTAACGGTCAATATGTATTTTAGGTTACGTATGTGTTTCTTATTATTATCGTTAATTTAATCAGTTCTTTGATTAATGTGTTTAAGGTGTTTTTCCTTCTACAAATGCATTTTTACCCAATATTTTGCAATGTTAAGATATTATTATTTTGTCAATAGCCTAACCAAACAACCTAACCTAACCTAGGGGGGATGCCACACGTTGTCGAGGTACGATCCACGAATTTCTAGGAGAGGGGGATGAGGGCAACACCAGATAGTGGAGAAGTACTTGGACCTGGAGTGGCGGCATTTACGCCGTGGTTTCACCTCCCAGAGCAGCCGACCATGGATGGCTGACGATCCTCCCGGCTGGGGACAAGTTCGACGACCAATGGAGGACAGTCAGCTGCCGACCATAGGGAGCAGTTTCCTGTGAGCCAAACCGCCACAACAAACCCCTGCCCCCTTTTTAGGGGCACGAGACCTGGGAGCGGCTTTGGTCGCCCGGGCAAGTACCACACCTCTCACACCACACACACACACACACACCACACTGTTTTTTCTACACCAAAAATGACTCTCCGGCTGTCATTTCTTGAAGACTTCTTCTAGCCAGAGACTTTGAGAGCAACCCAGGACCCACCTACAAATACATATATCCAACATGCTCAAAACCTATCACTGAGTCGCCAAACAAAGGGTTCAGTTCTCTGCAATTCATGCGGGAACTGGACCCATTTCACCTGGACAACACTTGCCTCTACGGAACACTACACAAACACCTGGACCTATTCCTCATACCCCTCCCTTTCCCAGTCAAACCCCTCTACTACAACCCGTACACCTCTTCTCCCCAACCCACCTAGCCTTTCCATACCATCCATATCCTCAACCCCACACACCACACCCCAACCTAATCCATTCATACTCTCATCAGCACCCCAATTCCAACCCCACCACCACCTCACCCATCTCCCTCCTCAGACCACAGCTACAACAAATCACAAACACCCAACATATCATTCAATACCAAGACTTGACAACCCAGACACAGAAAGAGGGCTGACCCTACAACGCCAATCAGACAACCTTTTTATTCTTAACGACACCCATCAACATACCCATACTCCCAACCAAGCCCTCTTCGACCCACCATCTCCAGATATCACTTTTTGCTCCCAAGAACTCACCCCCACAACATCCTGGAGGGTGGTAAAAACTTTAGGCTCCGACCACCTTCCGATCATTCTCACCACCAAAACCAGACTCACGCCAGCTAGCCACAGATACACATACACCAACTATAAAAGAGTCAACTGGAAAGCTTTCACAAACGAGACAGAACAACACTCTGAAACCCTAAACAGTGCACCCATCACTAACATCAACAATCCTGTCCTCACATTCAACACAACTATCCAAAATGCTGACAAGAAACACATTCCAAGAGGTAACAGAAAAAGACACAACCCCAACTTCTCACCAGAAATTCAAAACCTCATCAGACAACACGACACACTGAAACACCCCCCAGCACACCACACACAGGACATTACAATACAAATCCAAGCACTTAACACAGATTAATGACAAAATACAAGAACAACAAATACTAAATTAGAATAACTACCTACAAACACTTTATCACTAAACAGACCCCAAAAAAACTCTATAAAACACTAAACATCATCACACTTTCCAACAGCAACACAACATATGGGATGGATGTACTGTACTTTCTGGGCGTATGGTCGTCATGTTTACATAGGGCGATCGCCGCGGTTAACTTCGCGTCTATTTTGAGGGCGATTTTTTCGGTTATTTGCCCCCTGCTGGCAAAATATATGATGATGACAATATGTCATGGGGGGGTGAGGTGGAACAAAGCCCCCCCCCCCCCCCCCCCTCAACATAATATTGCATCCAATGGCATTCAAAATAGACGGGAACATGATTGTAAGCGTCCGCCGCCGCCCCCCCCTCAACATATTATTGTATCCAAAGGCAGTCAAAATAGACGGGAACATGATGGCAAGCGTCCGCCGCCGCTCCGCGTAGTGTAAACAAGGCTGGCGGTACGCCCGAATTCTACATTCTACCCCAACACATTTACATGCTGCAATCACAACAACAGACTTTTTTCCTTCATATAAACAACAAGCAAATACTCTCATTAATCACTTCTCTTATGTCAGCCACCTAAACCCCCATAAAGACGACCGATGTGTCATCCGACGTAAGATACAACTCCCCACAGACCCTGACTATGCACCCTTCACCAACAAACAGACAAAGCACATCATCAACAATCTCAAGCACTCATCCGAATGTGGCCTAGACAACATAAGCAACATACAACTCAGACACCTAGGACCACAAGGCATAGAAGCACTCACCAACATATCAAACTACAGTTATTCACACAAAACAATAGCAGACATCTGGAATCATGGTGTCATCATTACATTCCCCAAACCCAACAGACACCCCACGCTACCCTCCTCACACCGCCGTATCACACTCCTTTGCACCCCCTCCAAAGTCATAGAACGCCTTTTACTACAACTGGTCACACACGCTATACCCCTAACAATACAACATGACTTCAGGCCACTGCACTTCACAAACACATTTCTTACAGACCTTACACAAAGAGCTTTTGATGGCATCAACTCAGCCAGCCCACCACACAGATCACTACTTGCCACACTCGACATGAGTAAAGCCTTTGATGCTAACGCCCGCCACAACCTAACAAACAAAATCTATGACACAAACATGCAAAACAAAAAAAAAGTGGCTGGCCAACTTCCTAGCAGGCAGATGTGCACACGTATCTCTCGCCGGTCAGTCATCTAGCATCAGAAACTTCCCAAACAGAGTCCCGCAAGGATCCGTCCGGTCGCATCAATCTGTATATGCATGATATAACTACACCCACACACCCCAAATAAACATAGCCTCATATGCAGACGACATAAAAATCACATGCACACACCAAAACCCAGACAGAGCAACACTTCTCCTTGAACCCTATCTCAACACACTATATGACTGATGACTAGTGCACTGCAAACAGACTCAAGTTGGCCCCAGCCAAATCTACCGCAACCCTCCTCACAACCTGGACAGCCGAACACAAATACACCCCATAAACAACACACCCCTAATACAGATTTATGGAATCCTAATACTGTACTAATACTGTACTAATTCATAATCCACTGTGGGACTATAATTTTTATCACATTTAAGAATATATATATATATATATATATACTGTATATATATATATATATATATTACCAGGAAAACCCCCACAAAGTCTCATCACATTCAGAGCTCCCTCGGACGTCCTCACTGTTTACAAACGTCTTCATTGTGGAGTAAAATTGATATTTACCCCCTGCTGGCAACATAGATGACGATTTCAATAAGTCATGGGGGGACGGGGGGGGGGGGGGGGGCCAACAACCCTTATTGTATCCCACTTTGGAATTATAACTAAAACCATGAAAACTAATTTCTTAAAATCTGGAGGAATAAACATGAGCAATGAGGGTGTGAGTTTCCCTATAATTATCGCTTGGAGTTATACTTGCATCATATATATCTATTTATAATTGTAAAAGTATATTTGGTCAAGGTTATCATGTGTCACCAATTCAGGTACAGTACCAGAATTGGTGACACATGATAACCTTGGTAACGGCTGGTAACATAACAATTTACCAAACAGCTGGCCGTGGGATGCAATAATGGGTTGAAGGGCGGCTTTGCCCCCCTCACCCCCCATGACTTATATCATCATACATATTACCAGCAGGGGTCAAATAACAGCTGGCTATTGGATAATTCCTTAAAAAAATATCAGTCAAATTGGATGGGAACATAACTTTGACCATATGACTTATATAAATAAGGCGACGCGTATCTCCGCTAACACCATTCTTACACTGTTTTTTTCTTTCTAAATAATGGACAAGTCTTTTCACACATTAATTCACTCTCCAAGACTTTTCGGACAAAGTTAATATTTACCCACCCTTCAGAGTCATCGATATTACTGTGACCTACTGAATTGTCATATTACATTGCTTTACAGGATCTTACCGGTGCAAATGTCTTCTAAGGTATATACTGTATATAATACGCTAATAATAGTCTCCCTATAAATGGCGGAAAGGATGATCACTCAGTTACTTTAGCGAATTATTATTTTTTTTTTTCCACATTATCCCACGGATAGCAGTTATTTGCCCCATGCTGGTAATATTATGAAGATGACAATTAGTCATGGGGGTGAGGGGTGCGAAGCCCCCTCAACCTATTATTGTATCACACAACCAGCTGTTGTTACCGGCCGTGGGATACAATAGCAGGTTGAAACCCCCCCACATTGACTTATTGTTATCATATATATATTACCAGCAGGGTACCGTTCGAGATGACTACATCGGCCTTATTTAACATGATTTTTGTTGTTTTCTTCAAGGAATATAGTGTTTTATTATTGCTTTTCATGGATTGAGTGAAGGATTTGCTTTAACTTACCCATTATCCATCAATCTGAAGAAAGTGAAGATACAGCGTCAAATGGCGCCATTTATTGGGTGATTCGTACTTTTACAGTAGGTAAGGGAAATTGTGGGGTAAATTGGATACAAGATGGGTTGAGACACTCCCCCCTTGACTTACTGCCATCCTCATAATTATATATTGATCTGTTAGAGAGCAAAAATAGGTTGCTGGACCTTTGTTTTGGTAAGTAACGCTCGCACCATTTATTGGGTGAATCGCACTTTTTAAAAAGTCGGATGCGTTGCGGCATCCTACAAAACTAGGAGAAGGAGGTCAAGTAGTCGTAATGCTTTGTTTACGGTCGGGACTGATTGCTTGTGGTGCTATTTTTTGATGATTTTTGAGTTTGTTTTTGTTTTTAGTTTGAGTTGTCAATAACTAAATTCCTCCATGCGGACTATAATGAGAAAATATGGAGAATCTATTGGTCTATATTTTCCAAAATAAATTGTTTATAATAGTGCAGCAGTAGTGTTGTTTAACATTATCATGCAATGTATTGGAGAAGGAAGACTGATGAGGGTGGCTGACTAGTTTGCCCACAATGGCGTCTTCAGTTGGATGCCTCATACTTCTTTCGATGGTAAATCTACAGTTATACTACCCTATTTTTTAATTATTTTCCTATCGAAACCAAGTCATTTTTCGTGTTACCATATTCAGGAAGCCATACTGATGTTCGAATTGTGGGAGGCTGGGGAAAGCAGCCCCCAAGGTAAGTTAGGTTGTCATGTTAGATCAATGCTTCCATTGAAAATGAGTCGGCGAGCTAGACAATCGCAGACCGCGGCGGACGTCGCCTAACGTAAACAAACCGATCACCTGCCTCCTCTGATGACAATATTGTCATTAACCTAACCAAACAACCTAACCTAATCTGGGGGCAGCCGCTCCCAGACCCCCGCTGCTCTAAATAATGATGTAGAAGAAATAAAATCACTTAACAGTACTTCAGAAGAGCGAAAAACACCTTCCGAGATCGTGCGTCGAATGAAAATGGGTCAACAGAAAACTGAGTTTCAGGGGTACAGTCGTCAAACCGCGGCGGCCGAGTCTCACTTTAGTGAAGGTTTTGGAAAAACTTAATTTTGATCTCACAAATTTTCCCATAGACTTATTTTTTGGAATCTGTTAGTTTTCCTTAAATAGTGTTTGTATTTAATTACAAACTTCGGAAAAAACATTTTCCCCATTATCCAACTATCTTAAGACACGCTGACCGATAGTGGGGAGGGCTATGAAGGTCAGGGAAAATGAGGGGTTGAATGCATAAAATGGCGATAATAGCGTATTTTAGCCCAACTTGGCTCATGTTTTAAGGTTTTGGAAAGGCATAAAACCCAAGAAATCAAAAACCCAAACCAAGTTTTGGCAAAAGTTGGCTCGGATTTTGCGATTTTGGTAAATCTACAGTTATACTACCCCTCCCCCACTACCCCCCTTCAAATCACGCCTTTTAGCATGTTTTTGGATGGTTCAGCAGACGCGGAAACTGGAAAAAAACTTATTTTGATAAAAATTTATCACCAACCAGATACGAGTTTTTCAGGTAATTTGTTGTTTTTTATTTTTTATTTGATATACAGTGTTGTTTAATACCGAGGACCGTCGCATTTTAGTATTTTTAACATTAGCCTAATCTAACCTAACTAAACCTAACCTAACCAAAAACTAACCTGTCTCGCGACCGGTCTATACCCAGCTCACGTTCCCTGTTTATGGGTTCGCGAAGGTTTGTAATACTTCAATGTATCTATTTCAAGTCAAATATAAATTTCCGCGCATCATCAAACCATACTAAGTCTACTAGTAATAATATTAACCCATTAGTACCGACAGAATAACGACAAAATGGGGGTAGTATAACTGTAGATTTATCGCAATTTTTTATGGTTGAAAACGACACTAACCTAATTTTGAAATTGGCTCAGGTTTTTACGATTTACAAACCCATAAAACCTGATATTTCGAAAACCCGAACGAAGTTTTGGAAAAAGTTGGCTTGGATTTTGCGAGTTTCTAAAGTAAAACAAGACTGATGTTATTTCCATAATTGGCTCGGGTTTTCTTGATTTACAAACACATAAAACCCGATTTTTCCAAAGCCCGAGCCAAGTTTTGGCAAAATTGACTGGGATGTTGCGAGTTTGAAGAGTAATTTGGAAAATTGGGTAAGTTTTCCCAAATTGCAAACCCATAAAACTCTATCAAAAATGCAGCGTTTTTTGGAAACCATAAATACCCAGTAACCTTGACCTACAACATGGGATACAAGACTAACCCTCACCTAACACCTACAACATGTCCGTAGTACCTAGTACGTGGGAGACATCACGAACCCTTACCTACCAGGTAATATATGTTCATAGTAGGCTTACTTACTTTATTCCATACCTACCACCTGATCCCTTGTCATTAACCTAACGGTCAATATCTACGAGACGCACCACAGCTATTTTAAAGTTTTTATTGTTTTTATTTTTTGGATTTGCTATCTTTATGGTTTATAAGCTTTCTATTATATAATTATTTCATAGAAATCAGTATTTACCCATTATTCAAGAATCTAAAAACACGGCCCCCAATAGTGAGAAGGGCTATGAAGAATAGGGAAATTGAGGGGTAAAAAGCGTATAAAGCGAAGGAATTATTCTATAACTGCACCTATACGAGCTAAACAAATTATTATTGTATTTAACAGGAAGGTACGATGAGGTAAGTGATTTGGTATAGGTGGCAATATGCGGAAATGGATTATAAGGGCATTCCGCCCCCTCTGACCCCCTTACGAAAATCTACGGTTACTCACTCCACCCCAACTTGATTTCTACCGTTTTACCCAACCAGTGGGGGTTTGGGGGCGGCAGCCCCCACCCATAATACTAGAATAGGTTAGGTAAGGTTGTTAGGTTAGGTTAATGTCTCTGAAACATTGTAAAATCCGTGTCACATCTAGATTGATAGATTTTTGTCAGAGTGGGCGGAATGCCCATTTAATCCATTTCCGCATATTGCCGCATATTGCCACCTATACCACATCACTTACCTCGACGTACCTTCCTGTTAAATATAATAATAATTTGCTTATAGCTCGTATAGGTGCAATTATAGAAATTTACCAAAGCGAATATATTGCATTTGTTAAATAAAAGTTGGCTCGGGTTTGTGAATTTTCGACTCATAAAACCCGATTTGTTTAAAACCCGAGCAAACTTTTGACGAAAGTTGGCTCGGATTTCAAGTTTATCACAAGGTGGCATGGGTAATAGCTTATGTTATAAAACAGGAGTCAACTATGAGGAGACCGTAAACAAAGCATTGCGCACAATGAATCCTTCGACTTGACCTTCTTCTTGTTTTGAACGATGGGGCGGGCGCGATTCACCCAATAAATGGCTCGAGCGTCACTCGCAAAAACGAAATACCTGCAACCTGTTCTTGCTCCTTACAGATCAATATATATGATGATGACAATAAATCAAGGGGGGGTCCCCCCCTCAACCCCTCGTGTATCCAATTTACCCCACAATTTCCCTTACCTACTATAAAAGCGCGATTTACCCAATAAATAACTTCCTCATCCTATTAACTCCGGTGTTCCTCAGGGCTCTGTCCTATCTCCTATTCTCTTTCTAATTTTTATAAATGATCTCAACTGTACCTCAATTACCATCCATTCATATGCAGACAACTCAACGACTCAACCTTACACTACTCCATTAGTTTTTCAGAACGCCCCAGCCAGCAATCCCTCAACAACAAACGTAATGAAGCCATAGAACTCTTAAATTCTGATCTAAATGCTATCTCCAATTGGGGCAGAGAAAACCTTGTTACCTTTAATGCTTCCAAAACCCAATTTCTTCATCTATCTACCCGTAAGGAACTCCCAGCGGACTATCCCTTATTCTTCAACAATACAAAAATCAATCCTTCATCTTCTCTCAATATTCTTGGTGTCTCTTTTTCTTCTTCTCTCAGTTGGAAGGACCATATTACCAGTCTTGCTAAGGCAGCCTCCCAGAAGCTGGGTGTGCTCAACCGCCTTAGGGGGTTCTTTTCCCCTGCACAGCTTTTTGCTCTGTACAGGGGCATAGTGCGTCCTTGTATTGAGTATTGTTCACATGTGTGGGGAGGTTCCTCTCACACCGCTCTCCTAGACAAAGTTGAAAGGAAGGCCTTTCGTATTATTAACTCCCGTCCACTCACCAACTCTCTGCAATCTCTCTCTCTCCGCCGCAATGTTCCATCTCTCTCGCTATTCTATCGCTACTATAATAATCAGTGTTCCTCAGAGCTTTCCCAGTGTATACCACCTCCTTTACGTTGGGCACATGGTACCCGTCTTGCAACTCAATCCCACCCCTACTCTGTGCAACTCTCCAACCCGAGAGTGAAACGTTACTCTCAGTCTTTCTTCTACACAACAGCTGAGCTCTGGAACTCTCTCCCAGAATCAGTCTTTCCCTCTTCCTACAACTTAAATTGCTTCAAACTCTGTGTGTCCAGGCATTTTGGCTCGAGCGTCCCTTGATTTTGGCCCTGTCACTCTTTCAACTATGGGGGAGGCACTCGCTATAGGCAGTTCTGCCTTTTGCCTCCCTCAATCATATAGAAAAAAAAAAAAAATGACGCCTATCTTCAGATTAATGAATACTGGGTAAGTAAATGCAAATCCTCCACTCAAACCATGAAAAGCAACAATTTAACACTATATTCCTTGAAAAAATGTAAAGAAAACTTGGTAAATAAGGCGGCTCTAGCTGTCTTGAATGTTACCAAAAATAAAAATAAAAGATAATCTTCAAGGACACTACATCCGCCTTATTAGAAACAATTTATTAGGGAAAATAGGCACCAACAGATTCGCCTTATTTTTCTCCATATAGTCCGCATGGAGGATTTTCGTTATTCACAAATTGAAAAAATACCCTTTTCACAGAAAAATACACAACAAATCTGTCAAAGATGTCAAATAGCGGGGGTGTGGGGGCGGCAGCCTCCACCCATAATACTAGGATAGGTTAGGTAAGGTTGTTAGGTTAGGCTAATGTCCTTTCAAAGGGGTATAGGCTAGTAAACACTAGGATAGCTTATACCCGGTCAGAGGTAAGAAGAAGAAGAGGAAGAGTCCTGTTGTAGTCTCCTTGAAAGCTACCAAATACAAATATAACCTGAATATTCGTGGCTGGGTATATATGGTAACATAGACCGGAATTTATCCAGTTTAACACCGGTAGAAACCGTCGATATATTATCTAGGCAAATATATTAGTTACGTCATGTACTTTATTGCCATATATGTCCAAGCCGTCGGTAATTCATTATAATATAATAACTAACAAACAATCTAAGGATGTTGTATCAAGGCTACGGTCATGTTTACATAGGTCGTACGCTCGCTCGGAGTTTCACTTTTGTTTTTCTTTTATTGTGTTTTTGCCCCTTGCTGGCAACATATATGGTGGTGGTGGGGGGGGGGGGGGGGGGGTGATGGGGCAACTTATTTTTGTATCCCACGGCAGTCAAAATTGCCGGAAATGTGATCGCAAGCGAATATGTTTTGTTGCCTTGGTGTCTTAAGATTGATGGGTACGATTTTAGTTACTGGACACCTATTTGACAGGTACAGTAGCCCAACTAAGTTTTGCGACAATATTAGGTACGTGGCACCTGTCTAGTTTGCACTCCCGTCCCAAGCCCGTGTGCGTGTGGTCGTGTCTAGCAGGGGCCATGGTGTTTAGGCAGGCGCCAGCGCCACCTGCGCTACCACAGCCAGGGCACACAGACACAGTACTCGCACATGCTGGGCGCTACATATGACAATATTGCTATCATTATTTGTTTGTATCATAATAGAAGGCTATCTCTCTCTCTCTATCTCTCTCACTGAGGTTAATATCAACCAATGTTCACGCTACACTATTTGTAGATTAATTAGCACACACGCACACACAGAAACGGAAGGCAAAGTTCAGTGTTATAAACCCAAATTCGTCACTGATTTCCTTGATAAAACAATGAAGTGTAAATAATTGTGTTCTTTTATCTAGTTAACCCTTTCAAGATCCGATACTCATTTCTGTTCTGTGTTATGGTAATTATTAGAAGATTTTATTCAGATTAGGAAGCGTATATGGAAGTCAGAGGGTTGATCGAGCTAGTCTTTACCCTTTTAATAACCACAGAATCTTCCTAAGCTGCATAAAATCGTCTAATGATAGCCAAAATAAAGTGCTAAAATGCATCAGAGCTTCAAGGGGTTAACACTCTTTAGATAATACAGGTATGTTATAATCTGCATCATCTTGCAGTGCTGGGTTATACGATTAGTTCTATTTGCAACATCTGCATCAGGTAAAATTATTAATGATAAGAACGTGTATTAACCCATACTGTACCGGCGACGTCCTTTTCTTCCTATTCTAGCAACTATTACGCTATTTTATTCAGCTTCGGAAAGACCACTAGCCATAATAAGGCTTCAAACTATCTCAACCAACCCTTTTAACTACCGCAGATCCTTCCTAAGCTGCATAATATCGTCTAAATATAGCTAGAATAAAATTGAAAAGACGTCGCTGGTATTCAAAGGGTTAATATACAGCTAAAGTTCTTACTGTTTCTATGAGATACTATTAGAATATAGAAAATTATCGTTACCGTATCATGATTTTAGAATCTAACTTCGATGAAATTATCGTCTACTATGGAAATATATGGGAGTATAACTAAACATTATTTAGTATACCGGGTATATAATTTAAGTTATATTATACACACACACACACAGCCCGTAGCCTAGTAGGTAGAGCTCTCGTCTCACACACGAGGGGTCGGGGGTTCAATCCCCGGCCGGGCGGAGACAAATTGGGCTTGTCTCCTTTCATGCGTTAGCCTCAGTTCACCTAGCTGTAAATAGGTACCTGGAATAAGTGGACGACGTTGTGACGTCCCATCTGGGGTTGGCAAAAATGGTACAAGGCGAGATGGGTATGATATGGTTCACCTAAGCTGATGGCTACCTAAGCCTTCGGGCGAGACGGTACCGTCTATAGTGAGAATGGTACCATACAGATCCACCCTAAGCCTTCGTTTCCGATGTCGCCAATTGGCTAAAATACAGACTACACACATCCACAGCCATTCCAACAGTACATAAAACACTTAACATGCATTTCACGCAATACATTCCCAGTTAAGGAGGCGCGATAATAATGAGCTTAGCTCGCATTGCGTGGATTCCCCTTGACGAACAAGTAACTGACACACACACACACACACACACACACACACACACACACACACACACACACACACACACCACACACACACACACACACACACACACACACACACACACAACACACACACACACACACACACACACACACACACACACACACACACACACACACACACACACACACACACACACACACACACACACACACACACACACACACACACACACACACACACACACACACACACACACACAGTGGTCCGTAGCATTTTGGTTAGCGCACTTGGTTCACAGCCAAAAGGACACGGGTTCCATTCCCGGACGGGAAAGAAACATTTGGGCAATTCTCCTTACACAGTGTGCCTCTCTAGACCAAGCAGTATAAATAGGATTCTGGAATAAGAGGCCACTTACGACGTCTTTTTTAGTGTCATGGCTGATCAGGCTGCTAAGGTTGCCGAACGTGGTAGTATGGTTGGGATGATCGAGAGTGGGGTGTCGGAACGTTTACCGGTGGCAAAAAAAGGTGGGAAGAAGGGCAACTGACAAACCGACATAGAAGTGGAGCTAAGCGGAAAATTAAACGGTATATGTATAACCATCCATTCTCCAATGCCGAACAAGCTAAGCAACATTTGCAATTTCAAGCTTCTACAAACTATACGCAAGAGATTGAAGGAGATGGAATATAATCATAGATCACCAGCTGTCAAGCCAAAGCTAACCAAGAGGCACAAACAAACTAGGCTTGATTTCGCTCGACTATTTGTTGACCAGGGCATTGACTATTGGGCACGAGTTGTTTTGATAATGTCAGAGGGGTTCCATAATAGTACCAGGACGATTAAAATTGTGTCACTTAGCCGAGGTGGCGGGGTTCTTCAAATAAGAATATAAGTGGCTTCCTTTATCCGCTCATGGCCGAGTGGTTACGGTGCCCAACTCTCCCAAACATACCTGGAGTGAGTGGGTTCGAATCCTGGTCAGGATACCTCTATCCCAACCAAGAGTTGTTTTCTCAGACAATAAAACTTTCAGCTCAACCACGCATGGGTCGAAGACTGCGCTATTGGAGGCCTAGGAACACACGGCATGTGAGTTAGTCCTAGTTGATATTGTGCGTAAAATATATAGAATAGTCATCATACAGAATAATGTTTTCCATCATATCACTCTTAGCTAATTTCATGTTAACCGAGCATTATATAACTTCTTAATTTAATTACTCATCCACTAATATCCCTAACTTACTAGTTAACTCCTTACTTATATTGTTCAAATACTATTAAGCTAGCATGACTTGATATAATATACACATTAACCACGGTTGTTTACCTAAAAACCAACCACGTTCGGTTTAGTAATCACTCTGCCATACCCATAGCTTACTCTGACTGTTCCTTTTACTTATATATTTTCTAAATCTCAAGTGACGGCGTCTCTTCCGTGGATTGACCTCCCAATCTACCAAGATTGGAAGCTAAAGCGTCACATTATTCCTTTGCCCCTCAACTTTCTCTTCATAATTGCTGAGGGGCACAGGGCCCTGGGTGGGGCTTTGGTTTCCCGGGCGTTTACGCACCCTCTCAGCTCCCCGCCATGGAGTGGCTTCGGTCACCCAGGCTTTATTGTGGTCGGCAGGGAGGGTTCTGTGGGGGCGCTCGTTTATGGCCTTGGCCTTACTCGGGGCCTTGGGGCTGTTCGGCCAGGCAGCTTGGGGAACAACAACAACAACAACAACCTAAAAACCAACCACGTTCGGTTTAGTAACTCATCCTAGCCACCTCGCCCGCCACTATCTGTGCAATATAGGATAGATCTGCCCCTATTACTTCCCTCCCCCATTAGTGAATGCATATAACTTGTTTGCGAATATAATAAATATTTTACCTAAACTATCATTGGTGAATAGAGAGACCAGTTTATCATGAGAATCAATAAATATATATTCATTAACCCCATTAGGATTGACTAATTTTGTCAGTTTAATCGGGCTTTTCGTTAGAGGGTTTATACAACTTAAGGAGGTTCTGTAGGAATTATAGGGACACATACTATGTCATATTTACCCTTTGACTTTCATATTCCCTTTCTACTCTGAATAAAATAGTATAATGCTAGTCTGAATAAACTGCCAAATACGAGTCCTGATTCCACTAGGCCTTCATAAACATTAACATAAACAAAAATCATAAAAGAGGGATTTTTTCAGAGGACTGACTCCATGGGCTGACTGGCTCATGGTATATAGACTAATATTAGTCTTTATACCATGGACTGGCCCATTCACGGCGGATCCCATTGACAATCAGCACATCACAGCCATGATGTGCCTATCTAAATAGGTTTCTAAGCTTTCTGTCGTAATTGATCCTACTGTAGCAATCGGTAGCCTATTTCACATATCTACCAAACTTTTGCATGCTTATCAGGGAGCAGCAGTCCGTTTTCCACATCGTCTTTGTGGATTCCACTTACAACTAAACCATCTGTATCATATCCTCTCTTACTCTACACTTCTAATATATGCAAGCCTAATGTTTTCTCTAGTCCCCTTTCTTTTGTACTGACCATATCATGTATTTCATGATATTCACTACCTTAATAATCTTTTACTTCTGTTAAATGTTCTAACCCATTCTGGCTATAATTCCGTGTCATTTGGCCTTATTCATCATGCGTTAGAATATTATTGATGTTCTAATGTTCTATTATTCTGGATTGTTTTGCCATTCTTCTTTGTACCGTAACTTCCAATCAATCTATGGACACTGAACAGCAAAATTAAAAACATAATCCATGTGAAGCCTTACTATGGACGGGTGAAATTTTAAAATTATGTTTGTTGTTATTCACGTTTCTAGATATCTATCTAAAAACTCTGATTTTAAACAATGTTGTATTGTTTTTTTGGTTTCATATCATGACTGACGATGACTTCCAAATCTTTTGTAATAATGGAGTTACTTAATTCCATGTTATTTAGCCATCTAGATACCACTGATGTTGCGTCTTGCCCCTGTCACCACTCAGATTGGTGAACAAATTATATATATATTTGTTTTCTTCTGAGATATAGCTAGTGGTTACTGGCTACCCTGGCCTTGCGTAAGGGATATGGGTAATGGAATCGGACATCACAAGAATGCATTGAACTATTGAATCTCTGCATACAGGAGATATATGGCGTGTAATTATTGACGAAGTAAATATTGTTAAATTTAGATCCTGGGATTTCTGTCGATTTCCCAAAGTTCACTAAACTGCATGTATTGCCCATTAGGGTAGTGTATCAATTTGTTTTTGGAGAGCATGAATCGTTATCAGGATCAATAATTCAACCTATTTTTAGTGCCATTTGAAAAAATGCCAATCTTTTTAGTTAGGCCTAAATCAAGCTAGGTCGTTAATGTAAAAGATGAACAATTGAGGAACTAAACACTGACCATCGTGTAAGATCCCAACCTTCACTACACCCAATCTGATTGTATAGGCTACTGTTAATGTTAATTTGTTGTTTCCTACTAATTAGCCATGGTCTAATTCACGTAATATAAAGCGCCCTATTCCAAGAGCTGCTTCTTTAATCAGCAACCATTCATGTGGATATTTATCGAAAACTTTACTGACATGTCAATATCTTTGAAGGTATCTTTTTGTCTTTGTTTATCGATTCGTATGCTTGGGAAAAGAAAGGTTAATAGATAGCGAGACACTCTCAGCCAACACGGTTAAATTCCATTACAAGATTGTAATCACATTTAACAAATGTGACAGCAGCATACTCCTCTTAATTTGACGTTTGTAATTTAGTCAGCAGCCAGCCCTTATTCCCACAAGGGGTAGGGATTATCAACAAGAAACACATGAAAGGAGGAAAAAAAAAAAAAAAAAAAGAGGTGGCAGGGGAAAAATCCATACAGCAATTCGCACACAAGCATTCGGAAACCTCAATCACTTATTAGCCCCCGAGATCATTGGCTTCACCTCAGATGCTATTGACGTCCAGACAAATTAAGTCTCTTAGTCATTTAGCTGTATATTTTTATTTTTATTTTTAGTAACATCGAATACATAATTCTAAACGTTTAGGATAACTCATACAATATATACCCGGTGCCAGCGAACTTGGCGCTAATCCTGACCGCATAACATCTTATAACTAAAAAAAAAAAAAAAAAAAAAAAAACACGAAAAAAAAAAATACAAATACATAAATATGAGTAGATCAGGAAATAGATGTAGAGATTGACTACCCGTTTCTCGAATACTTTTTACACCAACACCAAGTATAGTGTTTAATATGGGTTCTGATTAGAACAATCACTAACAAGTGTAAACTAGATTATATAATACAATTTATGCAACTCTTATCCATTTTAAGTTATGTATAGAAAGGGATCTATAAAGTAGTTTGTCGCGCGTAAATATATTTAACGGGGAGAGAGAGAGAGAGAGAGAGAGAGAGAGAGAGAGAGAGAGAGAGAGAGAGAGAGAGAGAGAGAGAGAGAGAGAGAGAGAGAGAGAGAGAGAGAGAGAGAGAGAGAGAGAGAGAAGAGAGAGAGAGAGAGAGATAGAGAGAGAGAGAGAGGAGAGAGAGAGAGAGAGAGGAGAGAGAGAGAGAGAGAGAGAGAGAGAGAGAGAGAGAGAGAGAGAGAGAGAGAGAGAGAGAGAGAGAGAGAGAGAGAGAGAGAGAGAGAGAGAGAGAGAGAGAGAGAGAGAGAGAGAGAGAGAGAGAGAGAGAGAGAGAGAGAGAGAGAGAGAGAGAGAGAGAGAGAGAGAGAGAGCCTTCTATTATGATACAAACAAATAATGATAGCAATATTGTCATATGTAGCGCCCAGCATGTGCGAGTAGTGTCTGTGTGCCCTGGCTGTGGTAGCACAGGTGGCGGTGGCGCCTGCCTAGACACCACGGCCCCTGCTAGACAGACCACACGGCACACGGGCTTGGGACGGAAGTGCAAACTAGACAGGTGCCACGTACCTAATACTTTGTCGCAAAATTTAGTTGGGCTACTGTACCACCAAGGATTTAATGATTTAATACATATTTTGTTTTCGGTTTCCACGCATCCAACACCAAGCTACACCTTTTTCTGGTCCGGTAATAGTATTGAAAACTATATAATAACTTTTTAAATGTGGTTTTCGACGAGAATAAAACAGCGCGTTTGTGCCGAAAATCGGCGGCGGGAGTCCGTCGTCGCTTCGGATCGTCGCGGTTTGTTTACCCAGGATGCTCGAGGAGACGGCCAGCTGTTTTACTTGCCCCCTGCTGGCCACATAGATGACAATTATTATAATTCAGTGGGGGGTGAGGGGGGTGGGGGTGGCAGAGCCCCCCTCAGCCCGTATCCTGTATCCCACGGTCTATAACGCAAGTCTTGATCAAAAAATTTACCCAACAACTTGTTATAAGCTTAGCCATTTTAAGTCGACCGCCAAGGCCCCGGGAAGTCACTCCGAGCGTAAAGTAAACAAAGCGACGCTACTTCCACGAACGCAACAGAGTTGTCTTTACATTTCGTCTCATATTATCATTATTAAAGTGTCCCCATTGCTTTTTTAGTGTTCCGTACACCAGAAAAGGGTGTAGCTTGCTGTTGAATGCGAAAAAAAATATGTATTAAATCGTTGGCGGCGGTACCTGTCAAATAGGTGTCCAGTAATTAAAATCGTACTGATTGATGGATAATGTTTGTTTTGCAAATATACAACGGGGTTCATAAAATAACACACATAAGAACATTTTTAAATCTACAGTTATACTACCCCTATTTTGTCGCTATTCTGTTGGTACTAATGGGTTAATATTATTAGTAGTAGACTTAGTATGGTTTGATGATGCGCGGAAATGTATATTTGACTTGAAATAGATACATTGAAGTATTACAAACCTTCGCGAACCCATAAACAGGGAACGTGAGCTGGGTTTAGACCGTCGCGCACCCATAAACAGGGAACGTGAGCTGGGTTTAGACCGGTCGCGAGACAGGTTAGTTTTCGGTTAGGTTAGGTTTAGTTAGGTTAGGTTTGGCTAATGTTAAAAATACTAAAATGCGACGGTCCTCGGTATTAAACAACACTGTATATCAAATAAAAAATAAAAAACAACAAATTACCTGAAAAACTCGTATCTGGTTGGTGATAAATTTTTATCAAATTTTTTTTTTTCCAGTTTCCGCGTCTGCTGAACCATCCAAAAACACGCTAAAAGGCGTGTTTTGAAGGGGGGAGGTGGGGGTGGGGGGTAGTATAACTGTGGATTTACCAGAAAAATAAAAACAAGGAAAACAAATAAAAAATATTTGTAAAAATCGTCCCCGGTGTTAAACAGGATATTTACCCATAGACCGACTTTCTCTCCTTAATCTAGCGCCCCCTCATTACACGGAAGTTTCCTTAACTATGGGAACACTGCAGACCAGCCAGGCGCATACATATCAAGGAGTATCTAATAAGGAGAACAATCAAGGTCTTTTGGTTGTAGCCTATTCCCCATCGCAGAGGTGCTACCAAATCCCTAGGGCGCGCACGGAACTGACCGTTTGATATCACGCTTTCATCACTTTTCGATCTATCCTCCTTGGACCTATCACACATTAAGGTTAATATACAGGAGACGCAACAACGTGTTTTTCAGGTATTTTTTTTTTGGTATTTTGATTTCGTTTTTGGTGTTTTAGACGAACCTAGTGATGAAATTGAATGGGAATTAATCATTTACCCATTACCCATCAATCTAAAGACACGCCCCCCGATAGTGGGGAGGGCTATGAAGATCAGGGAAATTGTGGGGTAAAAAGCGTATAGAACACGATAATACACATTTGTAACCAAAATTTGGCTCGGGTTTTGTCAATTTCCAGACCCATAAAACCCGACTTTTTGAAAACCCGAGCCAAGTTTTGACGAAACTTGGCTCGGATTTAACTAATTTAAAAATGAAAATAACACAGTAATCTTATTAACATGTTGGCTCGGGTTTTGTAAATTTCCATCCCCATATAACCCGACATTTCGAAAACACGAGCCAAGTTTTGACAAAACTGGGCTCGGATTTTACTAATGTTCATGTTAAAATTACACAGTAACCCTAATAAAATATTTGTTTGGGTTTTCATAGGGTTAACATTAGCCTAACCTAACTAAGTAAGAATGGGGTTAACATTAGCCTAACCTAACAACCTAACCTAACCTAGTAAGAATGGGGTTAACATTAGCCTAACCTAACAACCTTACCTAACCTAACCTAGTAAGAATGGGGTTAACATTAGCCTAACCTAACAACCTTACCTAACCTAACCTAGTAAGAATGGGGTTAACATTAGCCTAACCTAACAACCCAACCTAACCTAACCTAGTAAGAATGGGGTTAACATTAGCCTAACCTAACAACCTTACCTAACCTAACCTAGTAAGAATGGGGTTAACATTAGCCTAACCTAACAACCTTACCTAACCTAACCTAGTAAGAATGGGGTTAACATTAGCCTAACCTAACAACCTTACCTAACCTAACCTAGTAAAAATGGGGTTAACATTAGCCTAACGTAACAACCTTACGTAACCTAACCTAGTATTATTGGTGGGGGCTGCCGCCCCCACACCCCCGCTGGTTGGGTACTGGCTGAAAAACTTATTGTTTTACAGTAGGCCTATGTATTTTATTTTATTTTTGTTCTCCCTTATAATACATTTCAGCTCTTAATGACATATATAGCAATGATGTATAGCCTATGCTCTACCGGACCTATTAGGCCTAAAAAGATCGATGGGCTAACTGTCGGTCCAAAACATCAGTATAACCAAATAGCCCTTGCATGCCAGTTTAATCCTATGCGAAAAAATCTTTTACTTTATGTTACTTTGCGATCACCCATTAAGATTCCCGAGCTAGCTGTGGTCCGGCTCCTTTATGTTGTCCCAACGAACCAACTAACCTTAATGAACAGAGGAGGTAGTGGGCTGCCTGGCTGGCCGCTGGAGGCTCGATCACCACTCATCTTGGTCAACAGCTGGTGGATTTTTGTTTCGAATTTTTCCATGTAAAACAAGTGTATGTGCATTTCAAAACCAGCTGTCCTCGTCAGCTGTATTTGGAACACTGGTTATTGCACTTTGGACAGTTTACACTTATTGGAAGGCGAAAAGGTCTTAAGCAGCCTCAGTGTTTTTAAAGACGGTGGAAAAAGCTTTGATCGGCTCACACCCTCTACACAAGCTGGCCAGAGTCAAACTAACAGCGTATATCCCGGGCCACCTGTTTTCCAAATCATGGCATCACCTGATTGGTCGATAGACATCACATGTCAGTGAACTCTAGTACTCTTGGCATGAATTAGGTAGGGTGATTACTTTGGCCACGACGCCACCAGTATAGTTCATTGCATTCGCCACCAGATGTCTCAGTTGTTGACTGACAGTCACGCAAAAGAGGTCTCCCAGAAGAAGACGAAAAAGAAGAAATGTAAACAAACCCTTAAAACGTAAATATCCATATAATATGTATTATGTTAGTTTCCCGGGAATGACACCTACATCAAAAATTTGGAGAAAAATCGCTTAATCACATGCTATTGAGCTTAATTTTTTACCAATATTGTAGCGCCTCCTGTATATTGACCAACATTAACACTCAAAGAGCGGGTGGTGGAGTATATTTGACTGTACCGCCCAGCGGGGGGTTTTACCGTAAACGAGCTTGTTTCCGTGCTCTTTTTTATGCATAAACAAGAGCCAGAGCGTAATACAGGTATGTATCCCTGAAAGGGCGTTAAATGAGCTTTCCAATGACACCAGAACCATCCTTCTACGATCACTGGTTGTCTTGCAACGATCGTGCAACCGAAGAGCAAAATCGGTAAAATACGGCAATTTCCTTACATTATTACGTGTGAAACGAGTGAGGGAGGGTGGAGTAGGGCGGAGTACATCTCTGTAGCTCCACGGCCACCGTGGCGAGCGGTCATGAGGTAACCTACGCTCTTCCTACCGCTCCGCTCTCTCTCAGAGCACATTACGTGCTCAAAATTGCATGCGACTATAGCCGGGCCCCGCCACATAGTCCTTGGTTCTCTCGCCCGGCTATAGCCGGATGCCGCCAGTTAAGGGTTAAAGTATATGTATGTGAAGTACTATCGAGCATACAAAATAGATAATATCTCGTAACTGTCTTCCGAGAATTAAACTCCACATTTTACTGCAACCAATTGTACTAGTGAACACCATTGTGACGATTAAATGACAGCAAGTATTATATTAGCCCGAATTAAGTTACATAAACAATATTGAATGAAATACAAAACGGGAAACTTAACTTACCAGTGCATAAAACCGCACATCAGATACTCCTTCTTCTTCTTCTTGGTGATTTAAGGGCACCTCGGGCGGTATGACCACCCGCTACGGCCCTACCTCGCTTCCACTGGCCTCACAACAATTTAGAGTTAATTAATGTCCGGCGGGCTAAACATTAAGGAAACACTGGTCGTAGAATACTTAATCGGAGGCAGACCGTTTTTCTGGACCCCCTTCTCCCTATAATGTATAGCCCCACTACTATTGCGATTATAAGACGTTCGGCCCATTCATTTGGCGATTTTAACACCTTTCGCCCAATTTCGTTGTCAATTTTAAGACCTTTCGTGCCATTGTGGTGTCGATTATTTCCGGTAAGATTAGGAGTAGTGGGCGTACCACTACCGACATACAGCATAATTCATCTATAAAACATTAACCTAACCTAACCTAACCTAACCTAACCTAGTACTACATGAATACTAGGTTAGGTTAGGTTAGGTTAGGTTGTTTGGTAAGGTTAATGTTTTATAGATGAGTTATGCTGTATGTTGGTAGTGGTACGCCCACTACTCCTAATCTTACCTTATGTCCTTGCGAGCGAAAGCGAGCCTGCAATTTTAAGAGGAACCGGCCTTTGGGCGGGACATTGTTCTACCTAGTATCTTGAAGGGGGGTCTAGGGGGTGTTTTGGTTCAATGTTATTTTAATACCACACATTTTGTTGATATATTTGAAGATAAATAATGAATCTATATGCTCTAAAGATCATAAGAAAATTTGTTTTAACCCTCGGCAAAACCTAATAAAAAAGTATGGTACTAAAATGTCCTTTTCGTAATAAGGTTGTCAATACGGTACTGAATCATCGATAACTCTAAAGATCATATGAAAATGTGTTAAACTCTTGGAAAACCTAATATAAAAGTATGATGCTAAAATTTAATTTTCGTAACAAGGTTGTCAATACGGAACTTTCCCGTTATCAATGTACAATCAAGCTGAAGATTGCAGAGTAAACACCATAGACTTGATCGAATTTTCTTTCACCTTCGTATAATTGACAGCCAAATTTTATTTTATTTTTATTAAGGGATTAGTACTCAACGAGCGGGGGTGGCAGCCCCCACCCATAATACTAGGTTAGGTTAGGTAAGGTAGTTAGGTTAGGCTAATGTCTTCAAATCACTATCAGGGAGCGAGCGTGTCTCAACATCGATCGATAGGCCTAATGGGGAAAATAGGTTTTTCCGAGATTTCTAATTAATTACAAACACTATATATTGATGCAAATGACCAATTTTGTTTATAAAAATCACTCTGAAAATTCGTGGTATTAAAATAACATTTTTCCGGTGTTTTTCTAAGCTTGATGGAGGTCTAGGGAGGAAACTAAAAAAACATATGAATACATGAATTAATAGAACAAACAAACAGCCAGTCTCCCCTGAAGTTAATAATGGAATTGCCCGGCGGGCTAATTACAAGTAACGCACTAGTTACTACATCACAAACTAACTAAATGCACTAGGCCAGGAGCAAGAGGACCTCCGGCTTCTAACCAAAGTCCGAGCAGCCGAGGAACTAGGGCCATAGCAATAATACGAAGAGAGGTGCCCTTATCAAGCCAGTAGCAGGCTACAGAAGGAATCACCAGTCGTAGAAGGGCGAGGAGTAACTTATGGGCAAGGGGCAGTACAGGCAACATCAGATACTTTTTATGGCGAATGAATGGTATAAAACAGGGGGAAAACTCTTTAGTTTGAATATACCGCAAAACATCTAAAGAACAAGGAAAAGAAAAGGGAAATTACTATGATAGGTGAAATGTAACTGAATCCACTGTCTTATCTGAGGTAGTCTGTCCAAAAGTCGATTAAGAGGAATCACCTGTTTTTTTGTTATCTTTCTCTCATTTTCTCGCTTTCCCTGGCTTGTAACCATTAAGCCAACTGTTTTAAAACGTTTATCCTCATCTAGGTGTCTATTTCTTCCTGGCGAGCGATTGCGAGCCAGCATTGTATGGAGAAATATGGCATTGTTCAATCGAAAAATGTACAAATTTAGCTTGCTGTCAAAAAAAAAAAATATATATATATATGCTGGCTTGCTACCGCTAGTCAGGAAAATATTGACACCGGGATGGGGGTAAATGTCTTAAAACAGTAGGCTGCATGGGGCCGAATGGATACAAGCCAAAGAGACAGGGAGAGAAAGAGAAAACAAGCGAGGTGGGCTCCCTTAACTATGAAGGAGAGTTGTGTAGAATCCGGACTGTAGAACAGGCGATCTTCTCAGTGCGGCTGCGTGAGAGAAACTACCCCTGTGTATGCAACGGTACACTCACACCAAAAAAAAAACAATCTTACACTGGTGAGCTGTAAATAATCTAGTGTGAACGGAATTAATCAGGTGAAACATACGTCAGTGAGTTATTATCATACGATTTCGACCCACTTCCAGAATGTTTAGAGCGTTAGTGTAAAGATTGTTTTTTGGTCGAGTGTACCTTGCTGCCAGATGGATACCCAACTAATTGTAAGGCGTTGCCATACCAATACGATTATTGCAACTTTGATTTATATACGGCCGGCGGTAATCTGTCGTAATATACATAACATATAAAGTCCGTATAAGATTACAATTAATATAAACATGTGTTCATATAACAATATAGTTCCGTATCGTACGGTATCATAATACAATAATAGTATTACCGTTTCACCGAATATGGTCCAAGTATCACATTAACTATCGTATTCCACGACACCCATTGATTCGATCTATGTTAATAACATTTTCAGTAAAATTCGTCAGTATATCATAATAGCTTCTCCAAATATTCTATGCACAATTCTGTCCACGACTGCGTTGTAAAATCGTCTGCCCAAGTAGCAGTCACTGAGTAACTGTACTAACGACAAAAGTTTGTTCCCCTAACCTGCCGCTGTGTGAATCAGAATCACTTGGGTGTCGAAAAACGAAGCATTTATTGAGTGTAAACGGTACTTATTGCAGGTGCTTCGTTGTTCGACCCCAGATGTTTCGGATTCACACAGTGGCTGTTTGGGGGAACGAACTTTGTTCGTTGATAGTACATTACTTAATGATGAACTTAAAGTTAGTAAACAGATATTTAAGGAAAACACTGGCTTGTCTATGTGTCTTAACGGAATGTTTCAAAATATTACGTCAACGTGTATGAACTATTTACTAGATCTTATCACAGCAAGGAATTGTACACTATAGGACATACATTGTGACCTTAAGGTTTCGAATCTGGCCCAAGCTAAATCTAATCCTTTCATTAATTATGTACAGTCACGAGCATAAATACTGCCACACCAACCAGATAATGTTAGCCCCTTCGACTCCAAAGGTATTGACAAACTTTGTATTCAAACTCACAATGATTTATGTACTTCATGTTAGCTACCGTCAGACGATTTTATTCAGCTGAGTATAAACCTCTCGTGATGAAGGAGTTGGCGTTATTTGGTTGATGTCGCAGAATTTATGCGCGTGATTGTACTTAATAATTATTAACAGTTCAAAGGTTCGGATTGGGCCAGGATTTGTGCCGTAGTCGAGTATATAGTGAATAGTATAATTGCGGCGCACCCATTTGAATCAGTAATGAACAAGAACCAAGACAGTACAGTATTTTGCACTATAGGTAGACAGATATTAGGAATACAAAAACAGCGGTCACCATTAATATCACAGAGTCCTGACCTATACCACTACAGCAATAAAGTTTGACATTCACGCAAATAAGTTTAACAACTTAGTTTGCCATTCAGACGAAATAGTTTGACATAGTTGCAGGCTAAATAACACCAAAGCTACAAAATACATTGACATGGAGCTAAATCAAAGACAGTAGAAGACATGATAATCACAATTGTATATTTTACTTTATCAATCCAATATACAGGTATAAACATGATTAAACCATTTAATGTTTACCATTTAATGTTGTTGCTATGGAATTTAATTTTCTTTAATTGTCAAAGTAATAGTATTTGTTGTAGTTACATTTGTTGCATTGACACATTATTCCTGTGGCAATGTCGTTAGAATTGACATTTGTCCGACTATTTTGTCCTTTGTCTGACAAACTGCTGTACTGATGTAATGTTTTATGCATTAGTTTCGAACAGTTTCCAATTGTTTCAGAACTTTGAGCTTTGTCATTAACCACCGATTAACTGTCTGACTATAACGCAAACTACTGTATAATGCCTCAATGTACAGTTTGACTCACATATTCCATTTCTCAACCATCCCAGCAAATCGTAACTTGGCAGAGCCGCACCCGCTTCCCTAACCCCCCTCTCTCACTCCACCTCCTACCAATAGGTGGAAGGTAGGAGGTGGAGCGAGGGAGGGGGGTTAGGGAAGGGGGTGCAGCTCTGCCTAATCACGACCCCAACATAATAGAATATGTGCGGCAATTTTATTGTTTTGTTCTATGTGATTGAGGGAGGCAATAGGCAGAACTGCCTATATAGTTGAAAGAGTGACAGGGCCAAAATCAAGGGACGCTCGAGCCAAATTGCCTGGACACACGGAGTTTGAAGCAATTTAAGTCATAGGAAGAGGGAAAGACTGATTCTGGGAGAGAGTTCTAGAGCTCAGCTGTTGAGTAGAAGAAAGTTTGAGAGTAACGTTTCACTCTTGGGTTGGAGAGTTGCACAGAGTAGGGGTGGGATTGAGTTGCAAGACGGGTACCACGTGCCCTACGTAAAGGAGGCGGTATACACTGGGAAAGCTCTGAGGATCACTGATTATTATAATAGCGATAGAATAGCGAGAGAGATGCAACATTGGGGTGGAGAGAGAGAGATTGCAGAGAGTTGGTGAGTGGACAGGAGTTAATGATACGAAAGGCCTTCCTTTCAACTTTGTCTAGGAGAGCGGTGTGAGAGGAACCTCCCCACACATGTACTGTATACGCTTCACCATATGCACCATATGCTTCAGAATTTGTCTGTAAAGGTTTAAATATTCAAATTGGTGTAACCTTTGTTACGATCCAGGTTCTACAAGACACAGGGCTCTTCTTCATTGGACTAGATAAGGCTAAATGCAACAAAGGTAACACTAGTTCCAACCCCTGCCTGAACCACTGGAGAACAAAACACCTATACCGCCCTGAGTCGTGCCTGGACAACGAGGTATCCTATTACTCGGTAATAGGTGCACACTATAGGCTGATGATCACTGAAGCAGCCTATACTCATACAACATACGATTACTTTATTAAAGTATACAAGGAAAAGATAGATAGCGTAATTAAATCGCAGCAACGATTTAATAGCAAACTAGAAGAAGGATAATTAACATTACGTTAAATAATCAGTAAACTGTCACTCCTGTCTGAAAGAAAGTGAAACAAAGAAAGTCCTAAAGCATCATGCCGGAATCTTCTGCAAAAGTCAGATGCAACTAAGAAGTACGTATCGGACTGTGTATTATTACTGTAGGAACATATATAGTGTAGGGACATACGGTGTTATCTGGCACAGGTGTAATTATAAAACAGTCGGCAGTCTAAACTCTAACCACAAAAAGATGTGCTTTCTCCCACCAGGCACTGAGCAATAATGCTGCACACATATACACAATGAGATTATAAACCCTAATCGGGGGTCTGCCAGGTGGACGAAGTCAAGCAGGGGAGTCGTAGGCTAAGCTACCTGGGCCGAGCCACCTGCTCGGTAGCCTAGTGTCGTTCTCAAGTATGTGCGCCAATTTACATTAAATGACGGGGTGCTCTCTTGAGAGGTCCAGGTCTCGTGTAGCTGGTTCTCTCCTGGCGACCCTCCTAAGTCAAAAGCTAACTAGCTAGCACAGTGCTGGGTGGACTAGGCCAACGCCCTCACGCCAACACAGTGCTAGGCTCTAAGGTACACAGACATGAAAATTACCTAGGCCTCCGCAGGTATCCGGTACAGTTGCATAGGCTCAACGAAGTCTATGCTCATAGGAAACTGCAACCTGATAGCCTCTCCCCAGTCTAGCATCGACTAACCTGGCAGACACCCAAGAAAATAAGGTTGGGGCAACACGATGAGTATGTCAAACCTCCCCAAGCCAAAATGGATAACCCTCTGATCCAAAATGCCTAACTAAGTACATATAATATCTCTGAGAGCTCGCTGTATAATACAGTGACGGATATATGAAATAAACGTCAAGGGGAAGGGCAGTTAATTAATAGTAGGATATACAGAGAGAAGAAGGTAAGCAGTGGTAGAGAAAGTTCGCAATAGGGGGGTGAGGTGGGCTGATAGATTGCAAAGGGATGTTAGCGTTACAGCACTACGAGGAGCTCTGACTCTCTGAGGAAGACACAAGGACAGGAGCCCGCACCACCGTCCCAGGACCGCGGCCACCAATCACAGACGACTACGTCACCAGGCAGCAGGGCTGCAGAAGGCGCCAGGAACCACCAGCCAATCAGGGGCGCAGGAAAGCGCGCGAGCGGGAAAACACCTCGAGTGAGGGAGGCAACACATACCTACGCACGCACATATTACCACCACGCTCGCGCTATTCTCTCTCTCCCTCCACAATGCATCTTATATTCTACTAATGATATAAAATACTTCCCGTTGTCACAGACGAAAGTAAAGACCACCACGGGACTGTCTGTAACAACACGAACACTATGAAAGAAAGAACAACATTCTCTGATAACTGTAGCCCATTTCACTGCCTGGGGAGAGGGGAGAAGAGGATAGAGAGCCAACCGCTGCCCCCTCGTGGTCGCTGGGGAGCTGACGTGCGTCACACCTTATATTTGCTTATGACCGTATAATTATACACAATTACCGGCATATGACAATATTTTAAATGAGCTTTTTCTCATCTACTTGCACGACCCCATTATGAGTGTCTGCACCAGAACGAATGACGCCGAGACCCACCTTAATCTTCCTTCTCATTATCATTAAGATTGCCTTTTTAACTTTCCTAATTTTCGGGCAATTAATGGAAGGAACTTGACGAAACTCGAAGGAGGGATTAAACGGGTGGGGAAGGGGGTGAGAGAGTGAGGAGAGGGGGATGGAGTACAAAGGAGTACAATGGAAATTAAGCAACAACAGGTCTAGTGACCCTTCTAGGCTGCTTGTCCTCCAAAACACTGAGGATCAAGTGTCCAAACAGTGGTTTAGAGTGGGTAAGGGAACATTGGAAAGGGAACTACTGCCTTGGAACTAATGTCCGTGGCAGGACTAGGAAGTTAGTAGGGGACATATGGGTTTGTAACTGAGGGGAGGATAAAATAAAGTTATTCATTTACAAATGCAGTCAGTCGCGGGTTTGATGCGAGATAATTATCTAGTCGGAGTTTAAATGAATCAACGGTGGTGCAGTCTATAACGTCTAGGGGAAGCCCATTCCACAAGTTGACAACTCGATTGAAGAAGACATTCTTAGATTCGTGTGAGTTAAAAGATTTACCAATAATTTTGCAACCGTTTCCCGGTGTGTAATTAGATTGCTCGATAGTGAAGTACTTACTACAGTTCATATTGTCGATGCCTTTGATGATTTTGAACACTTGAATTAAGTCACCTCTTAATCTGCGCTGGGTTAAAGGAAATATATTTAATTCTCTAAGATGCTCTTCGTATGGTTTGTTCTTTAGGCTAGGTATCATTTTGGGAACTCTACGTTGAACTCGTTCTAGCTTGTTTATATCTTTTTGGTAATAAGGGCACCAGCATTGAATGCAGTATTCAAGAAGAGGGCGGACTAAGGAATTGTAAAGGGTTAGGATAACTTCTTTGGATTTATGCTCAAATGACCTGCCTATAAAGCCAATTATTTTGTTTGCCTTCTTAACAACTTCTGAACATTGTTGACTCGGTTTTAGGTTACTCGATATTGTTACTCCCAGATCGGTTTCTCTGTTTACATTCTTAAGCTGAGTGCCATTCATCGAATAGTTTGCTTTCTCCTTTAGGTATCCGATATGTAGTACTTTACATTTATCCGCATTGAAATTAATTTGCCAAATTTGGGCCCAATGTGACAATTTATCTAGATTGTGTTGCATATCGTCAACTTGTTCTTTTGAGAGTACGCTATTTGCAATTTTTGTATCGTCAGCAAATTTTGAGATTGTACAGGTGAGACCCTCATCTATGTCGTTGATGTAAATTAGAAAGAGAATTGGTCCTAGTACCGATCCCTGTACCGATGGATAGGGGGTGGGGGGGGGGGGGGGTTATACTTAACGAAGCGCCACAAAGGTTATTTTTTCCGTTATATATACTTGCCAAGTATATACTATATATTGTGAATCTTGGATAAAAATACCGACGTCAGTCAAAATCGTTGACTAATTAATGTTTTTATTTTATTGTGTTAGTACCTTTACTTTATTATAACCCTCCCTCCACATATAACCTTTTCGTATTTTGTAAATTTGATCACTCAACATGATGAAATTTGGTTAATTAGTTAAAATAGAACTTCAGAGGCTATCAACCTTTCTGTATTATTACGCCAGCACACTGTAAGTCAAGAATAACGTAAGGACTGGAGCCCTTTTTGGGTACTCCAGTCCCTTCGAAATTTGGTAGTATTATTCCAGATAACAAGTGAGACAACGACTCAGACAAGTTTCCAACCTGGCTCGATGCCCTCAGTCTTCCCCATGTGGCGGCACCTTTGATGTCTCTCGCCGTCTGTGGTCGTAATCTCGGACTACACACTCTTGCGCCACCTATTAAATCTGTATCAGGCTAGAAGCAACACCTGTCAAGCTGGCTGTGTGTCACCCCGTTTAGACTAGACGATGATCGATCAATGACAGTCATGCTCAATAGTTCTGTCTTACCTCTACATTTTCAACTACTGTTATCTGTCTATTATTATAAAAAATGCCTCTTTAGCAGATAATGAGCAGCCATTTAAATTCGAATTTAGTTTAGCTTTTTTATAGTTTTTTTCTTTCCGATATGAGAATGGAAAATTACATTCGCATTTATGTCCCACCTTCAACACCTGCAACAGTTGTCCTTTCATGTCAAACTAAAATATACTGTGTCTTATTGTGTAAATGTATAAATAATTTTAGGTTAAAATACATATATAATGTTCTTTATTTTTGTTTAGATCCTGATGATGACTTAAAGAATAGTCGAAACGTTGAAGAAATACAAATGTTGGTGATTACCCAGGTCCTCCTCTTTCTCCTATGACTACGATTCCCAAGGAACAAGCCTGTTTCTCAAGTATATTGATTTATTCATACAACATACATACTTATTTATATTACCTTATATAATAGTGTATACAGATTTATGCCTACGTGTATGTGTGTGTATGTGTGTGTGTATGTGTGCGTGCGTGTATGTTTATATGTGTATGTGTATGTGTGCCCATCAGTGTGTGTACGAAAGATTAAAGCCACCATCGACATCACTCACCAGGGCCAAGCGAGTGTTTGCAACCCGAGCACCCTTCAAACCCCTTAAGGGGGGTCACCGGCTTTTTGTTTAATCTTTCTCTCCTTTTCTCTCTTTCCCTGGCTTGTATCCATTCGGCCCCATTCATCCAACTGTTTTAAGACGTTTATCCCCATCCAGGTGTCGATTTCATGGCGAGCGATAGCAAGCCAGCATTGTATGGAAAAATACAAAAATGTAAAAATTTAGCTTGCTGTCAAAACAAAAATATATATATGCTGGCTCGATACCGCTCGCCAGGAAAATATTGACACCTGGATGGGGTAAACGTCTTAAAGCAGTAGGATGAATAGGGCCGACTGGATACAAGCCAAAGAGAGAGGGAGAGCAAGAGAAAAAAAAGCGAGGTGGGCTCCCTTATGAACAAAAACAACGCACACTCTACTCCTCCTGACTGTATATGTGTTTGCATGTGTGTGTGCGTGTGTCCATGTGTGTGTATGTATATCTTACTATAGTCTATTTGCTGTAAGTAGGCGAGAAATCATGACGTCTATCCTCTGTAACTCCAAAAGGTCTAAACCAAATGGGCTGTAAATTTCCATACCTATTCCCTGGCTGTCCCTCTCCAAATGGTAGAAATATTAGCTCGATTACTCTAGTCGTTTTTGAGTTACAGAGGTTAGAGGTCATGATTTCTCTCCTACTTACACCGAATAGACTATACAGTAGACCTCTTTCTGAAATCCACCTGCTTCTCTATTTGACCTGAGATTGTGTGTTTGACTACATCTATATACTGTATTCTTCATGCATTACATATAATTCGTCTCCTATAGTCTATTCGAGGTAAGTAGGCGAGAAATCATGATCTCTACTCTCTGTAACTCAAAAAAGGCTAGAGCAAATTTGTTGTAAATTTCCACATTGATTGCTTGACTGACTCTTCCCAAGCGAATAGTCTATAGTTGTCCTAATCTCAACTCTTTTCAAATGTGTCTATTTGTGTGCGTATGTGCGTGTATGTGTGCATGTACTGTGTATATGTGTATGTGCGTGTGTGTGTGCATGTACAGTCAGCTCGTATAATCCGCAGTCTCAGGATATTGTTTAGGCTTATAAAAAGCTTAAAAGTTAATGTATAAAATAAATGAGCAATGTATATAATTGAAAAGAAATGAATATATAAAAGTATAAGCACTACAGTTTCCTACAGCAATCAGAAAACATATAATTGCATCACTAACATTTCCGAGACTGCGGATTAAACGAGTTAATTGTACGTGTGTATTAAGGGGAGACCGACCGTTTTTCTGGACTCCCTTCTTCTTAATGTTTAGCCCCACTAGTTTTGAGATCTTAAGACGTTGATTCCATTAGTTTGGGGATTTTATGACCTTTCACCCCATTTCTTTGTCAATATTAGGACCCTTCGTGCCATTTAGGTGTCTATTTTTTCCTCGCCCGAAAAATTTACAAATCTATCTTGAAGGTGGGATCTAGGGGGTGTTTTGCTAAGCTTGATGGAGGTCTAGGGAGGAAACTAAAAAATATATGAATACATGGATTTATATACCAAACAAACGGCCACTGTGCCCTTAAGACCACCATCAACAGTCTCTCATCCTGTCCTGACTGTATAATTATGTGGGTATGGGTATGGGCCTAAATATATATATATATATATATATATAGTAGGGAAGGTATACAGTAGGGTAGTGATTGAGAGAGTGAGAGTGAGAACGGAGAAATGGATAGGCGACGAGCAGGGAGGTTTTAGGAAGGGAAGAGGATGTGTAGATCAGATTTTTACCCTGAATTGTGTTGTGGAGAAATATCTGGAGAAGAAACAAAAGGTGTATGTTGCCTTTATGGACTTGGAGAAGGCCTATGACAGAGTGGATAGAGAAGGTTTGTGAAAAGTACTTAGAATATACGGAGTAGATGGCAAGTTGCTGAAAGCAGTGAAGAGCATGACATTGTATGAGGGTGCAAAGGTGGCAGTACGTGTGGAGAGTGAGCAGAGCGAGTTTTTTTACCTGAATGTTGGTTTGAAACAGGGGTGTGTGATATCCCCGTGGTTGTTTACTGTATATATGGATGGAGTCATGAAAGAAATACTATCAAGAGCAGTGGATGTTGGTGTATCGCTGAAAAGGGAGGGAAATGAGTGGAAGCTACCTATTCTGCTGTTTGCGGATGATAAAGTTCTGATGAGTGATAATGAATGGGAGTTGCAGGGTCTGGTAAATGAGTTTGGAACAGTGTGCGAAAAACGGAATTTGAAGGTAAATGCCGGGAAGAGCAAGGTTATTGTCTTCGAAAGGGGTGAAGTCACAGAGTGTGAGGTGAAGCTGAACGGTCAGGCTATGGTGATCGTCAGCTCTTTTAAGTATCTGGGCAGTGTGTTGAGTAAAGATGGGACTATGGATGAAGAAGTGCGGGAGAGGGTACAACAGGGGAAGAGGGTTTTAGGAATGCTGAAAGCAGTAACAAGAAATAGGGTGTCAGTATGGAAGTGAAGAAGTCCTTGCATGACAGTGTGGTAATCCCGACACTGACTTACGGAAGTGAAGCATGGACGTTGGTTGAGGACTCAGACCAAGAGTGAGAGCAGTGGAAATGAATTACTTAGGAAGTGCGTGCAGAGTTACATGGAGGGATAGACAGACTAATGAAGAAGTAAGAAGGAGGTGTGGTGTGGAGGTAGATGTGCTGGAAAGTGTGAAAAGGAACAACTTGAGATGGTTCGGCCATATGGAACGTATGGAAAGCGAGAGAATGACTAAGAGGGTGTACGAGAGCGAGGTGGAGGGACAGAGAGGGAGAAGTAGACCGAAGGAGAGGTGGAAGGATGGAGTGAGGAAGTATATGAACAAAGGCGGTGCTGGTTGGGGGGAGGGGCGTCGATTGACTGGGGACAGAGGTGCATGGAGGCGGTTCGTTCGTGGCCACCCCTTCGGGGATCACGGCGTCGGGCAATAGATGGAAAGATATATATATATATATATATATATATATATATATATATATATATATAAACTGGTATATACAGTATATATAAGAAAGCAAATACTCGCAAGCTACTGTAAAACTTATAACAAAAAGACAGCAATGCAAATCAAAGCCAAAAGAAATGCAATAGAGAGAGAAGAACTAAACAAGCTAATCAACAAAAGAAGACGGGAAGAAGAGAGAAAAAGAAACAATGACTTAGTTGAAGAAACTATTAGGAAAGGAAAAAGCTTCAAACTAAACTAGGACAAAATAAAATTGTAATTTGCTTTAGGCATGCAACAAATTACTTATCTGAGAGACAGCATTGGTGACATCATTAACTGTAGAGAACAAATGATGACAAGAGTCAAAGAGTTTTATGAAAAGTTATACTCTTCAATTATATCAGTTCCATCATTTGATTCAACTACAGACACAAGCGAAGTCCAACATATATCGGTAGATGAAATAAAGTCTGCCCTAAACAAATTGAAATGGGTAAAAGCTCCAGGAGATGATGGTATAACAAACGATCTTCTAAAGGATGCTGGAGATGAAGTCCAGTGTAAATTAGCTCAGCTTTTCACCCAATCTTTATGAAATAGGGATGTTCCAGAAGCTTGGTGCAATGCAATAGTAGTTTTACTTCACAAAACAAGGCAATAATAATGATATCGGCAAACCACCACCCCATTAGTTTATTATCAGTTATTTACAAGTTGTTCTCTAAAATCCTCACAAACAGGTTAGATAAAAATATAGATGATAATCAACCCCGGGAACAGGCAGGATTTATAAATAGATATTGAACCATGGATCACTTGCATACTATGAACCAGCTAATTGAGAAAATTCAGTGTATAACATAGTTACATACCTCTTTGTCTAGCTTATGTAGACTATGAAAAGGCCTTCGATTCAATAGAGATAACAGCTATAGTAAACTCACTACATGAAGAAGAAATTAATGATACATATAAAACTCTTAGAGAATATATATGCAAAAGGCACTGCTGTGGTCCGATTACACAAAGTCACAGAGGAGATAAAGATAAGGGAAAAGAGTGAGACAGGGAGACACAATCTCACCCAAGCCTTTCACAGCTTGTCTTGAAGGTATTTTTAGAAAGTGTTCATGGGAATCAAAGACAAGTAATGTAGACGGGGAATACCTTAACCATCTCAGATTTGCAGATGACATTGCCCTTATTTCTAATAAAGTAGAAAACTCTAAGAAATCCTCAATGATATCGATAAAGAAAGTCTCAAAGTAGGTATACAAATGAACAGGAGTAAAGCCAAAGTTATGTACTGTAAACATATAAGGCTCAACAATTATGATTGATAACGAAATTCTAGAGGAAGTAGAAAAATACAATTATCTTGGCCAAGTACTGAAACTAACACACGACAATGACCAAGAAATAGTAAGCCGAATCACTCTAGGATGGAAAGCATTCGGCAAACAGAGGAACATCATGAACAGTTCACTACCAATATTCCTTAAGCGTAATATAAGCAATGTGGGATGCCATGGATCCACAACTTGGAAACTAACGAAAACAATGGAGAATAAGTTTAGGAGTGCACAGAGAACAATGGAAAGATTAACCCTCTTTCATTATCCTTTGGACACGGGGGTTGCCGATTAGCATTCAGAAATAGAGTTCTCTCAATCTAATAAATACCTCTCCAAAATTAGTGTTCTGCCCACAGCTAACTCAAAGACAACTGCAGAGGTTGAAGTAACTAAACTGAAGGTCTTTAAGCACCCCTGATGGTAACAAAAGCTTTTAAGTATCCTAGAATAGGCTCAAATCGCGTCCTGTGCGTGAAAGGGTTAATGCTAGGAATAACGCTTAGAGATAGGAAGAGAGCATCCTGGGTAAGAGAGCAAACTAAAGTCAAGGATAACCTAGAAATAATATAAAAGCAGAAGTGGATTTGGGCATAGGGGAGGTGTGGCGGAGTGGTTTTGCCACTGGACTGGTAATCCAATGGTCCCTGATTAAATAGCATTGTATGAATATTCCCATATTCAAAAATATGCTACATGGGGGCAATAGCTAGTGAGTTAACCCGTACAGCCCCGGCCGGTTTTATTATTTTTGCGCACCAGAACCCGGGCAATTTTCCATTTTTTTTTTTTTTTATAAATATATCAGAATGTGTTAGAAAATAATGATAGACATGAAGAAATGTGAAAAAAGTACTTACCTAGGCCATTTGGGGGTCCTGGGAGGTAGTGGGGGTCCCCAGCCTCAGAGGAGCCTTAGCGCCATTTCAAATCTCCCGCACCAGCAGCCAGTTGCCAGCCGCCAGGCAGCATGACTTATTTTGCACCTCTCGGACATAAAGTGCGCTTCAGAGTTCATAGAATGTCTTTGCATATCACATAATGTCAATATAACTGAAGTTGTAGTGTGATAAGTGCCTTCATTCAAGTATTACAAGTGCGCACGAGTGTTTGCGTCCCCGTTGCCATGGTGATGGCGGCCATCTTGGGCGGCCATCTTTGCTCAGGACAATAACAAAACGCACGTACGAACACACGGCCAGACAGCGGACCGAGTGACCCACATTCCACAGCACCCTTCCCTATTTCTTTCTCTGTCTGGCTGTCACTTTCACTCAAGGTCACTCTGTCTCTCCTTTTCATTGAATTATTTGTACTTGTTCATTGTTTTACCTAAGATTATGAGGTGTATATACATTGTTTTACGCACTTATTGGCTCGTATTCTTATAATTATTTGCACACAGTTTTATAAGTTTAGAATTTACTTAGTGTTTTATATTGTTCGGTACTTTGCACTTGTAAATTATATATATATACACACTGGTTTATATTCACTTTTTGCGTCTTTTATATACACTGTTAGTATTACATTATAGCGTCTTTTATCGCAGTCTTTGAACACTTAGAAGTGCTCGAGGGTGTGATAATCCCTGAAGCAGGTGGGAAAACACAGTCCCACATCACATTCTTCACACATCGTCCGGGTGTCTGTCCGTTTTGGTGTGCGTCTCCCTGTGTTGCGACACACATGACACCGTCTGCGTGGGTTGGGTTTTACTTGGTTGGGCGGGACAAAATCGCAAAAGTGGCGTTGTGTCAGTCTGGCGGGGCCTTCTGGTGCTTGAAAACGAGCTGAGGGACGTTGCTGGCGGCGTGGACCATCCCTGAAGAAGAACAGAAGCTCCCGTGCAAGTTCGATGCAGTACGACTCCATCGTCTCAACTTCACTTGTTATTTCATGATATTGGATGTGGCAGTTGTAGAAGGTGAGGTCGAGTAGGTGGAAAATTGTTTTTTATACCACCTCATCGTCTTCCTGGCACACTCGACCGACGATATGACAGAGTCTGACTTGTCAACCAGCCGCATGTTGATGTTGTAGTCAATGATTTCAACTGGTTTTTTGACCGCCTCACCTGTGGCTCTATCACAGCGTTTGGTGTCCTCTAAGCGGGGCAGGTGGATACTGGTGAGGATATTGACGTCACGATTGTCCATCCACGAGAGCATCAAGATATTATTTGCCTGGAGGTGGATGATGGAGCCCTTCTCCCGCCTTTCGGGTAGCTCTGGCATGTAGACACGATTCCTCCTGACGTTGCCACAGACGCCAGTGTTTCTGCTGTACAGGAATTTGGCAAGGGAAGGGCTGGTGTACCAGTTGTCGAGGTACAAGATGTGGCCCCTGTTCCAAATATCCCTCCAACATGGTGATGACAACGGCCCCAGATATCCCATATGTCCTCTCCTCCACCAGTTCAGTGACCTTGCCCATGTAGAGGATGATGTCCTGGATGTAGCCGGTTTTGCAGTCGCACATCACGAACAGTTTCAGGCCATAACGGTGACGCTTGCTGGGGATGTACTGTCGGATGCTAATATTCCCCCTCCATAGCACCAGACTCTCATCAATTATTAGTTTTTGGTAAGGTTTGAAGGAGGCTGCAAACTTAGTTTTCAGGTATTCAAATATAGGTCTTATCCTCTCCATCGGGTCTTTGGTATTCCTGGGGCGTTCCTGGTTCCTGGTGTGGCTTGCCAGGCTATCAATAAAGTGCAGGTTTCCCATGATTGCCGTGAATCTATTCCTGCTCATGACTTTCCCAAAGAAGGGGGTTGCGATGAGGGGATCACATGACCAGTACTTCCTGAGAGACGTCTTCTTGGTGACCCCTATCAGGATGACCAGTGCCAGGAATGCGTAGAACTCATCGGAAGACAAATCCACCCATGAGAGACGTGCCGAGTTCCTCTTCTGCTCCTTCCCTGCCATAAAATAATAGTTGTACCAGTTCGTCTGGTCAACAATCAAGCCGACAAGGTTGGCAGTGAAGAACTGCAGAAAAACACCCAGTCTTGTGGTGTCAGGTCCACGATTGGGCATGGTAAGGCTGGCCTCAGCTGCCCCCAAAAAGTGGTATTGTCCTGGTAGATAGTTCTCCCCATCCACCCAATCCCACCTATCAGCGCCTTCGTCGTCGCTAGATGGGGCATCGGGCTCATCAGGGTCATCGTCAGGGGCACCGGGGCGGGATGGGCAGGTGCGGGTGGAGCGTGGGCGACGTGGGCGAGAGGTCGACCTGGGTCTGGAGCTAGACCTCGAACTTGATCGAGAGCTAGATCTAGAGCTCGAGTCGTTGCTGGGGCGTCTTATTTGCTTCACCTTCTGCATTCGGCCGCGGGTGGCACGCCCGCGAGATATGACACGCCCACGTCGTATGCTTGCAGGGCGTTGGGGCAGATCGGGGCTTTGTGGAGAGGCTGGTGATAATGCAGTGGCGCGGGAGGGGCCTGGTTCAGGTGAGGGAGACATTCGTGGGGGGGTGTACGGGATGGAGCCTGAAGGTGATAGTGGGGGGGAAGAATGGCGAGGCGGCGAGGCGGAGAGTCTGGTAGTAGTGGTGGTGGTGGTGGTGACTCATCCCCCCCCTCGTGCTCTGGGTCAGGAGGGAAGAGGGAGCGTTTTGGGTCACGTGACTGCCCTTGTCTCGCACCACGTTGTGCCATTTCTCCATCACCAGGTTGTTCTATTTGTCCATCACCACGTTGTTGTTCGTCACTATGTTTATGACGACCATAGAACCTCCCCGGGGTATTTTTCTTGAGTTGGGAGATTATGCGAAGTGGGGGAGAAGGCAGGCGGGGTTGTGGGGGTACCTCCTCTTCACTCCCAGACTCGCCCCTTCTTCTCTTCAATCCCTTTCGTTCTTCCCCAGGTACACGCACGTAATTTTGAGGGTCAGCAGGTTCATCTGCAACAACAACCTCTTCCCCACTTTCTGAGGATTCAGTGGGGTCTTGTGGAAGTGGGCGGCGGGGAGGTGCACTTGCCCCTTGCTGTCTTTGTGACGGCCTACGCCGCCTGACAGGAATCTGAGCAAGCTCTTCCTCTAGCTCTCTTATTTCGGCTTGGGAGGGGGCATACTCGTCCCCAGACACGTCCAATGCCGAGTCAGTGTCACTATCAGGGCTGTCAGTGTCGTACAGTATATCCATGACCTCCTCTGTACTGCAGGGACGGGTAAGGCGGGCACTATAACGTCGAGACATGGTGTTTCACTCGAGAGGGTGCGCGGTAAACTGACCATGAGGTGTGGGAAGGCGGGTGCCCTCTTCCGTACCCGCGCGCGCACGCGTATGGACAAAACGTTTTGGAATTAGTCCGCCGGATCCCAAAGTAGTTCCCATATAAATCTAGAGCCATTCTGAGACTTACGACTGGAGCTATAAGGGTGACGCGTTAGGCGCGTCTCTGGGGCTGTGCGTTACATACATAGCCGACGTGTCAGACGCGTCGCTGGGGTTCCACGGGTAATTGCTCAATAGGTGGCGTTCAGAGAGTGAGGGTCCGAGCTTGAAGGATGAGACTGTGAAGCACAGAGGCGGAGCAGCTTCAGAGATGGAATTGCTTCGAGCCATGAAGCTTCGAATGTCTCACTCCTTAGACTGGAGCAAGACCTCACGGGCCTCACCGTGTTCAGTGGTAGAATGTAAAGGCTATCAGCCTATGCCCAAGAGGGAGTAGTTGGAATAAAAAAAAAAAAAAAAAAAAATGCTAACTGACTGGACACCCAGAGAAGGAAAGCACGACATAAAAAAAACAAAAATAAAACAGACAAGAGCTGGAGAGATGAGATAGAAAAAACTGCAGAGGTAACATTGCAGGCTGGCAAAATCTCGAGAGTCATGGGAATAGTTAAGGGAGGCCTTTGTTCAGCATTGGACTTCTAATGGCTGATTTTTTTTTTTTTTCCTATGTGAATGAGGGAGACAAAAGGCATAACTGCCTGCAGCAAGTGCCTCCCCCAGATTTCAAAGAGTGACAGGGCCGAAATCAAGGGACGTTCGAGCTAAAATGCCTGGACACACGGAGTTTGAAGCAATTTAAGTCATAGGAAGAGGGAAAGACTGATTCTGGGAGAGAGTTTCAGAGCTCAAGTAGTTGAATAGAAGAAAGTCTGAGAATAGCGTTTCACTCTTGGGTTGGAGAGTTGCACATAGCAGGGGTGGGACTGTGTTGCAAGGTGGGTACTATGCACCCTACGTAGAGGAGGTGGTATACACTGGGAAAGCTCCGAGGAACACTGATTATTGTAGTAGCGATAGAATACCGAGAGAGATGCAACATTGCGGCGAAGAGAGAGAAATTGCAGAGAGTTGGTGAGTGGACGGGAGTTAATGATACAAAAGGCTTTCCTTTCCACTTTATCTAGGAGTGCAGTGTGAGAGGATCCTCCCCACACATGTGAACAATACTCAATACAAGGATGCACTGTGCCCTTGTACAGTGCAAGAAGCTGCGCAGGGGTAAAGAACCCCTTGAGGCGGTTGAGCACACCCAGCTTCTGGGAGGCTGCCTTAGCGAGACTGGTAATATGGTCTTTCCAAGTGAGAGCAGAAGAAAAAGAGACACCGAGAACATTGAGAGAAGATGAAGGGTTGATTTTTGTATTGTTGAAGAATAAGGGATAGTCCTCTGGAGGTTCCTGACGGGCAGTAAGATGGATAAATTGAGTATTGGAAGCATTAAATGCAACAAGGTTTTCTCTACACCAATTGAAAATAGTAGCTAGATCAGAAGATAAGTATTTTATGGCTTCCTTACGTTTACTTTTGAGGGACTGCTGGCTGGGGCGTTCTGGAAAACTTATTGAGTGGTGTAAGGTAGAGGTGTCTGCATATGAATGGATGGGACAGGATGTACAGTTGAGAAGATCATTTATGAAAATTAGAAAGAGAATAGGAGATAGGACAGAATCCTGAGGAACACCGGAGTTGATAGTGTTACGCTGGCCAGCTTGCCAGAATGTACTCGTGACTCGCTAGCACTCGCCGCGGCAGTGAAATGGGCTATAATAATCGTAGAACGATATTCTTTCTTTCTTAGTATTCGTGTTGTCACAGACAGATCAGTGTTTGCCTTTATTCTTGTCTGTGACACTTAGAAGTATTTTATATCCATAGTAGTGATTATAACATGCAGCGCGTGATCAAGAAAATGAGAGAGAGAGGGGAGAGCGAGGCGGTAGTGTGTGTGCGTATGTACGTGTGCATTCCTCGCTCGGTGGGCTCGCTCGCTCGCTATTGGACGGCGGGCCTGGCGTGGTCTATGACGTCTGCTTTTCTGGTGACATAGAGGCCTGTGGTTGGTCGCCGCCCTCCTTTGCCCAGTGGTGGGGCTCCTACCCTCTCCTCTCCTCAGAACATGGTATCGTGCGCTTGGTTCTAGACGTCCCTCGCATTCTGTCCCCAATCTAACCCTCTTTACTGCTGTTCCTCTCTCTGAACTCCTTCTTTCCAATACTTCTTACCTTTATTCAATTACCCATCCCTTCTGGTTCTCGCATACGACTTCCATAGTCGGCCAGTCGTATTTCCAGCGCCTTCTCACATATATGTTTTGCACTAGCTTTAGGGATTATTAGAGTCATAGTCACATGGATTCATAATTATTATTGGGTGCTTCTAATTATTTGGTTGTTTTTTATTACTATTTAATGCTAGACAGTGGAGGGTATCTTTGGTCGTTGTCTGTATTATGTATATGGCAAGTCAGAGCCTGTACGACTTCGACGGAGCTAGGTAGCCTATAAGTACACCCTTGTGCATATTTTCCTTTGCGAGCTTAGCAGTATACAAGCGAAGGGCTTTTGCCTACTCTTGCTTGTATGCTTGCTAACTCATTTTGTTGACCTTTGAGGAGCGCCAGGGTAAGACCAGATACTTGAGATCTGGACTAACCAAGAGAGCCTCCTAGTCACTTAATGTAAGATAAGGGAAATCTGTTCAGAGGAGACAGTAGGCTGTGAGCATGCTTGAGCTCTGCCTAGGCTCCCTGTACCTTTATGCCGCTGCTAGACTTTATTAGTAAGAAAGACAGCATTTTGTTTATTAACTTTAACTGCATATGCTTTAGCAATTATTCACGTATTGTTTTTGCCTAGGTTGATGCATAGTGCACAACCCAGTATGGCTGTTACTTTGGCTAAGGAAGTACTGTTTTTGAGCTACTGTTATTAGTGCTGTCACAGAGCTGTTGCACCCTCTTGTTTCATATATATGTATCCTACTTTTAGGTGTATTTAAGATACATGCTTTGGTGTCCTGCCCCTGCATTACTTTTGTTCTATATTCGACGAGCATCTTAGAGCATCAGACATTTTCAGAAGATTCCATATCTGTTTGCTGTAGGACTAGACTTCAAGTGTTTTCATAGAGCATTGAAGAGTTTAGTGTTGAGTTCAGACTCACACTAAAGATAACGTAAGCATATAACCTTTTATTAAATCTTGTCATAGTTTATTTAAGCATTGTTATTACTTGAGAGCTTTTTATTAACGTAATTACTCTTGTATTGAGTAGGCTTTGCCGTCACCGGAAAGCCTTTGTAGAAGTGCACTTAACCCAGTTAATCTATACCCCGTTATCCAGTAGATTAACTCTGGAGGGTTTAAGTGTTTTGTTCACCGGCTTAATAGTTCGAGGGTTTGGAATTAGCGTACCGTTATTGCAGATCTAGCCTATCTTATAGTCCAATACTAAGTGCCCTTGTTTATTTCGTTGTGCCGGTCGTAACAATAGGATGAGGAAGTGAGCGATGGCCGTCCACAACCGCAGCTATGCAACGGCCGGAAGGGAAATTAGAGTCAAAGGCACAGCTGGAGGGACAGAAACCGAAGGAGGGCTGTTTGGAAATTAAAGATTTGTGCCAGACTCTATCGAAGGCCTTCGATATGTCTAGTGCAACAGAAAAAGTCTCACCGAATTCCCAAAAGTTGGATGACCAAGAGTTAGTAAGATATGAAAGAAGATCACCATTAAAACGACCCTTAAGGAAGCCATACTGGCGATCTGAGAGCAGATTATGAGAAGAGAAATGCTTAAGAAATATGGAAGCAAGAATAGTTTCAAAAACTTTAGAGATACAAGAGTTGAGAGCAATTGGACGATATTTGGAGGGTTTAGAGCGGTCACCCTTCTTTGGGACAGGTTGAAAGAGAGCAAACTTCCAGCAAGAAGGAAAGACATTAGAGGAGAGACAGAGACGAAAGAGTTTGCCTAGGCAGGGGGTCACACGGAAGCACAGTTTTTAAGTACAACAGGAGGAACACCGTCCGGACCGTACGCCTTCTTAGTATTAAGCCCAGAGAGGGTAGAAAGTACATCTTTAGAAGAGATTAGGATATTAGGCATAAGTAGGAGAGAGAGGGGTGGAGAGGGAGGAATAGCACCGGAATCATCCAAGGTAGAGTTTCTGGCAAAAGTTTGAGCAACGAGTTCAGCTTTGTCAGAGGAAGAAGTAATGGTTGTGCCATCAGAGTGGAAAAGGGGAGGGAAAGACGAGGAAGAGAAATTGTTGGAGAGGTTTTTTGCTAGATGCCAGAAAGCTTGGGAAGAGCTAGAGTTGGATAGTTCAGTGCATTTATTATTGATGAAAGAGTGCTTGGCAAGTCGAAGAACAGATTTGGCTTGATTCCGGGCAGAAACATAGGAAGAATGAGATTCTTGAGTTTTACGGCGTCAGTACTGTTTGAATGCTTCCTCCTTGTTATGGACAGCAGTAGAACAAGCGTGAGTAAACCAAGATTTTTTTGCATTAGACTGAGAGAAAGAAAATGGAATGTACGCCTCCATGCCCGAGAGGATTACCTCGGTAATGCGTTCCGCACTCTCCGAGGGTTCTCGGCCACGGAAGCAGAAGTCATTCCATGGGAAATCAAAGAAGTACTGTCGGAGAGCCTCCCAGTCGGCAGCACCAAAGTGCCACAAGCGCCGCCGGCTGGGAGGATCGGATGGCTGCACTGAAGAGATAGGACAGGTGACAGAGATAAGTTTATGGTCGGAGGAGCCCAAAGGAGAGAAACGGTTGACAGTATAAGAGGAAGGGTTAGAAGTCAGAAATAAGTCAAGAATGTTGGGTCGATCTCCGAAGAGATCCAGGATACGGGTGGGTTGCTGGACCAGCTGCTCTAGGTCATTTATGATAGATAAGACGTAGGCTTGTTCACCAGGTAGATTTCACTACCTCTCCTCTCACTCAGTAGAGTGAGAGGAGAGCCATTGGCGGTGGTGAACTTTGAAATCTCCTAAGATGGAGATTTCAGAGAAGGGAGAGATGGATAGAATGTGTTCCACTTTAGAGTTTAGATAGTCGAAGAATTTGGGAAAGTCTGTAGAGTTAGGGGAAAGATAGACAGCACAGAAATATTTAGTATGAGTATGACAGGATAGTTTGAGCCATAAAGATGAGAATTCAGAGGAGTCGAAATCGGGAACACGAGAGCAAGTGAGTTTGTTGTGCACGTATGCACAACATCCGCCTTTGGCTTTGAAACTAGGATAGAGAAAGTAGGAGGATACAGACAAGGGGCTGCTGGAAGTTGTTTCAGATACCTGGGTTTCGGTGAGGAAAAGAAGATCAGGTTTGGAGGAGGAGAGATGGTGTTCGACAGAGTGAAAATTAGAGGAAAGGCCGCGAATATTGCAAAAGTTGATAGTAAGAGTGACAGGCCGTGGTCCAGAGCATTTAGAGGGGTCGTCAGGGGAAGGTCGGGCAGGTGTGGGGGTATTTATGGTCCCCCCTCCTGGGGACTCTGAAGCTGGGCCTGTGTTCATCATGTTATTTTTACTAATTTAGAAGGAGGAAGTGTGGTGTGCATGTTAAGTGTAGTGATGATATATACACACACATATATATATATATATATATATATATATATATATATATATATATATATATATATAATCAGCCATTAGGAGTCTACTTTTTATTTTTGTATTTTTTCAGTACAGATGTGTGGTGTGTGTGTGTGTATGTGTATGTACGTATGCCTGTACATATGTGTGTGTAACCTACAACAGATCAAGGCCACCATCAACATCACTTACCTGTCCCTCCTGACTGCCAAGTGCGGGCCGGATTTCGCCTGAGTACATTTGGAGGACGAGATTATGTGTGTGTGTCTGTGTGTGCGTGTGTGTGTGCGTGTGTGTGTGTGTGTGTCAAGCAGAAAGTAACTCAGATAATCCTTGGAGGTTTGTGGGCGTTGTGTATGTTTTATGTATATATTATTCCGTAATTGCATTTGTGTGAGCCAGCCTGTGTGTTTTATACAGTAAGTGAGTATTAACAAGTGTGTGTGTGTGTGTATTAATGTGTATATTATATGGGTATGTGTGTGTGTGTGTGTGTGTGTGTGTGTGTGTGTGTGTGTGTGTGTGTGCGGCCAAGCGCTGTTGTGTTTAATGGATACACAATGGACTATATAAATACATAAATTTGCAGATACACTACATGTGTCTTAGGGCGACAGTTCAAGTGTACACACATAATTAAATTACTTTGAAACAGAGTGTTTTAGGTTAGGTTAGGGTTAATAGGTTAGGTTGGTTTGGTCATGTTAAGTTGGAGATAGATAATTGAATCTATGGTTTAAAAATCGAAAAATATTCTCGTAAAAATGCATAATTAAGAACCGTTTAACGTTTGTACCAATAAACACTCCGTCATGTGTGTGTGTGTGTGTGTGTGTGTGTGTGTGTGTGTGTGTGTGTGTGTGTGTGTGTGTGTGTGTGTGTGTGTGTGTGTGTGTGTGTGTGTGTGTGTGTGTGTGTGTGTTTGTGCGTGAGTTAATGTGTTAGTGTGTGGGTTTGTGAGTCTATACTTCTTTTATCCTTGCTCTTTGCTTCTCTGTCCTTTCCTGCTTATCTGCATGTATCCTGCTGTGTAATTCACATAACAGGATTCTTGGCCTTACTCAGATTTCGGTAGTGATATATACAGTATATATATATATATATATATATATATATATATATATAATATCTATATCTATATATATATTTATATATATATATATAGAGAGAGAGAGAGAGAGAGAGAGAGAGAGAGAGAGACGTGTGTGTGGGTTATGTATTTGTGTGCTGTGTGTGTGTGTGTGTGTGTGCATAAGAGGTCAGAGGTCATGTGTTAAGCTAGGATTGACCTTGTTTGTGTCTCTCAATGGACTATTGAGCTGACTGAGGGGGGGGGGGGCTTACAGAGAGAGAGAGAGAGAGAGAGAACGCTAGAGCTATTATGGGTAACGATCTTGTATCATTACGTATCTAGGGATAGTAATAATCTAGATAGGAAATGAAAGTAGTCCCTTTATAAGAACATAAAAATACACAATAAATAGTCTCAAAAAACAGATCATGGATATGTTAGCACCTCCTCTTGATAAACTCAAAATAGTGAGCATTAACTAACGAATCTAAGGTAATGGATCTTTTATCACAATATTTCGTCAGTATGTCACGATTGTCACTCAAAAATGTGTCCAGAACTGCTTGCCGATGACTGTACCATGACACCAATTGGTAGATATGCTATGATCGTTGTACTTATATACCCCTCGATGCAGGTTTACGGTAAATCATGGCTCCAAGATACATAAACTCTTATACTACAAATAGTTTTCTATAAACAATAACATTCCAAACTAGCGAATACTTTCCTTTTTTCCTGCCCTCATTTTGCTTTCATTCACGGTTACTTGCAGACCTTATCTTTCTCAGACTTCCACAAATGCCTCCACCAACTGGCATAGGTAATCTTCGTACTCAGCAAATACAACTGCATCATCTGCATACAACAGATTTGAGACAGTCATTCTGTTACCATCATTCATCATTTCTACTCCTTCTCCTTTTGTTATGTCCTTTACTTTACTCATTACCCAATCCATGTAAATATTAAACAACCAGGGCCACATCACACATCCCTGTCTCACTCTACCTGTCTCACCTCCTACCACTCATCCATACCTTCATGGGGGTTGTCACTGTGGGTGGTGGACCTGTTTCCTGCGCTTTCTTGGGATGCTGTAATCCTAGATTCCCCCAATAGAGTGTGATAGTTTATAATTATTGCCAGAGTTTTTCTTCCCCTGTTCTCAACTTATACAGTTGTTGAAACCTGTGAATTGATTGGCAATTGCTTTAAGCCAGGGACTACGGCCAGACTCTTAAAAGATTCTACTGGGCGAATGCGGCCAGACTTTTAAGATCCAAGGCCTAAATTTTTGTTTTTAAAACACTCCAGTGGCACTCAAAACAAAACTATTTGCGATTAGGTGAGAAAATTACCCTCCATTACTTGCTACCACTCCTACACATGTGTCCCAACACCCCCCTTCCCCTCCTCACACCCCCCACCCTTTTCCGCCCTCTTCAATTATCTTGTATTTTCCCTATTATTCCCGATATTTATCGAGTATTTTCGTGCGAGGACGATATGGGGGAGAGGGGCGAGGATGGAGGAGTGTATCTCCGACCCTCTAAGCCAGTCTGAGAGTTCCCCTTGAATCTCAGTACCATGCTAGACACATAAGAGGGAGGGTGTTTCTCTCTCGCCGGTCAAGGTCAGATTACGACCATTGGGTTTAAATACACGATTTTCACCAGCCAATTGCTGTTACCACTTGTTTTATTGCTTTCCAATGTTCATATGTTCATTTTAAAAGTAAAATAGGCATATATGGATAAGTATTCATTTTTGTAAGGAATGTATCAAATACCTTCACATGACTGGCACTTTCAAATACCATAGCTGCGCAGTTTATGAATTAAGTACAAAGGAGTACAAAGGAGTACAAAGGAGTACAAAGGAGTACAAAGGAAATCAAGCAACAACAGGTCTAGTGACCCTTCTAGGTTGCTTGTCCTCCAAAACACTGAGGATCAAGTGTCCAAACAGTAATTTAATGCCGCCTGTTCTGTTAAATTGTGACCCTTGGTGTTGTGTGTTTGGATGTTTCGTTAATGTCCCCAGTGCATAGTGTAAAGAAAAGGTCAAACTTTTCTGTGATTATGCCATTGTCTTTAGTACACTTCACTATACATCTGTTTTGAGAGTTTGTGTTGTTGTTGTTGTTGTTGTTCCCCAAGCTGCCTGGCCGAACAGCCCCAAGGCCCCGAGCAAGGCCAAGGCCATAACCGAGCGCCGCCACAGAACCCTCCCCGCCGACCACAATAAAGCCTGGGTGACCGAAGCCACTCCATGGCGGGGAGCTGAGGAGGGTGCGGAAATGCCCGGGAAACCATAGCCCCACCCAGGGCCCTGTGTCCCTCAGCAATTATGAAGAGAAAGTTGAGGGGCAAGGGAAAAATGTGACGCTTTGGCTTCCAATCTTGGTAGATTGGGAGGTCAATCCACGTTAGAGACGCCGTCACTTGAGATCTAGAAAATATATAAGTAAAAGGAACAGTCAGAGTAAGCTATGGGTATGGCAGAGATTGCTCAGTTCTCACTCTGAGAGTTTGTGTTGGTTAGTAGGGTGTCAGACTCTAAAATCTAAACTATGTATGATTGGAAACATGCAAATGTTCATGTTTTTGTGTTTATTTCTTAGTTTACTGATTAGGGCGCCAAGGTTATTGAGAACTGTTTCTGGAGATGGGATTTCTGTTACACCCACTACACCACCATACATAATGCCCGGGATGATGTCCTGTACCCAAAACTTCATAGTCGATATTGACTCCACAATCCACATGAAGTTTTGATCTTGCAATTTTTGTTTATATCACATGGGATGATGTTGCTCAAGTTAATGCCACCTAGCAGTAGGATAGAGTAGTTTCTTTCACAGGTACGTTGTTCCGATAAAGGAGGTTGGGGGGGATTGGCACTTTTTTCGCGGGTTTTATGCACTCTTTTTCGCGGGGTTGTATTTCGTGCTTCAGTAAGTATAGTGTATGCAATGTTTTTTATTTTTTTCTATGTGAGTGAGGGAGACAAAAGGCAGAACTGCCTGTGACGAGTGTCTTGCCACAGTTGAAAGAGTGACAGGGCCAAAATCAAGGGACATTCGAGCCAAAATGCCTAAATACACAGCGTTTAACGCAATGTAAGTCATAGGATGAGGGAAAGACTAATTCTGGGAGAGATTTCCAGAGTTCAGCTGTTGAATAAAAGAAAGATTGAGAATACCGTTTCACTCTTGGGCTGGAGAGTTGCACAGAGTAGAGGTGGGATTGTGTTGCAAAACGTGTGCTACGCGCTCTATGAAGAGGGGGTGGTATACACTGAAAGAGCTTTGTGCAACACTGATTATTGTAATAGCAGTAGAATAGTGAGAGAGATACAACATTGCGGCGAAGAGAGAGAGGCTGCAGATAATTGGTGAATGGACGTGCCTGATATTGAGGAGTTTACAGTGTACTTCAAAGCAAATATTTTGTGTTCCATCTGGGCACATTTCTCTTTGGGTGGTATTTGGGTTGCTGTATTGGCATAATTCATTTTGGCATTGATGCCTGCCACCAATTTCTCCAATCTTGTTACACATTGGCCAGCTGATCGAAGAAGGTCTGGTTGGCTGGGAGAGGGAGGCCTGAGTATTCTCCAGTGTTGCTGCATGTACACCTAATTGTTACACGGTCAAGTTCATTTGTATTATTTGTTTATTCAAAAATTCGAGTTCACGATTTTATGGCTCCATTTTCTCTAGAAAAATGCTCATGTCCCGGACTAATTATTCACTAGAGTTGAGAGAGTTTGGGTTGACATTTTGTGTAAACAGTGAGTTCACCATGTTGGGTGATGCCACGTTGTGTGCTGGTAATTGTATTTTATCTTAGCCATTTTCAACCCATATATTACTTACACTAAGCTCACAGCATAGTTTTTGTAATTGAAATTTCATAGAATTTTCATTCAAACAGTAGTTTGTTGGATGGGCTAGGGATGGATTACAAATCTTCGTAACACGTGTTTTGGTATTGCGCTTGTTTCGCAGTGGGACTTAATTTCTTATTTTGTCATTAACCCTTTCACGCATTTATGACGCAGAGGTTGCCAGATTAGCAATAAGAAATAGAGTTCTCTCACTCTTATAATTACCTCTCCAAAATTAGTTTTCTGCCCACAGCTAACTCAAAGACAACTACAGAGGTTGAAGTAACTAAACTAAAGGTTTCTAAATACCCCTGATGGTAACAAAGGCTTTAAAGTATCCCCAATAGGCTCAAAATCGCGTCATATGTGTGAAAGGGTTAATATCTCTGTACTCTTGTTTAGTTGTGTCAATTGTCAATTTTATCTTTTTCACTCGAAACTTATTATAAAATAAATGTAATAATACAATATATTATATATATATATATATATATATATATATATATATATATATATATATATATATATAGAGAGAGAGAGAGAGAGAGAGAGAGAAAGGACACATAGGGTATAATGGAAGGGATCACGGTTGGGATCTCAACGTAAGAGATTCATAACACCCACAATCCCACACTCCCTCCATTATTATTTTTTTATTCACAACCCCCCCATCTCACTTTTAATTCTGGTTAAATCCTCTTCGCACCTTCCTCTTCCTACTCCATATTTTCTTATATGCCCTTGTTTTACCATAATCATCATTAAACCATTCCATTTTTTTATATGTAGAAATGTATAACTAATTAAAAGTTTATAAATTATGTTCAGGAAGAAGACTTGTAAATGTTGTATTTTGTAAATTGTGTATTATTAGTATTATATTTAACATCGTTCTTAACACAAACAACACCCTAAATGAAATTAATGAAAGCATGTGATTCTCCCAGGATTCGAACCCATGTTAGAAATTTAGATGCTGGTACCTATATAATTAATGGGTATACATAGGACACAGCCTGTACACCTTAAGGGAGTGAATGGTCCTTAATCGACTGGGATGAATAAGACTAGAACAGAGTATACAGCTACAGTATAAACAGTTTTATTTTACTTACAAACCAAGTAAAGTGACAATGTGTACATAGACTGAATGACTAGCTGAGTTTAATACAATTAACATATATAGAATACGCATATACTGAATATTTCGTTTACAAGGTAACGAGACTTAGTACCTTTGGCTACCACTATATTTTCTTTCTGGGTGTTACAGGTATAGATAAGCCTGGGATTGAAGAATACTTAGGGGTGGTGGGTGAACGACTGGTGCTGTACCTCTGCTTCTGCGGCTGCAGGGGCTTACATTTTCTTGCAGTTTGTCTTCTTCTTTGCCGATGGCGATCTCGCAGGGTGAGAGAAGTGATCCAACATGACGGACGGAGGCGGCTGTTGGAGTTTGGCTGCTCTATTTTCTTGGAATACCACCGAATATTGAAATGCTACCTTGCATTGAGTGACATCAAATCGTGTGCAATTATATGGAGAATAACATTATATGTCTTGGCAGGACCAAAACAGTTAACTAAATCAAACAATTGAGATAAATCTACTGTGGTGATGACGACCCAGTGAATGCAGGACACAAATATGAAGCAAACTGTGAAACAGTGACACTCGGTAAGCTTTCCATAGCCTACCATATAATAATGTGTGTTATTTTACATATATGTGGTCTCGTAATTTTTTAAGCATGATGGGATTAGAGCAGGAAGATTATATATTAAGGCATTCATAATCGCATAAAAGGATCAGAGAGTTATTTACCCGGGGGCTGCACCGATTGTGTTTAATAATGTGCCGTCAGTGCAAAATATTTAGCTTCAATTCTGACAATATTCGTTATATTTACCAAATAAAGCAATATTACTGCTACATATGCACATCATTTACTTGTATAATAAAAATGTGAATATTGAAGAACCAGAAAGTATATGTAAAGAGCAAATATCCAGTGAATTTTTTTTGTATTGTGACGGGCTGTGTGGAGGGAGGCGTACGAGGGAGCGTGACATAGGTGTGCCTTTGTTGCTTGTCTGAGGCATATGGAGTCTCCCATCTGTCTATCGCGCATGTAAGAGGGAGGAGGGAGGTAGTGAAAGTGTAGGGAAGGGTGAGTGGACGTATTTCAGACAGGAGATAGGATGTAGGAGTGAAATTGGAGGGAAAATATGCAATAAAAAAGGAGGAGGAAAGGGGGGGGAGAAGAGGGAGGGGAGGTGAGACACATGTATGGGGAAGGCAGGAGGTGGTGGAAAAGAAACAAGCTACCTAATCACATATTGCTTCCATTTCACTGGCACCATGACATTTGTTTTTTTATGGGCTATCTTCCGGAAGGAACATTGCATTCGCCCAGTAGAACATTCCGGAAGGAATGTTGCCTTTCATAAGGGCACATGAATCGTTAATATGTGGCCAACTGTCCAAAGAGGTTGGAGAGCATCGGAAATTGGTTCAAGAACGTGAACATAAAATTGTAACATTGCAGGAGGAAGGGACTAAGTTAAAAGATTCCGTTGATTTTCAAGAAGAAGAGAGAGAGAGAGAGAGACCCAATCTGCAAAAATACCGTACTTACCCATATACAAATTCAATTTGTGCAATGTTTTGTGAGTTGAGGGCTGCTTTCTCTCGAAAAGACATGGATGGATATCAATAAGGCATCGCAAGCTCTTCATTGACAACCTAAAAGGATGCCTCGCCCCTCGTTTCTTTGACCCCCCTAATACGCCTAAAAGTATTGGTTAGGAACTTCGGTGGTATATACGATACTCACTCAAAGCAGTAGTTCCTGTCGACATAAGAGAATAGCATAGGAGTGCGTAAACACTCATATAATATTCCACCCCCAGCCCCCAGCCCAAAATGTCATTATATTTTTGTCTTTGTCTAAAATGCTTTCAATGTAGGAGAATAGCATAGGAGGGCATTAACACCTATATGACATCCCTAAACCCCTACCCCAACCCCGCAACCTAAAATCACCCATATAATGCTTTATCTTGAATTTGTTTTATACATTCCTTCTTGCAAGATAATACATCATGATCAAGAGGATATAACTGCTATCCCTAAAACACTCATCCATCATCCTTATCCCACCCACCCTTTTTCCTCCACCTTAACACAGTAAAACAATAATATAATCACCAAAATATCTCTCAACACACTGACATACTTATCACATATAGATTTTGTTTTATAGTGTACCATAAAATTCCTGCCTTACTTTCGTTTTCTCTATTAACTGCACTAGAAAACGCAGCCGATTTTGAATAACTATGGCATTTTTTCGTATTATATTATTTGATGATATCCAGCAATCATATATTGGCAACTTCCAAGTGTAACTACTCCATTGTATATTATTTCTCTGTTTCGTTCTCCTTTTGCGCAATATGGTGCAATTTTTCAATAGGGGCAAGCATTTGACAGGTACCACCAAGGATTTAATACAGAATTGTTTTCGATTTCCACGTATCCAACACCAAGCTATACCCTTTTCTGGTGTACGAAACACTAAAAACACAGACACTTTAATGTTAATAATGTTAGACAAAATATAAAGAAAACTCGGTGGAAACGTTGCATTCGCGGCAGTAACGTCGATCGTTTGTTGACATAGCACTCGAAGTTAGTAGGCTACTTCGCGCATCTAACTAATTTCCCAATATTGGCGGTTCAATAAAATTTTAGGCCGCGGAATGCAGTATGTGTTGAGGGGGTGCTTTGCCTCCCCTCACCCCTCACCCCTCACCTCCCATCATGAGACATAGACCGAACAGAAACAACATTTAAAGTTCCCATTCTTAGGGTCCGTGACCACTTTCACGTTCCCTCGCCCCTTTCTCTGTCTCATCTAGTAGGTAAAGTCTATAAGGGGAGGAGGATTCCTATTGTCATCATCATATATATTACCAGCAGAGGGCCAAAAAACAAAAGCAAACGTAGCTAACGTCAAGCATCATGTCAACAAACCAACGATCGGAAGAGGCGGTAAACTCCCAATTTTCGGCCCAAATGTGCTACTTTATTCTTGTCAAAAACCACAATAAAACGTTATTTAATCGTTTCTATTACTAGTATCAGACCAGAAAAGGGTGCAGGTTGTTGATGGAGGCATGGGAAATCTAAATTCAGTCTCTAATAAGTATGTGGTGGTACCTGTCAAATGCGTGCCCCTTTAGTAAAATTCAACCCACAATATATTTGGGACTATACATCAGCTGTTTAGCGCATTCAAATTGGCCTCTACGTGGATAATGTCCCTGAATCGACATATGTCTTGTCGATATGGCTCCACAAACCTATATAACTATTTTATTTATATGTTTCAGCACCTTGTATTATTCAATATGGGAAAGCCAACACAATAAGTTGTAGATGATGATTGTAGGATATGCCATAAGAAAATTGCGCAAACTTTGAATGATTCAATTTTTTTTTTATATAATATATTGAAAATCGCTGCCGCTCGCACGTGCGTACAGTGATGAATATTTCAACGAGTCTTACTAATGCAATTGGTATTTAGATGGTATAATGCAGAAACACAATTTATTATACAGGGTGAATCCCCTATTCACCCTGTTAAGGGTCAGCCTACCCTTAAGGTGGAAGCAAAAGGGTCGGAGGGGTAAGAATGTTACATGTGTGTTTTTAGGGATGCCAGAGAGCAGTTATATCCTCTTGAACATGAAGTACTATCTTGTAAGAAGGAATGTATAAAACAAATTCAAGATAAAACATTATATGGGTGATTTTAGGTTGGTGTGGGGTGGGGTAGTGGTTTAGGGATGTCATATGGGTGTTAATGCCCTCCTATGCTATGCTCCTATGTTGAAAGAGGCATTTTAGACACAAACAAAAATATAATGACATTTTGGGCTGGGGGGATGGGGGGTGGAATATTATATGAGTGTTTACGCACTCCTATGCTATTCTCTTATGTTGACAGGAACTACTGTTTGAGTGAGTATCGTAAATACCGAACCAATACTTTTAGGCGTATTAGGGGGGTCAAAGAAACGAGAGGTGAGGCATCCTTTTAGGTGCTCAATGAAGAGCTTGCCTTGCCTTATTGATATCCATCCATTTCTTGTCGAGAGAAAACAGCCCTCAACTCACAAAACATTGCATAAATGGAATTTGTATTTGAGTAAGTACGGTATGTTTGCAGATATGTTGCTGGTACAGAAAGGGTTAAACCAACAGTCCACCGCAACAGGAAGTGAGGGCCATGTTGTTGATTATCAAACACACTCATGTGAGGTGTTTGGGGACAGTAACTGGCAGGAGGGTGGCAGAGGGAAGAGAATAGGAAAAGGGCGAAGAATATATAATAAATGGTGGATACGAGTAACACAGAAGAAAGAAGAGGATGGAAAAGAGGAAATAGCCGATGGAGGGCAGCTAAAAACGAAGGAGCATGAGAGGGATGAGGAGAAATGGAGAATGTGGAATGTATGTATGTATATACTCAGGCACACATCCTATAGCTGTAGGTGGCCGACTCGAGACATACACCGAACAGAAACAACATATAAAGTTCCAATTCTTAGGGTCCGGGACCACTTTCACGTTCCCTCGCCCCTTTCTCTGTCTCATCTAGTTGGTGAAGTCTATAAGGGGAGGAGGATTCCTAGCTTCATGTCCCCAGAAGGTAAAGTAAGACGGTAAAAGAAACAAACAGAAACGGCTAAGGTTGGGTAGAGGATGTTAAACCTCACTCTGGATACGACCAGCCCTCACCCGTGGATTTTGGAATAAACATGAAAAATGAGAAAATGAAAGAGAAATGTTGATAGGCATTAAACGGCATTGTTGATTATCAAACGACTTTATGAGGGGGTGTTTGGGGACGGTGAAGCGAGGCAGCAAGAGGAAAAGGAAAAGGAAAATAATACATAAAGGAAAGCAAAACATCAGAAGGAAGAGGAATATACTATACAAAATAAGCAGTATAGGACAGGAAAGAAATAATGATACAAATTATGAGGGAGAATAAGAGATAAGGAGGAGGAAAAGAACAAATAAAGGACGAAAAATACAAAAGAATTATAAGAAGATGAAGCACATGACAAAAAGAAGTGACGGTCAGATGTTCGATCATAATAAAATCATGTGGGGTCTATGGGGACGATGACTGGCAGAGGGAAAACACGTAGACAGGAGAAACAGAAAAGGAAAAATGTATAGAAACTTGAAAATAATATACAGTGTCTATATAAGAGTTCTCAATGTATGCGTGTTATATATATATATATATATATATATACAGAGAATTTTCAATGTCCACGAGTAAAGAGAAGGATTCAGAGAAATAATTAAATAACCTTTAAACCATGTCAAGTGAGAGAGAGGTAGTGCACCACATCACCCAAGCTCTAACCCCAACCCCTAAGTCTGGCTGTGGTCGATCATTGGACTACATGCATACATTTTACACAGGTAGTGTTATGAAATACATTGTTAGATAATTCTATATGTAAAAAAGAGAAAATGAGATATATTACATCATTAATCCTTAGTGACACAATGGTAGCCAAAATGTATCTGGCAGTCAATGTAACCCCTGCCATGATTTCACTGCCGCATGCATCGAACATGCTTCAGTTTTTGTTTGGGGGTCCAAGAAGTGGGTAACAGGGAATGGGGGGGGGGGGTAAGGTCTGCATCTAATGGTAACCAAAAGTTAACTGGATAATGCCTGGTACCAAGTGAAGGGACTGACCAAGTCACACTAAAATTAACTCATTTATTCTCGAGATATTGTGCAAATATACAGACAGTCACATATACAAACAGAAACAGTGAAAGCGTAAACTAATGAAAGTTAATAATGCATATATATTGTTCCAAAGAATATATGAACCGGGAATAGTGTTATATTCCGTGCAATAGTATTACAGATTATTATTGACATATTATGTGTGGGGTCAAGTCTCCCACTATCCTCATTGTGGTCACCAAATGATATCCAAAACTGTTATGTGAATTCAGAGACTAACAATAACTAATTCCAGGAATATTGCGAATATCAAACAAACATTTCTCAGGGTGGTATTTGGTGTGTAATTAACTTTCATAAGTTAACGCTTTCACTGTTTCTGTTTGTATGTGTGACAGTCTGTATATTTGCACAATATATCGAAAATAAATAAGTTAATTTCAATGAGACTTGGTAAGTCCCTTCACTTTATACCAGTCATTATCCACTTAACATTTTGGTTACCGTTAGATGACGACTCCCCCCCCCCGTTACCCAATTCTTGGACCCCCAAACAAAAACTGAATGCATGTTCGATGCACTTGGCAGTGTTAGCACCGGGCAGGGGTTACATTGAATGCAAGATACATTTTGGCTACCATTGTGTCACTAAGGCTTAATGATGTAATATAGATCCTTTATTCTTTTTAAATTTAAAATAATCTAACAATGTATTTCATAGCACTACCTGTCTAAAATGTATGCATGTAACCCTATGGTCGGACACAGCTAGACTTAGGGGTTGGGGTTAGAGCTTGGGTCATGTGGTGCACTACCTATCTCTCCCTTGACATAGTTCAAAGGGTACTTAACTTGTTCTCTAAACCCTTCTTTTTACTCGTGGAAATTAAAAACTTTTAGTATATATATACAACACGCATACATTGAGAAGTCTTATATAGACACTGTATATTATTTTCAAGTTTCTATAAATTTGTCCTTTTCTGTTTCTCCTGTCTACGTGTTTTCCCTCTGCCAGTCATCGTCCCCATAGACCCAACATGATTTTATTATGATCGAACATCTGACCGTCACTTCTTTATGTCATGTGCTTCATCTTCTTATAATTCTTTGTATTTGTCGTCCTTTATTTGTTCTTTTCCTCCTCCTTATCTACTACTCTCCCCCATAATTTTTATAATTCTTTCTTTACTGTCATATCCTGCTTATTTTGATAGTATATTTCTCTTCCTTCTGATGTTTTGCTTCCACCTATGCTTTATTTTCCTTTTCCTTTTCCTCCTGCTCCTTCGCTTCACCGTCCCCAATAAAGTCGTTTAATAATCAACAATATGTTGTTTGATAATCAACAATATGGCTCTTATTCCCTGTTGTGGTGGGATATTGGTGTTCCGGGATCTTAACCCTTAACCAACGGCGCATGACATCTGTCGAGTTAAATAAATTTGGACTATGTGGCGGTGCACGACAGCTGTCGAGTGCCATTTTCAGCACGTAATGTTGCTGAGAGAGAGAGCTGAGCGGTGGGACGATCGTAGTAACCTTATGACCGCTCCCCACGACCACTGTGGACGTACTGAACTGTATTCCACCCTTCTCCCCCCTCTCTCACTCGCTACACAGGGAATTATGTACGGAAATTACCTTATTTTAGGTTTTTTGCACTCGTGTTGCATGATCGTTGCAAGAGAACTAGTGGTCGTACAAGGATGGTTCGGGTGTCATTGGAAAGCTCTGTTTACGCCCTTTCAGGAATAGATACTTGTTTTACGCTCTGGGTCTTGTTTATGCATGAAAATGAGCATGGAAACAACCCTATTTAGGGTAAACAAAAAAACGCTGGGCGGCACAGTGTAAAATACCCTACCACCCGCTCTTTGTGTGTTAAGGGAGCCCACCTCACTTTATTTCTCTTTCTCTCCCTCTCTCTTTGGTTTGTATCCATTCGGCCCCATTCAGCCTATTGTCTTAAGACGTTTATCCCCATCCAGGTGTCAATATTTTCCTGGCGGGCGGTAGCGAGCCAGCATATATATATTTTTTGTTTTGACACCAAGCTAAATTTGTACATTTTTCGAGAGTAAAATGTCTCCGGTAAAGCCGGATTTTTCAGTACAATGCTGGCTCGCTATCGCTCGCCAGGAAGAAATCGACACTTGGATGTGGATAAACGTGTTAAAACAGTTGGTTGAATGGGGCCGAATGGATACAAGCCAGAGAAAGAGAAAAAAGGGGAGAAAGATATAATCACAAGCCGGTTTCCCCCCTTAATGTGCTATCAAAATTTCTCTTTCCTTTTCGCATTTTTCATGTTTATTCCACATTCCACGGGTGAGGGCTGGTCCTATCCAGAGTGAGGTTTAACATCCTCTACCCAACCTTAGCCGTTTCTGTTTGTTTCTTTTACTGTCTTACTTTACCTTCTGGGGACATGAAGCTAGGAATCCTCCTCCCCTTATAGACTTCACCAACTAGATGAGACAGAGAAAGGGGCGAGGGAACGTGAAAGTGGTCCCGGACCCTAAGAATTGGAACTTTATATGTTATTTCTGTTCGGTCTATGTCTCGAGTCGGCCACCTAAAGCTATAGGATGTGTGCATGAGTATATACATACATACATACATTCCACATTCTCCAATTCTACTCATCCCTCTCATGCTCCTTCGTTTTTAGCTGCCCTCCATCAGCTATTTCCTCTTTTCCATCCTCTTCTTTCTTCTGTGATACTCGTATCCACCATGTTGTATATATTATATTTTTCTGTGTTACTGGTATCCACCATGTTCTATATATTCTTCTGTGTTACTGGTATCCACCATGTTCTATATATTCTTCTGTGTTACTCGTATCCACCATGTTGTATATATTCTTCTGTGTTACTCGTATCCACCATGTTCTATATATTCTTCTGTGTTACTCGTATCCACAATGTTGTATATATTCTTCTGTGTTACTGGTATCCACCATGTTGCATAAATTATATTCTTCTGTGTTACTCGTAACCACCATGTTGTATATATTCTTCTGTGTTACTCATATCCACCATGCTGTATATATTCTTCTGTGTTACTCGTATCCACCATGTTGTATATATTCTTCTGTGTTACTCGTATCCACCATGTTGTATATATTCTTCTGTGTTACTGGTATCCACCATGTTGTATATATTCTTCTGTGTTACTCATATCCTCCATGCTGTATATATTCTTCTGTGTTACCCGTATCCACCATGTTGTATATATTCTTCTGTGTTACTCGTATCCACCATGTTGTATATATTCTTCTGTGTTACTGGTATCCACCATGTTGTATATATTCTTCTGTGTTACTGGTATCCACCATGTTGTATATATTCTTCTGTGTTACTGGTATCCACCCTGTTGTATATATTCTTCTGTGTTACTGGTATCCACCATGTTGTATATATTCTTCTGTGTTACTCGTATCCACCATGTTGTATATATTCTTCTGTGTTACTCGTATCCACCATGTTGTATATATTCTTCTGTGTTACTCGTATCCACCATGTTGTATATATTCTTCTGTGTTACTGGTATCCGCCATGTTGTATATATTCTTCTGTGTTACTGGTATCCACCATGTTGTATATATTCTTCTGTGTTACTGGTATCCACCATGTTGTATATATTCTTCTGTGTTACTGGTATCCACCATGTTGTATATATTCTTCTGTGTTACTGGTATCCACCATGTTGTATATATTCTTCTGTGTTACTCGTATCCACCATGTTGTATATATTCTTCTGTGTTACTCGTATCCACCATGTTGTATATATTCTTCTGTGTTACTCGTATCCACCATGTTGTATATATTCTTCTGTGTTACTGGTATCCACCATGTTGTATATATTCTTCTGTGTTACTCGTATCCACCATGTTGTATATATTCTTCTGTGTTACTCGTATCCACCATGTTGTATATATTCTTCTGTGTTACTCGTATCCACCATGTTGTATATATTCTTCTGTGTTACTCGTATCCACCATGTTGTATATATTCTTCTGTGTTACTCGTATCCACCATGTTGTATATATTCTTCTGTGTTACTCGTATCCACCATGTTGTATATATTCTTCTGTGTTACTCGTATCCACCATGTTGTATATATTCTTCTGTGTTACTCGTATCCACCATGTTGTATATATTCTTCTGTGTTACTCGTATCCACCATGTTGTATATATTCTTCTGTGTTACTCGTATCCACCATGTTGTATATATTCTTCTGTGTTACTCGTATCCACCATGTTCTATATATTCTTCTGTGTTACTCGTATCCACCATGTTGTATATATTCTTCTGTGTTACTTGTATCCACCATGTTGTATAATTATATTCTTCTGTGTTACTCGTATCCACCATGTTTTTTTTTGTTTTTTTTTTTTTAAGAGACAATGAACGGAGGAAGGAAAAACACAGATAAAACAAAAAGGTCCATGTGCCTAAAGGCATCCTCCATTCATAAAATGTTTGTAACAACTGGATTTAAACATTTGTAGATTGTAAGTTTGTGGAAAGCAATTCGAGGGAAGTGAATTCCAAAGAGTAGTAGCTCTGGGGATAAATGAATTCTGATTAGCAGAAGTTCTGTATTGTGGAGGAGAAAGTGTAAATTCATGGGTGCTCTCAGCTGCCCTAGTTCTACGGGGAAAGATGTGGAGAGGCGGCACAATTGAAGCAAGTTCCTCAGAACAATTGCTGTGAAAATATCTGTAAAATAATGCAAGGGATGCAATGTTTCTTCGTATGGATAATGTAGGATAATGTTGTATATATTCTTCTGTGTTACTCGTATCCACCATGTTGTATATATTCTTCTGTGTTACTCGTATCCACCATGTTGTATATATTCTTCTGTGTTACTCGTATCCACCATGTTGTATATATTCTTCTGTGTTACTCGTATCCACCATGTTGTATATTCTTCTGTGTTACTCGTATCCACCATGTTGTATATATTCTTCTGTGTTACTCGTATCCACCATGTTGTATATATTCTTCTGTGTTACTCGTATCCATCATGTTGTATATATTCTTCGCCCCTTTCCTATTCTCTTCCCTCTGCCACCCTCTGCCTGTTACCGTCCCCAAACACCTCACATGAGTGTGTTTGATTATCAACAACATGACCCTCACTTCCTGTTGCGGTTGACTGTTGGTTTAACCCTTTCTGTACCAGCGACATCTTTATCAACTACGTTTAGATAATTATATGAAGCTTAGGTAGGATATAAAGTTGCCAAAAAGATTAATTGAAATAGTCTGTAGCTTTTTATGGGTAGAAGTCCTTCCTAAGCTGAACAAAATTGTGCAATAGTAGCCAGAATATAATTAAAAAAGACGTCGCTGGAACAAAAAGATTAAGGTCCTCATTACCTGACAGTCTAGTGATTTAGTTTGTATTTCCTTTTATCTTCCTCTGTTTTTCGTGTGTATTCCTCCCGTTTTAGTATCTCCTTTCAACCTCTCATCCGGTTCCTCCTATTCCCCAAGTGCCATTTAATTCTCCTTACCTTTGGATACCTTTGGATGTGTTCGCCGCTCCTCTAGCGGCACCAAGGAGCGCAACGCCCCTCGTTATGGGTGGTGATTTGGTGCAGTAGACTGTTTGAAGCGACAGCTCGCTCCCTTGCGAGGATGGGCTCGTCTGGCACTTTTTGCAGTTCGACATCTAGGGCTCTCTTGAAGTAGTCTAACGAGATGTCCCTCATGTCTCTTACACCGTGGGAGTTTGTTGAAGAGACGTGGGCCTCTGTGTGATAACCAGCCCTCTCGCAGAGAGCCCATAGCACCCCTGTTATTCATCCGGGGGATTTCGCATTCCCAGCCACTCCTATCACTGAATTTCATGACTATCGGAGTATGTAGGTTTGGTACTAAACCCTCTGCGATTTTCCATGTGTATATTATTAGGTAACGTTCTCTTCTACGTTCCAGTGAGTACAGATTCAATGCTCTTAAACGCTCCCAATAGTGTAGATGTTTTATCGAACTTATATGCGAAGTAAAATTTCTTTGTACACTCTCTACGTCATTTATTTCACCTGCTTTGTATGGGGATGTTAATACGCTACAGTATTCAAGCCGCGGTAGCACTAGAGATTTGAAGAGCGTTATCATAGGCAATTCACCGCGTGTTTTAAAAGTACGCAGAATCCAACCCGTTAGACGTTTCGCAGCCGCAACTTTGACCTGGTTATGTACTTTGAAACCCATATTTTCAGACATTAATATCCCAAGGTCTTTCACACTGTCTTTCCGTTCTATTATGTGGTTAGATTCTGTTAAGTAATTTGTAATTTCTTTAACACCATTATTATCTCTGTACCGTATTAATTGGAATTTTTCCTCATTGAATTGCATGTTGTTTTCCCTGGTCCACTGGAACACTACATTCATGTCTTCCTGCAGTCGGCCCGTGTCCTCTTGTGTGTTTACTATCTTGCTTAATTGTGTGTCATCAGTAAAAGACGACACCGTACTGTGTCTGGTGTTGGTATCTATGTCGTAAATTAGTATGAGGAACAGAAGGGGCGCTAGCACTGCTCCTTGGGGCACTGAGCTTTTGACATCCGAAGGCTCAGAAGTGACTTGGTTTACTGCTACCGATTGTTTTCGGTTTACGAGGAAATTGTATATCCACCGTCCGATTTTCCCAGTTATACCTTTTGCTTTCAGTTTGTGGGCTATTATACCATGGTCACATTTATCAAATGCATTAGCAAAATCGGTGTAAATGACATCCACGTTTTTCTTTTCTTCTAGCGCTTTAAGAATTTTGTCATAGTGTTCCAAAAGTTGTGAGAGACATGATCTTCCCGCTCTGAACCCATGTTGACCGGTGTTGTGTAGTTCATTTGCCTCCATGAATGTTGAAATTTTGCTTCGCAGGACTCGCTCGAAAACTTTAATGATGTGAGAGGTTAGAGCTACCGGGCGGTAGTTTTTTGGTAGTGCTTTACTCCCTCCTTTATGCAGTGGGGCAATTATTGCGTTTTTCAAGCTATCTGGTATGTCACCAGTGTCTAGACTCCTTCTCCACATTATAGCCAGGGGTTTTGAGAGGTTTTCCTTACATTTTTTCATTAGGATCGAAATCCATGAGTCCGGGCCTGGTGCCGAGTGGGATGGCATGTTGGAAATGGCCTCTTCTATGTCTTTTGGACCGAAATCAATATCCAGCATCTGAGGGGTTTCCGTGGGGGAGGTTTCCATGAAAAATATATTTTGGTCTCTGATGACTTTTGTTTCATCAGGCTCACTGAATGCCATTTCATACTGCCTGCTTAAGAGTTCGCTCATTTCCTTTTTGTCCCCTGTGAAACAGCCGTCCCCTTTGCTCAGTGGGCCGATGTTTGATGTTGTTTTAGCCTTTTGTTTGGCGTATGAAAAGAAGTATTTGGAATTTTCCTTTATACCTGCAATAGCTTTCCTCTCCTCTTCCATATGTTGTAGTTCATATGATATTCTTAGCCTTTGTTCAATTTCCACAATTTCTCCATGTATTTCGACCTTTTGCCTATCCTGTAGATTTTGATGTGTGCGTCTTTGTGCGAGTAATTTTCTTCTTCTGTACAGCCTCCTCCTTTCCCGATCTTGTTTGCTTCTTCGTTTTGTTTGTCTTGCAGGTATATGGTGGCTACAGATTTGGGTCATGGTTTATGTTATTAAGACTAGACATTCTGCTGGTGTCAGGTTATCCATTAAATCTTCCCAGTCTATTTCCTCCATTTCTTGATTTACCTCTTCCCACCTAATGTTTTTTTTATTGAAGTTAAATCTTCTTATTCTCCTCTCTTATCCTCCACGCTCTGTTTCCTGTTCTTACTTTATTTTCCGCCTGTTTCTGGCTATCAGTCATGTCCCAAATTGACCCCACATGACATTGTCTGATAATCAACAATGGTGTTAGGGCCATAATACCTATAAATATGTCATTTTCATTGTTCTATTAGTCTTGTTTATTCCCTATTCTCCCTATCTACTTTATTCTTCTCATCCCTTCTCCCCTTTCTTTCAAACTCTCCTCAATCGGTTATTTCCTCATTTTCATCTCTTCTTTCTACTTCTTTTCTAGTATCCCCCATTTTGCACATAATTTTATTTTAATTTTCCTATTCTCCTCCCGCCCTACTAGTCATTGTCCCCATAGACCTCCCATAAAGTTGTTTGATGATCACCAGTGTCACCCTCACTCCCCGTTGTGATGTGCAAGTGGTAGGGAGAGGTCTTCAATACGCACAACTAGACTCTCTCTCTCTCTCTCTGTCTCTCTCTCTCTCTCTGATGACACGAAGATAGGTAATGCAATAATTTCCTAAAGTGATAGAATAAACCTACAAGCGGATTTAAATGAACTCACGGAATGGTCGGAGAAGTGGAAAATGCCGTTTAATGTAAACAAATGTCCAATACTGTAAATAGGTTCCATAAACAATAAATATGAATACTAAATGGATTAAGAAAAGATAACAAATGTAACACAGATAAAAAACCTAGGAATGCTGATAAACGAAAACTTAAAATCTTCCAATCAATGCACAGCGACCACAAATAAACCTAACATAGCACTAGGTTTCATCAGAAGAAATATTCACTATCACAGCAAAGACATAGGTTTGCCCTTATACACAATTATGGTGACACCGCACCTTGAATACGCTGTGCAGTTTTGGTCACCCCACCTCATAAAGGATGTTACAATATTGGAATCTGTGCAAATGCGAGCCACTAAACTAATACCTTCATTAAGAAATAATCCATATGATGAATGACTAAAAGAACTTTATCTGTTTTCACTTAAGACACGAAGGATGATAGGTCAATTGATAGAAGGATGTCTAAAAGGATTCAGTAACATCAACCAAGATAAGGTATTAAAAAATGACGAAAGCAAAAAGAGGAAATAGTCTAAAATGATTAGGTAGGAGAGCGAATCTAGATACAACAAAATATTTCTTCACTCACAGTATAATTGATGAATGGAACAAACTCCCTAATAAAGTAATAGACAGCTCCTCTATAGATACATTTAAGACAAATCTAGACTCATACCACAGAGAAATTGGTATGGAATAGGCAGTAATTATAAAAAGGTACACAAAAAGTACAAAATAAAACAAACGAAGAATAATACTAATAATAACAATAATAATAATGATACTATTACTACTACTAATACTAATACTACTACTACTACTAGTGATAATAATAATAATAATTATTATATTAATAAAAATAATCATTAAAAGTGTACAAACTGCTAAGGGTGACGGGTTGCATGAATCAAATTAACCCCAACATTTTGTTTTGTTTTTTCCAACCTTTTCTGTAAATTCCTTCTGGGGATATCGAAGCCATGCAAGGTTAATTCAAGGTTAATGAAGGAAGCTAAGAATGAGCTCTCCAAACCACTGACATTACTATTCAATAAATCCTTGCAGTCTGGAACTATGCCTGATCAGTGGAAGCTAGCCAACGTAACACCGATATTTAAAAAAGGCAGCAAATCCCTACCCAGTAACTATCGTCCAATTAGCTTAACCTCAGTTGTATGTAAAATGCTAGAAACGGTCATACGAGACAGACTCGTAAATCACTTAGAGGAAAATAACATACTTAAAGATACTCAACACGGCTTTCGTAAAAAACGTTCCTGTTTAACAAACCTCTTAGACTTCTTCCACGATATCCTCAACCTCTACGATGAGAGTAAAGCTGTAGATATTATATACCTTGATTTTCAAAAGGCCTTTGACAAACTTCCCCACAAACGTTTACTGCTAAAACTAAAAGCGCATGGAATACAAGACGGTGTGTTGAAATGGATAGAAAATTGGCTCAGCAACAGAAAGCAAAGGGTAGTCATAAACGGTAAGGCATCTAAATGGACCAATGTAAGTAGCGGGGTACCCCAGGGATCGGTACTAGGACCAATTCTCTTTCTAATTTACATCAACGACATAGATGAGGGTCTCACCTGCACAATCTCAAAATTTGCTGACGATACAAAAATTGCAAATAGCGTACTCTCAAAAGAACAAGTTGACGATATGCAACACAATCTAGATAAATGTCATGTTGGGCCCAAATTTGGCAAATGAGTTTCAATGCGGATAAATGTAAAGTACTACATGTCGGATACCTAAATGAGAAAGCAAACTATTCGATGAATGGCACTCAGCTTAAGAATGTAAACAGAGAAACTGATCTGGGAGTAACAATATAGAGTAACCTAAAACCGAGTCAACAATGTTCAGAAGTTGTTAAGAAGGCAAACAAAATAATTGGCTTTATAGGCAGGTCATTTGAGCATAAATCCAAAGAAGTTATCCTAACCCTTTACAATTCCTTAGTCCGCCCTCTTCTGGAATACTGCGTTCAATCCTGGTGCCCTTATTACCAAAAAGATATAAACAAGCTAGAACGAGTTCAACGTAGAGTTACCAAAATGATACCTAGCCTAAAGAACAAACCATACGAAGAGCGTCTTAGAGAATTAAATCTATTTCCTTTAACCCAGCGCAGATTAAGAGGCGACTTAATTCAAGTGTTCAAAATCATCAAAGGCATCGACAATATGAACTGTAGTAAGTACTTCACTATCGACCAATCTAATTACACGCGGGGAAACGGTTGCAAAATTATTGGTAAATCTTTTAACTCGCACGAATCTAAGAATTTCTTCTTCAATCGGGTTGTCAACTTGTGGAATGGGCTTCCCCGAGACGTTATAGACTGCAGCACCGTTGATTCATGTAAATTCCGCCTAGACAAATATCTCGCATCAAACCCGCGACTGACTGCATTTGTAAATGAATAACTTTATCCTCCCCTCAGTTACTAACCCATATGTCCCCTACTAACTTCCTAGTCCTGCAGGGCAGTAGTTCCCTTTCCAATGTTCCCTTACCCACTCTAAACCACTGTTTGGACACTTGATCCTCAGTGTTTTGGAGGACAAGCAACCTAGAAGGGTCACTAGACCTGTTGTTGCTTGATTTCCTTTGTACTTTGTACTTCCAACTTTTTCAAGTACGGCAATTGACGGAGGGAACGGAGGATAGGGTAAAGCCTTCTTCTTTTCTATCATTTCCTTCAACTTTCCTTTTTTATCGGGTATGCCATCTCTACTAGAATTAAGTCCTAACCACCTCGTTTGGATCGTAAGGTCTGTGTGGCCATATCTATGCACACATATGTAAATCTCTCTCTCTCTCTCTCTCTCTCTCTGCGTGTGTGTGTGTGTGTGTTTGTGTATTCATCCTTACCCAACAACCCTACCATAAAGTTGTTTGATGATCAACACAGTGGGCCTCGCTCTCTGTTGTGGTGGGATGGTGTTAGAGGTGGTCATCAATACCTTCTTCTATATCATTTTCGTTTGCTCTTATATTCTATAGAATCGATCATTTGGGCATGCGTATACGCATGTGTGTGTGTGTGTGTAAGGTGTTCTGTGTACGTGTGTATGACTGTGTGCGCGCGTGCTTTCTTTTGTTTGTGTTCCTCTGTGTGTGTTTTTAGCCTGCGTTTGACCTTTAACAGTGTTTGTTTTAAATTGTAGCTCCGCTCTGTTGCTTAAAGGTATTGTTTGTGTTTGTTCCCCTTCCTGTCAGACTTATTTCCAGTGCTCCTTTGGTATCCCCTTATTTTATATTTCCAAAGTTAAGCCGGTGTTACACGAATAAGTTTATCGGCGAAAAGTAACACATTTTCGTATCCGCTACAGGTTATCCTGTTAGTTTCTAAGTATTTACAATAATTATTCATTCTTGTATGGTGCAAGGCTATTCACGATCATGACCCGTATTCGTACACAAACCAGCCCATTAGCGATGGTAATTACTATAGTTTACCGTATTCTATTGCATCCATAATATACAGTACTTTAGTTGATTTTCTTGCAATGAGAAGTACTGAATAATTAATCATTGCCATTACATCAACTTGCGTATAATTTTGACTACACTCTAGTTATTTCCACCGACATTGATATTTTTGTTTTGTATGAAAGAGACAAAAGGCAAAGCTACCTGTAGTAAGTGTCCCACCCTAAAGTTGAAGAAATGATAAAGAGTCAAATTCAAGGTACGTTAGACTAAAAATGTCTGGACACACAGAGTTTGGAGCAGTCTAACCCATAGGATGAGGGACGGACATAATGAGGGAGAAAGCTCCAGAGTTTACTTGTTGAGTGGAAGAAAGACTGGGAAAATCGGTTCATTCTTGGGTTAGAGAGTTGGACAGAATATGGATAGGAATGTGTTGAAAGGCAGTTGTCACTCACTTTCCGCAAGAGATGTGAGATGTGAAGAACACTGGTTAGAAGAGTGAGAGTTGCAACCTTGGGGTGTATAGAGAGAGACTGTTGATAATTAGTAAGAGGTGAGCTGAGGAGACATATAGTACTATTGACCCTACCCTATGAGTGAAACCTCCCCACACATGAGAACAGTACGCGATACATGGGAGCACTGTGCCCATATATATATATATATAGTAGATGTGTGTGTGTGTGTACGTAAAAAAATGTCTGCCATTAAATTCCGCCCTCCAAATTCCGGAATAATTATACGCCCGCCATTAGTGCCCATGTACTTGTCTACTCCATGCCATAAAACACACAGAATATTTATGGCCCCTGATGGTATTATTTGGAACCTCGTTATGTTTAGCGTTTAAGGGGAGACGGTCGTTTTTCTGGTCCTCTTTCTCCCTCGTGTTTAGTCCCGTTATTTTGTTTTTTTTATTTTAGACGTTCGGCCCATTTGCTTGTCGATCTTAAGACCTTTCGTCCCATTGCGTTATACATTTTAGACCTATCGTGCCATTTAGGTGTCGATGTTCTGGCAAGCGGTAGCTACCCTGTGATTGTAAGAGAACCGGCCTTTGGCCTGGAAAATTTTCTACCGAAAAATGTACAAGTTTATCTTGAGGGGGGGGGGGGGTTCTAGGGGATGTTTTTCTAAGTTTGAGGAATGTCTAGAGGAATGTGTACAGGCCAAACTAGCAGTCAGTGTCCCCTTAAGTCCCTTTTAGTTAATTCGACGCTTCATTATTGTATGTTGGTGTTCTTGTTGGTGGTGATGTTGTTGATGGTGGTTGTGGTGGTGGCGATGTTGTTGTTAGTAAAAAGGAAATCAAGCAACAGCAGGTCTAGTGACCCCTCTAGGCTGCTTGTCCTCCAAAACACTGAGAATCAAGTGTCCAAACAGTGGTTTAGAGTGGATAAGGGAAAACTGGAAAGGGAACTACTGCCCAGGAACTAATATTACGTGGCAGGATTAGGAAGTTAGTAAGGGACAGATGGGTTAGTAACTAACCCTGACGATGGCATTGTTGTTGTTGTTGTTAGTGCTGGTGTTGTTGCTGTAGTTGTTGATGATTGGTGGTATTGTCAATAGTTGTGCATTTTGTGATATTTCTGTTTCATGTATTGCAATCAGATTTATATTGACACTACCTGTAGATATTAAAACAACAAATTATAATAATAATATATTGAAATTATAAATAGTTACCCTAATACAAGGCAGTGACGTCTCTCATTCCTATGAGTTAAATAATATGTATATTATATAAAACCTGTATCACCAGAAAATTGTATTCAGTTTAGAAAGTGTCTCACAGTTCTAACTAATAATCATTCTTCCTGTTTGTAGGTGAGGCCTTAACCCTTTCAGTGCGGTGCTTTCTAAAGTGAAGAATACACCCAGGCGGTCATTTTCCCACTAATTCCGCACAATATACATCGCCCTAGCGCCATATTCGTACCACTGAGCAAATTGAAAGGAGCTTCAATGAAAAAATTGGGTCGAATTCTCCTTATAACAGTCACCATCTTCTCCCTAACTCATCACACCAACCAGGGAAGTCAATCAATTTAGTGCGTGTTTCATCGCTGGCTAGCCGATCTCCCATTTTCACTCGCAAGCGAAAATATACGGTTTTCTCCTTCACTTCCACTTGCGATAACTATATTATATATACAATATAATATCATGTTTTTCGTTGAGAAGACACTATTGGTTGTTGAAATGAAGATTAAATGAACCTCATAATTGTACCTGGTAGATGGCACAATTACATGAGGAATTGGCCCCTTTTGTTGTTGATTTTCAGCTTCTAAAACACCTCTTCAATGTACACATAACCTCCCTCAATCAACGCACTTAATACATCGGACACAATGATTGGGTTAATCTGCAGCTGGTGTCGTGGATGTGGTGAGTGTGAAAACTATGTAATTTCATCATTATTTATAATTATTATTATTATTATTATTTGTATTATTAGGGGTTCGAAGCCCTGCGGGAAACCCCTATTGAAATTATAAAATTTTCTTATTCTTCCATATTATTTTTCCACGCCGGTTTTTAGGCATTAACTCCAGAACCACTTTTGGGTTTGGGATCAAACTTTCAAACAAGGTGCGTTTAGTATTGGGCAACTTTTGATATGCTAAACATCCGAAATGGAGGCCAAACAGGTTCGTGGCAGCCAATTTCCTGAAAAATTTGAAACCTAAATACCGTTTCTCCCACTTATAGGAAATGATTGGGCTTTGGCACATAGACTCCACTACTAATGCTCCGCAAATGTTATGAAAAAGGTTTTGCTTTGCACGTGGGTTTTTTTTCTCGGCAATCTTGAAAAACATCAAAAACACTTCAAATCCACATCTTGAAAACTACGTGGATGATCAAAGCCATGTTTGCGTAGTTGGGTGAGGCTCGCAATTCCGAACGTTTTGGTACCAAAAGAATAGAAATTGGTAGAATAGTTTGGCCGCAGCATTGAAAACTGTCTATTCATAAATTACTTTAAAACCGTATTAGGTACCCACACAACGTTTTCAGTCTTCGGTCTATAGGCTTCCCCCATCCCCTAGTTTCGCTTAAAAATAGTTATAATAATCATTCAGATCCATACATTTTTTTAATTTAACTCTCTCAAAATAGTTAAGAGTCCCTACGAATTCCAACATTTATTTAACTAACCTACCTATACATACATACCCTACCAAATTATAATGATAATTCAAATTTATTGTTGGTGAATAGCAGAGTATTGGCTAAGGTTTTTAAAAAATCCTCCCTTTGCCAAATGCTTGGTTTAATAACAAAGTTCTAGACCTTTAAAGTTTTGACAATTGCCTGTGTGACTCGTATTTTAACCCTCCTCCCTAAACCCTAACTTAAGTGTTACCACAAAATACCGCTAGATCCGTTCTCAAAAGTCGCTAGCATGTTGCTACATAGTCAAACATTGCTAGAATAATGCCACAATCTCTAAAGAGTTTTGGTTTGTTTGTTTTGCAAGTTTTATAATGTAATATGACTAGAATGTCTGAAATGTTCATATTATCCCTAGTAAATGTCTCTAGATATAAACAAAATAGCTGCTAGATTGAAGTCAATACCTCTTACAACTAGCGGAAAGGTAGCAAAACTGGCAACACTGTAAAGTCATCCTCCTATAACAGAATCTTGGCTCAATACAGAAGATAGAGACTTTTTAGCAGAGTATTCACTTCCTGGTTATGTAATGTTTGAGAAAAGCCGAATAAATCGAAATGGAGGTGGCGTTTTACTTTATATCAAAGAAAGTCTTAACCCTACCCTCTTGTCAAAACCTCAAATTGTGAACGTCGACACATCTTTTGTGCTAATAAAGAATAATAAAGGTACAAAAATAATACTTGCGTTAATATACAGACCTCCAGCTCAATCAGTGCAAACTGACCGAGAAATTTACGAACAAATTGCAGATGTAAGTAACTCACAAGATACTGTAATTTTGGGCGACTTTAATTTACCTGTGACCAAGTGGGGCGATACTCTTACTTCACACTCCGGACATGACTTGTATACGAACTTGCAAGAGAGTTCGCTTTATCAATTTGTTCGAACGCCGACCCGTAGTAATAACGTTCTTGACATTGTACTTGCAACAAAAGAAGAATTGATAAAGAATTTGAATGTTGGTGATGAATTCAGTAACAGCGACCATCGTACGATAACTTTCACTTTAAAGTTTACTAGTAACGAACCAAATAGTAGCATCGAAAAAGTCCCTAATTTCAAGAAAGCAAACTTCCATAAACTTAGAGCTATGTTTAAAGAAACTGACTGGAGCTTTTTCATTAACAATAACAACATAAATACATCTTGAAGTTATTCGAAACCACTTACCTAAAAGCAGTGCAAGACTGCAGACCATCGAAAATACGGCATCCAGGCCATAATAATAAGCCCAAATGGTGGAATAAAGATATTTCAAACTGCCTGCTTGCTAAAAAATTTGCTAATGATAGATTAAAATCCTCACAAAATGACGAAGAACGGGTGAAATTTGTAGAGCTACGACGCAAAGCCAAAAAGTTAATTAAGCAAAGTAAAAAGAGCTTAGAGTTACATATTGCGAATCAAAGTAAAACAAGCCCGAAAGAATTCTATAGTTATATCAGAAAGAAAAAAGTAGTTACTTCAACTGTTGGACCGTTAGTCGATGACAATGGAGAATACACCAAAGACGAAGTACAAATGAGTAATGCCCTCAATACCTTCTTTGCATCAGTTTTTACAACAGAAGACCTCAGTGATATCCCTACACCATCGCCGATTCAGATTGATAATTCAGATGTTCTAAGCAATATCACCGTTACAGAGAGAGAAGTATTGAATTGTTTAGATAAACTCAAGATAAATAAAATGCCTGGACCTGATACAATCTCGCCTAGAGTTCTAAAGGAAGCTAAGGATGAGCTCTCCAAACCACTGACTTTACTATTCAATAAATCCGTGCAGTCTGGAACTATGCCTGATCAGTGGAAGCTAGCCAACGTAACACCGATATTCAAAAAAGGCAGCAAATCCCTACCCAGTAACTATCGTCCAATTAGCTTAACCTCAGTTGTATGTAAAATGCTAGAAACGGTCATACGAGACAGACTCGTAAATCACTTAGAGGAAAATAACATACTTAAAGATACTCAACACGGCTTTCCTAAAAAACGTTCCTGTTTAACAAACCTCTTAGACTTCTTCCACAATATCCTCAACCTCTACGATGAGAGTAAAGCTGTAGATATTATATACCTTGATTTTTAAAAGGCCTTTGACAAAGTTTCCCACAAACGTTTACTGCTAAAACTAAAAGCGCATGGAATACAAGACGGTGTGTTGAAATGGATAGAAAATTGGCTCAGCAACAGAAAGCAAAGAGTAGTCATAAACGGTAAGGCATCTAAATGGACCAATGTAAGTAGCGGGGTACCCCAGGGATCGGTACTAGGACCAATTATCTTTCTAATTTACATCAACGACATAGATGAGGGTCTCACCTGTACAATCTCAAAATTTGCTGACGATACGAAAATTGCAAATAGCGTACTCTCGAAAGAACAAGTTAACGATATGCAACACAATCTAGATAAATTGTCATGTTGGGCCCAAATTTGGCAAATGAGTTTCAATGCGGATAAATGTAAAGTACTACATATCGGATACCTAAATGAGAAAGCAAACTATTCGATGAATGGCACTCAGCTTAAGAATGTAAACAGAGAAACCGATCTGGGAGTAACAATATCGAGTAACCTAAAACCGAGTCAACAATGTTCAGAAGTTGTTAAGAAGGCAAACAAAATAATTGGCTTTATAGGCAGGTCATTTGAGCATAAATCCAAAGAAGTTATCCTAACCCTTTACAGTTCCTTAGTCCGCCCTCTTCTGGAATACTGCGTTCAATCCTGGTGCCCTTATTACCAAAAAGATATAAACAAGCTAGAACGAGTTCAACGTAGAGTTACCAAAATGATACCTAGCCTAAAGAACAAACCATACGAAGAGCGTCTTAGAGAATTAAATCTATTTCCTTTAACCCAGTGCAGATTAAGAGGTGACTTAATTCAAGTGTTTCAAAATCATCAAAGGCATCGACAATATGAACTGTAGTAAGTACTTCACTATCGACCAATCTAATTACACGCGGGGAAACGGTTTCAAAATTATTGGTAAATCTTTTAACTCGCACGAATCTAAGAATTTCTTCTTCAATCGAGTTGTCAACTTGTGCAATGGGCTTCCCCGAAACGTTATAGACTGCATCACCGTTGATTCATTTAAACTCCGCCTAGACAAATATCTCGCATCAAACCCGCGACTGATTGCGTTTGTAAATGAATAACTTTATTTTATCCCCCCCTCAGTTACTAACCCATATGTCCTCTGCTAACTTCCATGGACATTAGTTCCAGGGCAGTAATTCCCTTTCCAATGTTCCCTTACCCACTCTAAACCACTGTTTGGACACTTGATCCTCAGTGTTTTGGAGGACAAGCAACCTAGAAGGGTCACTAGATCTGTTGTTGCTTGATTTTCTTTGTACTCCTCCTCCCACTCCCCAGACTCACCTATCCTCATGCGTGCGCAGTTCGAGAGAGAGAGTTACTGTATCGCCAGATCCGTTCTAACTTCCACAATAGAGTATAACCCTGGACAAACAAAATTATAGCACTAAATCATACAAAGATCCCCACAAAAAATATAGGAAAATGGTATATTAACCCCTCTTTGGCGGTGCCCGCCTTAAGTCGGTTAGAGAGCCAAGGCCTAAAAAGCGGGGCACGCCTTATGTTGTACGCGATTTTTAGCACATATTCGGCTCTGAGAGAGAGTCCGAGCGGTGGGAGGAGCGCGGGTGGGCTCTGACCGTTCGGCACGGACCCAGTCCCGCCACTGACGGTTACATCATATCCCACCATATCCCTGGTCCTGCAATACAGGGTAAAAACTGACGAAATTACTGTATTATAGGGATTTTCCCTTCTAGTTGCACGATCGTTGCAAGATAATCCTTTGTCGTACATGGATGGTTCAGGTGTCATTGGAAAGCTCAATTATCGTCCTTTCACGGATATATACTTGTATTATGCTCTGGCTCTTCTTTATGCATGAAAAAGAGCATGGAATGAAGCTCGTTTAGGGTAAAACTACCCGCTTGGCAAGTAGTAGCGTTACAAAACTAGCCGCTCGTTGAGTGTTAATGCCGTCAATATTTAAAATTATGCAAAACAGTTAAATCCATTATGATATATGATATATGACAATGCATCTTATATTCAACTCATGATATAAAATACTTCCCGTTGTCACAGACGAAAATAAAGACCACCACTGGACTGTCAGTAACAATGCAAGTACTATGAAAGAAAGAACAACATTCTCTGATAACTGTAGCCCACTTCACCGCCCTGGCGAGCGCTAGCGGCTACCGGGAGGCGATTCTGCCAACGCTGGTAGGCGTCACACCGGGCGAGAGGGAGAGCAAGTAGGTTGCAGTGTGTGGACCCGGTGAGCTCTGAGGGGTGAGTGACCCCTGGAGTCCGCGCGCGGCTGCCTTTATACTCTGGCCTCCCGCTCTCGCGCGCTCTGATTGGCTGGTGGCTTTGCCCGGCTGTACGTTCGCACTGACTTTTTGCTTCCTTCATCTCCTCTCTCTTCTCTTCATAGTAAGCTCCAGGAAGTTGATTATAACCCTCTTTTGGTGGTTTACGGGAGTACAGGGCTGGCACCAAGGTATTACTCAAAGGATAATCAGAAGGAGTTCTTCGAGCAAAGACAGAGAGTAACTTCTGAGGGGGAGTAGGAAGTCCAGCTTCGCGCTCCGATAATGGAGGCCACTGATTGGCTGGTGGGCAGGGCCTGGCATGTTGCAGCTGTGACCTAACAAAATCAGCTGGCTTTGCAAGTAAGAAAAAGGGAGCGCGGTGATTGGCGGAAGGGGTTTCTACTTTAATACCCCCTACTGAATTTAGGCGAGCTCCTGATCGCCGCAATACTGTTCCCCTAAAATTTATGCCCTCCGGCTGCCACTCCACCAGTCCACTATGCTCACAGAGACATTTATGTAACTGGAGTGCAGGATTCTGATTTCCCACAATAGGTTTGGCTATTAAAAACTCCCCTGGCTGGCGGAGAAACTGCTTGAGAGCTCGAGTGGTATTAATTCTTTGCCCTTGCCCGTCGACTATTGCTACCAGTCGACGGAGTCGGTATTGAGGGTCAGAGGGCAGAGGCATGGTGCCTTCCAACTGACAGGCACATGCCCCGGGTGTCCTATTTATAGCCTCGTCCGGGTACCTGATTGGTGGGCAGCTAATCCTACCACTACGAGTGAGAGTTTCGGTGGGACCCGTAAACTTGGTTGCCCTCGCGGGAGTCTTCTCCGGAACGTTAAGCAAAGGAGTTTCTTTGGATTCTTTCACTTTAGCTGTGGGAGAACCGTTTATCCGGTTACCGTCAAAAGATACGCCTCGCGGTTCTAGCTCGTGTCGAGGACACTCTTCCTCACTACTTAAAGTCCTGTTTAAATCTCTCGGGGAAACTGAAACTTCGCTGTCTGGGACCGTAGACTTTCCCTCCTCAGTAAGCTCATAAAAATAGTCTTCATCACTAGATACGATCTCTTCGCTTCCTAGTTCTCCTTCTGACTCAACCTCAGGAAGACCCTCTCGATTCTTTTGACTAAGTGACCACCAAAGTGGAGAGTCTTCTAGGTAGTCTCGAGTCGGAGTAGGACCTCTAACGTTGGGTCAAGCCGAGGAAGTATCAGGGTCGTTGACCCTGGATTCCGTTTCCTCTTCGCTCGCTTCCTCGCTACTCCACTCGTTCGTTTCTGGGGGAAGATTACCCTCATATCGTTTGATATGACGAATATGAGTAACTGACACGACATCTCCATAATGTAAGTATAACACTTGATAGGGCCCGTTTGTCTCGACAACCCTGAAAGGACCCTCGTATTTCTCCTCCAGTTTACCAGCTCGGGTGGGGTTATGTCTCTTGACCAAAATATATTCCCACCGGTTATAAGGATTATTTAGAGAGACTTTCTTAGGTTGTTACTGAACGATATGATCATGCACTTGCTGTCGTCGCTCCCCTTGTTCCTTCCAGTATTTTCCGGTTGGGAATACTGCGTGGAGGGACGGGGGTAGAGCAATAATCGTTCTTGAGGCAATTTAGGTATGTTGCCAAAGATGATCTCATAGGGAGAATACCCCGTAGTCCTACAGACCGTGGAATTCATTCCCCAGACAATTTCAGGCAAAACCTCCGGCCAACCCCGGGGGATTCTCTCCCCTTGTGAGCTCAGACTAGCCCGCATGCAGTTGGCTAACACCCTGTGATTCCTTTCACAGACAGCATTTCCCTGAGGGTAATACGGGGAGGTGTGCTGTATCTCTTACCCCAAGGTTTCTCCCAAGTGTTGCCAGATCTCATTATTGAATTCCTTTCCCCTGTCACTCAGAATACCTCCAGGGGTGCCATACACAAAAATTATCTTTTCCAGGATAACCTTGGCCACCGTTTCAGCTTTCTTGTCCGGGATAGCGCAAGCGACCGTGTATTTAGAGAAAACGTCGAAACAGGTCAAGATGTACCTTTTGTTTGTCCGTCTGGGCAGAGGTCCCATAATATCCACCGATAATTTGGCCCAGGGTGTACCAGCGGTAATATGTCCGGGCAACTGTCTAGGTCCCCTTCCATCTTTGCCCCTCTGGCATCCCAAACAATTTTGAACGACTTCTTTAACAATCTGGTCGGCCCTCTTGGTCCAGTACCTTTCATTGAATTGTTGGAGAACCCTAGACTGCCCCATATGTGCCTCCCTTCCCTTTTGTCCATGGAGGATTTGGATTATGTGTTTGGCCTCTGAATAATCAAGTACGACCCGATCTTGAGAATTCCTCCAGGCTCCCTCCGAAAACTTTACTTTATTACGAGGTCTAGGGTCATGTTTTTCCCCGTGGGGTGCAGTGGGTTTAACGGGTGCTACCGGTAGTCGAGACAAGCCATCGGCATTAGTGTGTAATTTACCGGGTCTATGTCTAACTTCAAACCAGTACTCTTCCAAAATCCCCTTCCACCTGACAAATAGTCCGTCTTCCGTTTTCATTTTTCGGAGCCATTGTAAGCTATGGTGGTCCGTAATAACTTAAAAGTGGACCCCGGCTAGGTACGGACGGAAATATTGTACAGCCCACACTAGAGCTAGACATTCCTTTTTCGTAACGCTATAATTATTTTCGCCCTTATTCAGTGTTCGGCTAGCACAGGCCACTATGCTTTCCTTTCCGTCCACTTTCTGGGCCAGAACGGCTCCGAGCCCTTCATCAGAAGCATCGGTGTATAGTTGAAATGGCTTGGTGAAATCCGGATGACAAACTACGGGGTTCGAGGTTATTTTTGCTTCAAGTGATCAAAAGCTACCTGTCAACACTGATCCCAATCGAACCTCCTCCCTTTTTATAATCTCTGAGTCATGGGGCGCGCAATCTTAGAAAAGTTAGGTATGAACCTTCGATAGTAGGAGGCCATTCCAGAAACGCTCGAATCTCTTTGACAGAGGACGGAGGTGAGATTTCGGCAATAGATCTCACTTTATGTGGGTCCGGTTGAATACATTTACTGGAAACCACATGCCCTAGATAGGCCACCTCACGGGCCCCTAATTGGCACTTTGAAGATTTCAGTTTAAGTCCTGCCCCCCTGATTCTTTCTATCACTTCTCGGAGTCGGTGAATATGTTCTTCCCAACTAGCAGAAAAGATTATGATATCATCAAAGTACGCCAAACAAGTTTTCCAGGTCAATCCCCTCAATACTTCGTCCATGACTCTAGTGAAACTGGCGGGGCCATTGCAAACTCCAAACGGCAAGACAGTAAACTGGTAAAGTTTGCCCTCGCTCGTGGCAAATGCAGTTTTCTCTTGATCCTCGGCCCTAACTGGTACTTGCCAGTATCCACTCTGGAGATCTAAGGTAGAGAACCAGGTCGACCCATTGAGGGATTCTAACGAGTCGTCAATACGAGGTAGGGGCTGCGCGTCTTTGATGGTGACATCGTTTAATTTCCGATAATCTACACAGAACCGAGTAGACCCATCTTTTTTTTTTACTAGGACTACCGGAGATGACCACGGACTGTATGATTCCACTACTATCCCCTGTTTAATCATGTCTTCAACTTGTTCCTTTTCTTTTTGTCTCATAATAGGGTTTTGTTGTCGGTAGGGTTGTCTAATAGGAGGCCCTTGTGTGTGTATCTCATGGGTGTGTCGGGTTCGAGCCGATCCGTGGTCCCCTTCGTTTTGAGCAAACACATCCCGGTACGTCCAGAGCAATTCATGTAAGGTACTGGCTTGACTTGAGGTTAATTTTTTCGGGATCTCAGGTAAGTTCACGGGTCCGTCAGTTCCAACAGTAGTGGGTTGAGCGGGTGTGACTTGTCCTAACAGTTTCCCTTTTTGATAACTAATAGTGTCATCCCCAAAATTAGCTAAAACTAGTTTCCTCTGGTCGGCAGTAGTGAAGGTGGGAGATATTCTCACCCCATTCTGTGCATCGGGTTCAAAAATCCCGGCTGTCATGCCTGGGTTTGGGGGAATCTCTATCATTTTCCACGATCTAAGAGGAATAGATAATTTCCCTGTGGTAGCTACTATTTGAGGTTAGAGAGTAGTCGTTGTGTCTTTCGGGCCACACTAAATAGTTACTCCCAACTGACTCATGAGATCTATTCCCAGATACCCATCGACTCCACTACTGGCTTTTCCCGATAAAACACAAAAATCGGTGGTGAAGGTAATTCCCTTCCACTGCACTACCGTCGTGTTAGTTTTTCCTAGGATTGTCAGTGGGTGACCCCCGGCTCCTGACAACTGAATACTGGTTTCATTTAATGGGCCCATTTCTCGCTGATTCTGTTTTACGAAATTCTCCAGGAGACAACTACGGTTTGCCCCCGTATCAATCAAGATGTTCGCGGCTTTCCCATTTATGACTACAGTTTCACAAGGCGTTTGTCTCTCTAAGATATTGACCTCACTATACCGCCCTTCTATGTGAGGTTTCACAGAAAATGTTCTCTCTCTTCCGGCATTGTAACTCTTGGTTGGTTTTCTGTCTCCCGGTATTCTACCGGAAGCATTCCTCTCCGGTCCGGATCGGTTCCCCTGGGTAGAGGTCGATCGTTTGGGAGTGCGAGTCTGGGGTCAAATCTAGGGGTTGGGGCTTGTGGACGTTTTTTTTTTTTTTTTTTTTTTTAAGAGACAATGAACGGAGGAAGGAAAAACACAGATAAAACAAAAAGGTCCATGTGCCTAAAGGCATCTTCCATTCATAAAATGTTTGTAACAACTGGATTTAAACATTTGTAGATTGTAAGTTTGTGGAAAGCAATTCGAGGGAAGTGAATTCCAAAGAGTAGTAGCTCTGGGGATAAATGAATTCTGATAAGCAGAAGTCCTGCATTGTGGAGGAGAAAGTGTAAATTCATGGGCGCTCTCAGCTGCCCTAGTTCTACGGGGAAAGATGTGGAGAGGCGGCACAATTGAAGCAAGTTCCTCGGAACAATTGCTGTGAAAATATCTGTAGAATAATGCAACGGATGCAACGTTTCTTCGTATGGATAATGTAGGAAGGTCCTGTGTGATTGCAGGGTTGTTGATTAATCTAATAGCTTTATTTTGAATTTTGTCCAACTGCCTCAATGCAACCACTCCACTTCCACCCCACAGAGGTGAACAGTAATCCATCTGAGAACGCACATGACTTTTATATATCACGGCCAACTGCTCGTCAGTGAAGAATTCTCGAACTCTGTACAGGAGTCCCAGTTTTTTAGAGGCATTCTTAGCAATGCCTCTAACATAATGTGTCCAGCTCAAGTTAGTAGTTAATGTTACACCGAGACTGTCAATACTAGGGGAAGTGGGAATATTTACATCATTAAAAAATATATGGGAGTCAGTGAGATTCTGTCGGTTAGAAAATTGAATGTACTTGGTTTTCTGTGCATTAAAGGAAACTAGATTCTTTTGTCCCCATCCATTAATTCTAGAAAGGTCCTGGTTCAGAGAAATTGCAGTGTTTATTTTTGAATTTATAAGATCGGGTTGGGTGAAAGAATTGGTAAATGTGAAGGAACTGTGGAGTGTTGAGTCATCTGCGTAGGAATGTATTGGATTATGAGTGGTAGATATGAGATCATTGATATGAATGAGGAACAGAATTGGGGCCAAAACTGATCCCTGGGGAACACCAGCATTTATTGAGTGAAATTGAGAATAAAGGCCATCTACCATTACACATATTTTTCTGTTATGAAGATAAGAAGAAATTAGTGGAACTAATGATGCAAGGCCGTAGTGTGACATCTTCGACAATAAGGATTGATGCCAGACTCTATCAAATGCCTTTGATATATCCAGTGCTATTGTATGTGTTTCACCATGTTGGTCTGTAGCTTGGTTGATTTGATGCGTAAGAAGGCAAAGCATGTCTGCAGTTGATCGACATCGTCTAAAACCATATTGCCTATCACTGATTAATTTATTATTCTCAAGATGCTTAATTATGTGATTATTTAATATAATTTCAAAGACTTTACCAAGAGTGGAAGTTATAGCTATTGGTCTGTAGTTTGATGGATCTGAAGAGGCACCTTTTTTAGGAACTGGATGGATGTTTGCTTCTTTCCAGGTACTGGGAAGCATGAGGTATGAGTACACAGACGGAAATTTTTGCCAATACAGGAGCGAGCACCAAGGAGCAATTCTTAAGTACTATTGGAGGAATTTCATCTGGACCAGGAGCCTTATCTACGGAGAGATTCTGCAAAATAGTTTTGACATGTCTGGTGTGGATCTTAAGTGAGGGAATTTCAGGCGAATTAAAATTAAGTACAGGGACATCTTGATTTATTTCATCTAAGGTTGAGTTGGTGGAGAAAATATCCGCAAGAAGGTTAGCTTTACCTCGTGGGTCACTTACAAGATTGCCAGTCGGAGATTTTAATGGTGGAATGGATGAAGCAGTAGTGAAGTTGGATTTAAATGAGTTAAGAGTAGACCAAAATATTTTGTTATCATTTGGATTATTTAGAAGTTTATTTGCCTGCTTGTGGAGAAAGTTTGATTTAGTTAGGTTTAATACAGTTTTGGCATGATTTCTGATGTTTCTAAAGTAATTAAAGGCTTCATGTGTTTTTGATCTTGTGTATGCATTGTAGGCTATTGCTTTTTGTTAAGTTACTCTAGCACAATTATGGTCAAACCATTTAGGTGAATTCGATCTTTTACTGTACTTTTGATGTGGAATAAAAGTTTCCATTCCAATTTTTACAAAATCTTGTATGTGGCTCAAGGTGGAGTGTGCATCATTAGAAAAGAAAGAGGTCCAGGGAATATCAATAAAGAAACCTTGAAGACCCTCCCAGTCTGCCCTATCGTAATGCCATTTAGTCACCAAAACAGGTTCAGAGTGGGAAGGTGTGGTAGGTGATAGACAGGTGGCCTGTATCAGACAGTGATCAGAAGATCCAAGCGGGGACCTCACTGTAACATCATAATTTTCTGAATTGGTTGTTAAAAATAAGTCCAATAGGTGGGAATTATGATTAGGATTATCTGGTACATGGGTGGGTTGGTTGACTAGTTGAGTGAGATTAAATGAGTCTGCAAATAGCTCACATTCAAGACCAGCATCATCAGTCCTGGCTGAATGAGTGAGCCATTCAACATTATGGACATTAAAATCACCCAACACAGTGATTTCAGAAGAAGCATTTAAGTTGAGGACACTGAGGTGTGAGGACAGAGAATCAAAAAGACTTTGCTCTGGAGGAGTATTTGGGGAACGGTAGATGCAACATATGTATTTAAATTGACCAGCAGAAATTAATTTGTATATAGAATAATCAAAATAGGGACAATTGAAACTAGTAACCTCCTCCAGGGCAATTTCAGATTTTGCGAAGCAACATACACCTCCTTTAGGTCTGAAATTTGGGAGCAGTTGATAACCTGGAAAATTAAATCTAGACGTGTCAGATGTGGATGTTACTTGAGTCTCTGTCAAAAAAAGGAGAGTAGGGGATTCTGCTTGAAGAAATTGGTGTACAGAATTGATGTTAGAGTGAAGTCCCCTTATATTGCTAAAGAAAAAGCTGCACCGACGAGCAGCTTTGGGACGTTGCAATGCTGGTTGGTACAGTTCCTAGCTAGGTGTCCGGTCTGTCTACAAACGAAGCATCGAATCAGGGCTTTCGGATACCCTTTCTTTGGGTTCTCCTCTTCCCCTTTTTGTATTTCCTCTTTTATTTCTATAGCCTCCAGAATCTTTTTAATGACCTCCATCAATTCCTTGGTAGTGTTGACCTCATGAATGATGCAGTGTTTCCTAACTTCTACCGGGCAGGCTTGGATCCTGATCTCCCTGATCTCAGTTTCCTGGCTCTCTTGGTTCATATGGGGATACGCTAGTTTCACATTCTTAGTGATTTCCCTCCTCATGGCTCTCACATTTTGGCCATCAAGTTTCAAACTCTTCAGTTTGTCTCTGGCTTTTCTGGTGGAAGTCTCTCGGCCAAATTCTTTGATTAAGGCGCTCTTGACTTCAGCCCACGATAATAGTCCTTCCAGACGTACTCTCACATCATTCAGGGCCTTACCTAAGTGTGCCTTTCCATAGGCGATTTTCTTCCCATTTTCCCCTACGTCAAGTAATGTGAACTGACATTCTAACTGCTCAATCCAAAGCTCGATTTCTTCCTTTCCCTCTTCCCATAATCTGAATGGTAACATGCCCGTCATCCTACCTGTTCTGTTAGATAATTATACTCAATCCAAATGATTTGTTGAATCCCACCGCCTGCCACCAAAATGTAGTATTTAATTATAAATCTTTTATGCTACTACTACGGGGGATAATTCGACAGTCATTTAGAAGTTGGTATATTTTATTTAACAGACTTCCTAGCTACCCTAATAATAGGTTCTTGGCTCGGGCCGAGATGAGTTCAAGACACAGATTGAATATTACGTCGATTCATGCTAGGTTGTACTTTGGACCCCTAGAGTTCCCGTTACTCCCTAACTGAATCCCCGCTATTCAGGTATTGACTCAAGTCTGCTTCAATCCTACGACCCGTTATTAGTGATTAATCCTAAATAATTAAGTCAAAACCCTGCTGTGTCTTTTATTTAGACCAGGGCCTAATGAACCATATGCTCTTTGCCTAACTAAAACAAAAGTTATATTCGTTCCTCTACTCTTTAGGTTTTGCCATGTTTACTGAACCTTTTCCCAATCCCAAGGCTAAAACATATATAATGTATCTCCTCAATACATAGAATCTATTTATTCCTCTGACACAACCGTCGTTACTACACAAGTACCTCCACAATGACATAACATCATACAAATTTCCGAATGAGATTACAAGGTCTCTCTCACGTATAATATGGGTTCCGCCACCCAGTTACTTCACAATCTAGGTTTACAATCTTTACCTCAATCACACTATTGGGTTCCGCCACCCAGTTACTTCACAATTAGGTTTACAATCTTTATCTCAATAATACTATTGGGTTCCGTCACCCCGTTACTTCACAATTAGGTTTACAATTTTGATCTCAATAATACTATTGGGTTCCGTCACCCCGTTACTTCACAATATAGGTTTACATTACTTATTTCAATGACACTATTGGGTTCCGTTACCCAGTTACTTCACAATATAGATTTACAATCTTTATCTCAATTACATCTTCTGAATTTACCCTCTAGTAACCCTGTTACCAACACGCTAGGTTACCCTTCACCTTAATCAATTATCGTACTAACAAAAGATGAACCGTGCCTCAGACGCATACACGGAATAACTCTTTTAGACTTAATAATAACGCAACTCACATTGGACTAGTGTCCTTCTTCACAGTTTCCTTTTTACACAACTTAACCCTTAAAAAGCGGCTCACCACTTAAGTCGAGTTAAATAAAGCTGGACTATGTGGCGGCGCTCGACATAACTCGAGTGGCAATTTCAGCACGTAATGTGGCTGAGAGAGAGAGACAAGTGGTGGCAGGAGACTAGCGAGCGTATGACTGCTCCAGACCACCGCGGCGAACCTACTGACACAAATCTCAGCTCCCTCCCTCTCTCACTCGCTACATACTCAATTATGTACCGAAAGTACCGAATTACCTGCTTTTTGCACTCGCGTTGCACGGTTATTGCAAGAAAACTATCCATCATACAAGGATCGTTATGGTGTCATTCGAAAGCTCTGTTTATGCCCTTTCAGGGATAGATACTTGTTTTACGTTCTGGGTCTTATTTAGGCATGAACATGATCACGTAACAGCCTATTTGGCTAAAAACACCCCGCTGGGCGGTACACATAAATAAACCGCATAGGCCGCTCGTAAGGTGTTAATAAATGATTCATAGGGACTAGTGTCCATCCCTAGCTATAGGTAATCTATTAGGCAACTGAACAACTGTTTCCCTCTTTAACTTACTGGTTGCCTCATTTATTAACAAAAGTATTCTTTCCATCCCCTCTTTACTTTTACTCTTTTAATCTGTAATCTATTTGGCAACTAAACAACTGTTTCCCTCTTTAACTTTGGTTGCCTCATTTATCAACACAAGTATTCTTTCCCCTACCCTTTTAATCTTAAATATCTCCAATCAGATCCTATATAATAACTCTTCGGCTGGTGCCGGTGCTAACAAAAATAACTAATTAATAAACACATCATCATCTTTATATATTCAGGTAAGTCTAATTTTGTTTCCCTTTATTCTTGTCCTAGAAGGACACATCAATTTATATAGCAAACCACCAGGTTAGTCCACCACATCTCTCTTTCTCTCCTTATAATATGCGGGCCCAATATTGGTCCTTAAACAAATGTATTCTGGTATGCTGGATCAGGTGTGTGTGTGTCTGGAACTGTGTTTAGGTGAGGGCAAGGTAGCTGGAAAAATGGGTTCCTGGTGTTCCTTCGTGCCCGGACGAGAGGGAGAGCAAGTAGGTTGCAGTGTGTGGACCTGGTGAGCTCTGAGGGGTGAGTGACCCCGGGAGTCAATCAATCAAATGAATATAGAAAAATGTGAGGGTGAAAGAAGGGGAGTTTTTATTGGTGTAGTAAGAGAGAAAGTGTCAAAGTAGGAGGATAAAGAGTGTCGGGGCTTGCCCCAACGTGCGTGAGTTGTTGATTTTAGTTTGGGGGTTTAGGGGAGGGCTCTGACTGTTGGTATTATTGAGACATATTTTTCGAGAGCTTCAGTATGGCACGGCAAGAAGGGATGGAGATAAAAATGGGTGGTAAGGCAAAAGATAATTAATTTTGGGTGGTAAAAGTTAATTTTGGTGAAGTGAGATTCAGAGGCTCTGATCGGTCAAGAGTGGCATAGAGGTTGGGCTGTGGACGAGCCGGCATGCCCCACCGCCTCTACCAGTCTGGACGAATAAGATGAGTCTGGGTGAATTTGAATATACAAATTTGGTAATGGAGAATGTTTTAATGATGGTCTGGCAATTTTGGATGGTAAGGGTCTAAAGTGGGGCAGCAAGGCATGGCTGTCAACTGCCGAGTCTAGAGATGATTGCACTGTCTTATGAAGAGCATAATTTACTTTAGTTTTTATTGTGTATTTGTGAAAGAATTATAAATTTTGGCTGGTAGGTGAGTAAAAGGAATGGTGAAAATTGAGTGTGAGTTTGTGGTGTAACAAAATTATTATGTGAATAGGGGATTGGGAGCCTCTCTGTTGATTGGATGCAAGAGGTTCGAACAGGGACGGATGGGTTGAATTATATTATTACAAATTTGGACAAAGTTATCAAAGGTCTCAAGTTTTTCAAGTTGTTTATTAGCCAGAAAGTTGTTGTAGACATTAAGTGGAGGGATGCGGGAGAGTTCATGCAAGTGTTCCGATGTTTGGAACTCATACCACCGAGTTCCATGGATCCACCTCAGTGCTCTGTTCTGTATTCTTTGGAGTTTAATTTTGTGGGAGTTTGCCAAAAGAGTGCTGGTCAGTGGGGCATATGAAAGTAGCGGTCTAATTAGGGCTTTATATAAATGGGTTTTAGTTTTGATGGAGGCATTTCGAAAACGGAAAATTGATTGAAGAGATTTTGAAGCAATGGAGATAATCTGATTTGCATGACGATGAAAGTGAAGTTTTTTGTCAAAGGTTAGGCCGAGTACTTTGTTAGTGGGTGAGACAGTTACTGGGATGCGATCGGGAGGAGGTGTGCGGGAGTTGAGGAATAATGGTCTAGGACGTAGGTAACCAGAGGATATGTAGGTGATAAAGGATTTTCGAGGATGAGCCTGAATCCGCCATTTCTGTTCCCATTGTGCTATTCGGTCAAGCTCTCTCTTGGCTTTGTTTGTCAAACCGTCTATGGTAGTTGCCCTAACAAGTTGCGTCACGTCGTCAGCGTAGGAAATTGTGAGAGAGTCATTATTGATTGGATCTGGCATGTCATTAGTGTAGAGAATGTACAGTGTAGGTGCGAGCACGGAGCCCTGAGGTACGCCTGCATGGAGTGGAAATGAGTCTGAATAGAAATTTGAAAATTTAATTTTGGCTATCTGTTATCTAAGAAGTTGCAGAGAAGTTTTTTAATTGGTAAGAGGAAATTGAAGTTTTCGCAGATTTTGTACTTCAGGCCTACGTGCCATACAGTGTCAAATGCTTTTTTGATGTCTTTTGTGATGAGTGCTGTTTTGTGTCCGCGTCTGGAGTGTTTGTTAATGTGAATGTAGTTGGTGATTATGTTAAGTGCTTCCTGAGAGGATCTGCAGGGTCTAAAACCAAACTGTTTGTCAGTGAGAAGTCCTTCGTCTTCGAGGTACAGTCTGAGTCGGCGATTTATGATTGTTTCAAAAGTCTTCCCAAGAGTCTCAAGTAGACTAATGGGTCTGTAGTTCAGTGGGTCTTTGCTATTTTGATTTTTCTTGGGAATAAGGATGATTGTTGCAGTCTTAAAGCAGACGGGGAAGTAGCCTGATGCCAGGATGGCGTTGTATAAGCAAGTGAGTGCATTAATAAATGTGTTTTGGAGGTGTTACGTCCTGGGATATATAAACACTGGGCTCTTTCTATTGGACTAGGTATGCGGCAACAAGCAACAACGGAAAACGCTAGATCCAACCCTTATCTATAAACCCAGGCAACAAACCACCCTAAACCGTCAAGAGTCCTGCCTGGACAACAAGGTATCCTATGACTCGGTTGCAGGGTGCACGCACTATAGACTGCTGATAGTCAAGCAGGCTATATAAAAGATCACACAATTAAGTTGACTTAAAGCTTCAAGGAAAAGATAGATAACGGAATTAAATTGCAGAAACAATTTAATAACAAACTAGAAGAAAGTACATTTAACGTTACGTTAATTAATACAACTAATCACCCCTGGGTGAAAGAAGGTGAAAGCAAACAGTCCTCAAAACATCGTACAGGTAGACAAGATGCAGGTTTCTAAACTGCATGCGGCTACTGTAGGATCTGATGCTTAGCAAAGAAAATATGTTACGGATTTAGAGAACTCTTAACTCATAAGCAGGAATAAATACTAGTGATAGGACCTACAGTGTATAATGGCATAGGTATAATTAAATAAAGGTAGCAACTCGCAACATAACCACATACAGGTGTGCTTCTCACTCTTAGTCAGGCAAGCCTGCTCGGACAGAGTCTCTAAGCCACACCCTGACTCACAATGCTCACAAAAACGGTAAACTGTGGCACAATAACAAGCATACAGAGATGATAAACCCCTAGCTGTTAATCTGCCAGGAGGCAGAGGTCTAGCTGGAAGGATATAGGCTTCGGATACCCGGGCTGAGCCACCTGCTCTAGCCTAGGGACGTTCCCAAGTCTGTGCGCCAAATTACTCTAATTGAAAGGGTGCTCTCTTGAGAGACTCAGATCGCAAGTATCTGACTCTCTCCTGGCGACCCTAAAACAAAAGCAAGACGTGCTAGCGCAGTGCTGAGTGGACTAGGTAAGGGCCCTCACACAACACAACACTAGACACACAGGGACACAGACAAGAAAATGCCCCCAGACTCCCACGGGTATCCTAGTAAAGTCGTGCGGGTCCACAGGACTCGCACCAGCAGACTTTACTTAAAGGATCGCAAAAAGCCTCCCCTCCGGTCTAGCCCCTGCTAACCTGACACAAGAACACACTAGCAAGCATGAAACCACCAAATATGAGACAACAAAAAAGCTTCCTAGGTCTCATTAACAATTAAATCTCTGCATAAGGCCCAAAATCCTATCTAGTTATCTGAGAGCTCGTCGTTAATACAATAATAGATATAAGGTCTATCAAGGGGATGGGATAATTAAATAGATTGGTGAAGTAGTGGAAGGAAGGTATACAAAGTAAGAGAGAAAGTTTCTAAGTGGGGTTGAGAGGGATAGATATCAAGGGGGTCCGAAGGGTACGACAGTGAGGTGAGCTCTGAGTCTTGAATCTGTCTGGACCCCGCCCTAGGCATGCAGAATACATCCCATGCTTGGCAACACTCAACACAATTGCCGGGTCAAAATCCTCTACCCCGTGCGCGAGTCGAAACTAAGCCTAACGTTGCAATCAAATGCATATGGCAACGCTTCAGGCTCGTCCCAAGCTGGCAAGCGAAGCACCGTCCCAAGCCGGTCTCTCTCTCCCGCTCGTCTCCTCCCGCCCTCACTAAACTTACATTTTATATATTATAATGAAACAATCAACTACCGAGAATAAAATATACTAAGATGCGTTGGTTAAGAATAAGGGCAGCTTCAAGCTGTGAAACAACATAAGAATATCCCAGACATTAGTTACGTTGTCGTAGGATATATACTAAGGAAAAGCCTGCCGACCGGCTGCCACCAGCCGGTTTCTAAACGGCTGGGCAGCCGACGCGCGCGCATGCCCGCACGTGGCTACTATGCAGAAGCGTCACACCTCCCCCAAGATATAAGACCCTTGACTAAGTTCTTCATATCTAACAGAAAGCTTCTCATAGTACCACACACTGTTGCGACACAAGGCACTATATATAAAAAAATAAAGACTGTTGCGCTCCACCGAGCAAGTTCAACTAACTTAGCGACAATAAGCGAAAACATTCAACTTAGATACTGCTACAACATCTTATACAAAATTCTACACGTTATAAAAAATAAAGATTTTTTATAAGGACACAGCTTTTGTAATTTGTTTTTTTCGGCTGAACTACAGTGACAGCCTATTTTCCTCCACACTCAACCCTCAATCCTGTGGCAGTCTAACCAACATCATCCACTCTTGATAGACAATCCGCTATCACGTTATCAGAACCGGCAATATGGCGTATGTCCAGATTATACTCCTGAAGCATGAGTGACCACCTGGTCAGCCTCATATTCCGGTTATGAAACTGATTCAAGAATTTCAGAGGGTGATGATCGGTATAAACCACTACGACTGGTCCGAAAGCAGGAACATATACATCGAAGTGCCTGAGCGCCAGCACTATCGCCAGGAGTTCTTTTTCAATTACAGAGTAATTCCTTTGTGCAATATTGAATTTTTTACTGTAAAAACTCACTGGATGTTCGATACCTTCATCATCTGTCTGTAACAAGACAGTCCCAGCCCCTACGCCACTGGCATCAGTCGCCAGCTGAAAAGGTCTGCTGAAGTCCGGGGCCCTGAGTATGGGGTGGGTACATAACAGGTGTTTCACCAAGGAAAACGCCTCTGCACACTCAGGAACCCACCGGAACTTCTTGTCCTTAGCTAATAAGTCAGTTAAAGGTGCAAGTACAGTCGAATAGCCTTTGATGAAGCGACGATAATAGCCTATCATACCTAGAAACGGCAAGATTTGTTTCTTAGTCGTAGGCTGGGGAAACTGATCGATGGCTTTGATCTTTGTCTGTGGAGGGCACACCTGACCCATCCCCACCTCGAACCCCAGGTACAAAACTGTGGCTTTGACAAAATCGCACTTACCCAGGTTTACCACCAAACCTGCTTCATTCAGTTTATTAAAAAGCTGTCCGATGTGAGCACAGTGACTGTTAAAATCATCGTCGTATATTATGACATCATCTAGGTACACCGTACAGTTGGGAATGTCGGCTACAATGTCGTTCATTAATTTCTGAAACGTTGCAGGGGCATTTTTCAGCCCGTATGGCATAACATGGCAACGATATGTGGCACCATCCACCACAAACCCACACACCTCTCGCACTCGCTCAGACAAGGGCACTTGCCAATAACCCTTAAAAAGGTCTATCTTAGTGAGGAACTTGGCTTTTCCTATCTTATCCACACTGTCGTCCACGCGAGGGAGAGGGTAGGCATTTGTGGGGGTTAAACCATTCAAACTGCGGAAATCTATACAAAACCACACCTTGCCATCTGGTTTGGGCTGCAGTGTGACGGGGGAAGTCCACCTTACTGCATCCTCAGAAATCAGCCCACGTTTCAGCATATAATCCAGCTCTTCCCTAAGTGCTGGTAATTTAATAGGGGGAACACGGTATGGCACTGATTTAAAGGGCGGGTGGTCCCCAACATTGACATCGTGCACCGCTTGAGTAGTGAGGCCAGGATGCTCCGCGAAAACAGCTGGGTTTGAATCAAACAAGTGCTGCACAGCTACACGCTGTTGCTCAGGCAGGTGCAATATCAACTCGTGAGCCACTTGTCTAGAATTCCCCGCCCACTGATCCGCGGAAACATGGCAATCTCAATTATCCTCCCCCGCAGCTTGACTGTCCCTTCCTCCTTCTCCACCACGATCGCTGCAGATCAACACCGTGACAGTGAGAGGCTCGGAGGGGCGCCTCACATACTCCTTCATCAGATTTACATGGCAAAGTTGGTTCTTTTTCTTACGATCAGGAGTAGCTACTAAATAGTCGAGATCAGAAACCTTCCTTACAACCCGATACGGACCAGAATACTTGGCAGACTAGGGGTGTCCCACCAGAGGCAGTAGTATCAGTACCTCCTGATCTACTTCAAACTCCCTCAGCTTCACCTTCTGGTCGTATCTGTCCTTCATCTGAGCTTGTGAACTCATAAGGTTCCGACCTGCTACCTCCAAGCTCTTTAGCATTCTCTCACGGCTTTCAACTACATACTTTAGAAGCGAGCATGGCTTTGTGACTCCCTCCCAGATCTCCTTGACTATGTGGAGGGGCCCCCTGACCCTGTGTCCAAAAACCAACTCGTTCGGGCTAAATCCCAAGCTCTCCCCAGGTACTTCTCTCGCAGCAAATAAAACGTATGGGAGACCTAGATCCCAGTCCTTCCCATTTTCCATGCAATAACACCGCAACATACTCTTGAGAGTCGAGTGCCACCTTTCCAAAACTCCCTGACTCTCGGGATGGTAGGCAGATGACACCACAGACACTATCCCATGTTGCTGCATGGTCTGCTTAAACAGAGCAGAAGTAAAATTGGATCCCTGATCAGACTGGATCTCCTGAGGGTAGCCATAACGAGAGAAATAGACAAGTAGCTTTTTGACAACAGTCTTAGCCATCCCGTTGCGCATGGGGTAAGCATCTGGATACCGTGTTGCTACATCCATTACAGTTAGTAAAAATTTATTGCCAGCACTAGTGGGGGGCAATGGGCCAACCATATCGATAACTACTTTGCTGAAGGGCGGCCCAATGACAGGGATGGGTTGCTTTGCAATGTGATGGTTTATTCCTGTGGCACCAGGCGCCTTCCTCCGTGTTTTAGAGAGAATGAGCTTAACTTCGTCAGGCACAATGGGAGCAGTGAGGTAGTTGTCGGGGTTAAGTGAGTCTGTGTTGATGTGTGTGTCGTGAGAGATGTTGTCTGCAATATTATTAACATGTTGTTCAATGTTTCGAATGTGTTGTTGGGCGGTTCTTTCAGGAGGGTGTGGGTGGTATACTTGGGCCCATGTGTCTTTGAAGATGTCTGTGATTTCCCTGGGATCGGTGATGGTGTTACCGTTTACAATGAGTGAAGATGTTGTAGGTTTATTGTGGCCTTTTAAACGGTTTATGTGTCTCCAAAATTCCCAGGGTTTAGTTTTCCTGTGTTGTTCAGCAGTGCGATTGAGGTGTGTCCAGTGGTTGTCATGGTCAGATTGCAGGCTGTCTAGAATATGATTTCTGAGGTGTGAGAGGTCATGTCGTACTCGGCCTAAGGTGTGGTTTTGTTTATTTTGTTCAAATCGACGACGATAGCACACAAGGAGTCTTTGTCAACGTATAGGTCTGAATGTGTGTCTGACTTTGTAGGATGTTTTAGGTATGGTAGTGTTTGCAGTGTTGATGATTGTGTTGTGTAAGTGTTCTATTTGTTGATCTAGATTTGTGTAGTGGAGTCCCTCATAGTCAGTTGTGTAATCTTGTTGTGATAGGATGTGTTGAAATTCATCCCAGTTAGCCTGGGAGTAATTGTAATGTGATGTAGAAGGAACTAAAATGGGATTTGAAGATATTTGCATGAAAATGGGGATGTAATCAGATCCAGATAAAGGCCCAGGGGAAATTTGATGGTGAAAAAGGTTAAATGCTTGGTTAGAGAAGATGAGATCAGGTTTGCCAGACCCATTGTGTACGAAAACTGTGTCAAAATCTGGGCCAAGGAAATTTAGTCTTTTTATGTCGTGTAGTGCTAGAAGTTGTGTTCCGTGTGGGTTGTTGGTAGTGTGTTGAAAAGCATGATGTTTAGCATTAAAGTCTGCAAGGATGAATGTGGGTACATTGTTGTTAAATAATGTGTTCATATCAGTGTAAGGAATGTGTGTGTTGGGTCTGAGATATGTAGTGGCGACTATGAGGGGACCAAGTGTTGTGTGTGTTTTTACTGCTAAGAAGTGTTTATATGTCCAGTCTGTCATGAATTCATGTTGTATTGTGCTTTTAATCATGATGGCAACTCCGTTGTGTGCATCGTCGTCAGATTGTCGTGTTGTGTAGCCAAAGAATTTTATTTTGTGTGTGTTGTGTATACAAGTGCTGTTGCGTAATATAATGTCCGGGTCATTATCTAGTATTAATTGTGTCTGTTTGGGTAGTAATGTCTAATGTTGAATTGAATTACTTTCAGCATGATGGATGATTGTCGGGTGAGTTGGTGATAATGGGGTGGTGGGGTAAGGTTGGTGGGCGGGATGGGGTGGGGTGAGGTGTGGGAGGAGCCTTGTCCAAATGACACGGATGGGAGGTCACGCGAGGCGTTTCTTATGGGCTTTCTGTCTTGCGGGATTTGGATCGAGAGCGGTTGGAATTGGGAGAGGTTGCATCAGCAGGGCTGTTAGGTTTGCGTTTTAGGGGGGATTGAGGTGGGATGGATGGTGTTTTGGGGATAGAGGTAGAGGTAGACGGGGGAGGCATGGATGTTGATGAGATGAGGGTGGGGTCAGGAGTGTGGATGGGCATGTCTACTTGGGGGGGGGGGGGGGGGGGGGGAAGGGTTCTCGGCAGGAGTAATTTGGGTTGTGACTTCTCGAGAGTTGGGAGTAGGAGTTTTGGAGTTGAGGGTGGATGTGGAGAGGGTGGAGGTGCTGGCAGAGGGTCTGGCTGAGGTGGGGGAGGAGATAGAGGATGAGGAGGTATTGGGGGAGGAGATGGTTGTAGGGTTAGGGGTGGTTGTGGGGGTTTGGGAGGATTTTGTTTTGTTGAATTGGTACCAGGATTCAGGAATAGAGATGGCAGGGAGATTGTGGGCAGTGAGGCCGTCATTGAGAAGTTTGTTGAACTTTGGGATAACTTGTTGGTCTGTTAAATGGAGAGCTATATTTACCAGCACCGAAGTTTTGGCAAGAATTTCTTGGTTGAAGAAAGGGTTTGGTTGGTTGGAGCTGGTGAAGGAGGAGGAAGGTTGGGGGTGGGAGCTGGTGGAGGGGGAGGAGGTCATGGTTAGGGATTGAGGGGGGAGTGAAGGGGTGGCAGCTGAGGTATATGATATGTTGGTGACTGGATGGAACGAGAAGAGAGGGCGGGGGTTGTTGGAAGATGTTGGAGAGGTCTTTGAGTTTTTTCGAGTTTGTTTGAGAACATTGAGGCAGAAGGGGCATTCTGAACTTATGGCAATGTGGGGGCCATTACAATTATTGCACTTCAGGGAGCTTGAGGAGCAAGTTGTGAATGAGTGGTCGTCACCACAGCGTGAGCATACTTGCTAATTTTTACAGGTAGATGTTGTGCCCATACTGGTAGCACTTAAAACACTGTTGGAGGTTAACCCACGATTCAGGAGAGAGGAACTCAGGTGGTATGATCACATGGAAGGCTTTGAGACCTGACTTGAGGAGTTTGCTGGCTTCCTGAGGGGAGGCACAGCGAATTTTGATTTTTTTTTTTTTTTTTTTTTGAGTCTTTGAGACATCACAAACTGTGATGTTGTTTCTTTGTGAAATTTCTGTAGCTATGTCATTCTCATCCCTGTTGAAGATGTTGTTATCAGGGTGAGCAATCTTGACAGTGCAAGCAGCTTTCAACTCGGGAGAGACTACTAATTCATACCCTGCATCATTGAGTTTATTTACGTTATCAGGGGCTAGGTATGCATTAACATCTTTCTGAGAGGCAAGGCGAACTTTTAGGGTATTATTTGGATTTTTGAAGACTTTAACAATTTGGGTCTGGGTGATGCTGAATATGTGTGAGCCAGGATCATCAGGGGGAGGAGAGTTACATTTAAATATCACATACAGTGCCATACTGAAACATTACGAGAGCTAATTTTAAAGGATTAAATTTTGAAAATGGGGAGATGGGGGGAGAGATAATTAAAATTATAAAGCTAAACTGTACCCAGGGGGCACCCCTACGGAGTGTCCCCAGAAAAAACCTAATTCCTACCTATGCCCTTGGACTAAGTCTGTTACAGGGCCCTAAACCTACTTGGAGCTTAAACCCTACCCACTTGCCTCCTATAACCAGGGATGAATCCCCCTCCCCCCTCGTGGCAATGCCCTCGGGGTTCAGCGTCGTACTACAAGTGGGTTTCTACTGGGCGGGAGCGGGTACACACATTTAATAAATTTGGAACAATAAAGCTGGAAAGAAATTGGGGAAAGAAGAGAATATAGGAAAGTAATGACAATGGAGGAGGATGATGATGAGGTATGAGGTGAGATGCAGGGAGCTGATTGGCCAGGCGAGCGCAGATCGAGGTGTTGATTGGAAGAGAGAACCGATGGAGGAAGCTAGGGGTCTAGGTCCTCAAGACGTCCATTTTTATCTTCTGCTGCTTGAAGATTCTTCCTTCTTCTTTCTTCTTTCTTCTGCAGCTTGAAGATGGGGGGGGGGGGCTACAGGCCTGCAAGAGAGACCAGAGCATCACCAAGTACCTCCTCGAACGTCGCCCCGGGAGTCAATCAATCAATCAAATGAATATAGAAAAGATGGGTGAGGGTGAAAGAAGGGAATTTTTATTGGTGTAGTAAGAGAGAAAGTGTCAAAGCCCCGGGAGTCCGCACGCGGCTACCTTTATACTCTGGCCTCCCGCTCTCGCGCGCTGTGATTGGCTGATGGGCTCGCCCGGCTGTACGTTCGCACTGACTTTTTGCTTCCTTCATCTCCTCTCTCTTCTCTTCATAGTAAGTTCCAGGAAGTTGATTATAACCCTCTTTTGGTGGCTTACTGGAGTTCAGGGCTGGCACCGAGGTATTACTCAAAGGATAATCAGAAGGAGTTCTTCGAGCAAAGAAACAGAGTAACTTCTGAGGGGGAGTAGGAAGTCCAGCTTCGCGCTCCGATAATGGAGGCCGCTGATTGGCTGGTGGGCGGGGCCTGGCATGTTGCAGCCGTGAGCTAACAAAATCAGCTGGCTTTGCAAGTAAGAAATAGGGAGCGCGGTGATTGGCGGAGGGCGTTTCTACTTTAATTATTATTATTAGTATTATTCATTTTATTAATAAAATTATTATTTACTAAGCGACGTCTATATTATTTCCCTATATCCTTTCTTGTACATTTAGACATATCCAAGTTTTGTTGGTTCGTTTGTTCTCATTTTAACTGCTCGATTTCTCTCTCTATTCCTTTCCTTTATACATCCTCCCCCTCCCTTCTTTTACATATTTCACCCCACCCTCCACCTTTCCCACAGTTCTTCCACCCTCACCTCTTTACTTATTCCTCCTTCCACCCATTCTCCTCCGAATGCATCCATCATTTGTCTCCTCCCTTTTCACCTCTACCCTCCTCATCCTTTCTCATTTTCACAATCCTCCTCCTTCTCTTTTAACTTTTCTCCCGCACCTTCCTTCTTCTCCATCACCTCTTCTCCTTCACATCTTCACCTTCTCCTTTCACAGACATGCTAATGTAATGATCTTAATCTATCCCTGCGAAATTATAAGGCCAGCGCGAAGCTGATGGCGCCACGGAACAAAAGGCAGTCAATATCAGAGGTGGTGGGTGTGGGAGAAGCTCATTTAAAAATATGAATAAATTGTTGGTTTAATGCTGCACTTTTATTGGTTTAAATCCAGTGTTTGGTATAATTGAAGTTAAATTCTTAGTTTTCAGCACCCCTCATGGTAGTATAACCAGCTCCCCCGTCATTGCCGATGATCGGACATCTGCCATCGATGTGCCACGTATATACCTCGCCTCCCACGCTTTGGGCAGAGCATGTATTCTGGACGTCGACATCTTGGCCCTCAGTCCCCTCACCCTTGACAGAATTCACCATCGCCCCAGAGCCTGTTCACCTCATATTCCTTTGATTGGAAGCACATATACACCTTCTCAGGCAAGAACCCGCCCAAACCTATGATACCCACACCAAGCCTGAGAATGAGATGGCAGGAAAAGGAAAACAAGGCAGGGGTTTGGCCAGCCTGAGCAACAAAACCCATAATTTTATTTGTTTGTTTTTCTATGTGAATGAGGCAGACAAAAGGCAAAACTGCCTGTGACGAGTGCCTCCCCAAGAGTTGAAAGAGTGACAGGGCCAAAATCAAGGAATGTTCGAGCAAAAAATGTCTGGACACACAGAGTTTGAAGCAATTTAATTTATAGGATGTATTCAGGGAGAGAGTTCCAGAGCTCAGCTGTTGAATAGAAGAAAGATTTGGAGTATCGTTTTACTCATGAGTTAGAGAGTTGCACAGAGTAAGGGTGGGATTGTGTTGCAAGATGATTACAACATACCCTACGTAGAAGAGGTATTATGCACTGAGAGAGCTCTGAGGAACACTGATTATTGTAGTAGCGATAGAATAGCGAGAGAGATACAACATTGCGGCGAAGTGAGAAAGATTGCAGAGAATCGGTGAGTGGGGAATACCCGGTTTGAGGATCTAAGAGAAGGAATCAACAAATGCCACACGACCCGATTGGTCCAATATGAACACCGCAAACACGTTATCCTGGACAGAGCTACATAAGGCTGGATTCTCTCCCCCAAAGAGGTGGCAACCCTGGCCTATGGGGTTGGCAACACTGGTTTAAATCAGCAAGGTTAAGCAACGTGGGGTCTGGTTAGTAGTTCGATGGGTGACCGCCTGGTACCAGCACAGCAGTTGTTGGGTAGGTTTGGTGGCCCTCCACCAGCACAGCAGTAGCTGGATGGGTGATTGCACCCGGGACCAACATTGATCAGATGGTTGCCACACATACATGGGATGGGTGAAATTTCCCTGGATTTCCACCAGGGTCCAAGTAGCCCTGGAGTGTTGAACAAACTCCAATTCCTGTGTAGTTCCGTCTCACTCAGACGAAAATGAGTACCTGGAATCGTTGTGGCTCAAATGAATCCAGGGACCTGATTGGTGGCATCCTGCAACCAATCAAACGCACGAGAATGAGAACTTGGCTAGCCACCAGGATTGCTCATAAGTCATTGGGGCTGACTTGCTCATGTGTTAGCCTTGTCCCACCCAGACATAAAAATGGGTACCTGGAGTGTAAAAACGGCATTGACAAGGTCGTATCCTGGGGTAAATTTGATTACTTGTCTCATCATTTCTATATTCCTCCGTTCATAAGTGTCTGTCTGTCCTGCCTGTCCCCCATCCTAGCCCAAAAAACACAACTCACGCAGGTTGGGTCAAGCCCCGACGCCTTCATCTCCTACTAAAATTCACTTCCTTACCTCCTACTACTTCCTCTGTCCCAACTCTAGTATTCGAGGCATTGGGTGATCGAAATTATATTACTTGTCTCATCATTTCTATATTCCTCCCCCAAAGAGCACTCTCCACACCTGGCAGCAACACCTCTACCCACTCTCACCATGGCCACCCAAGAACAACCCACCACCTTTTCTGGCGTGGTAAAGTGGTTCCATGTGAAAAGTGGGTATAGATTTATCACCAGAGAACGAGACCAAGCAGACTTTTTCATCCACCGAAAGAACATTGTGCCTAACAACAAATGCACAATTGTTTCACTATAGTCCGGTAGCAATGGCGCTGCACATTGTTTTGTCGGATAAAGTTTGTTTTTTGCTGTTTCTTGTAGCTTGGGGGTACCTCTTCAAAATACAGGAGGGTGCCCAGTGGGCACCCTTGGGCATTTTGAGATATTAACCCCATAAACACCATAATCACAAAAGAAATGGGATTTATTATCAAGTCCGTCAACAAGAGATGTTAGGGAGACAGTGGTCAACACAAATCATCATCTCCTCCTGTCAACCAAACTACCAGCCCAGAAAGTTGTCCTGTCAACATTGAAAACAAAAAACAGCTGAACAAATTACTGTGTGAGGAACTGAGCAAAGACAGGCTATTTCATCTACAGAGCACAAAGAAGCACAAGTTGGTGGTGACAGGTGAGGACCCATGTCCCATCGAGATCAGGATGGAAGAAAGACGGGACAGATATGATCTAGAAAATCAGCAGGAAGAAGCTGACACCATCATCGTCCAACAAGTTCTGAGGTGTGCTGGAGAAGCCCATCACATCACTGTGGTTTCTGATGACACAGATGTGTTTGTCCTCCTCCTTCACCATTACCATCAGACAGGACTGGATGTACCACTAATCATGGATTCCCCCCACAAGGACAGAACAATAGTGGACATCAAGTCAACACTGGCCAAGCAGACACAAATTGTCGAACACCTTTTACCAGCCCATGCCATATCAGGATGTGACACTGTAGCATCGTACTATGGGTTGGGAAAAGGCTCTGTCATCAAAGCCCTGAAAGCTGGTTATGACCTATCAGCCATTGGCAACATGGATGCACCATTCCAGCAAGTCCTTGAACAAGCCACTGCCTTCATCTCAGCCTGTTATGGCATAACAGAGAGCACGGACATGTCCCACACAAGGCTACTTGTTTGGGGAAAGAAGAATGGGAAAGGACATATGTCTGCACCAAATCTGGCTGCTCTACCACCAACAAAGGAAGCATTCCTTGAAAATGTTAAGAGGGCCCACTTCCAAGCGTACTTGTGGCGAAATCTCGATGTGAATCAGCTACCAGCACTGGACCCAGAGGAATTTGGATGGGAAAAAGACACCTGTAATAGGGCACTGATCCCAATCCACCTACCAGAATATGCCAAACTTGTATTGTATTGTTTTGTAGATGTTTAGGTGACAATCACCACGGTCGATCTGGGGAGCTGGTGAAGGAGGAGGAAGGTTGGGGGTGGGAGCTGGTGGATGGGGAGGAGGTCATGGTTAGGGATTGAGGGGGGAGTGATGGGGTGGCAGCTGAGGCATATGATATGTTGGTGACTGGATGGAACGAGAAGAGAGGGCGGGGGTTGTTGGAAGATGTTGGAGAGGTCTTTGAGTTTTTTCGGGTTTGTTTGAGAACATTGAGGCAGAAGGGGCATTCTGAACTTATGGCAATGTGGGGGCCATTACAATTATTGCACTTCAGGGAGCTTGAGGAGCAAGTTGTGAATGAGGGGTCGTCACCACAGTGTGAGCATACTTGCTAATTTTTACAGGTAGATGTTATGTGCCCATACTGGTAGCACTTAAAACACTGTTGGAGGTTAACCCACGATTCAGGAGAGAGGAACTCAGGTGGTATGATCACAAGGAAGGCTTTGAGACCTGACTTGAGGAGTTTGCTGGCTTCCTGAGGGGAGGCACAGCGAATTTTGAGTTTTTTTTTTTTTGAGTCTTTGAGACATGACAAACTGTGATGTTGTTTCTTTGTGAAATTTCTGTAGCTATGTCATTCTCATCCCTGTTGAAGATGTTGTTATCAGGGTGAGCAATCTTGACAGTGCAAGCAGCTTTCAACTCGGGAGAGACTACTAATTCATACCCTGCATCATTGAGTTTATTTACGTTATCAGGGGCTAGGTATGCATTAAGATCTTTCTGAGAGGCAAGGCGAACTTTTAGGGTATTATTTGGATTTTTGAAGACTTTAACAATTTGGGTCTGGGTGATGCTGAATATGTGTGAGCCAGGATCATCAGGGGGAGGAGAGTTACATTTAAATATCACATACAGTGCCATACTGAAACATTAAGAGAGCTAATTTTAAAGGATTACATTTTGAAAATGGGGAGATGGGGGGAGAGATAATTAAAATTATAAAACTAAACTGTACCCAGGGGGCACCCCTACGGAGTGTCCCCAGAAAAAACCTAATTCCTACCTATGCCCTTGGACTAAGTCTGTCACAGGGCCCTAAACCTACTTGGAGCTTAAACCCTATCCACTTGCCTCCTATAACCAGGGATGAATCCCCCCCCCCCCCTCATGGCAATGCCCTCGGGGTTCAGCGTCGTACTACAAGTGGGTTTCTACTGGGCGGGAGCGGGTACACACATTTAATAAATTTGGAACAATAAAGCTGGAAAGAAATTGGGGAAAGAAGAGAATTTAGGAAAGTAATGACAATGGAGGAGGATGATGATGAGGTATGAGGTGAGATGCAGGGAGCTGATTGGCCGGGCGAGCGCAGATCGAGGTGTTGATTGGAAGAGAGAACCGATGGAGAAAGCTAGGGGGGCTAGGTCCTCAAGACGTCCATTTTTATCTTCTGCTGCTTGAAGATTCTTCCTTCTTCTTTCTTCTTTCTTCTGCAGCTTGAAGATGGGGGGGGGGGGCTACAGGCCTGTAAGAGAGACCAGAGCATCACCAAGTACCACCTCGAACGTCGCCCCGGGAGTCAATCAATCAATCAAATGAATATAGAAAAGATGGGTGAGGGTGAAAGAAGGGAAGTTTTTATTGGTGTAGTAAGAGAGAAAGTGTCAAAGCCCCGGGAGTGGAAGTATGGAAGCATATAGTAAAGGTGAGGCAAGTAATCAAATTTACCCTAGTGATACGACCTACGCCAAGGCCGATTTTACACTCCAGGTACCCAGTTTAACGTATGGGTGGGACGAGGCGAACACGAGAGAAGGCCTGCCCAATGGCCACTGAGCAATCCTGGTGGCTAACCAAGTTCTCAGTCTCGTGTGTTGATTGGTTGTAGGAAGCCACCAATCAGGCCCCTGAATTCATTTTAGCCACCATGAATCCAGGTACTCATTTTCGTCTGAGTGAGACGGAACTGACAGGGAATGGAGTTTGTTCAACACTCCTGGGCTACTTAAACCCTGGTGGCAAGCCAGGAAAATTTCACCCACCCCTAGGGCAACATCTGGTCAATGTCGGTAGGGTGCAATCACCCAACAGGTGCGGTCACCCATCCAACTACTGACCAGACCCTACGTTGCTTAACCTTCTGATCTATTATCAGGGTTGCAGGCGTTAGGCAGGGTTGCCCCTCCCGGGAGTCCGCACGCGGCTACCTTTATACTCTGGCCTCCCGCTCTCGCGCGCTGTGATTGGCTGGTGGGCTCGCCCGGCTGTACGTTCGCACTGACGCATCTCCTCTCTCTTCTCTTCATAATAAGTTCCAGGAAGTTGATTATAACCATCTTTTGGTGGCTTACGGGAGTTCAGGGCTGGCACCGAGGTATTACTCAAAGGATAATCAGAAGGAGTTCTTCGAGCAAAGAAACAGAGTAACTTCTGAGGGGGAGTAGGAAGTCCAGCTTCGCGCTCCGATAATGGAGGCCGCTGATTGGCTGGTGGGCGGGGCCTGGCATGTTGCAGCCGTGAGCTAACAAAATCAGCTGGCTTTGCAAGTAAGAAATAGGGAGCGCGGTGATTGGCGGAGGGCGTTTCTACTTTAATTATTATTATTAGTATTATTAATTTTATTAATAACATTATTATTTACTAAGCGACGTCTATATTATTTCCTTATATCCTTTCTTATACATTTAGAAATATCCATGTTTTATTGGTTTGTTTGTTCTCATTATAACTCTTCCATTTCTCTCTCTATTCCTTTCCTTTATACATCCTCCCCCTCCCTTCTTTTACATATTTCACCCCACCCTCCACCTTTCCCACAGTTCTTCCACCCTCACCTCTTTACCTATTCCTCCTTCACCCACTCTCCTCCGAATGCATCCATCATTTGTCTCCTCCCTTTTCACCTCTACCCTCCTCATCCTTTCTCATTTTCACAATCCTCCTCCTTCTCTTTTAACTTTTCTCCCGCACCTTCCTTCTTCTCCACCACCTCCTCTTCTTCATTCTCCATCACCTCTTCTCCTTCACATCTTCACCTTCTCCTTTCACAGACATGCTAATGTAATGATCTTAATCTATCCCTGCGAAATTATAAGGCCAGCGAGAAGCTGATGGCGCCACGGAACAAAAGGCAATCAATATCAGAGGTGGTGGGTGTGGGAGAAGCTCATTTAAAAATATGAATAAATTGTTGGTTTAATGCTGCACTTTTATTGGTTTAAATCCAGTGTTTGGTATAATTGAAGTTAAATTCTTAGTTTTCAGCACCCCTCATGGTAGTATAACCAGCTCCCCCGTCATTGCCGATGATCGGACATCTGCCATCGATGTGCCACATATATACCTCGCCTCCCACGCTTTGGGTAGAGCATGTATTCTGGACGTCGACATCTTGGTCCTAAGTCCCCTCACCCTTGACAGAATTCACCATTGCCCCAGAGCCTGTTCACCTCATATTCCTTTGATTGGAAGCACATATACACCTTCTCAGGCAAGAACCCGCCCAAACCTATGATACCCACACCAAGGCTGAGAATGAGACGGCAGGAAAAGGAAAACAAGGCAGGGGTTTGGCCAGCCTGAGCAACACAACCCATCATTTTATTTGTTTGTTTTTCTATGTGGATGAGGCAGACAAAAGGCAAAACTGCCTGTGATGAGTGCCTCCCCTAGAGTTGAAAGAGTGACAGGGCCAAAATCAAGGAATGTTCGAGCAAAAAATGTCTGGATACACAGAGTTTGAAGCAATTTAATTTATAGGATGTATTCAGGGAGAGAGTTCCAGAGCTCAGCTGTTGAATAGAAGAAAGATTTGGAGTATCGTTTTACTCATGAGTTAGAGAGTTGCACAGAGTAAGGGTGGGATTGTGTTGCAAGATGATTACAACATACCCTACGTAGAAGAGGTATTATGCACTGAGAGAGCTCTGAGGAACACTGATTATTGTTGTAGCGATAGAATAGCAAGAGAGATACAACATTGCGGCGAAGAGAGAAAGATTGCAGAGAATCGGTGAGTGGGGAATACCCGGTTTGAGGATCTAAGAGAAGGAATCAACAAATGCCACACGACCCGATTGGTCCAATATGAACACCGCAAACACGTGATCCTGGACAGAGCTACATAAGGCTGGATTCTCTCCCCCAAAGAGGTGGCAACCCTGGCCTATGGGGTTGGCAACGCTGGTTTAAATCAGCAAGGTTAAGCAACGGGGGGTCTGGTTAGTAGTTCGATGGGTGACCGCCTGGTACCAGCACAGCAGTTGTTGGGTAGGTTTGGTGGCCCTCCACCAGCACAGCAGTAGCTGGATGGGTGATTGCACCCGGGACCAACATTGATCAGATGGTTGCCACACATACATGGGATGGGTGAAATTTCCCTGGCTTGCAACCAGGGTCCAAGTAGCCCAGGAGTGTTGAACAAACTCCAATTCCTGTGTAGTTCTGTCTCACTCAGACGAAAATGAGTACCTGGAATCGTTGTGGCTCAAATGAATCCAGGGACCTGATTGGTGGCTTCCTACAACCAATCAAACGCACGAGAATGAGAACTTGGCTAGCCACCAGGATTGCTCATAAGTCATTGGGGCTGACTTGCTCATGTGTTAGCCTTGTCCCACGCAGACATAAAAATGGGTACCTGGAGTGTAAAAACGGCATTGGCAAGGTCGTATCCTGGGGTAAATTTGATTACTTGTCTCATCATTTCTATATTCCTCCGTTCATAAGTGTCTGTCTGTCCTGCCTGTCCCCCATCCTAGCCCAAAAAACACAACTCACGCAGGTTGGGTCAAGCCCCGACGCCTTCATCTCCTACTAAAATTCACTTCCTCACCTCCTACTACTTCTTCTGTCCCAACTCTAGTATTCGAGGCATTGGGTGATCAAAATTATATTACTTGTCTCATCATTTCTATATTCCTCCCCCAAAGAGCACTCTCCACACCTGGCAGCAACACCTCTACCCACTCTCACCATGGCCACCCAGGAACAACCCCCCACCTTTTCTGGCGTGGTAAAGTGGTTCCATGTGAAAAGTGGGTATAGATTTATCACCAGAGAACGAGACCAAGCAGACTTTTTCATCCACCGAAAGAACATTGTGCCTAACAACAAATGCACAATTGTTTCACTATAGTCCGGTAGCCATGGCGCTGCACCTTGTTTTGTCGGATAAAGTTTGTTTTTTGCTGTTTCTTGTAGCTTGGGGGTACCTCTTCAAAATACAGGAGGGTGACCAGTGGGCACCCTTGGGCATTTTGAGATATTAACCCCATAAACACCAAAATCACAAAAGAAATGTGATTTATTATCAAGTCCGTCACCAGACATGTTAGGGAGACAGTGGTCAAGAAAAATCATCATCTCCTCCTGTCAACCAAACTTCCAGCCCAGAAAGTTGTCCTGTCAACATTGAAAACAAAAAACAGCTGAACAAATTACTGTGTGAGGAACTGAGCAAAGACAGGCTATTTCATCTACAGAGCACAAAGAAGCACAAGTTGGTGGTGACAGGTGAGGACCCATGTCCCATCGAGATCAGGATTGAAGAAAGACGGGACAGATATGATCTAGAAAATCAGCAGGAAGAAGCTGACACCATCATCGTCCAACAAGTTCTGAGGTGTGCTGGAGAAGCCCATCACATCACTGTGGTTTCTGATGACACAGATGTGTTTGTCCTCCTCCTTCACCATTACCATCAGACAGGACTGGATGTACCACTAATCATGGATTACCCCCGCAAGGACAGAACAATAGTGGACATCAAGTCAACACTGGCCAAGCAGACACAAATTGTCGAACACCTTTTACCAGCCCATGCCATATCAGGATGTGACACTGTAGCATCGTACTATGGGTTGGGAAAAGGCTCTGTCATCAAAGCCCTGAAAGCTGGTTATGACCTATCAGCCATTGGCAACATGGATGCACCATTCCACCAAGTCCTTGAACAAGCCACTGCCTTCATCTCAGCCTGTTATGGCATAACAGAGAGCACGGACATGTCCCACACAAGGCTACTTGTTTGGGGAAAAAAGAATGGGAAAGGACATATGTCTGCACCAAATCTGGCTGCTCTACCACCAACAAAGGAAGCATTCCTTGAAAATGTTAAGAGGGCCCACTTCCAAGCGTACTTGTGGCGAAATCTCGATGTGAATCAGCTACCAGCACTGGACCCAGATGAATTTGGATGGGAAAAAGACACCTGTAACAGGGCACTGATCCCAATCCACCTACCAGAATATGCCAAACTTGTATTGTATTGTTTTGTAAATGTTTAGGTGACAATCATCACGGTCGATCTGGGGATCCGCCGCTGATGAGCTCGTCCTGGAATCTTTACGACTCTGAATCTTACGATTCTTTACAGAACTGAACATGCCATTTTTATCGGCAATAGCTCAGAGAAGAGTGTTGAGAGGGGAGAAGGGGTGTTGGAGAGAGAGGAAGGTGTTTGAGTGGCTTTGTTATGTGTGTTTTGTCTGTATACGTCGTCAGGATGTCCCCTGACTGGGTGCAAGCATGTGAAACATGCTAGGACGTACTACCGCACCCACTAAATGTCCGCCGTGGCAGGGATTCGATCCCGGGTCTTGCAGAATCACACGCGAGCGTGCTCACCACTTGACCACCACGGCCTGGGACACTTGTCCCAGACTACATCCTGAAGATGATCCGGTGTGGCTGGAAGAGTGAGACCCCTTGTGCTTCCAAGAAGTGCAGCTGTAAAGAACATGGTTTGCCATGGTTAGGATGCTCAAGATCCTAAGTTTTGGGCATGAAGGGGTTAATATCTCAAAATGCCCAAGGGTGCCCACTGGGCACCCTCCTGTATTTTGAAGAGGTACCCCCAAGCTACAAGAAACAGCAAAACAAAACTTTATACGACAAAACAAGGTTCATCAATAAATCAGGCTATGGCTCCCGGACTACTAGGTGAAGGAGAGAAAATGGAATTCACCATCATCAAGGGAAGGAAGGGCAAGGAGGCAACAAGAGTGACAGGACCCAATGGCAGACCTGTGAGGGGCTCCTTACTCCATCAAGCAAGGCAGAAGCGACCCACTACCACCGGAGTCAAGTCTGGCCTAAAGACTGACATCATCACAGTCATCGTCCACACAGCAATTGCGCTTGCTGGGGATGATCGAGGCCGACTTGCTGTTCTTCTGCCTGCTCTACTAGCTGCCAACGACCTGCCCACCATAGTCATCCCTCCAGATCGCCTTGCCCGAACAACAGCAACCGAGAAACCGCCCAAAAAGAAGCCTACCAACAACCCGAAGACTCAACTCCTGCCTCGACCACTTTGCCTTCAGAAGACTCCAACATCTACAGCTTCAACAACAATCAAGGAGAAGGCCCCACCATCAACATCAACACCATCAACACCAGTCAACGTCGCCGCACCAGCACCTGCCACCATTGAACATCCAGTGGCAGCCTCCTCCTCTGCCGACTACTCCAAGTCCACCATAGGAGAAGATGTCGACGTGGAGGAGATGGAGGAAGATGATGGAGACGTCGACTTGGGGGCCACCGCCAGCCAGCTTCAGGAGACCTTCAGCGAGCTGACCAAGAAGATCAAGGCAGCTGCAGCAGAAGGAAAACCTCTCTCACCAGCCTTCAAGAAACAGTTCTCCAAGTGTCTGCACCAGAGAAGCCTTCTTAAATGTCTGGAAAAAGAATAACACCATCGGCTTCTTCACCACCACCATCATCACCACCATCTCCCACCTTCATCTTGCACTCACCACCCCCAGCCCCCTTCTTGGCAAGCCACCTGGATCTCATTAAAGACTGCTCTAACGATTACAATTCAACCCCAACCCAAGTACTCAACTCACGCACGTTGGGTCAAGCCCCTACACCCTATTTTCTCTCACTATTACCACTGTCTCTCCTACTTAACCAATAAAAACTTCCCTTCTTTCACCCTCACCAACCTTTTCTATATTCATTCATTCATTCATTCCCCAAAGAGCAGAACAAGATAAGCTCTCCACGAGTCACTGCCTTGCTACTGCCCCAGCAATCACCCTCCTCCGAAACTGGATATGACCTACGGGACACTTTTAAAGAAGAAAATTCAAACTCTCATCCCGGATAATAAAGAAGTCGTGAGGTAGCCCTAACCCTGGAGTGTGGAGAATTGCAGGAGTTGAAGTCACTGATCTCCCTAGCTCCAGATGACTACTTCTTGTACCTGAGTGAGCAGTGGAAAGCAAAACTGCCATGAAGCTTGTGTGAGTGGAAGTTGGACTCCCCTGTGTCAGAAGCAAAAGACTAGACGATGTGGTATCCTAAAGAGTGGCAGGCCAACATGAGAGCTGTCTGTGGTACCCTGACATCTACCTGAAGTGTGGTAGGGCAACATGAATGCTGCCTGTGGTATCCTGAAGTCTACATAAAGTGTGGAAGGCCAATGTGAGGACTGCCCGAGGTATCCTGAAGTCCTCCTGATGTGTGGTGGGCCCACGCAGGTTCTATAATATTCGTAATCGTGTATCTTCCCCAGACCATCCAAAGTTCATGTTGAATAATGAGGGCTTGCATAATAATCGAATATGCAATCACATCTCCTCCCTCCTTGATCGTGCATCTCGTAGATCCTCTAAAGTTTATGTTAGTTAATGAGGATTTGCACTAGTTAAACTGGCATACAACTTTGTTTCCCCCTTTTGCTCCCTCAATCATGTATCTCGTACATCCTATAGTGTTCATGTTACTTGATGAGGAATTGCGCTAATTTACCTGGGTGTAACAATGTCCGTTGACACCTAATTGTGCACTAGTCTTAGACCCTCTAGTGTGCATGTTAATTAGTGATGACTTGCACTAGTGAATCAGTGTGTAATGACGACCCGTAGACGTTTTTGGAGTGTTTGTTAACTTATAAACGGCGAGCAGGGGGTATTGAACTCGATGCCCATGGGCGAGCATATAGGCTCCATTCAGACCTATAATCGTCATTTTACGATAAATATCGTTATTACTTATTCATATGAGCCTATTTTACCTTCACTATGAAGATAGTAACCTGTAACAACAATAAAACATGTGAAAATATAATTTTTCGGGTCAAAATCGCAAATATAGATGGACCAGCCCATTCATGAATTATAGAGCAAATTGAGGCAACCCCTCCCTCCACGAGGCCTCAAGCCACACTGAGCCTACTCATACACACTCGGTTATGTAACACACCCGCTAGGCACGTAAGCACATCCTCCACACAGTTTGCTAATGTTAGCACAAAAATATACCAACGAATTAGGGAATAACAGGGAAAATAGGTGATAATTGAAGGGGGAGGGGAAAGGGAGGAAGGAGGGGATGTGGAGGAGTGATATGAGGTATAGGAAAAAAAAAAAAATAAAAACAAAAAAAATTGTTTAGTGCTACTGGGGCCGTTTAAATTTTTTGTTTATGCCTCCCTCTTAAGAGCTTTGCCGCCCTCGCCCAGTAAAACTTCTTATGAGATTTCTCGCCGTTGCCGGGTTAAGCATAATGATATTCTCTCAGTGTGCGTTTTAAAGTAATGAAGGTCTGTGCGCAGTCAAGTCTATTCCCCCGTTTTCCCAGGAATAGACTCACATTAGCCAACTATTTAATCTACGTAAAGATATATTGCATAGTACCCATCATCTCCCTGTTTCCTCTCCCTAACTGCCTAGCTCGCCAGCCATTGCCTTCTCAAAGTTGCATGACACCCCATTCACTCGGCAATTTTGATCTCCCTCACTACTTGCTATTTTTCGCTCTTCGTCACCTCCTTGTCATTTGTCACATTTGTCTTACTTTTAACCATCCCTCACTCACCTCTATTTCCCTACTTCTCAGATAGCCCCCCTTGCCTCTATGCCACAAGGCTGTGTTGTGAATATTGTATACACATGTACACTGCTGTTTTGCTTTTGATGCTATTGGCTTAGTTATATGATTCAATTGTATAGGAGACGCAAAGCCATAATATTATCCGCGTCTTTAAGGCCTGATAATATTGTCCATAAATAAAACCCTTATGTATGTATATTATATATATGTATATACTCAGGCACATACCCCATAGTTTGGGATGTGGCCGACTCGAGTTAGAGACCGAACAAAAACTACATTTAAAGTTCCAATTCTTAGGGTCCGGGACCACTTTCGCATTCCTTCGCCCCTTTCTCTGTCTCGTCTAGTAGGTCAATTTAACAAGGAGAGGAGGATTCCTAACCTCCCTCCCCCAAAAGGAAAATTAGTAAAGTAAAAGAGACAGACAGAAACGGGTAAGGTTGGGTAGAGGATGCCAAACCTCACTCTGGATAGGCCCACAGTCTACAGATATAAGGTCGGTCCACCAGGCGACCCTTTGACGTCACAGGCCCACGCGCGCATTTTCCTTCTCCTTCTATCTTTCTCTCTCGCTTTCAATTAGTTTATTCTCTCTCTCTTTCTCTCCCCCGCGCGCTTTCTTTCTCCACCAAAACTGATTAATGACCCCTCTGTGTGTGTTAGATAGTGAGTGTGTGTGTGTGTTTATGAATGTGAAGCCTAAGCGCATTTGTGTTTGATTAGATTATATATTTATGGTTGTGTGCATGTGTTTAACTTCTTATTTCCATCACATATTATCTCTAAAAAAGTTTCTATCTATTCAACTAATATATACATACCTGTATATATATATATATATATATATATATATATATATATACATATATACAATATATATATATATATATATATATATCTATTGTTACGATCCAGGTTCTACAAGACACAGGGCTCTTCATCATTGGACTAGATAAGGCTAAATGCAACAACGGTAACACTAGTTCCAACCGCTGCCTTAACCACTGGAGAACAAAACACCTATACCGCCCTGAGTCGTGCCTGGACAACGAGGTATCCTATGACTCGGTAAAAGGTGCAACTGCACACTATAGGCTGATGATCACTGAAGCAGCCTATACTCATACAACATACGATTACTTTATTAAGGTATACAAGGAAAAAGATAGATAGCGTAAGTAAATCGCAGCAACGATTTAATAGCAAACTAGAAGAAGGATAATTAACGTTACGTTAAATAATCAGTAAACTGTCACTCCTGTCTGAAAGAAAGTGAAACAAAGAGAGTCCTAAAGCATCATGCAGGAATCTTCTGCAAAAGTCAGATGCAACTAAGAAGTACGTCTCGGATTCTGAACTGTGTATTATTACTGTGGGAACATATATAGTGTAGGGACATACGGTGTTATCTGGCACAGGTGTAATTATAAGACAGTCGGCAGTCTAAACTCTAACCACAAAAAGATATGCTTTCTCCCACCAGGCACAAGCCTGCTCTGGTTAGGTCTCTCAGCAACAATCACGACTTACTATAAACATAAGGCACAATAATGCTGCACACATATACACAATGAGATTATAAACCCTAATCGGGGGTCTGCCAGGTGGACGAAGTCTAGCAGGGGAGTCGTAGGCTAGGCTACCTGGGCCGAGCCACCTGCTCGGTAGCCTAGTGTCGTTCTCAAATCTGTGCGCCTAGTTACATTAAATGACGGGGTGCTCTCTTGAGAGATCCAGGTCTCGTGTACCTGGTTCTCTCCTGGCGACCCTCCTAAGTCAAATGCTAACGAGCTAGCACAGTGCTGGGTGGACTAGGCAAACGCCCTCACGCCAACACAGTGTTAGGCTCTAAGGTATACAGACAAGAAAATGACCTAGGCCTCCGCAGGTATCCGGTAAAGTTGCATAGGCTCAACGAAGTCTATGCTCATAGGAAACTGTAACCTGATAGCCTCTCCCCAGTCTAGCATCGACTGACCTGGCAGACACCCAAGAAAATAAGGTAGGGGCAACACGATGAGTATGTCAAACCTCCCCAAGCCAAAATGGATAACCCTCTGATCCAAAATGCCTAACTAATTACATAAAATATCTCTGAGAGCTCGCTGTATAATACAGTGACGGATATATGAAATCAACGTCAAGGGGAAGGGCAGTTAATTAATAGTAGGATATACAGAGAAAAGAAGGTAAGCAGTGGTAGAGAAAGTTCGCAATAGGGGGGTGAGGTGGGCTGATAGATTGCAAAGGGATGTTAGAGTTACAGCACTAAGAGGAGCTCTGCCCGTGGAAGTCACAAGGGAGTCCGTGCATGTAGGCGCACCCATTCCCGACGCGGCGGGAAAGCGGTGACGGAGCAGGAGGGAGGAGCCCGGCGACGAATCAGGCGCCCGAGAGATGACATAACTAACCAAGTTGCACGATATCAATCCGCCAATACCACCCAGCTCTGATTTCACTCTCTCTCTCTCTCTCTCTCTCTCACTCACTCACACTCTCCAACTTCCAAGAGTCATCTAATACATTAAATCTATGACAGCTGGAATAAAATACAATGCATTGTCACAGGTGAAAATAAAGAGTATTTCTGGACTACCTGTGATACTATGATGCACTAGGAAGAAACTAGAACTTAATCAATAAACTACAGCCCATAACACTGCCTGGGGAGAGGGGAGAAAAGGATGGGGAGCCAACCGCTGCCCCCTCGTGGTCGCTGGGGAGCTGACGTGCATGGCCCCCCCCCCCCCCCCCCCACCCCCCCACCCCCCAAGATATTAGACACTTAACATTAGGCAAGTTCTGATATCTGAAATCGGCGAGTGCCGGCACACGTCACCTAACCGCCCCACCCCAGCACAATAATACAGCATATAGGTTTCACAAAAAGACATACTTATAAAATGAAACAAACTTACATATTTACCCCCTCAACACAATAGCAAAACTTAAAATTGTTACGCTTCGAAAGCAAGTTCTACGAAACTCAGCCCACTAATAGCTAGTGCTTCAGCTGTAACAAAACATACTTAAATTTACTATAACAGAAAGAGTTTTTATGTTGATTTTAAATTTTATTGTTGTTTTTGTTCGGCTTTAAATATATGTAGCCTATTTTCCTCCACGCAACCCACACAACCTGTGGCCATTTACCCCTTGTCCTCCACCCTCGAAAGACAGTCAGCTATAACGTTATCACAACCGGCAATATGCCTGATATCAAGATTGTATTCTTGGAGCATAAGTGACCACCGTGTCAGCTGCATGTTCCGGTTGTGGAACTGGTTGAGGAACTTTAGAGGGTGGTGATCTGTGTAAATGACCACGGCAAGGCCGAAGGCTGGAACATACACCTCAAAGTGCTTCAAAGCAAGCACAATCGCCAACAACTCTTTCTCGATGGTAGAATAGTTCCTCTGAGCGGAGTTGAACTTTTTAGAGTAAAAGCTGACGGGGTGCTCCAGACCCTCGTCGTCCGTTTGCAAGAGGACTGCACCGGCCCCAACACCACTGGCGTCTGTCGCCAGCTGAAAACTCCTTGTAAAGTCCGGCGCCCTGAGAATAGGATGGGTGCATAGTAAGTGCTTCACTAACCCAAACGCCTTTTCACACTCAGGCGACCACCGAAACTTCACCGTCTTTGCCAGAAGGTCAGTCAGGGGAGCAAGAACAGTCGAATACCCTTGTATAAAGCGTCTGTAGTAGCCTATCATTCCTAGAAAGCGCATGATCTGACGCTTGGTGGTTGGCCTGGGAAACCGATCGATGGCCAGTATCTTGTTCTGGGGGGGGGGGGACACCCGTCCCAAACCTACAACAAAGCCAAGATACTGCACAGTTGCCTGCACAAAGTCGCATTTCCCCAAGTTCACGACCAACCCAGCTTCACACAGCTTCCGAAACAAGATATTAAGATGCTCGCAGTGACTACCAAAATCAGTATCATAGACAATGACATCATCGAGATATACAGTACAATTGGGAATGTCACTAACAATATCATTCATCAGACTTTGGAAGGTAGCAGGTGCGTTTTTCAACCCATAAGGCATGACATTGCACATATATGTCTTGCCGTCCACACAAAAGCCGCATACCTCCTTCGCTCGTGCAGACAGGGGCACCTGCCAATAACCCTTCACCAGGTCGACCTTGGTGAGGTATGTGGCATTCCCGATTTTGTCAACACTGTCATCGACGCGAGGAAGGGGGTAAGGATTGGTGGCGGTCAAGCCATTAAGTCTGCGAAAGTCTATACAGAAACGCACCTTCCCGTCTAGCTTAGGCTGCAGAGTTACCGGGGAGGTCGCACCGGCCCTTCCTTAATCAGCCCTCTCTCTATCATATACCTCAGCTCCTCCCGGAGGGCTGGCAATTTGATAGGAGGCACACGATAAGGCACTGACTTGAAGGGCGGGTTGTCTCCCACGTCAACATCATGCACCGTCTGAGTTGTGAGGCCTGGGTGCTCCGCGAAAACAGCGGGGTATGACTGGAACAGGTGGCGCACGGCTGCACGCTGTTGCTCAGGCAGGTGCTCAATAGCCTGCTCTGCCACCTGAACACAATTCCCCACCCACTGTTCTGCAGAAACATGGCAATCCCAGCTATCTTCCCCCAGAGCATGACTATCCCCCCCTCCTTCTCCACCTTGGCCGCTGTAGACCAACACGGGGACAGTGAGAGGCTCTGAGGGGCGCCTCACAAACTCCTTCATCAAGTTCACATGGCATAATTGATGTTTCTTACGCTGGTCAGGGGTTGCAACAAGATAATCTAGGTCTGACAGCTTCTTAGTGACAAAATAAGGACCCGTATACTTTGCTGACAGTGGATGACCTGGCAGAGGCAGCAACAACATAGCCTCCTGCCCCACCCCAAACTCCCGGAGCTTCGGCTTCACATCGTAACGGTCCTTCATTTTCGCCTGAGAGTCTACGAAATTCCTCCCTGCCGACTCCATACAATTTACCATCCTTTCACGACTCTCGAGAACGTACTTCAACACTGAGCATGGTTTCTGCAGACCTTCCCATATCTCTTTCACCATGGACAGTGGACCCCTGACGTTATGGCCAAAAACAAGCTGGTTGGGGCTGAAACCCAAACTCTCACCAGGTACCTCTCTCACCGCGAACAACACATAAGGCAGCCCCAGATCCCACTCCTTGCCATTCTCCAAGCAGTAACATTTAAGCATACTCTTGAGGGTCGAGTGCCACCTCTCAAGTGCCCCCTGACTCTCGGGGTGATAGGCAGATGAAACGACAGAGCATATGCCACGCTGCTGGAGAGTTTGTTGAAATAGGTTCGAAGTGAAATTTGACCCCTGGTCTGACTGCACTTCTCGCGGGTACCCGTATCTTGAACAGTAAAGCAGCAAGTTCTTGACCACAGTCTTAGCTGAGCCATTACGCATGGGGTATGCATCCCCATCTTCTTCGAGGTCTATTGAGCCATGACTGTAACTTTGGAGCTCAGGGTCATCAATCTGAAGTCTACTGATATCTGAAGGTGTCAACGCATCAAGCTGCTCCCGGAGCACTTTGTTACCCTCACCGATACTAGACTTAGAGACCCGACCTTGCCTTGCTACAAAACGGCTCTGCCGTGGAGTCTTCACTGGCCCTGCCTGTTCACCCAGTGATACAGGCTCAGGGTCCACTCCGGACAATAATAATGGTGCCAATACTGAGTCCCCCAGAAGAGCCGCGGAATCAACACCCTGAAATCCACCTTTAGCTACTTTCCTCGGACCTTTCCTCCGCTGATCTGAAGACTGAGACAATGGTTGTGACTGAACTGACGTGCGAGAACGGGTGACTGCACAGGCCATCTGTTTAAGCTGACACCTCTCGACCCACTCCCGATTCTCCCTATTAACGTCGGCCGCCCTCTCGGCAACAACTAAGGGTGGAACCTCCGAAGTGAGCACCGCAAAGTCGTTGCCCAGAAGGAGGTCGACGCCCTCAACTGGCAAGCTCTCTACGATCCCAACATCTAGTTCACGACACACACCATCCACCTCCAGCTCCAACCTAATCAACGGGTATGACCTGGTAGCATTGAACCCCTGTACCACAACAACCCGAGCCGCGTTTATAGGCTTGCCTGTGAAATTTTTAAGAAGTGTCTGTGATGCCCCAGTGTCACGCAACAATTTGACCTGCTGTTTAGTTTTCCCCCAGTTCACAAGCCCACGCCCTCGATGGCTGCAAAAAGTGTCTTGGACAGGTGTCGAGCCCTCCAAACCCTTCTTCACAGGCTGTGTCCCTGCAACTGACGACCTACCCCGGGCAGACGCAGAAGAGCTCAGAGACACCCCCATGTTGCGAATCAAAGACACAGGCTTAGCAGGAATATTACTCGGACATGTACGTGCAAAGTGACCCACCTTCTGACATTTAAAGCATTTCACTTCACCACTAGACTTCCCCCCTTGAGGTGGTGGGGAAGGGCCCTGCCCTTTTGAAAACAGGACAGTTTTGTGTTTGTAGTTATAATGGGTATCATTGCTCTTACTTTTTACAGTGTTATTTTGTGCTTCATTGACTTTGGGGGGTCGAGTGTTACGCCCCTTGTTACCTGTCTCACTACGATGAGCAGACCCGCACCCACGAATCAAAGAAAGCCGGAGGTCAGCAAGCTTAGCTCCCTCCTCTACGGTCTTAGGGCATTTTTCCTTCAGGTTTAATGTCAGGTCGCTGCCTGTGCACCGGAAGAACTGCTCCAACAAAAATAACTGCTTAACCTGATCAACTGTTGTCGCATTCTCAGACCGGAGCCAGTTCCCCATAGTGTCAGTCAGTTCCCGGGCATGTTCAAGGAAAGAGCTCTCCTTGCTCTTTACAACACCCCGAAATTTCAACCTGTAGGTTTCTGGTTGCAACTCATACGCCCGGAGCACAGCCTCCTTTAACACCACATAGTTAGTACAGTCCTCCAATGACAGCGAGTCATATGCCTTGAGACCTTTCCCAACAAGCTTTGATGATACAAGGGCTGCCCACTTAATCTCCTACCACTCATGCTCCCGACACTTCTTCTCAAACCGTGCAAAAAACTCAGTCACACCAGACACATCGAACACAGGGACTAATTTAAGCAAGTGCGATAAAGACTCAGACCCACGATTCCCAGAACCGAGATGCCGCCCTGTTGTCTCCACTCTAGATTTCTCAACATCCATCTCAGCACAGTACCTAGTTGCTTCATCCTGCAACTCTGCCTCACGGCATGCTGTCCTCTCCTCAGCCTGAATCTTAGCCATCTCCGCCTGAATCTTAGCCATCTCAACTTCCACGCTGGATCTTAGCCAACTCCAGTTGTAACAACATATCAGCAGTCAAACCCTGAGGGGGAGGAGCAATTATAGGAGACCCAACCAGTGGCTCACCCAGGGGCAAACCACGCTGCCAGCGACTATCAGATTGCGGAAGCGTGCCAAGGTCTGGTAACCTAGGGGGCGCGATAGGAGTAGAGTGGAAGGGAGGCTTGGATAAAGGGTCCCAAGCCCCCGCTCCACCCTGCAACCCACTGCCACCACCCAACACACAAGCCACCAGGTCACTCTTAGACATGCTGCCAAAGCCGACACGCCCCAGGACCATGGCCAAACAACGCAGACCATAGCAATCAATCCCCTCAAACCGACTCGCTGTTACTGGTATCTCCACAAACTTCCTCGCATCAGCCTCACAATTAATAACTCTGATGCCATCATTAAATTCCTGCTGCTGCTCAACACCCGTAGGCTGTACTGTCTGATTATCCCCGTTAACTGAGCTGTTGCTAGACATGGTGTATACTGAGAAGTGTGCAAGTATATAAAAACAAAAAAGTATCTATAATCTCTTATGCAAGCACCTATTCACTTAAAGTTATCTAAAGCCTCTTTATGTGTTATACTGCTTGCCAAAAACAAATCTGTGTCCACTGTATTCCTCAATATAAAAAATTACCACTATACTCCCACAGTATTTCTTAAGTTCACAAAATCCTAAGCAAGGTCGCCATTTGTTACGATCCAGGTTCTACAAGACACAGGGCTCTTCATCATTGGACTAGATAAGGCTAAATGCAACAACGGTAACACTAGTTCCAACCCCTGCCTGAACCACTGGAGAACAAAACACCTATACCGCCCTGAGTCGTGCCTGGACAACGAGGTATCCTATGACTCGGTAAAAGATGCACACTATAGGCTGATGATCACTGAAGCATCCTATACTCATACAACATACGATTACTTTATTAATGTATACAAGGAAAAAGATAGACAGCGTAATTAAATCGCAGCAACGATTTAATAGCAAACTAGAAGAAGGATAATTAACGTTACGTTAAATAATCAGTAAACTGTCACTCCTGTCTGAAAGAAAGTGAAACAAAGAAAGTCCTAAAGCATCATGCAGGAATCTTCTGCAAAAGTCAGATGCAACTAAGAAGTACGTCTCGGATTCTGAACTGTGTATTATTATTGTGGGAATATATATAGCGTAGGGACATACGGTGTTATCTGGAACAGGTGTAATTATAAAACAATCGGCAGTCTAAACTCTAACCACAAAAAGATATGCTTTCTCCCACCAGGCACAAGCCTGCTCTGGTTAGGTCTCTCAGCAACAATCACGACTTACTATAAACATAAAGCACAATAATGCTGCACACATATACACAATGAGATTATAAACCCTAATCAGGGGTCTGCCAGGTGGACGAAGTCTAGCAGGGGAGTCGTAGGCTAGGCTACCTGGGCCGAGCCACCTGTTCGGTAGCCTAGTGTCGTTCTCAAGTCTGTGCGCCTAGTTACATTAAATGACGGGGTGCTCTCTTGAGAGATCCAGGTCTCGTGTACCTGGTTCTCTCCTGGCGACCCTCCTAAGTCAAAAGCTAACGAGCTAGCACAGTGCTGAGGGCAAACGCCCTCACGCCAACACAGTGTTAGGCTCTAAGGTACACAGACAAGAAAATTACCTAGGCCTCCGCAGGTATCCGGTACAGTTGCATAGGCTCAACGAAATCTATGCTCATAGGAAACTGTAACCTGATAGACTCTCCCCAGTCTAGCATCGACTGACCTGGCAGACACCCAAGAAAATAAGGTAGGGGCAACACGATGAGCATGTCAAACCTCCTCAAGCCAAAATGGATAACCCTCTGATCCAAAATGCCTAACTAATTACATATAATATCTCTGAGAGCTCGCTGTATAATACAGTGACGGATATATGAAATCAACGTCAAGGGGAAGGGCAGTTAATTAATAGTAGGATATACAGAGAAAAGAAGGTAAGCAGTGGTAGAGAAAGTTCGTAATAGGGGGGTTAGGTGGGCTGATAGATTGCAAAGGGATGTTAGCGTTACAGCACTAAGAGGAGCTCTGCCCGTGGAAGTCACAAGGGAGTCTGTGCGTGTAGGCGCACCCATTCCCCACGCGGCGGGAAAGCGGTGACGGAGCAGGAGGGAGGAGCCCGGCGACGAATCAGGCGCCCGAGAGATGACGTAACTAACCAAGTTGCACGATATCAATCCGCCAATACCACCCAGCTCTGATTTCTCTCTCTCTCTCTCTCTCTCTCTCTCTCTCTCTCTCTCTCTCTCTCTCACTCACTCACACTCTCCAACTTCCACGAGTCATCTAATACATTAAATCTATGACAGCTGGAATAAAATACAATGCATTGTCACAGGTGAAAATAAAGAGTATTTCTGGACTACCTGTGACACTATGATGCACTAGGAAGAAACTAGAACTTAATCAATAAATTACAGCCCATAACACTGGCTGGGGAGAGGGGAGAAGAGGATAGGGAGCCAACCGCTGCCCCCTCGTGGTCGCTGGGGAGCTGACGTGCGTCACACTATATATTTATTTATTTAAACATTTGGATATAAACAGTATATTATTTAAGTTAACAAGAGAAGTATATGGGGACAATAATAATGTTTCTTACAATAATTCAGAGAGGATTGTGAATGTATTCTGTATTAGCAACGCAATAACTGTTTTACTTAACTACTTTTAGCATTTTGTTACATTGCTTTCGTGCTGAATATATATTTCTATTCAATACTCTCATACGAAAGAACATCAGGCACCTAACGAAATAGGATATCACATCAGTGGGGAGTTGTACTAATTCGGATATGTATGGAGTTAGGAGTTTGATGGATCCTTTACCTGGCTTTAGTTTTGATTCTCCATGATAACATTTAAATAATGTTTCCATTATAGTCAGCTTTTTGAAGAACTCAGAACTAGATTTCATTAAGGCTAATGAACTTTCGATCGCCTAATACACTCAATCACAGTAATGAAGATGTTTTATTCTTATTACTTTTTATGATATTTATTGATATGATATCAGTTGGTGAGTTGATACAAATTAGCAATATAGTAACAGTAAATACGTACGGTAATTACTGGGAAAAAGTGTGTTTGGTGATTCACCAGGTGACTCAGTTCTGTGGGGGTGGGGGGGGGGGGGGAGAGGGGGGGAGATAGGATGGCCGGTGGGAGTCAGCAGTAAGGTACTTTACCTGCTACACCTTTCCACACTCTCATTCACTCACTCACAAACACTCATTCACTCTCTCATATACATGCACACTCACTCGCTCACATTCATTCATTCACTCACACACATGCAATCATTTACACTCATTAATTCACTCACATATACGCACTCGTTAACAGATACTCAATCACTCACTTGCTCAAACTCATTCACTTACTAACTCACAGTCATTCACTCACAGACACTCATACGCACACACGCGCACTCATACACATACATCAACACTTACACACTCATTAACTCACACCCATAAACACACACTCACACACACACCAGAAAGCACAATCACTGGCCCACACATACACACAAACATATGCACACTCTTCCACAAATTCATAAACACAGATTAAAACAAACACAAACACACAAACTTGCACATACACAACATATTTACTAAATAAGAATAATAAGAAATCGTAACACTAAAACACATTCACTTGTTAAAAACAATGCTCACCTCTTGATGTTGGTAATTGAAGAGATGGTTGTGCATCACATTTGATCCTTTGCAGTTGCTTTGGTAGAGATATGCCTAACAGTTCATATTTTAGATGTCTTTCATATGCACTAGGGTGAAAATGTAAACTGCAAACCTTTGCATAATCAGCATTAATAAAGTCTTTCCTACTGCAAAGGTGAATCCACTTCTTCCTAAGACTCTCATTCTTAGGAAACTTGTGAAAAGAAAGATGCTTATCACTCTGTTTATTACTGTTTGAGAAACAATTAAACACTGCACAGTTGCTGGGCATGTCTTCACACTTGAATAAAACCAATCAATAAAGTTGGACACCAGGGTTATGCATATTTAATTCACTAAATTTGGGAGAGAGATGCACGACCTTCACAAGTCAAAGGGAGGGAGAGTACTGACCCTTGGTCAGTGAGGACGAGTGACGTCACTATGAGAAACTGACCATTTTTGGGTCGCCGGGTTGACCGACCTTATATCTGTAGACTGTGGATAGGACCAGTCCTCACCCAACTAGCGTGCAATTATTTGTATTGCTTACTCAATCATGTATTAACTGTAAAACGCCTAAACCACTTTTGTATCAGCGACGTTATTCTGGCTACTGTTAGACAATTGTATTCAGTTTCAAAAGGGCCTCCAGGATTTTATAGGCTTCGAACTATATCACTTAACCCTTTTTACTACCACAGATCCTTCTTAAACTGCACAAAATCATCTAAATATAGCAGGAATAAATAAAAAAAGACGTCCCCTGTACCGTATGGGTTAATAACACCAGTGTAACAGTTCTTATTAGAATTTCTGGTTTCAATCCCTGGTTTGAATTATCGTTAAATTATTACATTCAATAATTCTAGTGCTTGTTTTTTTGGTCTATATAGGCTATGTGTATATTTATATATTTTTGAATATCTTCGCTAGACCTCCATCAAGCTTAAAACAAAAGAAACCCTAGAACCCTTTTCAAGATATATTTGTACATTTTTCGGTAGAAAAATGTCACGGCCAAAGGCGGTTTCCTTCTAAAATTGCAGACTCACTTTCGCTCGTCAGGAAAAAAATCGACACATAAATGGCACGAAAGGTATTAATATTTACAACGAAATGAGGCGAAAGGTCTCAATATCATCAAAATAATGGCAATGAGGTAAAAACTTCTAGTACAAGGACATATTTCCCATTGCTTTATTATATGTAAGATGCTTCAGAAATTAATTTAACCCTGTGAGTAACAGCGACGTGTTATATTTTATTTTAGTTGTATGTAGACAATTGTGTGCAGCTTAAGAAGGATCTGTGGTAGTAAGAAGGGTTTAGTGAGATAGAAGCCTGTAAATTGCTGGAGGCCCTTCCTAAACACAATAACATCGCCAGTACAAAAAATAAAAGGACGTCCCTGGTACTGAACGGCTAAAAAAAAAAAATCAAATATGCATATACCTAATTTGGTTTGATGAGCTTTCTCTAAATTTATATAATGAAGTCAATTAATGTAATTGTTGAGTACTCTGCCCAAAGCCAGTTAATTGTTTGCACTGATCCCATTGGGTAATCGGATATGACCAGGCTGATTAAAAACTTTAACTTACAGTAATTAATTAGTGTCAGCCCCTCCCCCCCCCCCCCCTCGTCTCTCTCTCTCTCTCTCTCTCTCTCTCTCTCTCTCTCTCTCTCTCTCTCTCTCTCTCTCTCTGAATACAAGATGAAAGGCAAGCCAATCAAAACAAGTGCATTCGTTAAAGACTTGGGGGCTCTAATATCTAAAAACTTAAAAACCTCAGGTGATTGTGCAGCAGCTGCAAACAAGGCCAATAGTCTTGGATAATTTAAAATACATTTTACTTTTACGAATGAGATCATTTTAGTACTGTTATTTAATAACATAGTGAGGACCCATCTTGAATATGGCGTCAACAAATATTTTGAAACTCTAGTAGTGCAGCGTAGAGCGTAAAATTGATACCATCACCGAAACATAAATCATATCATGAAAGATTAAAACACTTAAACATATTTTCACTTAAGAAAAGAAAATTGCCGAGTCAATTAATTGAGTGTTTCAAGATATTAAAGGGTTTCGTCAAAATTGATGTAGATTAACCCTGTTCAAGTTCAATAATAGTTCATCAACACAGAGAAATGGAATGAAAGAAAAAACCAGGAGGACAAATCTTGATGTCACAAAGCACTTCTTCGCCTACAGCATAGTCAACGAGTGGAACAAACTGCCAGAGAAAGTGGTACAATGTAATACAATTGACACATTCAAAAGGAGTCTAGAAATCCATTTCGAGGAGGTTGGAGTATTATAGGTAAAACAAATATAAGAACAAAGTATAAAAAAAGGTAAAGGTAAAAATTCAGTAGTATACAATATTTCTCAACTTCTTTCTTTATTATGAATTTCCCAGTAGACATTTCTTCCTTCTGCTGGGGGCCTTGTTTCCCAAACTAGATTTCACGCCGACCCAAGGTTGGAGGGAGTGGTGGGTACGGAGAGAGCTTTCTGATTTGCTATCCTTAGCTTCCACTTTGTAGCAAATTATATGTTATCAATAAGATTGGACTGCCTAATAGGGACTGCAAGGTATGTCCACCACACTTCCAGGCGCACCCTTCATATTAATCGTCTCCCCAGGCCAGGCGCCTGATGGACTATTATCTAGTCCAACTTGCACCCGACCCCTTCCCCCAAATGACCACGTGTTCACTCTACTATTCAAGCATTCTCCATTCATTCCTGTTTATTACCACTTCCTTTGCCTGATCTATAGTCTTTCCTCTATCATCCAAAGCTTGTCTTATATTACACAGTCTCTCCATCTCAATGGGTGTCTTCCTGCCCTTCTATCTCCCTTTGTATCTGACTAACATATTCTCTTTGTAAGCCTTTCATCTCCCATTCGTTCAACATGACATATATATATATACATATAATATATATATATATTTATGAATACATACATTTGTTCTGTTCCATTCATTCTCTCGTTTTCATTCAACTACCCTGTGCTTTTGTTGTCTTTATATTCCGTCCATTCTTGTTTTGTCCTTACTTCTGGAATCTACTTATTTAATTATGTGTTGTCTCTTTCGTTCTATCCTATTATTCCCTCCTTTTCTCTCTATCTCTCCCCCCCTCGCCCCCCCCCCCCCACACACTTATCACTCGCACTCTCTCTCTCTCTCTCTCTCTCTGCAATCGTGTTAAAACTCTTCTTCAATCGAGTTGTAAACTTGTGGAAAGGGCTCCTTCGAGATGTTATTGAGTTCAGCAGCGTTGATTCCTTTAAACATCACCTAGACAAACACCTTGCCTTAAGGGGAGGTTTCCACTTGAGGGATTTTTTTTCGAACTTCCTTCTCCCTCATGTTTAGCCCCATTGCTTTTGAGATTTTAAGACGATCGCCCCATTAGTTTGACGATTTTAAGAACTTTCGCCCCATTCAAATTATGTCACTTTTAAGACCTTTCGTGCCATGTAGGTGTCGATTTTTTCCTGGCGAGCGATAGCGAGCCTGTAATTTAAGAGGAACCGGCCTTCGGCCGGGACATTTTTCTTCCGAAAAATGTACAAATTTATCTTGAAAGAGGATCAAATGGGGTGTAATTTCAAGCTTATTGGGAGTCTAGGAAATGCACTAAAACCCTCCCCTTAAATCCGTGGTACCACTTAAGATCAGTTGTGCCGGCATATTAACAAAGATATACAATATATATATATATACTGTATATATATATATATAAATATATACTGTATATATATATATATATATATATATATATATACAGTATATATATATTATATACTGTATATACAGTATATATATTTTGTTTTTCTTTCTTTTTCTTTTTTTCTTTTTTTTTGTCAAAAGGAATAGTGTTATATTATAATGTATCATTCTGTGAAAGGAGGATTTGCATTAGCTTACCCTTACCAGCCGTGAGATACAATGATTGGTTGAGGGGGCTTCTCCCCCCCCCCCCCTATATCGCATGACTTATTGTCATCATTCTATATATTGCCAGCAGGGGGGCAAATAACAGCTGGCCGTGGGAAAATTACGAAAAAAAGTCAAATTAGACAAAAACATTACCACGAGCGTAATACACAAAGCCACCACCACAACCCTCACCAACGAATGTCGACGAAATTGCGTTTGTTTATGTTTATTTAGATCACATCGGGGTATTTAAAGTTGTTGTTGTCGCAAATCCTCCATGGGGACAATATTGAGAATATTATTACGAGTCTTCACATACCTATTGTCTCTAATAAATTGTTCCTAATAGTGCGGCACTAATCGTCTTGAGTTTAACCAATATTTGCATATTACGACACAATCAGAGACCGACTCGCACTAATCCACTATCTTCGATTGTGTCTTATTGCCACGTTTCTGAGTCTAATAATGATTATATTATATTCAACAAGTATAAGGGATCAACTATAAGTTTTACTATAGTATACCACCAACACTATACTGAATAATTAGTAATTTAACAGACTGAACACATACCTTACATGGAGAATGGTCTACGAGTTTCGCTTCGACTGCCAACTTCAGGGTTGTGACGAGTTTAGGTGCAGGATCGAGAAGCCATTACTGTAAGATAATACCACTAATTATATATAAATGATCATACATTAAGTTAGTGTTGATTCCATCAACGAAATAAAATATTTATTCAATGTAATTATTATTCTATTAATGGACACGGAACTTATTACATTTTGGGTCAATATACAGGAGGCGCTACAATATAGGTAGCAAAATTATAATGGTAGTTTTGGGTTCCTATCATCATATGCTTCATTTCTATATACTTTTTATCCCCGGGAAAAAAACAAAATATCTTGAGTTTTTTATTTTGTTCTTGGATTTTGTTTTTATTTTTTTATTAACCTAACCAAAAAACCTAACCTAACCTAACCTAAATGTATTTGGGGGCTATTAGGTTAGGTTAGGTTAGGTTTTTTGGTTAGGTTAATGACCAAAACAAAAAATCCCAAGAAAATAAATGAAAAATCCCAAGATTTTTTTTTTTTTTTCCCGGGGATAATAAGTATATAGAAATGAAGCATATGATGATAGGAACCCAAAACTACCATTATAATTGTGCTACCTATATTGTAGCGCCTCCTGTATATTGACCACATTTTGTTTTGTTGTTGTTGTGCTTCATAACGATGATACATTTGTTTTTTTTATGTCATCCTCGAACGAAATAGGTATACTCGTCCTATCGTAACTCATTGGCAACAAGCTAAGAAACAGACATTTTCTATCATATAACTAGTCCACAAATGAATAAAGACAATGATAGACTTAAGGGGAGGCAGTTGGTTTGACGAGTCCTCCTCTCCCTCATGTTTAGCCCTATTAGTTATGTGATTACAAGACATTTGCCCCATTACTTTGACAATGTTCAGGCCTTTTGCCCCATTTATTTGCCAATTTTAAGACCTTTCGTGCCATTTAGGTGTCTATTTGTTTCCTTGCGAGCGATAGCGAGCTTGTATTTGAAGAGGAATCAGCCTTCGGCCGGGATATTTTTCTACCGAAAAATGTACAAATTTATATCAAAATGGGGTCTTGTGGGTGTTTTTTGTAAAGCTTGATAGATGCTTAGAGAGCAAACTAAACCCCTTCCTTAAACCATTGAGCCGAACCAGTAAATTATGCTGCACAATACCGTCTGGGCTCCCTTAACTATGAAGTTGATGGAAACTAACGGCACTGATAATTTTCCACTGTCACAAAAAGTACTGTTGTTGTGCATGGCTAAACGGCTACTGCCCTTGTACTGCCCCCTCCGTCTTGACTCCAGGTTCATGTTCCGTTAAGGGGTCACCTGCTTTGTTTATCTCTCTCTCCTTTTCTCTCTTTCTCTGGCTTGTATCCATTCGGCTCCATTCAGCCAACTGTTTTAAGACGATTATCCCTATATAGGTATCGATTTCTTCCTGGCGAGCGATGGAGAGCCAGTATGTTATGGAGAAATCCTAAATTTTTCTATCAAAAAATTTACAAATTTAGCTTACTGTAAAAACAAATGATATATATATGCTGGCTCGCTACCACTCGCCAACAAAATATTAACACCTGGATAGGGGTAAACGTCTTAAAACAGTAGGCTGAATGGGGCCGAATGTATACAAACCAAAGAGAGAGGGAGAGAAAGAGAAAAAAAGCGAGGTGGGCTCCCTTAAGGATTGGTTCACTCAGTCGTTGCTTCATTAAACTCGACTGGTGATAGTTTATTAACCCCCGTTTATAAAACGGAAAAAATTGCTTCACTCCGTCGTTGCTTCATTTAAGGGGGGATGGGCCGGTTTGCTGGACCACTTTCTCCCTCATGTTTAGCCCCATTAGTTTTCAGATGTTAAAATGTTTGCCCTATTTTGGCCTATTAGTTAATCGATGTTAAGATCTTTCGCCCCATTTCTTTGTCAATATTTAGACCTTTCGTGCTATTTAGGTGTCGATGTTTCCCCTGGCGAACGATAGTGAGCCTGTAATGTTGGAAGAACCGGCCTTAGGCCGGAACATTTTTCTACCGAAAAATTTACAAATTAATCTCAAGGATAATATTTTTTTGTTTTTAATTTGATGGAGGTCTAGGTAGGAATCTAGAAAAATAATGCATAAATGCAAAAATCGCCCAAAACGTGAACCATCCCCGCTTACTCTCGACTGGTGATAGTTCATAAACCCCCGTTTATAAGACTGAAAGGATTGCTTTATTCAATCTCTACTCGTGAGACATTAAATTTACTTTCAAACAACTTTTCACTTATTTCATATTCGAAACTATTTGATTTATTATATAAATGCTATAGATTTCATTAACTCAACTAAACAGTATAAGCTAATATTTGACTTATATTGTTGGTATTATATTTGACTTATATTGTTGGTATTATATTTGACTTATATTGTTGGTATTATATTTGACTTATATTGTTGGTATTATATTTGACTTATATTGTTGGTATTATATTGACTTATATTGTTGGTATTATATTTGACTTATATTGTTGGTATTATATTTGACTTATATTGTTGGTATTATATTTGACTTATATTGTTGGTATTATATTTGACTTATATTGTTGGTATTATATTTGACTTATATTGTTGGTATTATATTTGACTTATATTGTTGGTATTATATTTGACTTATATTGTTGGTATTATATTTGACTTATATTGTTGGTATTATATTTGACTTATATTGTTGGTATTATATTTGACTTATATTGTTGGTATTATATTTGACTTATATTGTTGGTATTATATTTGACTTATATTGGTGGTATTATATTTGACTTATATTGTTGGTATTATATTGACTTATATTGTTGGTATTATATTTGACTTATATTGTTGGTATTATATTTGACTTATATTGTTGGTATTATATTTGACTTATATTGTTGGTATTATATTGTTGGTATTATATTGTTGGTATTATATTGTTGGTATTATATTGTTGGTATTATATTGTTGGTATTATATTGTTGGTATTATATTTGACTTATATTGTTGGTATTATATTTGACTTATATTGTTGGTATTATATTGTTGGTATTATATTGTTGGTATTATATTGTTGGTATTATATTGTTGGTATTATATTGTTGGTATTATATTGTTGGTATTATATTTCCATTGCCGTTCCGTTTTAATTTTAAACAAAATCCGGAAACTATCTTCTCCTTATGAGCTTCAAAGGAGTAACATTGTTTTGCATTGGCATGTTGTCAATTGTGTTTAATGTTTCATATAATGTTCACATTGTTTACATCGCTGTTTTAACAAGTAAATATAGATCTATGAAGGATCATTTATAGTTGTGTTATGTTAATAACCAAATTGCTTCCTACTAACATCTCTTAACCCTGCCGCGGATATTAGTCCCAGGTAAGTACTTTGCTTTACAATTTCCCCTTACCCACTCTAATTCACTAGTGAATACTTTAGCAGAAGTGATTTACAAGGCAAGCAACCTTAAGGGATCGCTAGGTTTGTTGCTGCTTAACTTCCTTTGTACTCCTTTGTCCTCTCTCTCTCTATACTCCTAACAATGTCCCCCTTGTCTGTACAATTATTTACAAACCATTTTTATTGTATTAAATTGTTTAATCCCATAACCTATGACCCCCCCCCCCCTCTCTCTCTCTCTCTCCCCCTTTAACTGATAGGCCACGTAACAATAGAAGGGAGAAAAAGCAATTGTTTCTGAATGGGAGGGAGGTGGGTAGGCAGAGGCATAGTAAGAGAGAGAGAGAGAGAGAGAGAGAGAGAGAGAGAGAGAGAGAGAGAGAGAGAGAGAGAGAGAGAGAGAGAGAGAGAGAGAGAGAGGTAAAATTATTGATCGGTCGAATTAATGTTAATAAATCAGCATGGAAGATATGTATATGGAAGTCGTGATTAGCTTGAATATATTGACAATGATTGGGAAATTAACACTTTCAGTAGATCGTATCGTAGTTATTCATAGATTTTTGTATATAATTAGATTTATTCACATTAATAATAGTCTTTAAGGATCAATTAGGGTACATACGCTCTTATTAAGCCCTTTAATTATCTCAGATCCTTCCCAAAGAGTCAAATAGTACAATGCTAGCCAGAAATATATGAATACAAAGAAGCGTTATAATATTACGAGAGTTAACCCATTCAGTTCCAGGGACGTCCATTTCATCCTATTGGGGCAACTATTAGACGATTGAATTCAGCTTAGGAAGGATCGTTAGCAATAATAAGGCCCCGAATGCAATAATAAGGCGCCGAATGCAATAATAAGGCCCCGAATGATCTCAACCAAACCTTTTAGCTACCACAGATCCTTCCTAAACTGTATAATATCGTCTAAATATAGCTAGAAAAAAATATAACACTCGTCGCTGGTACTCAAAGGGTTAATGACCGTTTTTGCATCTATAGTACTTTGCACTGGTTATCAAAATATTATGCAACATATGTATTACCATAGTGTATGCATAGTTTTATTTCCTTGGCAATGTACGCGTTATTTTCTCTTAATTATGGCTATTAATAGATGATTTTATGCAAATTACAAATCCGAGATGCAAAAACTAGTCTCATTAAGGGAACCCACCTCGCTTTTTTCTCTTTCTCTCTATCTCTCTTTGGCTTGTATCCATTTGGCCCAATTCAGCCTACTATTTTAAGACCTTTACCCTCATCCAGGTGTCAATATTTTCCCGTCGAGCGGCAGCGAGCCAGCATATATATAGTTTTGTTTTGCCAACAAGCTAAATTTGTACATTTTTCGGTACAAAAATGTCTCCGGCGAAGCCGGATTTCTCCATACAATGCTGGCTCGCTATCGCTTGCCAGGAAAAAAACGACACCAGGATGGGGATAAACGTCTTAAAACAGTTGTTGTTGTTGTTGTTGTTGTTCCCCAAGCTGCCTGGCCGAACAGCCCCATGGCCCGAGCAATTCCAAGGCCATAACCGAGCGCCCCCACAGAACCCTCCCCGCCGACCACAATAAAGCCTGGGTGACCGAAGCCACTCCATGGCGGGGAGCTGAGGAGGGTGCGGAAACGCCCGGGAAACCAAAGCCCCACCCAGGGCCCTGTGCCCCTCAGCAATTATGAAAAGAAAGTTGAGGGGCAAGGGAAAAATGTGACGCTTTGGCTTCCAATCTTGGTAGATTGGGAGGTCAATCCACGAAAGAGACGCCGTCACTTGAGATCTAGAAAATATATAAGGTAAAGGAGCAGTCAGAGTAAGCTATGGGTATGGCAGAGATTGCTCAGCTCTCACTCTGATAGACCAGCCCGTCACCACATGACTAGAACCCAATCCTCTCTGCATCAGCTAGGAAAGGCCCTAGAAAGCCGCCTTTGGCGGGGGGATAGCTCCCCTATTTCAACCCCTTTCGGGGTTGGGCACCCGCATTCTTAAAACAGTTGACTGAATGGGTCCGAATGGATGCAAGCCAGGGAAATAGAACAGGAGAGAAAGATAAAACAAAACGGTGACCCCCCCATTAACCCTCTAGCTTTGACTGATCGTATACCATACATAGGTAAGATCACTAATACAGGAGGTTATACGATTAACGGGGGTCACCTGCTTATTTTATCTTTATCTCCTTTTCTTTCTTTCTCTGGCTTGTATCCATTCGGCCCCATTCAGCCAACTGTTTTAAGAGGTTTATCTCCATCCAGGTGTCGATTTCTTCCTGGCGAGCGATAGCGAGCCAGCATTGTATGGAGAAATCCGGCTTCGCCGGAGACATTTTTCTATCGAAAAATTTACAAATTTAGCTTGCTGGCAAAACAAAAAATATATATATGCTGGCTCGCTACCGCTCGCCAGGAAAATGTTTGACACCTGGATGAGGGTGAACGTCTTAAAACAGTAGGCTGAATGGGGCTGAATGGATACAAGCCAAAGAGAGAGGGAGAGAAAGAGAAAACAAAAGCGATGTGGGCTCCCTTAACGCCTTGAGAATTATGACGCTTTTTAGCAGTGTATATTTAGGCTAACATTAGAAGATTGATTACGATATAGGATAATATATCTAGGAATTAAAGCGGTGAAGACTATCTCAATGAAATCTCTAATTTTCACATATTAAAAAACTTAATTAAATCGTATATAATAGCCAGAATAAACGGTCAAAACACATCATGATCCTCAACTGGTTAATAGGATGAAATATGTAGGGTAGTGTTTCTGTTTGTGGCTCAACTTCAGTGCATTCATTCGGCATATATCGACAGGCCCCGCCCGCTTCCCCAACCGTTATCATACGGCTGGCATGACTGTGCGAGGTAGGGGTGTCCACTGTCCAACAGGGTTACCAAATTAGCACAAAAATATTTTTTAATCTGTTAGCAGAAGTAACTAGAAGAATACAAACTAGTAAATGCCTACCTAATATTGGTAGAATATTACTCCAATATTGATAACATGTGCTAAAAGATTCGGAGTATAGCCAGTATTCTTATTGCTAGGTGTAAAATATTGCCGCTAGATCAAGTCAATATTTAATTATCAATTTAAATTATTAAAAATGGCCTACAAAGCCATCTACCTTTCTACATCAACGAGTGAGAAAGAAATGTTAAGACTGGAGCCTGTCTTTAACAGCTCCATTCCCTTGTTCAAGTAAATACTTTTAGATCTAGCGGTAAGGTAGCTACAAACGCCGGTGTCTTCTCTCTCAACTGTCAATGCGCTGTCATTCAAACGTCAGTTCAGTTCCCTCCCGTCTTCTGAAGGGGGAAGATGGTGTCTCCTGCCCATACCCCTGGCAGACCTGCTGGTTCTCCCCGACTTGTCAGTCAAGCCAAGAATATTGTATTAAATGTATTCAAGTATTTTAATAAGGAAAAAACTGAGCCAGTTGATGTGGTGGTGCTCCTCGTGGTACACCCTGGAAACGTCATTATTGTCATTGTTTTGACAGCAAGCTAAAATTATAAATTTTTCGATGGAAAAATTTCTCCGGCGAAGCCGGATTTCTCCATACAATGCTGGCTCGCTGTCGCTCGCCAATAAGAAATCGACACCTGGATGGGGATAAACGTCTTAAAACAGTTGGCTGAATGGGGCCGCATGGATACAAGCCAGGGAAAGAGAGAAAAGGAGAGAAAGATGACAAAAAGCCGGTGACCCCTCTTAAGCTCGTTTCGCATTTCTCAAATAACCCGTGATGCAAGTACCGCTTATTAATAACCTTTTCAGTAGCTACCTTATGATAGCATGACGTTATTTAACATGTTATTCTCATTATCATAATGCGAGTATATGTAGCTGGGGGGTCACCGGCTTTTTGTATTTTTCTCTCCTTTTCTCTCTTTCCCTGGCTTGCATCCATTAGGCCCCATTCAGCCAACTGTTTTAAGACGTTTATCCCCATCCAGGTGTCGATTTCTCCCTGGCGAGCGATAGCGAGCCAGCATTGTATGGAGAAATCAGGCTTCGCCGGAGAAATTTTTCTATTGAAACATTTACAAATTTAGCTTGCTGTCAAAACAAAAATATATATATGCTTGCTCACTACCGCTCGCCAGGAAAATATTGACACCTGAATTTTTTTTTTTTTTTTTTTTTTTTTTTTTCTATATTCCAACTTACTTCCTCTCGGGCATAGGCTGAGAGCCTTAACATTCACCGCTTTACAATGAACAGTGAAGCCCGTGAGGTCTTGTTCCAGTCTAGGGAGTGAGACATGTGAAGCACGTAGAGTACAACGAGCACCTGCCATCTTGCCTTCACATGAGGCACGGTGCTCACTCATGGCCCGAAACGACCCCATCTCTGAAGCCATCTCGTTCCCGTGCTTCACTGTCTCACCCCCTACACTCGGACTCTCACACTTACACACACACAACGCCACCTGTTGAGCAGATAACTCATGAATGGGGGTAAAAGTCTTAAAACAGTAGGCTGAATGGAGCCGCATGGATACAAGTCAAAGAGAGAGGGAGAGTAAGAGAAAAAAAGCAAAGTGGGCTCCCTTAAATGGATTTCTAAAAGGGTCAACATGTATGTGTGTGTGTATCTTCTGTACTGGCCTTAGAAAGAAGGTTGCTAGGCTCGGTGTGGGAGAGGACAGAGGAGTACGGAACTGCCTCGGTAATGAAAGCCGGAGTTATGAAGACACGCCCGAGGATTTATGACAGAGGGTGGGAATGGGAGTAATGAGGAGAGAGAGAGAGAGAGAGAGAGAGAGAGAGAGAGAGAGCCAGAGAGAGAGAGAGTTTGTGTGTGTGTGTGAGTAAGAGTGAGTCAAAGCGAGTGTTTTTCTTTCTTTGTATATGTATGAAGGATATATAAGGCAGATTGCCTGTAACAATTAGTGTCTCCCTCAAAGCCAAAGAGTGACAGAGAGCAATAACCATGGTACGTTCTGGTGGAAATGCCTGGACACACACAGTTTAAAGCAGTCTAAGTCATAGGATGAAGGGAAGATTGTTTTAGGGAGAGATCCAGAGTTTACTTGCTCAATAGAAGAAAGACTGAACAAATTTGTTAGTTCTTGAGTTGGAGAACTGTACAGAATATGAATTCGATTGTGTTGAAATGCAGGTGCTCTCCACTCACCGAATGGAAGGGGGCATGCACTGAGAGAGCTCTGAAGAACACTGATTGTAGTAATATCGATAGATGAGTGAAAGAGTTGCAACACTATGGCGTGTAGAGAGATATTGTAGGGAATTAGTAAGAGGTGGTGAATTGTTATGATAAACCAGAATACTTTTGAGTATGCCTTTTCGAGAAGTGCGGCATGGGGAGAACATCCCCACACATGCAAACAATACTCAATACATAGGTGCACTGTGCCCCTGGACAGAGCAAGAAGCTGTATGGGGATGAAGAACCCACAGAGACGGTTGAGCACACCCAACCTCTTTTGGAAGCCTTTTTGCAAGAGTGATAATCTTATCTTTTCAAGATAGGTCAAGAGAAATAGAAACACCAGGAACATTGAGACAGATGAGAGATGGATTTGTGTATTGTTGAAGAATAGTTTGAACAGTCGTGTGGAAGATTGTGGTAGGTAGACAGATAGACACATTTGGATTTGTAAGCAATGAAAGTAACAAGATTTTCGCTGCCCTAATCAGAAATTATTGCTAGATCAGAGGATAGGCACCATGGCATCATCATATGAATTTTGGAGTGACTTTGAGGAAGGAGGGTGTGGAAAAGTAGTTGAATAGTGTAAGGTAGAGCCATCACCATTTGAGTGGATAGGACTAGAGGTACAGTTGAGAAGATCGTCAATTTAATTTAGAAATAGGACATGGGATAGGACAGAACCCTGAGGAACACCGAGTTGATAGGATGAAGAATTAAACAATGGCCATCCATAACCGCATCTATGGAATGGACGTAAAGGGAAATATGATATTACGGCACAGATAGAGGGATTTAAGACTGTCATACAATATAGTTGTATGATAATATTTAAGTTCCCTCATTACTATTATACAGATATATCTTGGTTTATATTTGGTAATGTTATTATTGGTATACGACTGTACACTCCTAGTGAGTGTAGCTACCCGGACATTCTACACCGAGTTATCGGTATTCTACCAATTACTGTATGCTGATTCATATATCTTCCCACCACCACCTGTAAAATGCATGCTCTGCATATTTTCACGCTCAAGCTGAAACGGCCACGGAAGAAGAGACGTTCCGGTTATCTGCTCAACAGGTGGCGTTGTGTGTGTGTAAGTGTGAGAGTCCGAGTGTTGGGGGTGAGACAGTGAAGCATGGGAACGAGGTGGCTTCAGAGATGGGGTCGTTTCGGGCCATGAGTGAGCACCGTGCCTCATGTGAAGGCAAGATGGCAGGTGCTCGTTGTACTATACGTGCTTCACATGTCTCACTCCCTAGACTGGAACAAGACCTCATGGGCTTCACTGTTCATTGTAAAGCGGTGAATGTTAAGGCTCTCAGCCTATGCCCGAGAGGAAGTAAGTTGGAATATAGAAAAAAAAATATATATATATATATCGGCCGCTGGTCTTACCGGCCGCTAAATAGGGCGCGGTTATGTCACAATACTGGTGGTACATTTAGAGACTCACGCACACCACTCAAACATCAAGAGGTGTCCCGCTTTCACTCCCAGGACACCTCATCAACCAGAATTCAGACTGTGTCCACATTTTGAGGCCACCTATTGCTGTTTGTTCCTGTTATGTTGCTGCTGATTACTACTGTTGATTCTAGACTGTTACATCCTGGGATATATAAACACTGGGCTCTTTCTATTGGACTAGGTATGCGGCAACAAGCAACAACGGAAAACGCTAGATCCAACCCTTATGTATAAACCCAGGCAACAAACCACCCTAAACCGTCAAGAGTCCTGCCTGGACAACAAGGTATCCTATGACTCGGTTAAAGGGTTCACGCACTATAGACTGCTGATAGTCAAGCAGGCTATATAAAAGATCACACAATTAAGTTGACTTAAAGCTTCAAGGAAAAGATAGATAACGGAATTAAATTGCAGAAACAATTTAATAACAAACTAGAAGAAAGTACATTTAACGTTACGTTAATTAATACAACTAATCACCCCTGCGTGAAAGAAGGTGAAAGCAAACAGTCCTCAAAACATCGTACAGATAGACAAGATGCGTAGACAAGATGCGGGTCTCTAAACTGCATGCGGCTACTGTAGGATCTGATGCTTAGCAAAGAAAGTACGTTACGGATTTAGAGAACTCTTAACTCATAAGCAGGAATAAATACTAGTGATAGGACATACAGTGTATAATGGCATAGGTATAATTAAATAAAGGCAGCAACTCACAACATAACCACATACAGGTGTGCTTCTCACTCTTAGTCAGGCAAGCCTGCTCGGACAGAGTCTCAAAGCCACACCCTGACTCACAATGCTCACAAAAACGGTAAACTGTGGCACAATAACAAGCATACAGAGATAATAAACCCCTAGCTGTTAATCTGCCAGGTGGCAGAGGTCTAGCCGGATAGATATAGGCTTCGGATACCCGGGCTGAGCCACCTGCTCTAGCCTAGGGACGTTCCCAGGGCTGTGCGCCAAATTACTCTAATTGAAAGGGTGCTCTTTTGAGAGACTCAGATCGCAAGTATCTGACTCTCTCCTGGCGACCCTAAAACAAAAGCAAGACGTGCTAGCGCAGTGCTGAGTGGACTAGGCAATGGCCCTCACACAACACAACGCTAGACACACAGGGACACAGACAAGAAAATGCCCCCAGACTCCCACGGGTATCCTAGTAAAGTCGTGCGGGTCCACGGGACTCACACCAGCAGACTTTACTTAAAGGATCGCAAAAAGCCTCCCCTCCGGTCTAGCCCCTGCTAACCTGACACAAGAACACACTAGCAAGCATGAAACCACCAAATATGAGACAACAAAAAAGCTTCCTAGGTCTCATTAACAATTACATCTCTGCATAAGGCCCAAAATCCTATCTAGTTATCTGAGAGCTCGTCGTTAATACAATAATAGATATAAGATCTATCAAGGGGATGGGATAATTAAATTGATTGGTGAAGTAGTGGAAAGAAGGTATACAAAGTAAGAGAGAACGTTTCTAAGTGGGGTTGAGAGGGATAGATATCAAGGGGGTACGAAGGGTACGACAATGAGGTGAGCTCTGAGTCTTGGATCTGTCTGGACCCCGCCCTAGGCATGCAGAATACATCCCAGGCTTGGCAACACTCAACACCTTTGCCTGGTCAAAATCCTCTACCCCGTGCGTGAGTCGAAACTAGGCCGAACGTTGCAATCAAATGCATGTGGCAGCGCTTCAGGCTCGTCCCAAGCTGGACTCTCCGCGCGAAGCAACGTCTCGAGCCGGTCTCTCTCTCCCGCTCGTCTCTTCCCGCCCTCACTAGACTTACATCTTATATATTATAATGAAACAATCAACTATCGAGAATAAAATATACTAAGATGCGTTGGTTAAGAATAAGGGCAGCTACAAGCTGTGAAACAACATAAGAATATCCCCGACATTAGTTAGGTTGTCGTAGGATATATATTAAGGGAATGCCTGCCGGCCGGCTGCCACCAGCCGGTTTCTAAACGGCTGGGCAGCTGACTTGCGCGCATGCCCGCACGTGGCTACTATGCAGAAGCGTCACAACACCTACTGATATTAATAAATACCAGGCTGATTGACTTGTGTATTTATTCTGACTTCCCATTAGGTCATTACAAATAGTTAGATGGTGGCAAGCGATAACCGCTACCGTTATTACAAGTACAAGGTTACATAGTGGCTACAAGTACTAAGTTACATGTTGACATCAGTGAATGTTACTATAGTTCCAAGCCTAATGAAGGTAGTTTGGAAACAAAATATGTTTTATGCCAGACTCTTTCACTAGCTTTTTGATATGTCTAAGCAATAGAAACAGTTTCACCGAAGCCCCGAAGGGAGAATGAGCAAGAGTTAGTAAGGTAGGAAAGTAGATCACTAGTAGAGTGGCCTTTAAGGGTGCCATAATGGCATCTGAAAGAATGTTATCGGAAGTCAGATGCATAAAAAAAAAAAAATTGAGAATATATTCGAAAACTGAGATACAAAGTATGAAGGCAATTGACCGATAGTTGGACAGTTGAGAGCAGTCACCCTTCTTTGGGAAAGGTTGAATGAGAGAAAATTTCCAAGAAGAAAAGGTGTTAGATGAAGGACAGAGGCCGAAGAGCTTACCTAGACAAGGGGTCAGCACAGAATCATTGTTTGTTGGTACAACAAGAGAGATACTATCTGGCCCCTATGCCTTCTGTGTATTAAGCTCAGAAAGGGCAGAAAGTACACCTTTGGAAGATATTATAATATTAGGTTAAGTAAGTGAGAGGGTGCTGGTGAAGGAGGAATGGCACGTCAATTGTCTAAGGCTGAGTTTTTGGCAAAAATATGAGTGAAGAGTTGGGCTTTGTCAGAGGAACAAGTGACAGTGGTCCCGTATGAGTGGAAAAGAGGAAGGAAAGACGAGGAAGTAAAGTTATTGGAGAGGTTTTTTACTAGGTGTCAAATAGCTTGGAAAGAACTTTATTTTGAAAGTGCATTGTAATTTCTATTGATGAACACGTTTTTGGCATCTCAAAGAACAGATTTGGCAAATTTCCAGGCAAAAACATAAAGGTTTCTAGGTTCCAAAGTTAGACAGCACCAGTACTGTCTTCATGCTTCCTCCTTATTGTGGATAGTAGTAGACCAAACTTGAGTAAAACAATTATTATGTGCGTTAGTCTGAGAGAAAGAAAATGGTCCTCCTTGCCTGGAATTATCACCACAGTAATGTGCTCGGCACTCTCAGAGGGTCCCCAGCCATGGAAGCAAAAATCATTCCAGGGAAACTCAAAGAAGTATTGCTGTAGAACCTCCCAGTTACTGGCACCAAAATACCTCATGCACTGCGGGTTACGAGGATCAGATAGCTGTACTGGAGAGATAGGACAGGTAACAGAGACAAAGTTGTGATCGGAGGAGCATAACGGAGAGAGAAGGTTTACAGTATAAGCAGGATTGGAAGTTGGAAATTAGTCAAACATGTTGGGCTGATCTCCTAGGGACCTAGGCGGTTTGGGATATGGGTAGGGTACTGGAATAATTGATCCAGGTCGTCTAGGATAGCAGATACGTAGGCTTGTTCACCAGGCTGGTCAGTATAATGAGAGGAGAGCCATTGGTGGTGGTTAACATTGAAATCACCCTATATAGAGTTTTCTTCAACAGGAGAGATGAATAGAATGTGATCCAATTTAGAAGTTAGATAATCAAAGAGTTTTGATAGTCAGTAGAATTAGGAGAGAAATAAACAGCACATAATTTTTTAATTTGAGAGTGACAAGAAAGCTTTAGCTAGAGAGTTGAACATTCAGAAGAATCAAAGTTGGGGACACGAAAAAAGCAAGATTGTTGCGACATACAGTATACGCAACATCCACCTTTGGCTTGAAACGGAGATTAGTGATAGTAGGAAGATACAAAGAAGGTTTTGTTGTCAGTAGTCCCAGGCAACTGGGTTTCGGCGAAAAAGAGAGAACAAGAGAAAACAATCTAATAGAAGTTGACTAAGAAATTTCGAGGGTTGCAAAATGTGTAGGCAAAATGCGCGTAAGTGATTATTAATTGATAATTATTGAAAGTATTTACATAATCTACAATAATTGCAATACGTTATTTACGGTAGGTGATATCGGGAAAGGATAACAAATGAATGAGACTAGTGATGGGTAGACATAAAATAATTGAGCATGCCACAAAACAAAATATATATATTTATTGTGTGCGTTTTGTTTCCTTTTTTGTGGTTCATGCATTTATTATGTTATACTGTTCTTGCTCTGCTGTGGTGTACTAATATGTACTATATTAACTTAACCTTTAGAAGTCACGATTACGCATTCATTCGATTACGATTAGTAAAGGCATATGAAGTCAGAAGGTTAATTGAGATAGTCTTTTACATTAGAATCCCCACATATCCTTCTTAAATTGTATGAAATTGTATAATGATCCAGAAAAATATGTCAAAATGCGTAATCATTTTAAAAAGGGTGAATTAAGCTAAAGTTATGTTGCGTTATATACAATATATATATATATATATATATATATATATACAGTATATATATTGTATATATAAAAGCATAGTCATTAGATAAATCAACTACTTCTGAAAATATGAAAAATGTAAGGAGCAAATGCAGCTTCTGACGGAAGAGAAGAAAAATATCTTGAAAATAATATAGAAGAAATCGTGAAATTAATGGAAGCATAATAAAACCCGTGATTTCAGAAGAGCTAAAAAATATGAGGTTGAAAAGAAGGCAAATATCTTTGGGACGTGAAATGCAGCGAGAGAGAGAGAGAGAGAGATTGTTTAAATGAATACAAAAATACATTAATGAATATATACACGACTGGCTGGTTGACTGGTGGGTGTATAAATTTACTGCTACGGTATATAGATACAAACATTGATAGATTGATATATTTGACAGAAAAGTAGATAATTATCGATGTAATAATGTCTTAACATATTGATGTACAGGTAGATTTAAACAATGGTAAAGAGATATATAGGCAGATGATAGATAGATAGATGGATTGAGAACATTGCAGATATGAATAATCCTATGGAATAATATATAAATAGTGAGATCGACAATACATCTTTTAGGGGGATAGGTTTATTTATTTGCATATTTATTATTTTTGTTGTTTTCATTGTTATATCATTAAACAAATTTAGTTGCCTCCCTAGATCTCTCTCAAGCTTTAAACAAAAAAAATCACACCAAGATATACTGTATGTGTATATTATTTCGATAGACAAATGTTCCGGCTGGTTAATTCTAAATTACAGGCTCGCTATCGCTCACCAGCAAAATAATCTACACCTATAATATACGAAAGGTCTTTATCTTGACAAAGAAATGAGTTGAAAAGTGTTAAAATCGCCAAGCTAATGGCTAAACGTCTTAAAATCTGAAAAAATGGGGCTAAACATATGAAGGAAAATGGGGGTCAGAAGAAAAAAACCCATACCCCTTTTACAACAGTTATTGGTAAGTGCTTTATAGAATCGTCTACACTATTTTTAACTAAGATATTCGGCCAAGTGGTTGAATTGAACCGAACGATCAATTGGGTTGAGCGATCGTATAGGACCCAGTGGTACATTTGGACTGAATGCTCGAATTGGGCCAAGTGGTCGATTGAGGTAGAAGCGTACGGTCGAATTGGGTCAAGCAGTCGAATTGGGCTGTGTGATTGATTAGACCAAGCTCTTTACTTGGGCTAACCTAGGTTTCGAATTAGGTAGAGCGTCGAGCGGTCTGGTTAAGCTGTCGAATCTCAAAGTAACATATTAGCACCCACTAAATGAAGTACTCAATCTGTGTTGACATTCTTTGATTTATGTTATAGATAACTACATGTTTAGTTTTTAGTTTTTTAGTTTGCTCCATAGACTTTCATCAAGCTTAAAATTTAAATACCCCCAAGACCTACCTTCAAGATAAATGTGCATATTATTTGTAAACGGTTCCTCCTCCTAAAAAACAGGCTCGCTCTCGCTCGCCAGGAAATAAATCAATTCCTAAATGCACAAAATCTCTTAAAATTGACAGAACTGGAGCAAAAGGTCTCACAATCGCCAAACTAATGGGGCGAATGTTTTAAAACCTCAATACAAAGGGGGTTAAACATAAGGAAGAAAGGGGTCCACAAAAAATCCTTTAGTGAAAATCTGCCTTTAATATTTAGGGATAAGACCATAAGCCCCTAATAGGGGTCATGCATTCATCTCCATTTGAGGATGAGAGAGAGAGAGAGATAGAGAGAGAGAGAGAGAGAGAGAGAGAGAGAGAGAGAGAGAGAGAGAGAGAGAGAGAGAGAGAGAGAGAGAGAGAGAGAGAGAGAGAAACAAAGAGAGCGCCTAGGTATCCATTATGTCTCACAGTGACTCATTAACTAGTCATTTATTAGGGACGTGGCGAGGGGGTGATCTTGGCCTGAAATGAACGTTCCTTTTCGGGTACTAAATGAAGCTATTGACAAGTTTTATCTTTCTATTAGGTTTAGAAAAATCCTGCCGACTAACAGAAAAACAAACCGACAAGGAAAAGAAAAGATAACAAACAGACGACCCCTCAACAAAGCTCACAAAATATGCACAATCCATCGTTTGGCGGGGACAATATAAATGAGATAATATCAATTGCCAGAGAAGACCAACAGGATGAAAGGTGACTAATGAAGGTGAGTGGAAGACGGTCAAAGAATATGGAAATGATAGATGGACGCAAAGACATAATAAAGAAATGTATGAATAAGTAACACCCCTTTCTTTAACATTAATATCAAATACAAACCCAAATGTACTTGAATATATGTATGCTGAAAGCTGTGATAAGGAATAGAGTGGTCATCATGGATGTAAAGAAGTCATAGCATGATAGTGTGGTATTCCCGACATTGACGTATGGGAGGGAAACATGGACGTTGTTGGAGAGGCACAGATCAAGATTATGATGGGTGGAAATGAGTTACTTCAGAAGTGCATGTGGAGTTACATGGAGGGATAGACAGACGAATGAGTAAGTAAGAGAGCGGTGGATGTGGATGTGCTGGAAAGTGTGAACGGAAACACCTTGAGATGGTTCGGCCATGTAGAACGTATGGGGAGCAAAATTATGATAAACCTATCCGCGGCGAGACTCCGATTCGTTAAACGTCGTGAGGGGCGAAGCTATTGCATTCATTTCTGACGAAAATCGTCGTTATCCGATAAATATCGTTATTACTTATTCATATGCGCCTATTATATATTTAATATGAAGATAGTTACATGTTACAACAATAGTATGGGAATAGTATTTGGGGGGTGACAAACACGAAATATTGCCGAGCGGTTCATTCATGGAGTTGACAGAGAGCGAAACTGCACCCTTCCTTCACGAGCTTTCGAGCGAGACTGGAGGTAGTGCGGGCTAGTCTCTCTCTCTCTCCTCCCTCCACACCCCTCCCTTTTGACCTTGAAACCGGGTAGGGAGTTTTGGCGCCATAAATCTACCAATAATCACAGGAATAAGAGAAAAATAGGTGTTAATTGAAGGGGGGGGGGGGGATTTTGACTCATGTGGAGTAGTGATAGGATGTATGGAGAGGAATTATCTCACATATTTACACATTCCTTTGTTTTGAGTGAAAGTGGGATGTTTGGAAAGGCTTTTTTTAGGCCATTGCTCATATGAGGACGCTCGCCCTCCTAGGGTTCAGACTCAAATGAGGACGCTCGCCCTCCTAGGGTTCAGACTCAAATGAGGACGCTCGCCATTTATGGGTTAAGAGAGTGGAAGGACAGAGGGAGATCAGACCGACAGTGAGGTGGAAGGATGAAGTTAAGAGGCATATGAGTGAAAGTGGTGTTGGTTTGAAGGAGAGGTATCGACTGACAGGGAACAATAGATAGATAGATGAATAAATGGTTTGATATATAGCTAAGTATATAGTTTGACTGAATGATAGATTGATAAATACAGTATGTAGATAGATAAATGGACACAAAAATAAACATATACATAGTTAAATCAAAGGCTTGATAGATTGATAGAAGTTTGATTGATAGAAGTTTGATGTATAGTTATGTCCTGACTGTCGGTGGTTCGAGCCCAGCTGAGAGTATAACAATTGATAAATATAGAGAATAAATCTTTAATAAAATCTGTAATAAAATTAATGTTTAAAATTACCAAAGAAAGCAAAAACTAAAACATCTGATTGATTAAGAGGAGTTGGTATCGTTCAAGCAGGCGCTGAAGTTATAGATAGACAAATACTAGATAAATATAGATAGATAGAAATATATATAAATATATAGTTAAAAATATACTTAGATACATAGATGATATATATATATACATATATATATATATGCGGTATATATATATATATATATATATATATATATAATTAATATATATATATTAATATATATATATATATATATATATATATATATATATATATATATATATATACATACATGCATACATACACACACACATTCAGAGAGAGAGAGAGAGAGAGAGAGAGAGAGAGAGAGAGAGAGAGAGAGAGAGAGAGAAAAGAGAGATAAATAGGTAGATAGATAGCCAGATATATAGATAGCTACACTGTTTGATAGATGGGTGGGTAGATAGAAAGACCGACAGACCGGGAGAGATAGCGAGAATACATCTAGAATAATAAGAATAATACAGACAGAGCAAGGCACAAAGGAAAGGCGGCCGACTGGTTAAGGGAGCCCACCTCGCTTGTTTTCTCTTTCTCTACCTCTTTCTTTGGCTTGTATCCATTCAGCCCCATTCAACCTACTGTTTTAAGACGTTTACCCCCATCCAGGTGTCAATATTTTCCCGTCGAGCAGTAGCGAGCCACCATATATTTATTTTGTTTACAGCAAACTAAATTTGTACAATTTTCGATAGAAAAATGTCTCCGGCGAAGCCGGATTTCTCCATACAATGCTGGCTCGCTATCGCTCGCCAGGAAGAAATCGACACCTGGATGGGGATAAACGTCTTAAAACAGTTGGCTTAATGGGGCCGAATGGATACAAGCCAGGGAAAGAGAAAAAAGTAGAGAAAGATAAAAAAAAAGCCGGTGACCCCCCTTAAGAAGAGTTGGTATCAGTCGGGCACAGGCGGTGAAAGGATATGGAAATGAAGAGAGGATCAAGGCACCAGATGGAGGGACGGAGAGGGAAGGAAATGAACGGATCTTCGGAGACCATCAACCGCTTGACAAAATCCTTCAGTAGGGGGGGGGGGGGGGGATGGTTTACCCCTTCTAGAGATTCTATAGTAACTAAAATGTATAACTATAGGGTCTCTAGCCCCTTCAGCTCCAAGACGAGGGAAGGAAATGAGCGGATCTTTAGAAGATTTTCCACCCCTTCAGCTCCATGACGAAATTTTCATCATGATCTGGTTATCATTAACCGATTTTCTTTTGCTTATAGTCTACCTCGAAGACCTAGAAGGGTAAATAGGATCTCAATTAACCCTCTGAATTAATATGTTTATTCCACCAACCAACTTCACCTCTAAACTCAATTAAGCATATCAACAAATACATGTGGCACTCCAAGGACTCGAACCTAGGATACTTACATCGAAATTCCGCGCACTTATGCATTACGCTATCAAGACAGTATACCATAGGCCCTTCATAAACTGCAGAAAATCATTTATTATTACCCAGAATCAACGATGAAATGGTGCCATCGTGCTGAAGGGGTTAAATATTTTGTTTTATGTGTTTATTAGTGTGTCCAGGGTTCAATTCCAGGTGGGTTGTGTGGGATTTTTCTCGAGCATCATTGCTTGATTTTGGAATTACTTCAATTCAGATTAGCAGGGACCTCTTGGAATCACAATACATTAATACTTTGAATCTCATAGATTCTTCGTAAACTTAAGTACATTGTATAATGATTGCCTTTTATATAATCTGTCTAACTTCGGATAGTTTTTGTTTTCTTCTGACTGTGTATAGAAAAGAAAACACAATTGGAATGTCTTGTCTGTTTTCTTTGCTTTGGAGTTAATGGGCCTAATGATACACATACGTCAAATCATTGATATACCTGTACACGGATTAACTCAACTTCTTCACCCATCAGGTTTAGGGCCAAGTTTAGGTATTTACATTTAAATATGTTGTTTTCAAGGCACATTATTTCACTGCTTTAACGTTTACGAATTTGACATAATCTAGATTTTTTTTTTTTTTTATGTACGGTAACATTATCGCCCTGAGGTGCAGAATGCTGTTTGCATGGTTTGTAGCATATTTTAACCTTGAAATACCCCAGGTGCATTTTGGAAATATACATTTAGTTTCCCATAACCTCTTCAGTTTTCATTGGTGATTTAAAGAAAACTATGTTGAGAGGACTAACTTAATTCAATTATCCTAAGATCACCTAAATAAAACAACATTAATTTAACTGGCATCTATGCACCTCAGGGGTATCACAAAGTAGTTGATAATGAAATTAACGTGTGTGTATGTGTGTACTTACTCTAGTTGTACTTACTCTAGTTGTATTGCGGGAGTGAGCATGCTCGTTATTTCCCGCCTCCTATATGTTTAGGTGTTATATGTATCGTTGGAATGGCTGTGGATGTGTGTGTAGTCTGTATTTTTAGCCAATTGGCGACATCGGAAACGAAGGCTTAGGGTGGATCTGTATGGTACCATTCTCACTATAGACGGTACCATCTCGCCCGAAGGCTTAGGTAGCCATCAGCTTAGGTGAACCATATGATACCCATCTCGCCTTGTACCATTTTTGCCAACCCCAGATGGGACGCCACAACGTCGTCCACTTATTCCAGGTACCTATTTACAGCTAGGTGAACTGAGACTAACACATACAAGGAGACAAGCCCAATTTGTCTCCGCCCGGCCGGGGATTGAACCCCCGGCCCCTCGTGTGTGAGACGAGAGCTCTACCACTAGGCTACGGGCTGTGTGTGTGTGTGAGTGAGAGTGTGTGTGTTTTCCATAGCAGTGGTAGGGTGAGATTGAATTTGTGTGAGATAATGGCCATGATAATACAGGTACTATGTCAAAGCTAATGGAAAATATTGAAAACATATACCAAAAGTGTTGATATGAGAGAGAGAGAGAGAGAGAGAGAGAGAGAGAGAGAGAGAGAGAGAGAGAGAGGGGGGGAGGGATAAAACGAGTAGTAAAGGAGAATAGTAAAGAGCGAGATGGGAGTTATAAAAGATATACATTGTTGGCGTGTTTGTGTCTCTGTGCGTGTTTGTGTCTGTGTGCGTGAATGAATTTGTATGACTGTGTATTTCTGTGTACATTTGTGTTTGTTTGTTTGTTTAATCGTGAGTGTGTGTGTGTGTGTGTGTCTAGTTGTGCGTGTGTTGATGAGAAATCACGAGACACAAAGAGAGATATACAGTATAAATGCAGATATATAAATGCATATATATATATAAGTGGGATATCTTACATACACGCGTGAGTTGCATAAATAAATGTTTAGGACTCAGCCAGGATTCGAAACGCAGTCAATCAGAATTACATCCCACCCTTCAACCCACTTGGCCTCGGCGTGGTAAAAGTTTACCAACCTTTTCCCATAAAACTGTGTATAATTATATTTTTTCCACCAACCAACTTCACTTTTAAACTCAATTAATGAAATCAACAAATACATGTGGCACTCCAAGGACTCGAACCTAGGATACTCACATCGAAATTCCGCTAAGAGAAAGGACATCCTACTCGGGGAAGGTTAATCCCTTACCAAGTCGTAGAGCCCATGATTCAGAGTACACCACAAGGGATTTTTACAGTAAAAGCCCCAAGCAACTCGGGACGAATTGCTATAATTGTATTCGCCTCCTGAAAGTACCGATTGCAATAGCTAATTCTGCATGTGTACTATGACTTATTGTATGGAGCACTCAAGTATGATGTTATCCAGCTCCTAAGTTTTTTAAATAATAGCATATGAATATATGCAGGTAAACTATCTCCCCTACACACACACACACACACACACACACACACACACACACACACACACACACCCTCCCAAACACACACGCACAAGCACCACAGCTCAATGGGGCTATGCTGTCAAAACGACCGGGTGGAATTCCAGTAAACGGAAAAATAATGGACAGAGAGAGAGAGACAGAGAGAGAGACAGAGAGAGAGAGAGAGAGAGAGAGAGAGAGAGAGAGAGAGAGAGAGAGAGAGAGAGAGAGAGAGAGAGAGAGAGAGAGAGAGAGAGAGAGAGAGAGAGAGAGAGAGAGAGAGAGAGAGAGAGAGAGAGAGAGAGAGAGAGAGAGAGAGAGAGAGAAATAATGGAATTTCAATACAATGGGAGACACAATTAATAATATCAGGGAAAGTATACCTCAATGGAAAGCAACATATGTTGATAAAAGAAGAAACAACGAAACAAACCAGGACAAAAAACACATACAAGTGAAAAGTAGAATATTGAACGAAAGAAGAGCTGGTCAGAGAGAGAATACAAACATGGCACTAATAAGATATCAAGTGAACGGTAAACACAAAAACAAAAACATAAGTTAATTGACACACACACACAATAATAAAGAACAAACATAAAATTAAGCAAGTGATCAGAACAACGCTGAGTGAACGGAAAGAAGATAATGAACATAAAACAATGACCTTAAAATAATCACGCTAGGCAAATTTGTATTTAAGAAAAGACAAAAAAGGAAACTGTTGAACTAAAAAACTTCGTTGCAAAAAGTCGAATGAAAGAATAGACGAAAAGGAAACAATAACACAATGACATAATATCATGTGGACAGACACAGTTGAATAATATTTACAAGAAAACAAATATATATATAGGGGATAGAAATGAACAAACACAAGTGAAAAGATAATCAAACCGAAAGAAGATACACAAAGAAAAATGTGATGAAGGAGAAATGGGAAAAGAGAGAGAAAGTCTCGTAAATACGGAGAGATGGAAAGTAAATGGAGATCAAAAGAAAATATGATTGGGGAGTGAAATTCGCAAGGATAGTTTGAAGATGAAAAAAAGAGAGAATGAAGTGCCGGCAAAGGAATGAAAGCACACGCACACACGCGCACATACACACAAAATACACATATACACACAAAAACACACACATACATACTCACATACAAATACACACACACACATATATATATATACAGTATATATACTGTATATATATATATATATATATATATATATATATATATATATATATATATATATATATATATATATATATATATATATATACAGTACCGTATATATATATATATATATATATTTATATATATATTGTTATGCCACGTTTATAAGAACACTTGATTGCAATTTCCACCTTAGGACTCAGCGCTTATGATCAACTGAGATGCCACTCCACTGGGCAAAGACTAACCTTAGCTCTATAAAACAACACTCTAATAATAAGCAATGGACACAAAATACACATGACAGGTTTTAACAGGTTTTATTCCTTAATAGCCAGGGTACAATAATAATTATTTCAATATGTCTCTGGAAAAGTAAACATAATATTCATGTATAGAGAATAATAATGTTACAACTGAACATATGAATAATAACACATAGAGAGAATAAGTCCCAATCACAATAAATAAAGTCCTGATATAAATATACGAGCTCTCAAAATATGGCATGGAGAAGTATAAATAATAGTTACTGCGATGTTATAATGTAATAAGCGTAGCACTGATAAGTATGGACAATAGAACAGTATTTGATTTCTAAACAAACAATAAGTCAAAGCGACTTGAAAAGGTAATTAAACTGAATTAACCCTGGAGCTGCTGGAAGACTCTTAAGAAATTTTACTGGGCGGCTGCGGGAAGACTCTTAACCCATACGTAGCGGGGTCGGACTTAAGTCCGCCTCCAATTTGCAACAAGTTAGGAGCATTATTAAGGCTTTTAAAGGGTTAAAATCGAGTGCAAATGGCCGGGAGCGCAGCGGGCCAGACAGCCGACTCCCAGGGCTTACCGCCGCCAACTGACTCATGTTCCCTCTGTTCTCGAGAGGCCGGCAGCGTTGCCAGTAGTGAGCGTAGTGGGAAAAAATATGCCGCTATACGCTAAACTCCCATGTTGGTGGTAACACTGCCTGAGAGCGACGAGTGCTACGTAGCTCGTTCTGGTCTCATTTTGAAGCTTTTAGCGCCTAGTTTTTTGCTGAATACATTTCTTTTCATGCATATACTTGATATATCATTCAGGAGGGCCTGAATATGCCCAAATAAGCCCAAAACCCCACTCTCGACAAGGGTTAAGATCCAAGGCCTAGAAAAACACTTTTAAAACACTTGACTATAGGGTCTGGGATTTCACACCTCTCAGACAGGCTCAGGCCCAAATAACTGTAGGACACAGTCGTCTCTCTCTCTCTCTTCCCTTGGCTCGGCACAACGCACTTGGTCACAATCCACGTTGAGTCTGGAGGATGACAACAAAGGATCCCTGACACATGGTATACTTAACCCTTTCAAGCTCCAATACGCGTTTCCGTTCTGTTTTCTGGCTACTATTAGACAATTTTATTCAGAATAGTAACGGTATATGGAAGTCAAAGGGTTGATTGAGATAGTATTTACCCTTTTAATACCCACAGATACTTCCTAAGCTGCATAAAATCGTCTAATGATAGCCATAATAAACTGCTATAATGCATCAGAGCAGCAAAGGGTTAAGGTATTACCAGGCATAGGTGGACAAGATGAAAACAAGCTATCCAGAACCTCGAATGGGTACAGTAATGCAAACTTAGGCTGAACAAGGTTAACTAGATTTGCATCGAAAGTACTGGAGTCACCTAATATGCTGGAATCAAAGGGTGTCACAGCCAATAAATCTATCTCGTCCCCGTCGTAGGATACTCAGTCACAAGAAAGACTTGAGTGACTGTTCTGTACAAAATCTAGAGTTTCAATTGCAGACGCACATAAAGTGTCGCTTTCAATTGAACTATCTATGGGGCTCCTCATGAATGGATGGACAACAGTAGATAAGGAATGGAGTTCCTCACCAAGATTTTTACCTTTGATTCTAAGTTCTGAACCCGAAATAGTAGAGAATTCTGAGGGTTGAAGGCTTACTTTGTCTAGGCTCAACGCGCATAGTGACTCTGATTCGGTCAGCACCAAGGGGGCCCGTTTTCGGGGCAAGAAGGGCATGTGTGAGCCTCTGGCTTTGGTTTCTGTCAGGGAGCCAGTTGCATTAACATTTGATTTGACTTTATGATTACATGAGGAGGATGTAGGTATTATTTGCATGTGAAGATGAGGTTGGTATTGGTTTTGAGGGAGATTTAGACCTGATTGGTAAAGTGAGTCTACTTTGACTTGGTGGTTCCTTTCCTCATTATTTACATGGTTACTGGGGTTTATTATTGTTGGGGAATAGTTACATCGTTTCTTTACATTTTCTTTTCTTGGGTTATCCAACAACACAGGGGCACACTGAAGGAGTTGATGTTCTATTTGCATAGAGTTGCTGTGGTCCAAGTGTGTGTATGGACAGCTAGGGTAGTCTCCCCTCCGACTGTCGTTTTCCTTCTTTACGACTAGTGGTTTATTGGAGTAAGCCTTGTTCACTTTGTTTTCTGTAATTCCTCTTCTCTTGTTGTCATGGTTCCTGGATCTTGGGGGGGGCGCTGATTTGCGTTGCACGATGTTATGGAAGCAATGCGCACTGGTACTTCTGAGGTGGTGGTTGTGGTTGGTCGATGGTTGGGGGGAATGGCTGGGGGGAATGGCGGTGAAAATTTTCTCCCATGGTATCTCATATATATATATATATAGGAAGAAGAGATAGAGAGATAATGACAGAAGAACATGAATATAATGCAAATGTTATTTCATGACATGAAAGAAATATATAATGAGAGAGAGAGAGAGAGAGAAAGAGAGAGGCATTAAGGTGAAGAGAACTGAAGTATCATAGGAGAGCAGGGAACCAAGTGCTTCTTGCTGATAAAGTTATTGTAATATGACTCCAACTCAATAGTCCTATCGCCCAGACAATATTTCACTTTCATGAAAGTCGGTAAAGAAGTTGCTAAAAACGCTTTCCAAGGACTTAAAAGTTATTTTTGAGCATTTTTCGGTAGTCAAAGGTCAAGGCCGAAGTTTGTTTTCATCTAATTTGCAGGCTCGCTACCACTTGCCAGGAAACAATCCATTCCCAAATAGAATGAAGCGTTGAATAATCACCTCACTTATGGGTCAAAACAGGGATGATCCAAAATGATTATGTTGGATTAGATAGATTTATAAGATCGAAAAACTAGAGTGAATATGATTGAAGCTGCAGAGAACAAATCAATTCCTGAACCAAAAATTATACTAGTAAAACTCTGACCCATATACCCTCTACGCCCTTAAACTCATTTCTCATACTCAATTTGTTTTTTCCATACTTATAATTATTAGGTTAGGATAAGTTTATCCTTTTACTGCACCTAATGTGTATATACGTTCTATGTAAAAAAAGGCCTACACTGCGGCCGACGGACATATGTGCATTGGTATTACCGGCTGAGTTGGTTACACCCATCCGTCCCGCTTGTTGGCAGACACTTCCAGGAGGTTCTAATCATGAGTGTAAAGTGGGGGGTCGGATTTCAGCTACAAAAGAATCAAAGTATTGATCTATTTTCCTGGGTACTGTGAAAAGATAGGGAGGGGGGGGTGGGGGGTGACAGTTATAGGGAGAGTTTGACCCAAGCTTTCATTGGAGCTCCATCCAATTAGATTAGGAGTACAGAAGTGGCAGTAGGGCAACGTATAGTTTTCGAAATTATCGTAAAAATAGCCGCCTGGGCGGCTACCTAGAGGTTAGCCAGACATGTGACAATATAACTATAGTGGAAGAAGGAACGTTAAGGACAGCATGTGCGGGTTTTAATAGGCAACTGGAATATGTATTAATTATGGTGTAGGGGACCTGAAAGCCAGGTCTCGATTATGCAAGCGTCTCTATATGCAGTAATAACTTTGAACTAAGAAGTTACCAAGAAACTCGATAGCATTCTAGGTTTTAGAGCCAGGGAGCAGTCTAGGTCTTCTTGTTCGAGATTTAGCCGTTTGTACAAGAAGTTTGGCCAGAGGGCACCTGAAGAAGCCAGTAAGCATTCAGATCTCATGGAGGGAATTGAGATAATTTTCCCCTACCTGGCCTAAATACCTATTCACTTTTCCAGGTGCTCTCCATCTGAGGTGTGTTACATGGGAAAAGGGCACAATTAAGTGTTGGTCTCAGGTGTGTCGTAGGTTGGTGTGGTTCCGACGAGGGGGGTATGGGGGAGAGCAATGGAAGAGCCCTCCGGATTCGTCGCAGGATCCCACTATCGACCATTCGGACGGCTGCTTGGCCGATGACGTTATCTCGCTGGGGTTGGTGGAGGTGAGGTTTCGGTGGCCCAATCCGCTGCCGGCCTGGGTGTGTGACGTCATGCTGTAGTCCTCCGAGATGCTCCGCCTCTTGGGAGTAGGGGAGCTTGTGGGGGTAATAATAATAATAATAATAATATTTATTCAGTTAGCATTTTACAATGTTGGTACCACATAATATGTTACAAATATGACATGTACCAGCTTTGCATAATTCCAACTAAGAAATAGCCCAATAAGGCCGTTAGGCGTATTTCCATTGGGGTCCTTGTGGGATTAGGTTACCTGGGGAAAATAGGGGACGATAAAAAAAAAGTAGATACTTTAGAGAAAGTATTTCTAGGGGGTTATAATAAGATACCTTACATTCTATAGTTGGACTGGTCAAACAATTTCAGTAATCATTTCAGTTAGTTTTGCCTATCTCTTATGTCGTATTTAGTAGTAGACATAAGCTTGGTGCTCCCTTCTCGCAGCTGTCCAGTTCAGGTGCTCCATCAAGATACGTCTGAAGGAATGCAGTGTTCTCTTTTCACGGACTGACTGGGGTAGGTTGTTCCAGTCTTTGATGGCAGTGAAGAAGAATGTTAGCTTACCCTGTCCTTGGATTCTCGAGACCATAAAATTATACATCCTATTCCTTGTATTGTGTCCAATCCTCTCATTTGCTTTAACAAAATTACTCTTTAACACCTTATGAGCGGCCTAGGCGGTAATTTCTACGTACCGCCCAGCGGGTGGTTTGACCATAAATGGCCTTGTTTCTGTGCTCTTTTTCATGCATAAACAAGAGCCAGAGCGTAATACAATTATGTATCCCAGATAGGGCGTTAATTGAGCTTTCCAATGACACCTGAACCATCCTTCTACGATCTTGCAACGATCGTGCAACCGAAGGGCAAAATCGCTAAAATACGGTAATTTTGTTACATAATTACGTATGTAGCGAGGGAGGGAGGGTGGATGTGTGTGGAGTAGATGTCAGTAGGCCCACGGCAGCCGTGGCGAGCGGTCATGAGGCAACCTACGCTCCTCCCGTCGCTCGTCTCTCTCTCAGAGCCAATATTGCGCCAAAATTGCACACAGACTTAAGTCGAGCCCCGCCACATAGTCCAGATTTTTCTATACAGACTTAAGTCGGGCCCTGATAGACAGGGGTTAAATACTCTGGAGCCCTATCATAAAATATCTTGAAGGCATTTATGAGTCTGATTTGTTTGGCCCTGTCAGAGACATTGAGCATACCAAGTGACTGAAGTTGTTCCTGGCCAACATGCGATCTGGGTCCTAGGTATAGCATGAACCTAACCATTTTATTTTGAGTGACCTGAAGTTTGTGCTTTGCTGATTTAGATAATGCAGAGTACCAGGATGACACAGAATAGTCAAAATGACATTGTACAAGTGCATAGGGTCTTTTTGGTCGCCGCTGGCAAGCATCCCACCTGTCTATACAGGTATTTAATACATGCTCTAAATTTTCTCAGGATCGATTCCAAGATTGTTTCACCTGACAGGGGGCGGACAGGTATGTTGTACCAGCGTTGTCTCTCGCAGTTTCCCACCTGTTGTTGCGATGGAGGGGGGGGGGGGAGGGGGGGGGAGACACGGGAATTCGGACTGCTGCGAGGAGGGACTAGGGTGTTTTGGCCATGTAGCGTCTTGAAGTTTTGGTATAACAAATACCTCCGTCTATGTATTGTGAAAAACCTGTTATCCTCCGGTAAATTGTGGGAGTGAGTGAGTGAAATGAGAAAAAGTAAAATATATGATGGATATATGTTTTTCATAATACAGTATGTGTTGCTAGCCCCAAACACACGAGCAACTGTGGCCTTCAATCATCCGACACATCTCATTTTATGCATGTACATCAAACAACATATAAAATATACAGATTTGGTTTTGTTACCACACTACTGTGGAAAGAATAGTGATACACCACACCTCACCGGGCCTCACACAGTGTTGTACTGAGCTCATGACGCTGGTGGCATTGCCCCGGAGGATAGCCATCCCTAGTCTTTGCTTGAACCAGAAGGTTTCCCGGGGTCTCCTGTAACTTCTCTGATTTTGCGGCCTATTTTATTCATCATATCGAGGGTGGTAGGGCCGAAGACTCCTGATGTTTTGAACGCCAGATACTCGAACTGACGACTTCTGGCAAGGACTTGATATTTTTCTCGCTTTCTACTTTCTACTATCTGGGTGGCATCACCTGATTCGTTGGCACTTCTGGTGATGTTGGATATTAAGAAAATGTCAACACATGTGGCATCCCACACGAGGCACCAGCCATTCTTGCAAGGGAAGATGGTCATTCCATCTGGCCATTTGCCATCATCTCTGGTAAGTCCAGGAGTTTCAAGGATTGATGCACAGTTAACACTCTTCAGGGGCCATTTTATGACATCATTTAGTTCTGTGTCTCTTGGTGGGCGGCTTGCGCTGTGACTACATGACAGGGAATGGTGATCTTGAGCATCCATCAATACATCACACTTGCAAGTGTGTGGGTGACAAACTGTCGCTCCCACTCTGAGGGTGATTACAACCCGGAGCGCTTTATCATCCAAGTGAGTTCCAAAAGGTGGGATGGGGATGGCATGTAACAACAAGCTACTCTCTAAGCGGGCGGCTGCCTGGAGGCATGCTTTAGCAACCTGGTCCGCATTGGTTAGGAGAAAATCTTGTGTTTTCTTCGCCGAGATGGTATTCCATGCTTTCTGTTTGCTCCTGGAGGTACCCTGAGGCTCCTCCTCTGCTCTGCACTTTCCTTCCAGGTGTTGATCGCTTCTGCTAAGTCCTCATCAAGTGTCATTCCAGGTTGAGAAAAAAAAGGATGGGCACTACGAGGTCGTTGGTTGCAATAAGGGAAGGGATATATGTAGGGGAGGCAATATCAATGTTTCTCCGTATCCCCAGGCCCCCGAGGCGGAGAGAGAGAGTGGCTTGTGCCCAGGTCTGATCTTGAAAGTCCACGTTGGTGATACTGGTCACTGCTTCTTGGATTATGTTGTCTAATTCATGGAGGCCGCCAGTGTTCGTGCAAGTCCTTGATGTGAGCAAAAGGTACTGGAGCTTTGGGATAGAGAAGCAGTTCTTGAGATGGGCCAGAGCTGAGTGGGCATTGATGTGTATTAAGCGGCTCACAAGATGTTGAAGCTCCTTCTTTTTACCTTGAAGTGCTGGTGGGATTGCTGCTGGAGTAAGTGGGGAACTTAAGAGGGTTTGCTGGTGCTCCTGAAGGACCCTTACACCTGGCAATGAGCCTCAGAATTGAGCGTAAGTGTGTTCTCTTTTTTCAGGTGTGTGGTTGAGGAGGACAAGTTCACATTTGATGTCGTTTACTTCTAGCCCAGGCTGCCCGAGGTAAGTTATGATGTTGTTTAGGACAGTTAAGACATTCTCTACAGAACCACCCAAAGTAGCATCGTCCAGGTACCAAACATTCAACTCTGACCTAGCTTTGTTAGCTGCTGCGTCCACCCCTAGTGAGAAAAGAGCAGGACCAACAGGATCTCCCTGAGGTAACCCGGTCACTGATGGGATTGCCGTCTTGCCGAAAATCAGAGTTGAAGGTTTAGAATAAGCCTACCAAAGTAGGGGGTACAGAGTGGGGATGTGCTCTTGTGCTGCACGGAGAAAGACATCCCTGCGAATGCTGTTGAATGCATTCCGCATGTCTATCTTTAGAAGCACTCGTTTATTCTGGGTTTGGCCTTCATGTTCTGGCCATCTGGCCTTCATTTTCTTACTTTAACTAGTTTTAATGATATTTCAGGGAATTTAAACTAATTAAGTTCAATCTATTCTATCCTATTCCTGTTTTTACAACCTCTGCTCATCATGTGGGCATTTGATAAGGAATCGCAGGAACTCCTGTTTCATTTGCTTGGCCTCTCTTACTGATTCCCTTTGTGCCTCACTTACACTGAGAGTAGTCCAGCATGCTCTCACAAACCCCTCCTCCTCCTATCTACTTCACTACACTTAACAAGAACACAACACTTCCTCCTTCATAATTATTAAACAAATGTATGAACAAAGGCCCAGCTTCTGAGTCCCCAGGGGGGGGGGGGGGACCATAAATACCCTCTCACATGCCCGACCTTCCCCTGACGACCCCTCTAAATGCTCTGGACCACGGCCTGTAACTCTTACTATCAACTTTTGCAATATTCGCAGCCTTTCCTCTAATTTTCACTCTATCGAACACCATCTCTCCTCCTCCAAACCTGATCTTCTTTTTCTTACCGAAACTCAGGTGTCTGAAGCTGAAACTGCCAGCAGCCCCTTCTCTGTATCCTCCTACTTTCTCTATCCTAGTTTCAAAGCCAGAGGAGGATGTTGTACATACGTGCACAACAAAGTCACTTGCTCTCGTGTTACCGATTTCGACTCCTCTGAATTCTCAACTTTATGGCTCAAACTATCCTGTCATTCTCATACTAAATATTTCTGTGCTGTCTATCTTTCCCCTAACTCTACTGACATTCCCAAATTATTTGACTATCTAAACTCTAAAGTGGAACACATTCTATCTATCTCTCTCTTCTCTGAAATCTCCATCTTAGGAGATTTCAACGTTCACCACCGCCAATGGCTCTCCTCTCACTCTACTGACAAAGCTGGTGAACAAGCCTACGTCATTTCTCTCATAAATTACCTAGAGCAGCTGGTCCAGCAACCCACCCGTATCCCGGATCGCTTCGGAGATCGGCCCAACATTCTTGACTTATTTCTGACTTCTAACCCTTCTTCTTATACTGTCAATCTTTTCTCTCCTTTGGGCTCCTCCGACCATAAACTTCTCTCCGTCACCTGTCTTATCTCTTCAGTACGGCCATCCGATCCTCCCAGCCGGCGGCGCTTGTGGCACTTTGGCGCTGCCGATTGGGAGACTCTCCGGCAGTACTTCTTTGATTTCCCATGGAGTGACTTCTGCTTCCGTGGCCGAGGACCCTCGGAGAGTGCTGAACGCATTACCGAGGTCATCGTCTCGGGCATGGAAGCGTACATTCCATTTTCTTTCCCTCAGTCTAATGCAAAAAAATCTTGGTTTACTCACGCTTGTTCTACTGCTGTCCACAACAAGGAGGAAGCATACACACGGTACCGACGCCTTAAAACTCAAGAATCTCATTCTTCCTATGTTTCTGCCCAGAATCAAGCCAAATCTGTTCTTCGACTTGCCAAGCACTCTTTCATCAATAATAAATGCACTGAACTATCCAACTGTAGCTCTTCCCAAGCTTCCGGGCATCTAGCCAAAAACCTCTCCAACAACTTTTCTTCCTCGTCTTTCCCTCCCCTTTTCCACTCTGATGGCAAAACCATCACTTCTTCCTCTGACAAAGCTGAACTCTTTACTCAAACTTTTGCCAGAAACTCTACCTTAGATGATTCCGGTGCTATTCCTCCCTCTCCACCCCCTCTCTTCTACTTATGCCTAATATCTTAATCTCTTCTAAAGATGTACTTTCTACCCTCTCTGGGCTTAATACTAAGAAGGCGTATGGTCCGGACGGTGTTCCTCCTGTTGTACTTAAAAACTGTGCTTCCGTGCTGACCCCCTGCCTAGACAAACTCCTTCGTCTCTGTCTCTCCTCTAACGTCTTTCCTTCTTGCTGGAAGTTTGCTCTCATTCAACCTGTCCCAAAGAAGGGTGACCGCTCTCAACCCTCCAACTATCGTCCAATTGCTCTCATCTCTTGTATCTCTAAAGTTTTTGAAACTATTCTTGCTTCCAAATTTCTTAAGCATTTCTCTTCTCATAATCTGCTCTCAGATCGCCAGTATGGCTTCCTTTAGGGTCGCTCTACTGGTGATCTTCTTTCATATCTTACTAACTCTTGGTCATCCAACATTCGGGACTTCGGACTTCGGTGAGATTTCTTTCTGTTGCAGGAGACATATCGAAGGCCTTCGATAGGGTCTGGCACAAATCTTTTTAATTTCCAAACTACCCTCCTTCGGTTTCTGTCCCTCTACCTGTGCCTTTGTCTCTAATTCCATTTCCGGCCATTCCACAGCTTCGGTTGTGGATGGCCATCACTCAATTCCTCATCCTATCAACTCTGGTGTTCCTCAGGGTTCTGTCCTATCTCCTATTCTCTTCCTAATTTTCATAAATGATCTTCTCAACTGTACATCTAGTCCCATCCATTCATATGCAGACAACTCTACTTTACACCACTCAATTAGTTTTCCAGAACGCCCCAGCCAGCAGTCCCTCAAAAGTAAACGTAATGAAGCCATAAAACGCTTATCTTCTGATCTAGCTACTATTTCCAATTGGGGTAGAGAAAACCTTGTTACCTTTAATGCTTCCAAAACTCAATTTATCCATCTTACTACCCGTCAGGAACCTCCAGAGGACTATATCTTATTCTTCAACAATACAAAAATCAACCCTTCATCTTCCCTCAATGTTCTCGGTTCCCATTTTCTTCTGCTCTCATTTGGAAAGACCATATTACCAGTCTTGCTAAGGCAGCCTCCCAGAAGCTGGGTGTGCTCAACCGCCTCAAGGGGTTCTTTACCCCTGCGCAGCTACTTGCTCTGTACAGGGGGACAGTGCGTCCTTGTATTGAATATTGTTCACATGTGTGGGGAGGATCCTCTCACACCGCACTCCTAGATAAAGTAGAAAGGAAAGCCTTTCGTATCATTAACTCCCGTCCACTCACCAACTCTCTGCAATCTCTCTCTCTTCGCCACAATCTTGCATCTCTCTCACTATTCTATCGCTACTACAATAATCAGTGTTCCTCGGAGCTTTCCCAGTGTATACCACCTCCTCTACGTAGGGTACGTAGTACCCGCCTTGCAACACAATCCCATCCCTACTCTGTGCAACTCTCCAACCCAAGAGTGAAAGGCTATTCTCAGACTTTCTTCTATTCAACTGCTGAGCTCTGGAACTCTCACCCAGAATCAGTCTTTCCCTCTTCCTGTGACTTAAATTGCTTCAAACTCCATGTGTCCAGGCATTTTAGCTCGAACGTCCCTTGATTTCGGCCCTGTCACTCTTTGAAATATGGGGGAGGCACTCACTGCAGGCAGTTATGCATTTTGTCTCCCTCATTCACATAGAACAAAAACAAAAATGCTACCCTGTGGCGGTCCACTGCTGATCCCCCAACGAATTAAGCTTAATTAGATTGTTAAAGTGGTCGGCAGTGCCTGACGATCATCTTATTACCTCAATATCATCACCCTCTCTCTCTCTGGTATCGTTTACACTTCATCGTTAAACTTTTATGAACATTTAGTTTTTTAACTTTACTCTGTTATGTACGTTTTACAAATGCTGACAGCAATCTGTAACATTTCCTGGAATATATATTGTGTTTTGTCGACAAACAGCAGCACACTCATTTTCCAGTTACCTTGTTCATGTATGAACGATCCATTCTGTTTTATAGGATGGGAAGTGTGTTGATGCTCAAATCTAGTTCATTGCCACTTGTTATCATTCATCAAAGAGTAGAAGTCATTATTGCTTGCTTATCAGTGCAAGTAGTTGAGCTCCATGATCGGGGTAACATAATTATTTGGATAAAAAGTATATAAGCCGTGATGCTCCGCATACACATTAACCCGCTCAGTCCTCGAGGACGCATTTTCACTTAATTTTGGCTAACATTAGCCGATTTTACTTAGGTTTGGTATGCCCTCTAGGAATCAAATGAGTTAATCCTATCTCAATTAACCCTCTGACTCCTACATTTGTTGTTTTCTATGTGAGTGAGGGAGACAAAAGGCAGAACTGCCTGCAGCGAGTGCCTCCCCCAGAGTTGAAAGAGTGACAGGGCCAAAATCAAGGGACGTTCGAGCCAAAATGCCTGGACAAACTGAGTTTGAAGCAATTTAAGAAAGAGGGAAAGACTGATACTGGGAGAGAGTTCCAGAGCTCAGCAATTGAATAGAAGAAAGACTGAGAATAACGTTTCACTCTTGGGTTGGAGAGTTGCACAGAGTTGGTGTGGGATTGTGTTGCAAGAAGGGTACTACGTACTCTACGTAGAGGAGGTGGTATACACTGGGAAAGCTCTGAGGAACACTGATTATTGTAGTAGCGATAGAATAGCGAGAGAGATGCAACATTGCGGCGAAGAGAGAGAGATTGCAGAGAGTTAGTGAGTGGACGGGAGTAAATGAGTGTTTTTACCTCAATTATCATCGTCAACAGTGGTATGGCAACTTGTGAGATTTACTATTTAAATAATGCTGTCCCCTAAAATATTCTATCTTCACAATAGTTTCCAAGACTATGGAAAACACCCCAAAAATGTTGCTGGAACAATGTTCTAAAATCGACGATAAGCTTACGTTGGTGATTAGTTTGTGTTCCTATGCACCGCGTTTCCTTTGTTTCTGTATTTCTTGCTGTCCTGCTTTCATTCTTATTTATTTCTTTTTGTTCTCATTGAAGTATTTGTTTGTTGCAGCTTATCCCTTGACATTTAATGAGTTCACTTTTATTATATCGTAGCTAAATATATCCAATTATATTTAGAAAAGACTTGTACGAATTATATCTCTGCAACCTACTTTCATGATCCATGCAAGTTCCACAGGTCTTTCACAAATGGCATTTAAGGGGGGTCACCGGCTTTTGTTTTATCTTTCTCTCCTTTTTTCTCTTTCCCTGGCTTGTATCCATGCGGCCCCATTCAGCCAACTGTTTAAAGACGTTTATGCCCATCCAAGTGTCGATTTCTTCCTGGCAAGCGATAGCGAGCCAGCATTGTATGGAGAAATCCGGCTTCGCCGGAGAAATTTGTCTGTCGAAAAATTTACAAATTTAGCTTGCTGTCAAAACAAAAAAATATATATATGCTGGCTCGCTACCGCTCGCCAGGAAAATATTGACACCTGGATGGGGGTAAACATCTTAAAACAGTAGGCTGAATGGGGTCGGAGGATACAAGCCAAAGAGAGAGGGAGAGAAAGATAAAACAACAAAAGTGAGTTGGGTTCCCTTAATCGTTTGTACTTTGTCTTCGGTTGAGGGTAAATTTAATCAATTGGCTGCAGCTTTCTAGACACGTATCTGATTCGAAATTCAAAACATACCGGGCGGCCTTGGCCGTACCAACCACCTCCCCGACCAGCGTGGATACTCCCGCCATGCGTACCAACCCCCACGACTAGACACAATTTCATTTTACGTTTTGCGTACTAAGCCCTTACGTGTTACGTATTCGGTTGCCAACTACCAATAAACCTTCGTACGGGAGCATACGGGAGCATATACGTGAATGTGTGACCCCAGCATTACTGGGAAAAAATTAATCTACTCTGTCTCTGCTTGTATTAATACCAAGTTTTCATAATAAACACAATATTTCGCTACATAATCGTTGTACTAGTCGAGCATTTAAGTTGGAAACATGACAATTTGGAGTCAGTTTGAAAAATGAAAAGAACAAATACTATAGTGATCGCCATAAATGAAAGGAGTGGCTGACCATACCATTAGAGTTAAGACATACAGTATTCAAAGACACACTTCCTTATATTATTCTGGCCACCAGTAGATGATTTTATGCAAAATATGAAGGATGTTTAGACATCCAAGGTGTACAAAATATAGTATTTAACCCATATACCCTATGCTTCTTTCTTAAGGGAGGTCACCGGCTTTTTTATCTTTCTCTCATGTTCTCTCTTTCCCTGGCTTGTATCCATTCGGCCCCATTCAGCCAACTGTTTTAAGACGTTTATCCCCATTCAAGTGTTGATTTCTTCCTGGCGAGCGATATCGAGCCAGCATTGTATGGAGAAATCCGGCTTCGCAGGAGACATTTTACTATCGAAAAATGTAAAATTTAACTTGCTGTCAAAACAAAAAAATATATATTGACACCTGGATGGGGGTAAACGTCTTACAGCAGTAGGCTGAATAGGGCCGAAAGGATGCAAGCCAAAGAGAGAGGGAGAGAAAGTTGCAAAATAGCAAGGTGAGCTCCCTTAAGCTGAAAACAATTGTGTATTAACCGCCAAAATATCCAATCAAAAGGGGTTGGAAAGATTGTGACCGTGTGTGGAAATGGAAAGAATGAGTGAAAGAAATTAAGAAAAACTAGAGGAATTGAGTTAGAGAATGGAGTGAAGGGAAGGGGGAGGGAATCCGGAATAAGAGGACCAAATGGAGTGAACCGGAACGAACTGAACCGGAATGAGGAAGAGAGGGAGAGAGAAAAGTTTCGAGGGTTTAAAGTAGGAACAGCAGGGTGGAGAGAGAGAGAGTGCTACATAGAGTTACACAGATATTCAGACCACACAGACCTTGCGGTTCCAACTAGGTGGTCCGGCCTTAATACAGGGACAGTTTATAGTGGAAATATAGGACAGTAAATTACAAGGCTCTCTCCCCACCCTCCGGCTAATAAGCCGGACCGGAAAATAGGATGAAGTGTAACTTTATGGGTCAGGAAATGCCCACAAGGAAAGTTTTTATATAATATAGGAAGAAATTAGTTTGAAAGGGAAATTACACATGCCTATTGATTAATTCATATCAAACCAATCTTCATCAGATGATCGTCCAGTCTTTTCTTAAACTTATCAATTGAACTACTGTCGACCACCTCCATTGGTAAACTATTCCACTCTTTAACCACATTGTATGTGAAGACATTTTGTGTCACATCTAAGGATGCCTATTTTCTAATTAATTTCATTCCATTACCTCGGGTTGCAGCACTGTTATTAATCGTGAACAGTGCACTGATATCTACTCTGTCAAATGCTTTAAGTATCTTAAAACACTCGATAAATTGGCCTCGCAACCTTCTTTTCTTAAGCGAGAACACATTTAATTTCTTAAATCTTTCATAATATGGCTAGGTTTTTCAGAGAGGGAATTAGTTTATAGTTGCTCTACGCTTCACAGACTCGAGTTTTTTATTGTCTTTCTTGAGATACGGGGACCAGAACTGAACGCCATATTCAAGATGGGGTCTAACAATGCTTTTGAATAACGGCAAAATAATGTTTTAGTTTTTATTGGTAAAATTTCTTTAGATAAATCCCAAGGCTTTGTTAGCTTTATTTGCCGCAGCCGCACATTACTCTGAGGATTTTAGGAGAGAGAGAGAGAGAGAGAGAGAGAAAGAGAGAGAGAGAGAGAGAGAGAGAGAGAGAGAGAGAGAGAGAGAGAGAGAGAATAAGAAGATGAGAGGGAGAAGAAAGGACGATAAATGGAGTAAGAATATTTATGAATGAGACAATGTAACATGAATTTACACATATAAAACTATTACGAAGATCTTGCGATACGAGCGGGATAGTTAAGCAAATATTCTGTTTAGATACCATTGATATATATGTGGTGATTACCGTCTTTAAGAATTCTTATAATTTTAGAAATGTGGAATAATGCATAAATACTTTCACCTTATATCACTAACCAGTCCTCAACTTACAACACACCCACTAACACACATTCACGGAGAAAGAGAGAGAGAGAGAGAGAGAGAGAGAGAGAGAGAGAGAGAGAGAGAGAGAGAGAGAGAGAGCGAGGGTGGTTTATATTCCGATCTCAAATTCTCAATAAGGATGAGATTATGCTGAATCCGTAGGGATTGTGAGAAAGAACAATGTGAGGGAGGCATGCAAGACAAATTTGTATGAAATGTTATATATATATATATATATATATTCTTTAATACATACGAGGTTGAAAGAAATGGCAATTTCTGCGTTGGAAATTTTATTATTCAAAGTTTCCAGGTCTCTGATGAGTTTTCGCTGGGTGGCAGGAAGTAGATGAAGGAGATGAGCAAAATTCATGGTGGTACAGGGTTACATTAAAGTACATGAAGATACAGGATATACCACGCGTTTCACTGGACAACCAGCATTATCAAGTAAGGAAGGAATGATATAAAAGGTAAACAGGAAGGGTATATATATCAGGGAACAATGAGGATATTTTATTGACGTTTCGGTGGGCTTGTGGTAATGCACTGATACTAGGTACAGTACAAATTCCATCCCAATAATATCTTCCCATTGATACATTGGGATTTGAACCCGGGACCTTTGGATTACCAGGCCAGTGGCAAGACCACTCCACCACACCTCCCCTGCATATGGTTGTCTGTATTTGTGTTTATTCCTCTGTATAAATGAAGTAAACCCACAATGATACACATATTTATTTCATACAGTTTGAGCTGTCACTTTTGCCCTCAATATTGGCTGAACAATCGTGGACAGGAATTGCTGAACACGCTTTGGAGGTAAAGTTATGATGATACACTGGAGAACAATATTGATAAACTGTTTGAACCGCAAAGATACATATCTTGATTTACTAGTTAATATTCGCCGTCTTCTCTGTACATTACCTGTTCAGGTGTTCCCGACTACGCCTGTTCAAATGAAGTGTACTTTTGTTGTACATCCAATGGATAGAGTGGTAATGGCTACCGAAAGTATTTGGTATATATGTTTGTCTGCCAATGTGGGTTCACGGTAGTAATCACGTTATTCTGATCTCCACTAGTTTTTTTTTTTTTTTTTAAGGAGACAATGAACGGAGGAAGGAAAAACACAGATAAAACAAAAAGGTCCATGTGCCTAAAGGCATCCTCCATTCATAAAATGTTTGTAACAACTGGATTTAAACATTTGTAGATTGTAAGTTTGTGGAAAGCAATTCGAGGGAAGTGAATTCCAAAGAGTAGTAGCTCTGGGGATAAATGAATTCTGATAAGCAGAAGTTCTGCATTGTGGAGGAGAAAGTGTAAATTCATGGGCGCTCTCAGCTGCCCTAGTTCTACGGGGAAAGATGTGGAGAGGCGGCACAATTGAAGCAAGTTCCTCGGAACAATTGCTGTGAAAATATCTGTAGAATAATGCAAGGGATGCAACGTTTCTTCGTATGGATAATGTAGGAAGGTCCTGTGTGATTGCAGGGTTATTGATTAATCTAATAGCTTTATTTTGAATTTTGTCCAACTGCCTCAATGCAACCACTCCACTTCCACCCCACAGAGGTGAACAGTAATCCATCTGAGAACGCACATGACTTTTATATATCACGGCCAACTGCTCGTCAGTGAAGAATTCTCGAACTCTGTACAAGAGTCCCAGTTTTTTAGAGGCATTCTTAGCAATGCTTCTAACATAATGTGTCCAGCTCAAGTTAGTAGTTAATGTTACACCGAGAATGTCAATACTAGGGGAAGTGGGAATATTTACATCATTAAAAAATATATGGGAGTCAGTGAGATTCTGTCGGTTAGAAAATTGAATGTACTTGGTTTTCTGTGCATTAAAGGACACTAGATTATTTGGTCCCCATCCATTAATTCTAGAAAGGTCCTGGTTCAGAGAAATTGCAGTGTTTATTTTTGAATTTATAAGATCGGGTTGGGTGAAAGAATTGGTAAATGTGAAGGAACTGTGGAGTGTTGAGTCATCTGCGTAGGAATGTATTGGATTATGAGTGGTAGATATGAGATCATTGATATGAATGAGGAACAGAATTGGGGCCAAAACAGATCCCTGGGGAACACCAGCATTTATTGAGTGAAATTGAGAATAAAGGCCATCTACCATTACACATATTTTTCTGTTATGAAGATAAGAAGAAATTAGTGGAACTAATGATGCAAGGCCGTAGTGTGACATCTTCGACAATAAGGATTGATGCCAGACTCTATCAAATGCCTTTGATATATCCAGTGCTATTGTATGTGTTTCACCATGTTGGTCTGTAGCTTGGTTGATTTGATGCGTAAGAAGGCAAAGCATGTCTACAGTTGATCGACATCGTCTAAAACCATATTGCCTATCACTGATTAATTTATTATTCTCAAGATGCTTAATTATGTGATTATTTAATATAATTTCAAAGACTTTACCAAGAGTGGAAGTTATAGCTATTGGTCTGTAGTTTGATGGATCTGAAGAGGCACCTTTTTTAGGAACTGGATGGATGTTTGCTTCTTTCCAGGGTACTGGGAAGCATGAGGTATGAGTACACAGACGGAAATTTTTTGCCAATACAGGAGCGAGCACCAAGGAGCAATTCTTAAGTACTATTGGAGGAATTTCATCTGGACCAGGAGCCTTATCTACCTTGAGATTCTGCAAAATAGTTTTGACATGTCTGGTGAGGATCTTAAGTGAGGGAATTTCAGGCGAATTAAAATTAAGTACAGGGACATCTTGATTTATTTCATCTAAGGTGGAGTTGGTGGAGAAAATATCCGCAAGAAGGTTAGCTTTACCTCGTGGGTCACTTACAAGATTGCCAGTCGGAGATTTTAATGGTGGAATGGATGAAGCAGTAGTGAAGTTGGATTTAAATGAGTTAAGAGTAGACCAAAATATTTTGTTATCATTTGGATTATTTAGAAGTTTATTTGCCTGCTTGTGGAGAAAGTTTGATTTAGTTAGGTTTAATACAGTTTTGGCATGATTTCTGATGTTTCTAAAGTAATTAAAGGCTTCATGTGTTTTTGATCTTGTGTATGCATTGTAGGCTATTGCTTTTTGTTCAGTTACTCTAGCACAATTATGGTCAAACCATTTAGGTGAATTAGATCTTTTACTGTACTTTTGATGAGGAATAAAAGTTTCCATTCCAATTTTTACAAAATCTGTTGTGTCTCTGTATTTATATTCTTTCTGTGTTACCGTGTGTGTCTATTTATATGTTTGCCTGCCTAGCTATGTCTGTCTGTCTCCCAAATCACATGCAAGCAAATAGCCCTCCAGCAATCAGTGGGCCATGTAATAAGCCTGCAGGATAATATGCTGTCAATCAGTATCCAGGGACTGCTTGCTCCTTAGTGTGTGTGTGTGTGTGTGTGTGTGTGTGTGTGTGTGTGTGTGTGTGTGTGTGTGTGTGTGTGTGTGTGTGTGTGTGTGTGTGTGTGTGTGTGTGAGTATCTTTATGACTGTCAGTGTACATGACATTGTGTCCTTGTTCTGTCTCTCTGTCTGTTGTCTCCCAGTCACTTTATGCCTGTCTGTCTGTCTGTCTGTTTGTCTGTATGAATGTATGTGTGCTTGTCTGTCTGTCAGTCTAGCCTGTTTCTTTACTTAGATGTGTGTGTGTCTGTATGTGTATATACATGTGCCTGTCTGACTGTGTGTACTTGTCTGTCTGTCTCTGGGTGTAATATATTGTCAGCCAGGATCGAGAGAACTGTTTTCTTTTCAGTGTATATACAGTATATATATGTTAAGGTTATTATTGTGTATACTTGTTGCCTGTTCATCTGTATAATCACTAATTTGTATGTAAATTGGTCTGTCGTTTTGTTTATATTTATGGAAGTTAGTATGCAAATTTGTTTTGTTTGTAAGTATGCATATTTGTCTTTCTTTCAAACAGTTTGTATATGTCTGTCAGTCTACTGTATGTCTGTGAGCCTGTCCGTTTATCAGTCTGTCAGTAGCTCAGTCAATCAGGCTGTGTAACGGAAGCAAGTCGAAACTGCCAAAACTATGACCACCACAACCATAACGGCCACAGTATTAGGTGTGTGTGGGTGTGTGTGTGTGTGTGTGTGTGTTTGAATATTGGCGTGTTGTTGGAGTATCAGTGTGTGTGGATGGGCGAGACACCAAGCTGCATATCAAGCTAATTATATATAATAGAGTTATCGCACACACAAACTCACACTCACACACACACACACACACACACACACACACACACACACACACAGTGGGACGTACACAAACAACACACCGAACATAGTACACATAATACAACACACTGTAACATAACACACTACTTTGGATCGTAAGGTGTGTGAGATCAGTGTAGCCTTGTAATTCTATGTAACATTCTCTCTCTCTCGTTCCCCTGTAATCACCTCCTGCTACTACTTACCCTTTCAGCCATCATCCACACACTCAGACGACCATTACATCATCAACGCAACATTCCGAGGAGAGAGAGAGAGAGAGAGAGAGAGAGAGAGAGAGAGAGAGAGAGAGAGAGTACAAAGGAGTACAAAGGAAATCAAGCAACAACAGGTCTAGTGACCCTTCTAGGCTGCTTGTCCTCCAAAACACTGAGGATCAAGTGTCCAAACAGTGGTTTAGAGTGGGTAAGGGAACATTGGAAAGGGAACTAATGTCCGTGGCAGGATTAGGAAGTTAGTAGGGGACAGATGGGTTAGTAACTGATGGGAGGATAAAATAAAGTTATTAATTTACAAACGCAGTCAGTCGCGGGTTTGATGCGAGATATTTGTTTAGGCGAAGTTTAAATGAATCAACGGTGCTGCAGTCTATGACATCTCGGGGAAGCCCATTCCATAAGTTGACAACTCGATTGAAGAAGAAATTCTTAGCTTCGTGTGAATTAAAAGATTTACCAATAATTTTACAACCGTTTCCCCGCGTGTAATTAGATTGGTCGATAGTGAAGTACTTACTACAGTTCATATTGTCGATGCCTTTGATGATTTTGAAGACTTGAATTAAGTCACCTCTTAATCTGCGCTGGGTTAAAGGAAATAGATTTAATTCTCTAAGACGCTCTTCGTATGGTTTGTTCTTTAGGCTAGGTATCATTTTGGTAACTCTACGTTAAACTCGTTCTAGCTTGTTTATATCTTTTTGGTAATAAGGGCACCAGGATTGAACGCAGTATTCCAGAAGAGGGTGGACTAAGGAATTGTAAAGGGTTAGGATAACGTCTTTGGATTTATGCTCAAATGACCTGCCTATAAAGCCAATTATTTTGTTTGCCTTCTTAACAACTTCTGAACATTGTTGACTCGGTTTCAGGTTACTCGATATTGTTACTCCCAGATCGGTTTCTCTGTTTACATTCTTAAGCTGAGTGCCATTCATCAAATAGTTTGCTTTGAGGCAAGTAAATTGTTCCATAAATTTAATCTTTTTAGGGTCAATTATTGTGACTGTATTCTAAAATTTGACATCAATAATTTTAATCAAGCATTTTTAACTTGAAGTTTCTTGTATAACCTCTGCTTACTTTTTGTCTGTATTTATTGTTTATCTTTTTCTTTTTCTATTATTATTATTATTATTATTAATATTGATGATTTTTTAAATTTATTGTTCTTGTTAAAAGAGTACTCTTTGTTTAAATCTGTTGTTACTTCATATTTTGCAATTATTTCTCTATATTATATGTATTCATTGTCGATAGTATCAATTGCTTACTTTTGCGATTTCCTTAGTTTATTTGTGCTATAAATGTAGGTTATTTGTAGGGTAGTTATTGATAGGGGTCACTTGAGGCATGCTATGCTTACAGGTACCTACCCGATAGCACTATCGTTAGTGAGTGCTGTACTGTATTTTATATATTATTTTGTAATAGTATAGATATCTTATCAATATTTGTATTTTTAACTATTGTTAATGTCTTGTCATGTTGCAAATTTGATTTTAAATAATATTTTGACATTTAACATGTAGTTTCTTTATTCATGCAGAGTTTAGTAAAATTTGCCAGAACGTCCCGGACTTCCCAAACTTGACTACTTCCTTTAACGTGACGATAGTGCGTTGTTATATGTGCGATTGGTTTGCTTGGGAAACAGATTAACTTGCTCATGTAGTGATGTACACCCTATGTGGTGGATTGTGTTCTTTTATTTAATAATTTTCATTTTAGTAAACGTTGTTTCCACATAGCGATTTTGATAATTTAATTTGACTTTATATATCCTTGTCCCAATTTTGGTTTGTTTAGTTTGCAAGTTTTACATTTTAATTTATATAGGTTCAGGGACAGTATAGATGTGAGGACGGTCTGTACTAGTGGCAACATTAGTATACGACGTGTTCCCCATGTACTGTCCCTTCCTTTACTTGTACTCGTTGACGAACCAGGACCGGCCACGGACTACGTGTCAGAAAATTCTATGTACCCACGCACCCGGCAAAATTATAAAAACTTAAATAATGAAAAATAAAAATGAAAATAACCGGCGTCTTTTCGTTGATAACTGTAAATGTAAACTCTGTGTGAATGAATTTGATTTTGAACATCAAAAAATTTTTAAAAGTTACATTACCAATACAAAATTTTTGTTTCTAAATTCTTCTGTTAATGTAACATCTCCATGTAAAGTAAAGAATGTTATCTATTTAATAACCTGTGAGAAATGTGGTATACAATATGTTGGAAAGACGGAGCAATGTTTAAGAGAAAGAGCCTACGGGCATAGATCAGGAATTAAGAACGGCATCGACTCCAAGATTCTTCTATATAAGCATTTTAACACAGATTGTACTAAATTTGATTGTAAATACAAAATTATAGAAATTGTTCAAAGTAATCAAAATGTTTTAGATAGAGAAAATTATTGGATTGGAAAATTAATGACCATCTATCCATTTGGACTTAACAATCAAATAAAAATGTAGGCAACATTTTGTATAAAGATTTATTAAAAAACGATTTTAATAACCCATATTTTAACTTCCCTGTTTTAAACAGAAGACCTGGTAGACACGGTAATAGAAGACTAAATACATTTAATAAAAAGAAAAGCAGGTCTGATATTATAATTATTGTTAATAATTTATATTCATTATATCGAAATTTCGGAATTAAAAAAATTAAAAGATTCATTGAAAGGCCTACAAAAGAAAAGTTTTGCTCCTTTTATAGAAAATATTCTAAATAATAAACATAATTTCACAAATAAATTTAAGAATATAGTCTTTGCTTTTATGGGATATATTAGAGCTAATTCTAAGAAATCCAAAGATAACCGTATTAAAGATAAAGTCCTGTCCACTTTAAATTATTCCTCTAAAATTTTAGACAAAATTAATGTTAACAGTCTTATTAATTCAAAGAAAGTTAAGTCCATATTACCAGATGGTTGTAAAGATTTCAAACCATTAATAGTGTATTCATATGAACGACCTGTTGGGTCTATTATTTGTAATTATAATAAAGTTTTAGGAAATCTTTCAGATAATGATAATTTCAATAATAATAAATGCGTGTGTGAAAGAGTCATGGATATGCCAGCTAGCAGACGTGATGCACTAGCAAAGTTCATTTATAGTCCGATATGTCACATATTAACAGGTGATGTAGAACTAGTTAAACATTTTGCAAACGACAAATTAGCGGAGCTATGTCGTAAAGGGTTTAAATTTAGAATAGGGAGTAATAAAGTAACATGGGACATAATTTTAAAAGATATTGTTTTTTCAGTCAATAAATTAAAAGATAAATTGTTAAAAATTGCGTGCTGCAATGCGAGAGAACTAGAAGCATGGTCTAAATTATTAATTAAGTTAATTAGAAATAAAATTTTCTCGCTTAAAAATGAATTTAATCTTTCAGATTGTATAGACTATAATTATAATAAGCTTAAAGCTGATTTAATAAATTTACATAAACATTTTGTAATCACTACAGTAGATAAAGCCAGCAATAATTATAGCTTCACATGTAAGAAATTTTATCTTAAAAATATGAAAAAAAAATTAGGTATTAAGGGTAACATATTACGTAAAAATATTTGCGGTAATTCTGTTTATGAAATTCAAAATAATCTGAATATTGATAACTTAATCGATGAACATACCAAGAAAAATATAATATTTGATATTAAACTTTCTGATAAGAACAAGTGCATTGCAAAATTATACATGTTACCTAAATTTCATAAAAGACCTTATAAATATCGCTTTATTGCCGGAGCAAAATTTGCTACCACTAAAACTCTATCAGAACAAGTAGTAAATTGCTTAAAATACATTAAAAGTACTCATAAAAGATATGTAATACCATCATGAGAAGAACTGGCATTAACTATTATTGGAGTGTTGACAATTCGTTAGAAGTTATTGATAAAATAAATACCATGCCGAAAGTTACCTCGGTACATAGCTTCGACTTTTCAACTTTGTATACCAATTTGCCTTTAGATTTAGTATATTCAGAGCTTTGCTTTATTATAGATTTGCACTTTGACAGGTTCGTTAGGAATGGTAATTATTTCATAAATGTTTATACATATTTTAATAATGCATCACTTAGCTCTACTCCCACTAGTTCTGTATATTTTGATAGAACTAAACTTAAAGATGCCCTTAAATTCCTCCTTTTCAATACTTATGTTAGATTCGGGCCGTACATTTTCAAACAAATATTAGGAATTCCTATGGGTGGAAATGCTAGCCCTTTAATTGCAGACTTATTCTTGCTTGCTTTAGAATTTAAATATATAAAAGACTTAGTTGACAGTAGCAAGAAAAATAAAATTCCAGAAAAATTAGCACTTGCTAAACTGTTAAGTAATAATAGTAGATATATTGATGATATTCTTGTTTGCAATTTGTTAAATTTTAATCAAGTTGCTAAACTTATTTACCCTAATTCTATTCCCCTCACACAATGTAACGTAAATTATAAAGTTGAACATTTTCTTGATATAAATATAGAGATTGTTAATGAACAGTGCATACTTAAAGTATATCACAAAGTTGATGATTTTAATTTTAACGTAATAAACTTTCCTTTCCCTAGTAGTAATATCGATAGTAAAATCACTTATAATTGTTTTTATTCCCAATTAATAAGATTTTGTAAAATCTGCACTAAAGTAGATGACTTTTGGGCTAGAGCTAGGTTACTATACAGACTCTTAGTGGACAGAGGTTTGAGGCAAGTAAATTGTTCCATAAATTTAATCTTTTTAGGGTCAATTATTGTGACTGTATTCTAAAATTTGACATCAATAATTTTAATCAAGCATTTTTAACTTGAAGTTTCTTGTATAACCTCTGCTTACTTTTTGTCTGTATTTATTGTTTATCTTTTTCTTTTTCTATTATTATTATTATTATTAATATTGATGATTTTTTAAATTTATTGTTCTTGTTAAAAGAGTACTCTTTGTTTAAATCTGTTGTTACTTCATATTTTGCAATTATTTCTCTATATTATATGTATTCATTGTCGATAGTATCAATTGCTTACTTTTGCGATTTCCTTAGTTTATTTGTGCTATAAATGTAGGTTATTTGTAGGGTAGTTATTGATAGGGGTCACTTGAGGCATGCTATGCTTACAGGTACCTACCCGATAGCACTATCGTTAGTGAGTGCTGTACTGTATTTTATATATTATTTTGTAATAGTATAGATATCTTATCAATATTTGTATTTTTTACTATTGTTAATGTCTTGTCATGTTGCAAATTTGATTTTAAATAATATTTTGACATTTAACATGTAGTTTCTTTATTCATGCAGAGTTTAGTAAAATTTGCCAGAACGTCCCGGACTTCCCAAACTTGACTACTTCCTTTAACGTGACGATAGTGCGTTGTTATATGTGCGATTGGTTTGCTTGGGAAACAGATTAACTTGCTCATGTAGTGATGTACACCCTATGTGGTGGATTGTGTTCTTTTATTTAATAATTTTCATTTTAGTAAACGTTGTTTCCACATAGCGATTTTGATAATTTAATTTGACTTTATATTGTCCTTGTCCCAATTTTGGTTTGTTTAGTTTGCAAGTTTACATTTTAATTTATATAGGTTCAGGGACAGTATAGATGTGAGGACGGTCTGTACTAGTGGCAACATTAGTATACGACGTGTTCCCCATGTACTGTCCCTTCCTTTACTTGTACTCGTTGACGAACCAGGACCGGCCACGGACTACGTGTCAGAAAATTCTATGTACCCACGCACCCGGCAAAATTATAAAAACTTAAATAATGAAAAATAAAAATGAAAATAACCGGCGTCTTTTCGTTGATAACTGTAAATGTAAACTCTGTGTGAATGAATTTGATTTTGAACATCAAACATTTTTTAAAAGTTACATTACCAATACAAAATTTTTGTTTCTAAATTCTTCTGTTAATGTAACATCTCCATGTAAAGTAAAGAATGTTATCTATTTAATAACCTGTGAGAAATGTGGTATACAATATGTTGGAAAGACGGAGCAATGTTTAAGAGAAAGAGCCTACGGGCATAGATCAGGAATTAAGAACGGCATCGACTCCAAGATTCTTCTATATAAGCATTTTAACACAGATTGTACTAAATTTGATTGTAAATACAAAATTATAGAAATTGTTCAAAGTAATCAAAATGTTTTAGATAGAGAAAATTATTGGATTGGAAAATTAATGACCATCTATCCATTTGGACTTAACAATCAAATAAAAAATGTAGGCAACATTTTGTATAAAGATTTATTAAAAAACGATTTTAATAACCCATATTTTAACTTCCCTGTTTTAAACAGAAGACCTGGTAGACACGGTAATAGAAGACTAAATACATTTAATAAAAAGAAAAGCAGGTCTGATATTATAATTATTGTTAATAATTTATATTCATTATATCGAAATTTCGGAATTAAAAAATTAAAAGATTCATTGAAAGGCCTACAAAAGAAAAGTTTTGCTCCTTTTATAGAAAATATTCTAAATAATAAACATAATTTCACAAATAAATTTAAGAATATAGTCTTTGCTTTTATGGGATATATTAGAGCTAATTCTAAGAAATCCAAAGATAACCGTATTAAAGATAAAGTCCTGTCCACTTTAAATTATTCCTCTAAAATTTTAGACAAAATTAATGTTAACAGTCTTATTAATTCAAAGAAAGTTAAGTCCATATTACCAGATGGTTGTAAAGATTTCAAACCATTAATAGTGTATTCATATGAACGACCTGTTGGGTCTATTATTTGTAATTATAATAAAGTTTTAGGAAATCTTTCAGATAATGATATTTTCAATAATAATAAATGCGTGTGTGAAAGAGTCATGGATATGCCAGCTAGCAGACGTGATGCACTAGCAAAGTTCATTTATAGTCCGATATGTCACATATTAACAGGTGATGTAGAACTAGTTAAACATTTTGCAAACGACAAATTAGCGGAGCTATGTCGTAAAGGGTTTAAATTTAGAATAGGGAGTAATAAAGTAACATGGGACATAATTTTAAAAGATATTGTTTTTTCAGTCAATAAATTAAAAGATAAATTGTTAAAAATTGCGTGCTGCAATGCGAGAGAACTAGAAGCATGGTCTAAATTATTAATTAAGTTAACTAGAAATAAAATTTTCTCGCTTAAAAATGAATTTAAGCTTTCAGATTTTATAGACTATAATTATAATAAGCTTAAAGCTGATTTAATAAATTTACATAAACATTTTGTAATCACTACAGTAGATAAAGCCAGCAATAATTATAGCTTCACATGTAAGAAATTTTATCTTGAAAATATGAAAAAAGAATTAGGTATTAAGGGTAACATATTACGTAAAAATATTTGCGGTAATTCTGTTTATGAAATTCAAAATAATCTGAATATTGATAACTTAATCGATGAACATACCAAGAAAAATATAATATTTGATATTAAACTTTCTGATAAGAACAAGTGCATTGCAAAATTATACATGTTACCTAAATTTCATAAACGACCTTATAAATATCGCTTTATTGCCGGAGCAAAATTTGCTACCACTAAAACTCTATCAGAACAAGTAGTAAATTGCTTAAAATACATTAAAAGTACTCATAAAAGATATTGTAATACCATCATGAGAAGAACTGGCATTAACTATTATTGGAGTGTTGACAATTCGTTAGAAGTTATTGATAAAATAAATACCATGCCGAAAGTTACCTCGGTACATAGCTTCGACTTTTCAACTTTGTATACCAATTTGCCTTTAGATTTAGTATATTCAGAGCTTTGCTTTATTATAGATTTGCACTTTGACAGGTTCGTTAGGAATGGTAATTATTTCATAAATGTTTATACATATTTTAATAATGCATCACTTAGCTCTACTCCCACTAGTTCTGTATATTTTGATAGAACTAAACTTAAAGATGCCCTTAAATTCCTCCTTTTCAATACTTATGTTAGATTCGGGCCGTACATTTTCAAATAAATATTAGGAATTCCTATGGGTGGAAATGCTAGCCCTTTAATTGCAGACTTATTCTTGCTTGCTTTAGAATTTAAATATATAAAAGACTTAGTTGACAGTAGCAAGAAAAATAAAATTCCAGAAAAATTAGCACTTGCTAAACTGTTAAGTAATAATAGTAGATATATTGATGATATTCTTGTTTGCAATTTGTTAAATTTTAATCAAGTTGCTAAACTTATTTACCCTAATTCTATTCCCCTCACACAATGTAACGTAAATTATAAAGTTGAAAATTTTCTTGATATAAATATAGAGATTGTTAATGAACAGTGCATACTTAAAGTATATCACAAAGTTGATGATTTTAATTTTAACGTAATAAACTTTCCTTTCCCTAGTAGTAATATCGATAGTAAAATCACTTATAATTGTTTTTATTCCCAATTAATAAGATTTTGTAAAATCTGCACTAAAGTAGATGACTTTTGGGCTAGAGCAAGGTTACTATACAGACTCTTAGTGGACAGAGGTTTTGAGGCAAGTAAATTGTTCCATAAATTTAATCTTTTTAGGGTCAATTATTGTGACTGTATTCTAAAATTTGACATCAATAATTTTAATCAAGCATTTTTAACTTGAAGTTTCTTGTATAACCTCTGCTTACTTTTTGTCTGTATTTATTGTTTATCTTTTCTTTTTCTATTATTATTATTATTATTATTAATATTGATGATTTTTTAAATTTATTGTTCTTGTTAAAAGAGTACTCTTTGTTTAAATCTGTTGTTACTTCATATTTTGCAATTATTTCTCTATATTATATGTATTCATTGTCGATAGTATCAATTGCTTACTTTTGCGATTTCCTTAGTTTATTTGTGCTATAAATGTAGGTTATTTGTAGGGTAGTTATTGATAGGGGTCACTTGAGGCATGCTATGCTTACAGGTACCTACCCGATAGCACTATCGTTAGTGAGTGCTGTACTGTATTTTATATATTATTTTGTAATAGTATAGATATCTTATCAATATTTGTATTTTTTACTATTGTTAATGTCTTGTCATGTTGCAAATTTGATTTTAAATAATATTTTGACATTTAACATGTAGTTTCTTTATTCATGCAGAGTTTAGTAAAATTTGCCAGAACGTCCCGGACTTCCCAAACTTGACTACTTCCTTTAACGTGACGATAGTGCGTTGTTATATGTGCGATTGGTTTGCTTGGGAAACAGATTAACTTGCTCATGTAGTGATGTACACCCTATGTGGTGGATTGTGTTCTTTTATTTAATAATTTTCATTTTAGTAAACGTTGTTTCCACATAGCGATTTTGATAATTTAATTTGACTTTATATTGTCCTTGTCCCAATTTTGGTTTGTTTAGTTTGCAAGTTTTACATTTTAATTTGGTATCCGATATGTAGTACTTTACATTTATCCGCATTGAAACTCATTTGTCAAATTTGGGCCCAACATGACAACTTATCTAGATTGTGTTGCATATTGTCAACTTGTTCTTTTGAGAGTACGCTATTTGCAATTTTTGTATCGTCAGCAAATTTTGAGATTGTACAGGTGAGACCCTCATCGATGTCGTTGATGTAAATTAGAAAGAGAATTGGTCCTAGTACCGATCCCTGGGGTACCCCGCTACTTACATTGGTCCATTTAGATGCCTTACCGTTTATGACTACTCTTTGCTTTCTGTCGCTGAGCCAATTTTCTATCCATTTCAACACACCATCTTGTATTCCATGCACTTTTAGTTTTAGCAGTAAACGTTTGTGGGGAACTTTGTCAAAGGCCTTTTGAAAATCAAGGTATATAATATCTACAGCTTTACTCTCATCGTAGAGGTTGAGGATATCGTGGAAGAAGTCTAAGAGGTTTGTTAAACAGGAACGTTTTTACGAAAGCCGTGTTGAGTATCTTTAAGTATGTTATTTTCCTCTAAGTGATTTACGAGTCTGTCTCTTATGAGTGTTTCTAACATTTTACATACAACTGAGGTTAAGCTAATTGGACGATAGTTACGGGGTAGGGATTTGCTGCCTTTTTTGAATATCGGTGCTACGTTGGCTAGCTTCCACTGATCAGGCATATTTCCAGACTGCAAGGATTTATTAAATAGTAATGTCAGTGGTTTGGAGAGCTCATCCTTAGCTTCCTTTAGGACTCTAGGTGAGATTTTATCAGGTCCAGGCGTTTTATTTACCTTGAGTTTATCTAAACAATTCAATACTTCTCTCTCTGTAACGGTGATATTGCTTAGAAGATCTGAATTATCAATCTGAATCGGCGATGGTGTAGGGATATCACTGAGGTCTTCCATTGTAAAAACTGATGCAAAGAAGGTATTGAGGGCATGACTCATTTGTACTTCGTCTTTGGTGTATTCCCCATTTTCATCGACTAACATACAGTTGAAGTAACTACTTTTTTCTTTCTGATATAACTATAGAATTCTTTCTGGTTTGTTTTACTTTGATTCGCAATATGTAACTCCAGGGTCTTTTTACTTTGCTTAATTAACTTTTTGGCTTTGCGTCGTAGCTCTACAAATTTCACCCGTTCTTCGTCATTTTGTAAGGATTTTAATCTATCATTAGCAAACATTTTAGCAACCAGACAGTTTGAAATATCTTTATTCCACCATTTGGGCTTATTATTAAGGCCTGGACGCCGTATTTTCGATGGTATGCAGTCCTGCACTGCTTTTAGGTAAGTGGTTTCGAATAATTCCCAAGATGTATTTATGTCGTTATTGTTAATTAAAAAGCTCCAGTCAGTTTCTTTAAACATAGCTCTAAGTTTATGAAAGTTTGCTTTCTTGAAATTAGGGACTTTTTCGATGCTGCTATTTGGTTCGTTACTAGTAAACTGTAAAGTGAAAGTTATTGTACGATGGTCGCTGTTACTGAATTCATCACCAACATTCAAATTCTCTATTAATTCTTCTTTTGTTGCAAGTACAAGGTTAAGAACGTTATTACCACGGGCTTTTCTCAAACATTACATAACCGGGAAGTGAATACTCTTCTAAAAAGTCTCTATCTTCTGTATTGAGCCAAGATTCTGTTATACCAATCACATCATAATTTTCAGGAAACACTAGTTCCTCTAAATCTTAAAATTTATTGCGTATGCTACGAGCGTTTGCATAGAAAACCTTTAAAGTTGCGGTTTTAGAACTCACAGAACGTTCTTTACTCAAATTTTTGGTTCTGGTCGGATCTACATTTACATTCATGGCTATCATCGGTCCTCGGTCGTTATCCCTGGCGGTTTTGAATTTGGGTCGTGTTGGTGGAGCTTTATCCAAATTCGCGGTTCTTGACGGATTAGCATTTAATTCCTTCGCAGGTTGCCGCCCTCGCTGTCTTCGGTCCTCCTTCCTGGTTGTCCTGTGCTGAGTCGATTTCTTCTCCGAAAATCCTTCACCGCATCGTTGAGAAGATGCCCAAAACGTGCTGCTCCCACCTGGTTCAGATGAACTCCATCGTCCGAAAACAAATTGTCATCGTAGTAGAAATTGTCCCAGGTGTCGACTAATCCCACGTTTTCCTTCCTGCAAAGGTTGGCTAGACAACGATTTGTGCTGGTAGCTATGTTGTAGAATAGGCTCTCTACACCAAGCCGGGGGACGATTCCTGAGACGATGATCCTTGATGACTTCTGCTTAAACGACTTGATCAGCTGCTGGTACTTTAAAAGCAAATCTTCCGACCGGGTTGGCTGTACATCGTTGGATCCAACGTGGATGACGTACATTGTATTAGCAGGGGCCAGCTTAGATACTTCGTCAACTGCAGCAACTACGTCGTCCACACCACCACCAAGGATACAAAAATGCTTCCTGGTCTTAGGTGCCCTGGCACAAAACTCTGTGAGCTGACCACGTATCATCGAGTCTCCCACGAGCCGGACTTCTTCTATTTCCTCTTCGTCATCTGAGTCTGTGAGTATCTGGAAACGGTTTTGACACTCGGTAATCGGTATGGGTTTCGTGGTCTTGGGGCAAACGTTGTAGCTCATGACATGGAAGTTGTCTTGAGGGGGAAGAGAGTCACTATCAGAGAGAGAGAGAGAGAGAGAGAGAGAGAGAGATAGGCACTTATCATTTTGTATACATTTAAATTGGTTTTGGTTTCTTGAATTACAATACACAAAAACACGCCCATTCAAAAACCCACCCACCAATATTGACTCAGCCACGTCCCCACCCGCTCACACACGGTAACCAACCCACGCCCACCCTATGTGTATTATCCCACCCAGACCAGGCCAATAACCCACCCAAGACCGCCCAATCAGGCAATCAATATTCCTCCAATCAACCGTATTCACCCGATCCTTCACATTCAGCCATATCACACACACACATACATACTCACATACACATACATACACACACACACACATACATGCACTCACACATACATATTCTCTCTACACATATATACACATGCACTCATCATTATCATTTCACACACACACCCACATCGCCTTACCATTATCCATCCATAAATAGCAAATGGAACTTTATAGAACGCAGCCTCCTCGATACCACAGACAAAGTCTGTGGCAAAACAATGGGGCAACCCAGACACAAGTTATCCTGGTGGTGGAACAACGATGTTGAAGCTGCAGTCAGAGAGAAGAAGAGATGTTTCAAAGAATGGAAGGAAGGTGGCAGCAAGGAAGAATACCTGTCCGCTAAACGTAATGCTAGAAGAGAGGTCTACAGGTCAAAGGAAACCATACAGGATGGCGTGACAGAACAAATTTGTAGCGCTAATAATACCAAAGGGGTATATATATTAGCTAAGAATGTGAAGGACTGTAGTCAGGACGTCGTGGGTGTAAGATGCATACATATTGACAGTGGCAAGACTGTTTACTCAGAAAACGAAATCAGAGAGGCATGGAAGGAGCATTATGAAAGACTGCTTAATGTGAAGTTTGAATGGAACAGTGAACATCTCAACATTGCAGTCCCAATACAAGGCCCTCTGCCTTTGATTGGGTAAGACGTGTTAAAAGTGCTATGGATAAAATAAAGTCAGTGAAAGCCACTGGGAGCTCCGGCATTGTCGCTGAGATGCTAAAAGCATCTGTAGATATTGGGGTAAAATTGGTTGCAGAGCTGATTAATGATATCATAAAGGAGGTACAAATTTCTGATGCATGGCAGAAAAGTGTGATAGAAAATATATACAAAGGCAAGGGACAGGTTTCCTTAGACAGGGGAAAATTAAAGGGGTTTGAAAAATTAATGCTCGATCAAGTCATGAAAGTTAGCGAAAGGGTCTTTGAATGCATGATCAGGGAGAGTGTTACCATCAGTGACATGCAGTTTGGATTTATGCCGGGACGTGGCACAACTAATGCTATCTTCATTCTTAGGCAATTGCATGAGAGGCTCTTAGAGAAAAACAAGGAGTTAAACCTAGTTTTTGTAGATCTGTGAATGACCGGGTGCCCAGGGAAGTAATGCAGTGGGCTATGATAAAACTCGGAGTAGAAGAGTGGTTAGTGCATGTGATAATGAGAATGAATGAGGGGTCACAGGCAGCAATTAGAGTGAATGGGAGCCTGAGCGAAGAGTTACCAGTGAAAGTGTGAGTTCACCAAGGTTCACTGCTGAGCCCATCGTTGTTTGTTTTGGTCCTGGAGGCTCTGTCAAGGGAGTTTAGGGCAGGACTCCCATGGGAGCTGTTATATGCAGATGATCTATCCTTATCACAGATAGTGCGCAGGAAGCAGAGGCAAAGTTCAAAAGATGGAGGGAGGGTATGGCAAATAAGGGTCTAAGAGTTAACATAGATAAAACAAAGGTCATGATTAGTGGAGTAGGGCGTGGATCTATGGAAAGAAGCGGCGACTATCCATGCACAGTATGTGAGAAGGGGGTGGGAAGTAACTCAATTCAATGTTGCATTTATAGTGACTGGGTACACAAGAGATGTAGACTTGACAAAAATCATAGACTTTGAATGTACAGTGTGCAAGGGAGATCTTGTGTTAAATGACCTGCCTGTTAGTGTTGATTTCGACAGTGTAACGCTGGAGTGTATGAATAAGTTCTGCTACCTGGGCAATACTGTTTCTGATGGAGGTGGCGGTGAAGCTGGCTCCATTGATAGAGTCAGAAGTGGCTGGCGAAAGTTTAAGAGAGATATTGCCCCTCTTGACCATGAGAGGGCTCCCACCCCACCTTAAAGGGAATGTGTATACCTTGTGTGTTAGGAGCGCGATGACGAGACGTGGCCAGTTAAAGCAAAGGATATCAATAGAATAGAACGGAATGAAAAGAGAATTATGAGATGGACATGTGGGGTTAATCTCAGGGATGGGGTATCGAGCAAGAAATTAAAACAGCATCTGGGCATTAGGAGTGTCAGTGAAGTGATGCGCACGAGCCGACTTGGTTGGTTTGGACACGTGGAGAGAATGGATGATCAGAACTGGGTGAATAAATGCCGGACTGTGAACGTGGGGGGAGCTGCGCGTAGGGGTAAACCTAGAATGATGTGGGATCAGGTACTCTGGTCCGATCTTAAAATAAAGAACTTGACAACAGAGTAAGCTCTTGACAGGGCCGCCTGGAAAGCTGCCATTTAGGATGTGCGACTGTAACCATATTATCTGTGAACAAAACGGTCTGTATACTAGTATGTATGTATGTATGTATGTATACACACATCCGCCCACCTCCAGTCAGATTCACACACCAACCTACCCACACCTCCAATCAGCCACACACACACCCACCCACACCTCCAATCAGCCACACACACACCCACACACACCTCCAATCAGCCACACACAAACACACTCACACACACACCTCCAATCAGCTACACACACACACACACCTCCAATCAGCTACACACACACCCACCAACACACACACACCTCCAATCAGCAACACACACACACATAAACACATGCACACACACACCTACAATCAGCCCCACACACACACATAAACACACACCTCCAATCAGCCATATACACACACATAAACACACGCACACACATACCTCCAATCAGCCACATACACACACATAAACACACGTACACACACACCTCCAATCAGCCCCACACACACACATAAACACACGCACACACACACCTCCAATCAGCCATACACACGCACATAAACACACGCACACACACACCTCCAATCAGCCATCCAGCTCGTGATTTACCGTCCTGTTTGTGTCATGTAAATTGGCTAAGGTACAAGATATGTGTTGTACAAAGGAGTACAAAGGAAATCAAGCAACAACAGGTCTAGTGACCCTTCTAGGCTGCTTGTCCTCCAAAACACTGAGGATCAAGTGTCCAAACAGGTGTTTAGAGTGGGTAAGGGAACATTGGAAAGGGAACTACTGCCCTGGAACTAATGTCCGTGGCAGGACTAGGAAGTTAGTAGGGGACATATGGGTTAGTAACTGAGGGGAGGATAAAATAAAGTTATTCATTTACAAACGCAGTCAGTCGCGGGTTTGATGCGAGATATTTGTCTAAGCGGAGTTTAAATGAATCAACGGTGCTGCAGTCTATAACGTCTCGGGGAAGCCCATTCCACAAGTTGACAACTCGATTGAAGAAGAAATTCTTAGATTCGTGTGAGTTAAAAGATTTACCAATAATTTTGCAACCGTTTCCCCCGCGTGTAATTAGATTGGTCGATAGTGAAGTACTTACTACAGTTCATATTGTCGATGCCTTTGATGATTTTGAACACTTGAATTAAGTCACCTCTTAATCTGCGCTGGGTTAAAGGAAATAGATTTAATTCTCTAAGACGCTCTTCGTATGGTTTGTTCTTTAGGCTAGGTATCATTTTGGTAACTCTACGTTGAACTCGTTCTAGCTTGTTTATATCTTTTTGGTAATAAGGGCACCAGCATTGAACGCAGTATTCCAGAAGAGGGCGGACAAAGGAATTGTAAAGGGTTAGGATAACGTCTTTGGATTTATGCTCAAATGACCTGCCTATAAAGCCAATTATTTTGTTTGCCTTCTTAACAACTTCTGAACATTGTTGACTCGGTTTTAGGTTACTCGATATTGTTACTCCCAGATCGGTTTCTCTGTTTACATTCTTAAGCTGAGTGCCATTCATCGAATAGTTTGCTTTCTCATTTAGGTATCCGATATGTAGTACTTTACATTTATCCGCATTGAAACTCATTTGCCAAATTCGGGCCCAATGTGACAATTTATCTAGATTGTGTTGCATATCGTCAACTTGATCTTTTGAGAGTACGCTATTTGCAATTTTTGTATCGTCAGCAAATTTTGAGATTGTACAGGTGAGACCCTCATCTATGTCGTTGATGTAAATTAGAGAGAGATTGGTCCTAGTACCGATCCCTGGGGTACCCCGCTACTTACATTGGTCCATTTAGATGCCTTATCGTTTATGACTACTCTTTGCTTTCTGTCGCTGAGCCAATTTTCTATCCATTTCAACACACCGTCTTGTATTCCATGCGCTTTTAGTTTTAGCAGTAAACGTTTGTGGGGAACTTTGTCAAAGGCCTTTTGAAAATCAAGGTATATAATATCTACAGCTTTACTCTCATCGTAGAGGTTGAGGATATCGTGGAAGAAGTCTAAGAGGTTTGTTAAACAGGAACGTTTTTTACGAAAGCCGTGTTGAGTATCTTTAAGTATATTATTTTCCTCTAAGTGATTTACGAGTCTGTTTCTTATGACCGTTTCTAGCATTTTACATACAACTGAGGTTAAGCTAATTGGACGATAGTTACTGGGTAGGGATTTGCTGCCTTTTTTAATATCGGTGTTACGTTGGCTATCTTCCACTGATCAGGCATAGTTCCAGACTGCAAGGATTTATTGAATAGTAATGTCAGTGGTTTGGAGAGCTCATCCTTAGCTTCCTTTAGAACTCTAGGCGAGATTGTTTGAGGTCCAGGCGTTTTATTTACCTTGAGTTTATCTAAACAATTCAATACTTCTCTCTCTGTAACGGTGATATTGCTTTCTGTTGTAAAAACTGATGCAAAGAAGGTATTGAGGGCATTACTCATTTGTACTTCGTCTTTGGTGTATTCTCCATTTTCATCGACTAACGGTCCAACAGTTGAAGTAACTACTTTTTTCTTTCTGATATAACTATTGAATTCTTTCGGGTTTGTTTTACTTTGATTCGCAATATGTAACTCTAGGGTCTTTTTACTTTGCTTAATTAACTTTTTGGCTTTGCGTCGTAGCTCTACAAATTTCACCCGTTCTTCGTCATTTTGTGAGGATTTTAATCTATCATTAGCAAATTTTTTACCAAGCAGGCAGTTTGAAATATCTTTATTCCACCATTTGGGCTTATTAGTATGGCCTGGACGCCGTATTTTTGATGGTATGCAGTCTTGCACTGCTTTTAGGTAAGTGGTTTCGAATAACTTCCAAGATGTATTTATGTCGTTATTGTTAATTAAAAAGCTCCAGTCAGTTTCTTTAAACATAACTCTAAGTTTATGAAAGTTTGCTTTCTTGAAATTAGGGACTTTTTCGATGCTACTATTTGGTTCGTTACTAGTAAAGTTTAAAGTGAAAGTTATCGTACGATGGTCGCTGTTACTGAATTCATCACCAACATTCAAATTCTCTATTAATTCTTCTTTTGTTGCAAGTACAATGTCAAGAACGTTATTACCACGGGTCGATGTTCGAACAAATTGATAAAGCGAACTCTCTTGCAAGTTCGTATACAAGTCATGTCCGGAGTGTGAAGTAAGAGTATCGCCCCACTTGGTCACAGGTAAATTAAAGTCGCCAATAAATACGGTATCTTGTGAGTTATTTACATCTGCAATTTGTTCATAAATTTCTCGGTCAGTTTGCACTGATTGAGCTGGAGGTCTGTATATTAATGCAAGTATTATTTTTGTACCTTTATTATTCTTTATTAGCACAAAAGATGTGTCGACGTTCACAATTTGAGGTTTTGACAAGAGCGTCGGGTTAAGTCTTTCTTTGATATAAAATAAAACGCCACCTCCATTTTTATTTATTCGGCTTTTCTCAAACATTACATAACCGGGAAGTGAATACTCTGCTAAAAAGTCTCTATCTTCTGTATTGAGCCAAGATTCTGTTATACCAATCACATCATAATTTTCAGTAAACACTAGTTCCTCTAAATCTGAAAATTTATTGCGTATGCTACGAGCGTTTGCATAGAAAACCTTTGAAGTTGCGGTTTACGAACTCACAGAACGTTCTTTAATCAAATTTTTGGTTCTGGTCGGATCTACATTTACATTCATGGCTGACATCGGTCCTCGGTCGTTATCCCAGGCGGTTTTGAATTTGGGTCGTGTTGGTGGAGCTTTATCCAAATTCGCAGTTCTTGACAGATTAGCATTTAATTCCTTCGCAGGTTGCCGCCCTCGCTGTCTTCGGTCCTCCTTCCTGGTTGTCCTGTGCTGAGTCGATTTCTTCTCCGAAAATCCTTCACCGCATCGTTGAGAAGACGCCCAAAACGTGCTGCTACCACCTGGTTCAGATGAACTCCATCGTCCGAAAACAAATAGTCATCGTAGTAGAAATTGTCCCAGGTGTCGACGAATCCCACGTTTTCCTTCCTAAGGAGGTTTGCTAGACAACGATTTGTGCTGGTGGCTATGTTGTAAAATCGGCTCTCTACACCAAGCCGGGGGACGATTCCTGAGACGATGATCCTTGATGACTTCTCCTTAAACGACTTGATCAGCTGCTGGTACTTTAAAAGCAAATCTTCCGACCGGGTTCACTGTACATCGTTGGATCCAACGTGGATGACGTACATTGTATTAGCAGGGGCCAGCTTAGATACTTCGTCAACTGCAGCAACTACGTCGTCCACACCACCACCAGGGATACAAAAACGCTTCCTGGTCTTTGGTGCTCTGGCGGAAAACTCTGTGAGCTGACCACGTATCATCGAGTCTCCCACGAGCCGGACTTCTTCTATTTCCGCTTCGTCATCTGAGTCTGCGAGTGTCTGGAAGCGGTTTTGACACTCGGTAATCGGTATGGGTTTCCTGGTCTTGGGGCAAACGTTGTTCCTCACGACATGGAAGTTGTCTTTAGGGGGAAGAGAGTTACTATTTCTTTCTTGAGTATCGGAACCATCAGATGAAATGGCTACTGCAGGCGTTGAATTGTTGGCAGTTGACGTTGGGGCATTGGTGGCTGCTGGAGTTGCGGTGACAATTGAAGTTTGTGGTACTCCAACGTTGAGTGTTACAAACTCATGGAGTGATTCCAGCTTCATGGTGAGGACATTGATCTTGTTGTAGGCTTCATCTAATTTCACTGTCAAATTCTCTCGTTGATGGCAGAGACGGCAGACTTGAAGATCGACAGTAACAAACATGGACTCACCAAACCTACCGGCACAGTTCGTACAAGTGCGAGGCATGATAACAGTCAGTTTCTTCAGATCACTTCACTCACTTTAAAACACTTAACTCACTGTAAAACACTTAACTCACTTTAAAACACTTCACTCACTTTAGAAACACTTCAATCACTTCAACCGAAAACAAATATGTTGAAATACACAACAATAGGTTATCAGGGGTGATAGCCTAACCGGAAAAAAAATAATTGAGATACGCAGACTTAGGCTTCCAGGGGCGATAGCCTTACCAAAAGTTAAAACAAAAATGAAATACGCACCAATAGGCTACCAGAGTTGAATAGCCTAACCGAAAATAATAAAATTGAAATACGCAGAAATAGGCTACCAGGTGTGATAACCTAACCTTAAACAAATATATATATATAACAGAATATGTAACTAAATATACAATTCACCAAATAGAGATTATATAAAAATAAAGTGTGACTGCACACAAGGGGTTAATATACTGTATCAACAGATGGCCCTGGTGTCACTGTAGCCTAGTAAAGCAGTAGCCTACTCTTTTTAGATAAAACAATTTTTTTTTTATCAGTCAAATGTTACTACAAGATCATGCAAGCAACAACTAAAATTACAGATATATATAGCTACAATTGGATACTAAATACAATATCTACTAGAGTTAATAAGAACAACAGATTGGCTGGCTATAGGCTAGGCTAGGTTTGGATTAGGTTAAAAGCTTGGCAGGTTGGGTTAGGCTAGGTTAGTTTGTACAAATACCACCCTTAGCTTAAAGTAAAATCACTCTGAGGAGAAAAAGTCAAGAATATATCTAGGGGGAAAAGATAAATGAATGCACTTAAATTTACTACAAAATTGGCTGGAATATAATATGTATAATCCCCCAAAAAAGGTTGTTTACAAAATGGCGTCGGCGTTCGTTCCTGTAGGCAGGTTAGTTAGTACACAATATTGTTTATTAGCAAATTAATATGCAAAGCTTTACTTACATACAAGGCAGTTAAATTGATACTTACAACAGTAGGTAATGGGTAAAATTAGGGGCTACGATTTTATATCAAATAAGAAGAGAGCGTTTGTTTTTCAAACAAAACAAAACAAAACAACAGATGGCGCTAGTGGCGCCCTGTCCGAGCAGGAGTCTTGTGATAAACACAAAGTTTATCAGTCAATACACAGCGAAATATCGTGCAGTGTTACTTACTAAGCTACAGGATGGTTAAACGTGCTCTTAACCACCTTTCATGCACAAGAATGAAGAGGATGAGTAGTTAATACTCAAATTATGATCGATATCGTGAGAGCGTTGACAGAGCGTCTGCAGCGTCTTGCGGTAGCAAGGTGTTACTGAGTGTGTTACTGAGTGTTGTGTTGTGTTGTTGTATCGTGTGTTGTGGTCCATTTAGTGTGACGTGCATTGTATTGCATTGCTGGAGTTGTTTTGTGTTGTATTGTTTGTGTTATAGAGCGTTTCATATATGTGCCTTGTTGATACCTCAGGATTTTCGTCGTTTCCCTTCATATTGTGTTGTGTGTTTTAGGCTTCTTAGGTTTTATGTGTTGCATGTGATGAATTGTGGTGTTTCGGTGTACATGTGTGTAATAGGCGATTAATTTTAATTTGCTGTCCTGTTTGTTCTATTCAATGAAAGTATAGTCAATTTTGCCGATGTACAGTATATTTGGTATAAAGTATATGTTGTGGTACAGTGTTGTATTCCGTGTTGTGTTTTGTAATAGAGAGTGTTATGCTGTGTGTTATATGTGTGTGTGTAATTTATTGTTTGAGTTATGCATGGTATGGTGTTGTATTACCTGTTTTGTGATATAGAGCGTTACGTGTGTTTGCCTTGTTGTTTTTCTGGAGTTTTCTTTGTTTATCCTTTTTATTTGTATTGTGTTGTGTGCTATTGTGTTGTATCTTATTGTGTGTGTGTGTGTGTGTGTGTTGAATAGTAATTTCCTGTTATGCGTTCATCATTCTAATTGGTTGAATTATATGATATGCGTTGTGTTACAGGGCAATGGTGTGTTGTTGTGTTGTGAGCTATAGTGGTGCATTTAAATATGTCTGTACTTTGTTTTATTGTGTTGTGTTTGTAAGCAAGCTTTGTGTTTGGGGTATATTATGGGTTATATTTTTTGTGTATTATACGATGTGATTTATTAATTTTGGGTTATGTAAATTGGGTCAATATTCGTTTTGTGTTACAGAGCGCTGTGTGTTGTGTTGCCTTGTGTTCGTTGTCCTCTTTGCGTAAGTGTATGTGTGAGGGTATAATGTTGTATGTGATACATTGTGGTGTGTGGTGTTATATGAGTTGTATGTATTGTGTTGTATTATGTTTTGTGTTGTTGGTAGAGTGTTTTGTGTTGTTGGTAGTGTGTTGTATTATGTTTTGTGTTGTTGGTAGTGTGTTGTATTATGTTTTGTGTTGTTGGTGTGTTGTATTATGTTGTGTGTTGTTGGTAGTGTGTTGTATTATGTGTTATGTTGTTGGTAGTGTGTTGTATTATGTGTTGTGTTGTTGGTAGTGTGTTGTATTATGTATTGTGTTGTTGGTAGTGTTTTGTATTATGTGTTGTGTTTGTATTGTGTTGTTGGTAGTGTGTTGTATTATGTTTTGTGTTGTTGGTAGTGTGTTGTAATATGTGTTGTGTTGTTGGTAGTGTGTTGTATTATGTGTTGTGTTGCTGGTAGTGTGTTGTATTATGTGTTGTGTTGTTGGTAGTGTGTTGTATTATGTGTTGTGTTCTTGGTAGTGTGTTGTATTATGTTTTGTGTTTGTAGTGTGTTGTTGGTAGTGTGTTGTATTATGTTTTGTGTTGTTGGTAGTGTGTTGTATTATGTTGTGTGTTGTTGGTAGTGTGTTGTATTGTGGTTTGTGTTGTTGGTAGTGTGTTGTATTATGTTTTGTGTTGGTAGTGTGTTGTATTATGTTTTGTGTTTGTAGTGTGTTGTTGATAGTGTGTTGTATTATGTTTTGTGTTGTTGGTAGTGTCTTGTATTGGGTTTTGTGTTGTTGGTAGTGTGTTGTATTATGATTTGTGTTGGTAGTGTGTTGCATTATGTTTTGTGTTTGTAGTGTGTTGTTGGTAGTGTGTTGCATTATGTTTTGTGTTTTTGGTGTGTTGTTTGTTGTACTTTGATGTGCGTTGGTAGTGTGTTGTATTATGTTTTGTGTTGTTGGTAGTGTGTTGTATTATGTTTTGTGTTGTTGGTAGTGTGTTGTATTATGTTTTGTGTTGTTGGTAGTGTGTTGTATTATGTTTTGTGTTGGTAGTGTGTTGTATTATGTTTTGTGTTTGTAGTGTGTTGTTGGTAGTGTGTTGTATTATGTTTTGTGTTGTTGGTAGCATGTTGTATTGTGTTTTGTGTTGTTGGTAGTGTGTTGTATTATGTTTTGTGTTGGTAGTGTGTTGCATTATGTTTTGTGTTTGTAGTGTGTTGTGGGTAGTGTATTGTATTATGTTTTGTGTTGTTGGTGTGTTGTTTGTAGTGTGTTGTACTATGATTTGCTTTGGTAGTGTGTTGTATTATGTTTTGTGTTGGTGTTGTGTTGTATTATGTTTTTTTTGTTTTGTCCTATGTGAGTGAGGAGACAAAAGGCAGAACTGCCTCCAGCGAGTTCCTCCCCCAGAGTTGAAAGTGACAGTGCCAAAATCAAAGGACGTTCGAGCCAAAATGCCTAGACACACGGAGTTTGAAGCAATTTAAGTCATAGGAAGGAGGAAAGACTGATTTTGGGAGAGTTCCAGAGCTCAGCTGTTGAATAGAAGAAAGACAGAGTAACGTTTCACTCTTGGGTTGGAGAGTTGCACAGAGTAGGGGTGGGATTGTGTTGGATGACGGGTACCACGTGCCCTACGTAGAGAAAGTGGTATATACTGGGAGAGCTCTGAGGAACACTGGTTATTGTCGTAGCGATAGAATATCAAGAGAGATGCAACATTGCTGGGAAGAGAGTTGGTGAATGGACGGGATTTAATGATACGAAAGGCTTTCCTTTCTACTTTGTCTAGGAGTGCGGTGTGAGAAGATCCATGGTGTGTGGTGTGATAATTATAGATTATATCATGCATTAACAGAATAAGCTATATTATAAGTTCGATATATTGGTAAGAAGAAATTTATAAAAATCATGAGAACACCATCGTCTTCTGGACGTATGTATCTACTTCGTACATATGTTTTCAACTGCAGAACATTTGAAAAAGTAATCGAAAAACCGGCTAAAGTGAAAAGTAAATCAACTATGATTGTGCCTAATTAGTTACATATTGATTATTATTCGTATAAGTCTATTTGTATACAAACTTTTGAAGAAAAAAACAGTAATTTATACTACCTATAGTCTATGTTAAATAAGGAATTATAAAAGTCAATGTATATAATGTTTGTGAAGATATTTGTTGTTGAAACTAAATATCCATAAGACGATTCACGCAACCTACACAAATGTATAGAAAGGAAGCGTTGCCAGTTTCCTCTACAGTAGGTGGGTAACTGAAGTCTGCGCCACCCTACATATTGATAAACTGGTCAAGACGATATAATTATATTACTAGGACACACTAGTTAAAGCACACTTCCTATTATTATTATTAGTAAATGTCCAAGTAATCATTTACCAAGAGTGTACATCCAATGAATAACCTTTATGTGCATATTTTTCTTTTCTTATCAAATTACATGAGTGGAAAATGGATATACAACATATGTTACTGTGAGTTGCAAAGAGTCTCCCCCTCTTTCCCTCTCACTCGATTAAAAGGAATGAATGGCCCTCTTGAGCACTGCGGTTCCCTTCATAGTGTGGGTCTTCAAGGTCCTTTTCCTGCACTGACCAGTCCCCAGCCCTGAATGGCACAGCCTACACCCTCTTCCCCCTGATGTTTGAGTCAGGGTCCCTGGGCTCCCCAAAAGAGTTCGGGTACATCTCCTCCTCCACTCTTCCCCTATAGGTTAGGGTTGTCTATGGTGTTAGGCGGTCCCCCTGTAATAGGGGTGTCTCTGGTGATAGCTGTCCCCCTGGTATCTGAAAGGAGCGTGGTTCCCCTGTAATAGGGGTGTCTCTGGTGTTAGCTGTCCCCCTGGTATCTAAAAGGGGTGTGGTCCCCCTGTAATGACTCCTCTCGCTACCGCCAGACGCTGCAGACGCTCTGTCAACGCTCTCACGATATCGATCATAATTTGAGTATTAACTACTCATCCTCTTCATTCTTGTGCATGAAAGGTGGTTAAGAGCACGTTTAACCATCCTGTAGCTTAGTAAGTAACACTGCACGATATTTCGCTGTGTATTGACTGATAAACTTTGTGTTTATCACAAGACTCCTGCTTGGACAGGGCGCCACTAGCGCCATCTGTTTTGTTTTGTTTTGGTTGAAACAAACGCTCTTCTTAGTTGATATAAAATCGTAGCCCCTAATTTTACCCATTACCTACTGTAGTAAGTATCTATTTAACTGCCTTGTATGTAAGTAAAGCTTTGCATATTAATTTGCTAATACACAATATTGTGTACTAACTAACCTGCCTACAGGAACGAACGCCGACGCCATTTTGTAAATAAACTTTTTTTGGGGGATTATACATATTAAATTCCAGCCAATTTTGTAGTAAATTTAAGTGCATTCATTTATCTGTTCCCCCTAGATATATTCTTGACTTTTTATCCTCAGAGTGATTTTACTTTAAGCTAAGGGTGGTATTTGTACAAACTAACCTAGCCTAACCCAACCTGCCAAGCTTTTTACCTAATCCAAACCTAGCCTAGCCTATAGCCAGCCAATCTGTTGTTCTTATTAACTCTAGTAGATATTGTATTTAGTATCCTATTGTAGCTATATATATCTGTAATTTTAGTTGTTGCTTGCACGATCTTGTAGTAACCTTTTACTGATACATTTTGTTTTGTTTTATCTAAAAAGAGTAGGCTACTGCTTTACTAGGCTACAGTGACACCAGGGCCATCTGTTGATACAGTATATTAACCCCTTGTGTGCGGTAATACTTTATTTTTATATAATCTCTATTTGGTGAATTGTATATTTAGTTACATATTCTGTTATATATATATATTTGTTTAAGGTTAGGTTATCACACCTGGTAGCCTATTTCTGCGTATTTCAATTTTATTATTTTCGGTTAGGCTATTCAACTCTGGTAGCCTATTGGTGCGTATTTAATTTTTTTTAAATCTTTTGGTTAGGCTATCGCCCCTGGATGCCTAATTCTGCGTATCACAATTTTTTTGTTTTCGGTTAGGCTATCACCCCTGATAACCTATTGTTGTGTATTTCAACATATTTGTTTTCGGTTGAAGTGATTGAAGTGTTTCTAAAGTGAGTGAAGTGTTTTAAAGTGAGTTAAGTGTTTTAAAGTGAGTGAAGTGATCTGAAGAAACTGACTGTTACCATGCCTCGCAATTGTACGAACTGCGCCGGTAGGTTTGGTGAGTCCATGTTTGTTACTGTCAATCTTCAAGTCTGCCGTCTCTGCCAGCAACAAGAGAATTTGACAGTGAAATTAGATGAAGCCTACAACAAGATCAACGTCCTCACCATGAAGCTGGAATCACTCCAAGAGTTTGTAACACTCAACGTTGGAGTACCACAAACTTCAATTGTCACCGCAACTCCAGCAGCCACCAACGCCCCAACGTCAACTGCCAACAATTCAACGCCTGCAGTAGCCATTTCATCTGATGGTTCCAATACTCAAGAAACAAATAGTAACTCTCTTCCCCCTCAAGACAACTTCCGTGTCGTGAGGAACAACGTTTGCCCCAAGACCAGGAGACCAATACCGATTACCGAGTGTCAAAATTGCTTCCAGATACTCGCAGACTCAGATGATGAAGCGGAAATAGAAGAAGTCCGGCTCGTGGGAGACTCGATGATACGTGGTCAGGTCACAGAGTTTTGCGCCAGAGCACCTAAGACCAGGAAGCGTTTTTGTATCCCTGGTGGTGGTGTGGACGACGTAGTTGCTGCAGTTGACGAAGTATCTAAGCTGGCCCCTGCTAATACAATGTACGTCATCCACGTTGGATCCAACGATGTACAGCGAACCCGGTCGGAAGATTTACTTTTAAAGTACCAGCAGCTGATCAAGTCGTTTAAGGAGAAGTCATCAAGGATCATCGTCTCAGGAATCGTCCCCCGGCTTGGTGTAGAGAGCCGATTTTACAACATAGCCACCAGCACAAATCGTTGTCTAGCAAACCTCCTTAGGAAGGAAAACGTGGGATTCGTCGACACCTGGGACAATTTCTACTACGATGACTATTTGTTTTCGGACGATGGAGTTCATCTGAACCAGGTGGGAGCAGCACGTTTGGGCGTCTTCTCAACGATGCGGTGAAGGATTTTCGGAGAAGAAATCGACTCAGTACAGGACAACCAGGAAGGAGGACCGAAGACAGCGAGGGCGGCAACCTGCAAAGGAATTAAATGCTAATCTGTCAAGAACCGCGAATTTGGATAAAGCTCCACCAACACGACCCAAATTCAAAACCGCCAGGGATAACGACCGAGGACCGATGTCAGCCATGAATGTAAATGTAGATCCGATCAGAACCAAATTTTGTATTAAAGAACGTTCTGTGAGTTCTAAAACCGCAACTTTAAAGGTTTTCTATACAAACGCTCGTAGCATACGCAATAAATTTTCAGATTTAGAGGAACTAGTGTTTACTGAAAATTATGATGTGATTGGTATAACAGAATCTTGGCTCAATACAGAAGATAGAGACTTTTTAGCAGAGTATTCACTTCCCGGTTATGTAATGTTTGAGAAAAGCTGAATAAATAAAAATGGAGGTGGAGTTTTATTTTATATCAAAGAAAGTCTTAACCCGACCCTCTTGTCAAAACCTCAAATTGTGAACGTCGACACATCTTTTGTGCTAATAAAGAATAATAAAGGTACAAAAATAATACTTGCATTAATATACAGACCTCCAGCTCAATCAGTGCAAACTGACCGAGAAATTTATGAACAAATTGCAGATGTAAGTAACTCACAAGATACCTTTTTTTTTGGCGACTTTAATTTACCTGTGACCAAGTGGGGCGATACTCTTACTTCACACTCCGGACATGACTTGTATACGAACTTGTAAGAGAGTTCGCTTTATCAATTTGTTCGAACACCGACCCGTGGTAATAGCGTTCTTGACATTGTACTTGCAACAAAAGAAGAATTAATAGAGAATTTGAATGTTGGTGATGAATTCAGTAACAGCGACCATCGTACGATAACTTTCACTTTAAACTTTACTAGTAACGAACCAAATAGTAGCATCGAAAAAGTCCCTAATTTCAAGAAAGCAAACTTTCATAAACTTAGAGCTATGTTTAAAGAAACTGACTGGAGCTTTTTAATTAACAATAACGACATAAATACGTCTTGGAAGTTATTCGAAACCACTTACCTAAAAGCAGTGCAAGACTGCATACCATCGAAAATACGGCGTCCAGGCCATAATAATAAGCCCAAATGGTGGAATAAAGATATTTCAAACTGCCTGCTTGCTAAAAAAATTGCTAATGATAGATTAAAATCCTCACAAAATGACGAAGAACGGGTGAAATTTGTAGAGCTACGACGCAAAGCCAAAAAGTTAATTAAGCAAAGTAAAAAGACCTTAGAGTTACATATTGCGAATCAAAGTAAAACAAACCCGAAAGAATTCTATAGTTATATCAGAAAGAAAAAAGTAGTTACTTCAACTGTTGGACCGTTAGTCGATGAAAATGGAGAATACACCAAAGACGAAGTACAAATGAGTAATGCCCTCAATACCTTCTTTGCATCAGTTTTTACAACAGAAGACCTCAGTGATATCCCTACACCATCGCCGATTCAGATTGATAATTCAGATGTTCTAAGCAATATCACCGTTACAGAGAGAGAAGTATTGAATTGTTTAGATAAACTCAAGGTAAATAAAATGCCTGGACCTGATACAATCTCGCCTAGAGTTCTAAAGGAAGCTAAGGATGAGCTCTCCAAACCACTGACATTACTATTCAATAAATCCTTACAGTCTGGAACTATGCCTGATCAGTGGAAGATAGCCAACGTAACACCGATATTAAAAAAAGGCAGCAAATCCCTACCCAGTAACTATCGTCCAATTAGCCTAACCTCAGTTGTATGTAAAATGCTAGAAACGGTCATAAGAGACAGACTCGTAAACCACTTAGAGGAAAATAACATACTTAAAGATACTCAACACGGCTTTCGTAAAAAACGTTCCTGTTTAACAAACCTCTTAGACTTCTTCCACGATATCCTCAACCTCTACGATGAGAGTAATGCTGTAGATATTATATACCTTGATTTTCAAAAGGCCTTTGACAAAGTTCCCCACAAACGTTTACTGCTAAAACTAAAAGCGCATGGAATACAAGACGGTGTGTTGAAATGGATAGAAAATTGGCTCTGCGACAGAAAGCAAAGAGTAGTCATAAACGGTAAGGCATCTAAATGGACCAATGTAAGTAGCGGGGTACCCCAGGGATCGGTACTAGGACCAATTCTCTTTCTAATTTTCATCAACGACATAGATGAGGGTCTCACCTGTACAATCTCAAAATTTGCTGACGATACAAAAATTGCAAATAGCGTACTCTCAAAAGATCAAGTTGACGATATGCAACACAATCTAGATAAATTGTCACATTGGGCCCAAATTTGCCAAATGAGTTTCAATGCGGATAAATGTAAAGTACTACATATCGGATACCTAAATGAGAAAGCAAACTATTCGATGAATGGCACTCAGCTTAAGAATGTAAACAGAGAAACCGATCTGGGAGTAACAATATCGAGTAACCTAAAACCGAGTCAACAATGTTCAGAAGTTGTTAAGAAGGCAAACAAAATAATTGGCTTTATAGGCAGATCATTGGAGCATAAATCCAAAGACGTAATCCTAACCCTTTACAATTCCTTAGTCCGCCCTCTTCTGGAATACTGCGTTCAATGCTGGTGCCCTTATTACCAAAAAGACATAAACAAGCTAGAACGAGTTCAACGTAGAGTTACCAAAATGATACCTAGCCTAAAGAACAAACCATACGAAGAGCGTCTTAAAGAATTAAATCTATTTCCTTTAACCCAGCGCAGATTAAGAGGTGACTTAATTCAAGTGTTCAAAATCATCAAAGGCATCGACAATATGAACTGTAGTAAGTACTTCACTATCGACCAATCTAATTACACGCGGGGAAACGGTTGCAAAATTATTGGAAAATCCTTTTACTCACACGAATCTAAGAATTTCTTCTTCAATCGAGTTGTCAACTTGTGGAATGGGCTTCCCCGAGACGTTATAGACTGCAGCACCATTGATTCATTTAAATTCCGCCTAGACAAATATCTCGCATCAAACCCGCGACTGACTGCGTTTGTAAATGAATAACTTTATTTTATCCTCCCCTCAGTTACTAACCCATATGTCCCCTACTAACTTCCTAGTCCTGCCACGTTAGTGGCAGGGCAGTAGTTCCCTTTCCAATGTTCCCTTACCCTCTCTAAACCACTGTTTGGACACTTGATCCTCAGTGTTTTGGAGGACAAGCAGCCTAGAAGGGTCACTAGATCTGTTGTTGCTTGATTTCCTTTGTACTCCTTTGTACTCCTTTGTAATAAGGGTGTCTCTGGTGATAGCTGTCCCCCTGGTATCTGAAAGGGGTATGGTCCCCCTGTAATAGGGGTGTCTCTGGTGATAGCTGTCCCCCTTGTATCTAAAAGGGGTGTGGTCCCCTTGTAATAGGGGTGACTCTGGTGATAGCTGTCCCCATTTTATCTGAAAGGGGTGTGGTCCCCATGTAATAGGGGTGTCTCTGGTGATAGCTGTCCCCCTGGTATCTAATTGGTGTGTGTCCCCCTGTAATAGGGATGTCTCTGGTGATAGGTGTCCCCCTGGTATCTGAAAAGGGTGTGGTCCCCCTGCTTTAGGGGTGTCTCTGGTGATAGCTGTCCCCCTGGTATATAAAAGGGGTGTGTCCCCCTGTAATAGGGGTGTCTGGTGATAGCTGTCCCCCTGGTATCTGAAAGGGGTGTGTCCCCCTGTAATAGGGGTGTCTGGTGATAGCTGTCCCCCTGGTATCTGAAAGGGGTGTTTCCGAGTAGATGGGACTCGATAGCCTTGGCGGGCAACCTATCTAGGGGAAAAAATCTTACTCAAATTACCGATGGGCGACACGCTAATCGGTGCCACTTACAGGTGGCGATTTTTATAACAGATAACAGATAACCCCCAGCCCAGCCAGGGGGAGACAACCATGAGCCGGTGGTCTGGGAAGCCAAGATTAGTATCCAGTCGGTTGTAAACACCTGTCTCACTCGTCACCTAGAATACGACCTTCAGACTTCATTGTGTTGACCGATTGATTATGACCGTGTTGGTGGTGTAATGGATTAGATGCTTATGTTCTGGGTGGGGTGTCCCGAGTTCGAATCCCGGGAGGACCATATGCTTTCATTAGTTTATTCAAGTGCATTGGGGTTTGTTATTGATGAGTAATGTTAAGAACGGGGTGTTACTTAATGCAGGCTATAGAAGGCTTAATTCCGGAGGGAGAGTTGGCATGTACAGTAGATAATAAGAACAGACAATAATTGAGGATTATTTTCTTGTTTGCCACAGTTATTTTTCTTTATAATGTATTTCTTGTGCACACTACATAATGTTTGAAATGTCCTCTCTAAACAAGTACAGCAAAGTAATATTAATAAATGTCAATGACCTCATCTATGGCTTCATTATAGAGGACAGTTATTATTCGCTGATGAAATTCATTAGCACCATAATCCCGGCATATAAACAGATATATATATGGGTATTTGAGCAGCCCTTTTATTTCACAGGCCAAATGAACACCCATCGCGTTAAGGGAGCCCACCTCGCTTTTTTTTTCTCTCTTTCTCTCCCTCTCTCTTTGGCTTTTATCCATTCGGCCCCATTCGGCCTACTGTTTTAAGATGTTTACCCCCATCCAGGTGTCAATAATTTCCTGGAGAGCGGTAGCGAGCCAGTATTTATATATTTTTGTTTTGACACCAAGCTAAATCTGTACATTTTTCGATAGAAGAATATCTCTGGCGAAGCCAGATTTTCCATACAATGCTGGCTCGCTATCGCTCGCCAGGAAGAAATCGACACCTGGATGGGGATAAACGTCTTAAAACAGTTGGCTGAATGGGGTCGAATAGATTCAAGACAGGGAAAGAGAGAAACGAAGAGAATGATAAAAAAAGCCGGTGACCCCTCTTAGAATATTCATAATAACCCCACACCGACCTCCACTTCCCGTCCAGATAACTCACTTCACAGCATCATCATAGCATTATTATCATAGCCCCCCCCCCCCCCATACACCATATATAGCCAATAAAGCGGCGAGACCCATACGGGAAATTATTGTATTGTGTTTAGTGAAGTGCGAGGGGCAAAAACAAAAAAAGAGAGAGAGAGAGAAAACACATATACACTGACTCCTCCCCCCCTCCCCTCACTCCACCCACCAAAAACAGTAGTCCCATAGATTATTTTAATGAAGGGGGATGGGGTGCGCAGTTCCCGAAAAAATATATGGTGGCTGTGCCATTTTTTCAGGTGTAAATTGTGTGCCTGTTTATATAGAGTGTTGCTTATTATAAATATGGATGGGCTAATATTATGGCTGATTAGTTGTGAAGATTTACATAGCTTTACATAGATACTGGCAATACAGACCTTACGATCCAGACGAGGTGGTCAGGACTTAGAAAAGGAAAGTTGAAGGAAAGAAAAGCAAAGAAGAAGAAGAAGAAGAGAGAGAGAGAGGTATGGAATAACGGCAATAGAAAGGGGAGCTGAGAAATTAGGTGGGGAGGAAGTGAGGGGAGCGTGAATAACTTATATGCATACACTGTGTGTGTGTGTGTGTGATATAATAATAACATTAAAGTAGATGTGTAGTTTTCGCAATTACAATAAAATAAAAATAATAATATAATATTTGATATACTGTATATATATATATATGTATGTATATATATATATACAGTATATTCATATATATATATATATATATATATTATATATATATATTATATATATATATATATATATATATATATATATATATATATATACAGTATATCATTCAGTATATACATATATATATATATATATATATATATATATATATATATATATATATATATACAGTATATTCATATATATATACAGTATATATATATATCGTATATGCTACCGCCTACATAGATAGTCCATGAGCCAGGCCAGATATCGGTACCACCTGGGGTGACTAAACACGAATGGTACTAAAATGTTTATAGAGTGACTGTAAGTACATTAAGATATGATAGCCTTCTCGCACTGGTAGCTTAGTCTAATTTTGTTGATGCAATAGGGGCGCTACCCAAAAATAAAGATTTTTAGCGTGACGCTCGGCGTTTTCCTCATTTTCTTTAAAATCCATCACACAATCATCGCGAAACTTTGAACACCTATGTAGAATTATATTCTCTACCAGAGTTGTTCCTAGGTATTTTTCAAATTTCCTCATATTTCGGAATATACTCTATATTTTGGGTATTTTCCTCTAAATCTAGAATAAATCCTTAAATATGGGGAACATTGAAAAATATATTCTAACAGCTCTTGTAGCTTATTTGATTCTCTACAAGAATTATTCTGATGTGTATTTCAAGTTTCTCCATATTTAGGGGTTTATTTCATATTTGGGGATTTTTTGTTATATTTTGGGGATAATTTATTATTGGAAGGAGCAAACATATGTAGAGTGGTTTCCATGTAATGTGTTTGTTTGTTCATGGTTTAATGGTGATATTTTTGGCAGGTGTGTGTCGACTGTTTGACGGCAGGATGGAACCATCTGCGAGGAAGAGAGCACGGATCGACTGTATCATCCACTGCTCTGATGATGACAGCGATGCTCTGGTGTCACCACAGGATTTGGACTCCTGGAACACATTGCTCAGGGCTGCAGAAATCAGGCAGCATGATCCAGTCCTGGAAGCAGCCAAGGGCCTTGAAGAAGGAGGAATACCACACATACATTATCACCGTAAATGTCGTAGTCTCTTTACAATGAAGAAGTCACTGGATTCTATCCTTGCCAAGGGTGTCAAGATAGAATCAGCAAGCGTCGACCCCAGGAGGAGGGCATCAAGGGATGCCCCTAGTACTAGCAGGGTGTATGCCAAAGTATGTATCTTCTGCGAGAAGTCAAGCAAGTACATAAAAACAACAAAGACAAGGGAGCCACTCATACAGTGTGTTGAGCTACGAGCAGATGAGAAGATTCGCAGAGCAGCAATAAGGAAACTCAACCAGAGAATCCTTGGTTTAGTTAGCAAAGACCTTGTTGCTGCAGAGGGTCACTACCACAAGTCGTGCTACAAACTCTTCACAAAAGATGATTTCCCAGCGGCCGCCAGGTCGGGTGCAGGTGAAAATCAGGAAGAAAGCGAGGAAGCACGCTACGAAGAGGTTGAGACAGAAGCCCTCGAGGAAATCTGCTTGTATATAAGGACCAAATTATTCCCCAACCCAGAGGTACTGCCTATGACAAACCTCACATCTAGGCTTGAGAGATCCATGATGTCCCGTGGTATTATCCAACTGAAACCAGCGACAAAGAAACATGTTCGCCGAAAGATTGAAACCGAGTTTGGAGAATCACTACGCTTTGTCCCAGATGAGAAAGGAAAGCTTCTAATCTATCCACGCAGCCTCTCAATGGACGACCTTGCCCGGCAAGCACACAAAATGGCAAAAGACCTGCAAGAAGCAAGAGCAGCTAACTCTGAAGATGTCTTAACCAAAGCAGGAATGCAGCTGAGGAATGAGATCAATAAACAAGATGTGAGTCAGCCATGGCCTCCCGATACAGATCAGAATGTCATTCCTGCAGCAGTCACTCAATTCCTGCACACCCTGCTGACAGGAGAGTGTGAGTGTGAAACTCCCTCTGAAAGAGCTCAACGTCTTGCCACTTCCTTTGGCAGTGACTTGGTCTTTGCTGTTACCAGTGGCAAGACAAAACCACCCAAGCACGTACTGCTGACCAATGCTGTAAAGTCTTTGACAGGAAACACAGAACTGATCCGAACTCTGAATCGTCTTGGTCACTGTGTGTCTTACTCAATGTTTGAGGAGATCGATACAGCCCTTTGTATCCAGAAGCTGGAATGCTCAAAGGATGACATTCCACTGCCAGCAAACATCTACCCTGGTGTGTTCACAACCCTGGCCTGGGATAACATTGACCGACTTGAAGAGACCCTAAGTGGAGCAGGTACTTCTCATAGAGTCAATGGCATTGCTGTCCAGTCCAAGGTTGCAGGCTCTGTGCCAGAGAAAGTCCTGCCAGAGATTACCAAGTCCAAGATAAGAAGCATCACTCAGACATCATCAATGCTGCCAATATACAATGTTGGGCGGCGGGCAGGGCCACCTAGGATTGAGACTGCGTATGTCGACACTACCAAGGAAGTCCAGGATTCAAAGACAAAGAACCATATCTGGCTTCTTACTCGAATGTCAGACCATGAGGACCAGTCCATCAGCAGTTGGACTGGGTTCAACATCAAAATGCGCAGAGACATTGCAGTGGTTCAGGACACTGTAAGCTACCTGCCCACTATCAATGCTCCCGCAACAGAAATGTCCACCGTTAATGAAATCTTGGAACAAACGCATGCTATCATGCAGTCCTTACAGCTTAACAAGATTGTGTGCGTGTTTGATCAAGCACTCTATGCCAAAGCTGCCGAAGTTATCTGGAAACAAGAGAAGTTCAAGAACATTATCATCAGGATGGGCGTCTTCCACACAATCTGTAATCTCATCTCCACCATAGGAAAGAGGTTTCAAGATGCAGGTCTTAGAGATCTGTGTGTGGAATCAGGTATCATCGCAGAAGGATCAGTGTCAGGAGTGATGAACGGCAAGAGGTACAACAGAGCAGTGAGACTACACAAGCTCGTGTATGAAGCACTGATGAGGCTTGCATGGAAAGGCTTCCTTTCATGGCTAGAAGAAAACCATTCAAGGGACATACACCATCTAGATGAAACACTGAAGGACATCAACAGCTTTCACAGCAATGTGTCTCAGGGACTCTTTCAAGAGCTGATGGAGAGTGAATCATGCACACATATCATGAAGCTTTTCCAAGTTTATCTTGAGACCCTCAGAGATGAACACAACCTCTCAGCATTCTGGATGTCATACCTGGACATGGTTGAGATCATGCTGGACTTAATTCGAGCCTCCAGAGAAGGCAACTGGATGCTCCACCTAGGAGCAATCCGACAGATGATACCGTGGTGTTTTGCCTATGACAAAGTGAACTATGCCCGGTTCCTAACCTACTACTATGCCTTGATGTCTCGACTGCCCATTGAACACCCAGAGGTCCATGAACACTTCATGCAAGGTGGCTTTTCGGTCCAGATCGGTAGCAAGAATCCCTTTGGACGGATCCCTGTGGACCAGACAATCGAAGAGACGATCAACAAAGACACCCAGACACCAGGGGGCACAAAAGGCTTCAGCCTGAAAGGCGGAGCTGTCGCCAGGTACTACCTGACATCGGAGTATCGCAGCAGGTACTTAAGGCAGCTCAGGACTATGGTAGTAGGCCAAAAGTATACTGACTTCAGCCACCCAGACCTACAGATGCCCAGGATTAGAAGAGATGAGGCCGATGTCCAATCTTTAGTTCAACTGATGGAGACCAGCTTGTTGAACCCCTTCAACGCAGAGCAAGAAGATCTTGTCAGTTTGTCAACTGCGACTATGGCACCACCAGAAGTTGTCAAAGACCTTCTAGGGGCCTACAGAATAGGAGAGGATGCATATCAAGCCTTCAAGGAAGAGCGCCTGGAGATCGATACGCCAACTATACAGTTTCATGACACGATGACGAAGACGAAACTGAGAACGTTCACTAACATCAGAATGAAGCCACGCTCACAAGACCATGCCAAGGAGGTTATCTTAAAGGCTGACAGGAACCTATTTGGCCAGATGATCCTTGTTGCCGAGAACAGAAAGCTCAAAATGAGTGATGTCTTGGCTCATCCCCTGGGGCCTTTGCCTTGGGCACTTGCCAGCGGTGATGGGTCTCTCCGCAAGACCAACAAGGCTGCCCTCGCAAAGGAGTTAGAGAGGAATGTTTCTCCTGCAGAAGTGATACCCGAGCCCTCTGCTACCATAATTGATGGGATGAGCCTGGTCCACAAACTGAAGGGAAACGACAAAACTTTTTCACAGCTTGCAGGTACAGCACTGAGTCACGCTGTTCATGAAGGTGCGAAGAGCAGGCGCATTGATGTTGTGTTTGATATCTACAAGGAGACATCCATCAAGGATGCAGAACGAGCCAAAAGAAGTGCAGGCACAGGAATTCATTTCAAGAACATTCAACCTGGGCACAACATCCAGCAGTGGAGAAAGTTACTCGGTAGTTCCTCCAACAAGGCAAGTCTTATCAAGTTCTTGGTAGAAGAATGGAAGGCACCACAGCACAGGGAGAAGCTCAAGGACAAGGAGCTGTATGTCACATGTGAGCAGCGCTGCTTCAAGATCACCAAAGAGCAGTGGGAAGAGGCTCCTGAGCTTAAGTCAACTCAAGAAGAAGCAGACACACGCCTTCTTCTCCATGCACTTCATGCAGCAGAATCTGGGAACAAGTCTGTCATCATCACTGCAGAAGATACAGACGTCATGGTGTTGTGTCTTGGCATGTGCCACAAGATCCCATCCCATCTGTTCCAGAAGTGCGGGACGAAGAACCGGACAAGATTCCTGGATATCACCACACTGAGCCGCACACTGGGAGGCAGCGTGTGTGATTCATTGATTGGTATGCATGCCTTTACAGGCTGTGATACCGTCAGTGCATTCGCTGGCCGAGGGAAGATGACGACACTCAAGCAGGTGAAGATGGACAAGACATACCAGCATGCTTTTCACGAACTTGGACGCTCATGGGAAGTGTCTCCTGAACTCTTTGAGAAGCTACAGGAAATCATCTGCCACATGTACCTACCATCTACCCACACAACTAAGGTAAACAAGCTTCGGTATGAGCTGTTCTGTGCAAGACGTGGAGAGGTAGAGTCAAGTCAACTCCCTCCTTGTGAGGACTGCCTCTTCATGCATGCACTGCGTGCAAACTACCAGGCTGCGATCTGGAGGAGAAGTCTTCAGAGCCAGCCATTTGTTGCGAACCCAACAGACTGCGGTTGGATGACAGATGAGGACGGTAAGCTTGCCGTCAACTGGATGCGAGGCTCACCAGCACCAGATGCTGTTATGAAGCTACTGTCTTGCAAGTGTGTGCGGTCATGCGAACTCCCTAAGTGTACTTGCCTCAGCAATGGTCTAAAATGCACGGACATGTGCAGGTTACAGACATGTCAGAACAAGGCTATTGAAGAAGAGCCGGTGGCACAACAGTCAGATTCCGAGTCTGACGTAGATGATATTTAGGAGTAGTAATTTGCCATAATAGTATGTACAAGCCCATGGCATGCTTAGTGTGTATTTACAGGACTTGTATTAAATGTGACAATTACTATATGCATTTTGTTGACATTTAGGCATTCCTGTCCCCAAATTTGACATTTTAAAAAATTTCGGAATTTTCGGTAGGGTATGTCTATTCAAGAAGTGATAACGACCATTAAGCTACCAATGTGCAAGGGCTATCATATCAAAACATAAACTAGAGACATGTAGCAAGCTAAAAACACCTAAGAGAATTAGTCACCCCGGGTGGTACCGATATCCCAAAATTCGGGTCTTGGCTCATGGACTAAGACCCTAGGAGGCTTTGTGAGTCGCCCAAGACTGGTCCGTCCAGACCTAACCTTTACGCCTTTGCGGCCAGGGAACGTTATTTAAAGAAACTTTCCCTGCTTGTGTGTGAGATCAACCCCCCACCACCAGAGCCAGCTCTCCCAGTACAGTGACTAAGTGCGCTTGTCTACCGTTACCGAGTGTGTGTGTGTGTGTGTGTGTGTTTAAGTGTATGTGTGTGTGTGCATCAGCAATGTTATACCAAATATTAATGTAATTCCATCTATTAACGAAATGTTTATTTTTATAATATTGTACATGTTCACGAATTCATATATTTTGCATACGTGATAGGATTTGTTCCCCTTTTAATAATTAATTTGCTGATGTTTTACACACATACAAACACACACACACACACACACACACAGTACATACATATAAGTTATTCACGCTCCCCTCACTTCCTCCCCACCTAATTTCTCAGCTCCTCTTGCTGTTACCTTTATTCTCTCTCTCTCTCTCTCTCTCTCTCTCTCTCTCTCTCTCTCTCTCTCTCTCTCTCTCTCTATCTCTCTCTCTCTCTCTCTCTCTCTCTCTCTCTCTCTCTCTCTCTCTCTCTCTCTCTCTCTCTCTCTCTCTCTCTCTCTCTCTCTCTCTCTCTCTTTCCACACACACACATGCATTATATACAATTAGCTCATTATTATCTCCCCTCTCCGACCCCCTAATTTCTCAGGATCCCTTGTTTGTCCCCCCATCCCTCACCCCAGTATCGACTACAAAATCAATCCCTCACACCTCCCTGGCTCCTATTCACTTAGCTGGATAGTCATTAGTTGGATAGTCAATCTTCTTTTGGCCTTGAGGTATTACACTATAAGGGGGAGGGGGGGGGGGAGGGGGTTAGAGGGAGGTGTGTGTGTGTGGGAGGGGTGTTATTCGAGTATATTTTATATCTGTGTGTAGCTGTCTGAGTGTGTGTGTGTGTGTGTGTAGGTGTAGGTGTGTGTGTTTGTGTGTCTGTGGGTCTGTGTGTGTAGGTAGGTGTGTGTGTGTGTTTGTGTGCTACGTATATAACTTCCAGGTAATGTAATCTACTGAACACTCCGTAATAGGTCCCTAATTTGTTGACTCTCTCCTTCCCTCTCCTTAAGGGGACAGTGGTTGTTTGTTTGGTCTGTTACTTCATTTATGCATACATTTGTTTTAGTTTCATCCCTAGACCTCCATCAAGCTTAGAAGAAGAAAAAAACTAGACCCCCCTGCATGATAGATTTGTACATTTTTCGGTAGAAAAATGTCCCGGCCAAAGGCCGATTCCTCCTAAAATTACAGGCTCGCTATCGCTCTCCAGGAAAAAATCGACACCTAAATAGCACAAAGGGTCCTAATATTGACAAAGAAATTGGGTGAAAAGTCATAAATTCCCAAAACTAATGGAACCACCGTCTTTAAACCTCAAAACTAGTGGGGCTAAACATTGGTAGAAGGGGGTCCAGAAAAACGGTCTGGTTCTCCTTAACGCCCACGGAAGCCCTTTGATCTGTCTCTGTGTAGGTGTGAGTTAGAGTGTCTGTATTTCTTTCTATGTGTGGGTGTGGGCTTGTCAATGCCAGCGTGTTTATGATATAATGTCCATGACTGTGTTTGTATATAAATTTGTCCATTTTTGTCAAATTATACCTGTGTGTGTCTGTTTATTTGTGAAGTTGTCTGTCTGTCTGTGTGTGTGTGTGTGTGTGTGTGTGTGTGTGTGTGTGTGTGTGTGTTCTATTCACCAACATTACCACCTTAGTGTGAGGTAGTAATATAGGTAGGAGGTTCTGTTGAAAAGAAAATCTAATCTACTCACCATTCCTCGAGCTATTTAATTTGTATATGTAGGTTTGTATGTATGTATGTATGTACAGTATGTGTCGGTCCCCCCCCCCCCCCCTCTCCCTCTCTCTCTCTCTCTCTCTCATGCTTATATCAATATACCGGTATATACTATATATATATATATATATATATATATATATATATATATGCTGTATATATATATTCTGAGAGTGAGGGTCCGAGTCTAGGTGGTGAGAAAGTGAAGCACTGGAGCGCAGCAGCTTCAGAGATGTGGCTGTTTCGAGCCGCGGGTAGGCAACCAGGCATCTTGCGAAGGCAAGATATCGGGGGCTGGTTGTATCCCAAAGTGCTTCACATGTCTCACTCCCTAGACTGGAACGAGACCTCACGGGCTTCGCCGTTCAATGTACGGTTGAATATACAGGCTCTCAGCCTATGCCCGAGGAGGAGTAGTTGGAATATAGAAAACAAAATACAGGTATTAATTATTTAACCGTAGAAGGGGAAATCTCAAAAACAAGAAGGACAAGGTGAAAGGGGGATCAAATTGACACCAGTAGGGGAAAAACTTGAAATCAAAAATAGTTCGGATGATTTATTGGGGCCTTAATCAAGTGATATACAAACACTTGTACATCATCTGAATAACGTTTATCACAGACACAGTGTAAATCCCTGATTTGTTTGCTGTTGAGGCAATTATTTAAAAAAATTTCAATGCGAAAAAGTAGGGTCCACTAAAAAAATGATATACACAAGAATTACTGACCGATTTGCCTGAAACCTTTGAGGATACAGGCCATTCTCCAATTACTTTCCTTCCTTGCATTTTCCTCTCTTTAATCTCACTCTCCATCTTACCATATTTGCACAGTACAGTTCCCAAGTACTTGAAACTTTTAACCTCTTCAAGTTCCTCATTTCTCAGTATACTTTTTACACATTTTCACATGTTCTTTCTTGATTCTTTATTGCGTCTTAAAGTATATCGTTTCATGCATTCTCCTCTCAAAAACCATTACCTTGCATTTCCCTACATTTACCTTTACATTTCTCTTTTCACACACCCTGTCAAAAAGTGTGACTACTCTCCTCTGCACTCTCTGCCAGCCGGACTGCATCGTCTGCATATAGGCATGTTAAAATCTACCGCTCTCCTCGTCAGACTCCAGCTTAGCTCCTATACCCATTGATCCTGCTCTACATTCTCTAATCCCTCCATCCATGCATAATTATGTTAAAGAACAGGGTGACATGAAACATCCCTGTCTCACTCATACATTGCCCAAAACTCTTGCTTATCTTATCAACTACCTTCACACTTGCCATTTCATTCCTATAAAAGGATTTCACTGCCATTTGCAACTTCCCTACCACCCTGTATACTATCAACACATCCAACAAACCTTCCCAATCTACTTTGTCGTAGGCCTTTTCCAAATCCATGAATGCTGAATAGAGTTTTCTGTTCTTGGCCAAATACTTCTCGACTAATACACGTATTGTGGCTATCTGGTCAATACAACCCCTGCCCTTTTTGAAGCCTCCCTGTTCTTCACCTATTTGATCATCCGTTAAGCTTTGCAGCCTTTCTGTTATTACTCTTGCATATACCTATTCCAGGTATGCTAAGCTAATTCCCCTATAATTCTTACATTCCTCTTTACTACCTTTCTCCTTGTACAGTGGCACTATCACTGCTTTCTTCTAGTCTTCTGGTACAGTTCCTGTTGTCCATGCTAAATTGCATAAACTATGCATTATGTCTACAGCTTCGTCATCCCCATGTTTTAGCATTTCTCCAGGGATACCATCTACTCCAGCAGCTTTTCCAATTTTAAGGATATTAATTGCCTCCTTTACTTCGTCTCTGCTTATCTCACTATCATCTGCTCTGTTTATTCTGCTTTTCTCCATTCCCATGGTCGAGATCTTTGCCTTTCCCTTACTCTTTGCAGCTAAACTACTAAAATTATCTTTCCACACACCCATCACATTTACACCCTCCACAACCTCTCCATTTTTGTCTCTCATTTTGCCATTTGAAACATTCTCGGTCTTCTTCCCTCTGGCTTCTTTCACAGCTCTATAGTATGAATTCTTGTCATTCACGAACTGTTCACTAATCTTCTTCCCATATTCCTCATCTGCCTTCCTTTTGGCATCTTGTATCGTCCTCTTCACTCTTTGTTTCATGTTCTTATGTTCTTGTTTCCTTGCAGCTCCAGTTTATCTAGGTATATTTTTTGTTAAGCATACGTTTTAGCAGTTATGTCTTCCCTTACATTATTTCTTCTATATCTTTGCTAAACCATGCATTACCTTTCTTTTTCTACATTTTGATTTTTGTGTCTTGCCACATACTTGTTCAGCTGCTGTAATCATAGAGTTTCTTGTGCCTATCCATACTTCATCAAAAGGATTTCCTAGGACTAGCCTACCGTGCGATCCATGTCCTTAACAGTTTCTATTAGCATATCCCTATATTTTGTTGCATTACATTCTTCAGTCAGTTTGTTCACATTTATTATTTTTATTGTAATCGTATTCTCTTTCCTCTCATATTTCCACTTGTTCCTTATTCTAACCTTTGTTAGAACTGCTTAGTGATCTAATCCTGTTAACATGCCTCTAACTGCTTTTGAATCTAAAATTGTACCTATTGATTCCGAGTCTATCATGACATAATCGATCAGAGATTTCTGTTCCAGTTCACCTTCACCTCTGTGCCATGTATATGTATATCTATGAATCTGCCGATGTTCGAAAAATGTGTTTGCCAAAAATATTTCTCTCTCTGCACATACCCCTAGAAGAAAGTCCCCATTCCTGTTCCTACCCTCCATACCCTATTTGCCCACTATACCTTCCATCTCTTCATTTCCGACTCTGCTATTCAGATCACCCACTATAACTACCTTTGTACACCCAGAAGTGAAAGTCCCTGCATAGGGTTTACCCCCAACTCCTACTACCCAAGAAGGTAGGAACGTGGTGGGCCCTGCCCAGTCCCCCTTACTACTCCTGTCCCAGGCAGAAGGGACGGGATGGTGCCAGTCCATCACCCCTTCCTTCCCCTACCCTATAATGGAGAGATTAAACAAGCAGGCCCCCCACTCACACCCGACCCCAACCCCACACAGGAGGAAACCACCGAATACAACCATTGTTCTCTACGAACACAGAATAGAGTAACCTTGCAACGAGGCCGAAACCATGTCAGTAATTGGTAATCTATATATATTCTATATATATGCCAGAACAATGTTGCAATAAATTATTTGATTTTACAGAATGAAGATTATATACCAACAGATTTTTCATTTACTTTTGTAATTATTATTTGTATTGCTTCTACATTAGCACACATATATTATTAACGTTAATCGTTAGTGTAAGTTAATCAGAATCAATTAGATTAATAGTGTAACTGAATAGTTAGGGTAATAGGATTTATCCTGAATAATGTTGGCAGGCCTGAACTGTAATAACTGTGGTGTTCCAGTAGTAGCAGAAGAGTTGGTAAAAAGCTTTATATGAAGATCCATACTAATCTCAGCCAAATGTCAGAAAGCAATAAGGGTTAAACGAGACTCAAACTATGCAATTATGTAGTTCGGGGGAGGAAAGGTGATAGTTTAGCAGTCGACACAGGAAAATCAGCTTTAGAACACCATGAATAGAGACGCATTTAGTATAAAAGTTTAAACACGGTTACCAGCTACTCTAAAATTAATATACCAATAACTCATGAGGGAAATACTGTACCACAAATGTTTGCCTCGATGTTAATTAATTGTTCAATATATATAATAATTATATCCGACGTGAGATATGTCTACCATTTGCTAACTACTGCTTATTACAGTGATGTATGCTATTATATATGTTATATATATATATATATATATATATATATATATATATATATATATATATATATATATATATATTATATATATATCTAGATATATATATATATATATCTCTACTCTCTCTCTATATATATATATATATATATATATATATATATATATATATGTGTGTGTGTGATTTTACAGTATTGAGTTATGCACAAAATATATACTGTAGGCCTATGCAGTTTGCTATAATTTTAGTAACCAACTTCCTTGATAATATTGTCCAATAGGTGTTATACACCGAGACACCATAAAATACAATAATTCATTACTAGATTATACTGCTTTATAATACTACCAAATAGCAAACATGGCATATTGTTATGCTGTCAAATGTAAAGCGAGTAGCTATTGTATTTTGGTGTATAATTTCTACATGATAATAGATGTATAACAAATCATATATTAAGCCTCTGAGAATCGATGACACTCTTCTTTTCTGCTTTATGGCTATTATTAGACGATTCAATTAAGATTAGGACATTATTTCACATTGGTCCTTCCTAAGCTGTAATTATTCGTCTAATTATAGCCAGGATAAACAATCAAAATGCGTCAAAACCGTCAGAGGGTAAATTAATGAAGGTAAACACGAAACCATTACTTATGAAATTGATAATGGTGTGTGTGTGTGTGTGTGTGTGTGTGTGTCAACCTCCTGTCTGGCATTAGGGTGGGGTGTAAGTGTGCGTGTGGGGGGGGGGGGGGGTTGTAGTTTCTTCTCTTCATGGGTGGGGAGGGGAAGGAAGGGGTGACAGGCAGGCACACCCTGCCCCTTCTGCCTGGGATAGGAGTAGTAAGGGGGACTGGGCAGGGATGACCCCGTTCCTAGCTTCTGGGGTAGTAGGAGTAAGGGGTAAACCCTATGCAGAGACTTTCACTTCTGGGTGTACATTCTTATACAAACAGGAAGGTATAGACAGCTGAAATGCACACATGTATATATCGAAATGTACACACAAACACATAAATAAAAAAGCACATATAAATGCACATACATACATAATTTTACAAACATATGCATACTGTATACTCAAACATACAAACTGCATACACAAACATACATATATATATATACATACACACAAATATATACTATTGCACATACACACATACATAAACTTCCATATACATAATTAACTATTGAAAACATGTTAATCACAATGAAGTTGTTGAAAACGTCCCTCATCAAAAATGTATAAAATATACAATAATACAAACATAAAATAGTAAAAATATAAAGACAGGAGTTCTTCAAAGACAGATTAAAAGGGAAGAACTCCTCCCTTCTTCTTTAAGCTGTTCACACCTACCCCCTAAATGCCTTAACCCCTTGTTTTCATTTTACAATTAACTATGCTCTACCATACTTAAGCCTCTCTCTCTCTCTCTCTCTCTCTCTCTCTCTCTCTCTCTCTCTCTCTCTCTCTCTCTATCTCTCTCTATCTCTCTCTCTCTCTCTCTCATGTTTGTCGAAATTATTTTTCTTTTTCTTTTGGTATTTTTACTATTTTATGTTTGTATTATTGTATATTTTTGATGAGGGACGTTTTCAACAACTTCATTGTGATTAAAAAAAATCACTAGGTATGTAGTATGTATGTATATAAATGTGTGTGTGTGTGTGTGTGTGTGTGTGTGTGTGTGTGTGTGTGTGTATGGTTGTTTTTATGTATGTATGGAGGTGTGTATATTTGTTTTATTTATTTTGTTCATGTACTTGTATGTTTTTAGGTTTGTATAGTTAATTATGTATATGGACGTTTATGTATGTGTGTTTGTGCAATAGTATATATTTGTGTGTATGTATATATATATATGTATGTTTGTGTATGCATTTTGTATGTTTGAGTATACAGTATGTATATGTTTGTAAAATTATGTATGTATGTGCATTTATATGTGCTTATTTCTTATGCGTTTATGTGTACATTTCGATATATACATGTGTGCATTTGTACATTCTTGCCTCTCCTTTAGACATATATTTACTTTACTCCAGAACCTTCTGTTTTACTCCACATATTGACCAGTTTCCCTGTAACAGGTGCATGCACACACACAAAGGTGTAACTATCAATTCAAATTTTACATTCACACCACACAATTCTAGAATCGACACAGTCATATCTCTTCACACAGTGCTTCAACTTCTCTGACAGGACTACAGCTATGCCCTCCTTCGTTTTTTCCATATATCCCTCATCCATGCCAGACAATACTACCTATCCTTCCTCACTCCAAAAATCATACTCATTCTTTCCATCCCACACTCCCGACCCCAGGAAATGAGTCTCCTCACACCACATACGTCTATACACCCTTCCTTCAACTCTCGTATCATACATTCTCTCTTGGTATGATCCTTTATACCATTTACATTGAAAGCGCAGACCCGGAGCACGCTGTCTTTCACCCGAATGACGTTCCCGCCACTATTTTGCTTTCTTCCTCCATCCCTGTGGGGGTCCTGGCCGACAGCGTACCAAGCGCAGTTGTTTCCCAGGAGGACTTGAGGCCTGGACATGATGCCCCCAGTGAACGGCACCAGATCGTCGGAAATTTTAAAAAGAAAACACACCACCTTAAAAAATGAAACAAAAACGAAGACTTGAGGTTAAAAAATAATTTGTAAATAAATAATGGTAAAAAAAAGGAGGGTCTTGAGAAACTATGTTCTCAAGACAATAAAAACGAAGATAGATAGTATATACCATAGACTACAGTAGATATGGACTTGACACAAAAATGAGACTTTGCAGTAAGGAACCCAAAATCGGAAAACGAACCCCAAAGTTCTAACCTCGAAACTGCGAGAATATGATATTTTTGAGGTCTCGAGATTCGAACATGGAGGTTCGTTCTCCGATTTTGGGTCCCGTACTGCAAAGGTCCATTTTCGTGTCATGTCCATATCTACTGTAGTCTATGTATATACAAATACAAACTGGGAGGGGGGAGATAATTTAAAACAAATTATCTAAATTAAAAACAAAGTGAACCGTTGAAGAAAAGGTACACCCACCCTCCCCTTTGGTTCTACCGCCAGGTACAAAAAAAAAAAATAGATTAGAAAAAAGTTAAGAAAGGGGATTAAAACTAGGGTGGTGTACTAACGAGGTTACCTCGAGAAGGTGGGGTAGGACATGCTTAAAGTATGAGGTAGGCCAAAGAGGTGCATGCAAGATTAAACTTTTCCCAATACCTTGTATTCTTTAGCGCAGATGACAGAGCCTCTAACCTCATTGGTTACGATACTGCTACTGCGCAAAGCAGTTAATAATATATTGTTTTCTTCACTATAAATGCCAGTATATCTCTATCTACGTATCTCAATATGTCTTTCTCCTCAAAAAGGATGCCTAATTAATGTATATGCGGCTCGTGTAATGGACGATTTGGCACTACAGTACGATCTTACCTGATGATTATGCAATGAACTGTAGGTTTTGCATCCAACGCACAGACCTCAAGAATAAAAGTATTAACGCACAGGGTAAATACTCCTGAGGAGTCTGTGAATGCTGAAGTTGGTTATGAAACTTCTTTTTCAATCACAAGGAATGCGGATGCTGAATCCAGGATTGATCCTCCTTCCTCACAACGTTCTGATGCACTGTAAAGCCTGACCCCCCCAACAACGTTTCCCGTCACAAGATGATTGCCGTGTCATGAATAACGGTATACTCCCACACCAGAAGACTGTTATCCATGTAACAACCTTCAATAAATTCAAAATGTTGGCCAAACAAGAGAAAGATCCTGCTGCAGTAAGACTGGTCGGAGACTCCATAGTCCGAGACCAATTGCCAGAGTTTTGTGGAAAGGTCCCAAAAACCAGGAAACGCTTCTATATCCCATAAGTGATACATTGCAGCTGCCATAGATAATATCACATATAGTGCCCAAAATATATTCGTTACCTAACCCACGCAAGTACGAAGTATCGGAGGATGATCGAACAGTTCAAGAATATAGGAGTTCAGGTGTTCTCCACAGAAAATCAAGTGAGCACAAATTCTCAATTACCTTTGTTCCGAGGAACAAGTTAAGTTCATCAACACGTGGGATAATTTTTTCCGGCAACCCTATCTGTTTGATGGAGACAGTTTCCATTTGAACCAAGTGGGATCAGTGTGACTTGCACAACTTCTCAATAATGCAGTTCACTCTTTACAAAAAAAAAGCATAACTGGTCAGGGGCAATCGAGGGAGTTAACGTAATGTAATCTGCTAATCAAGAACATTTATCAAACAACTGCAACAAATATCCTCCAGACTATTAAAGTATTTTTTTGCAAATGCTCAAGTATTCGTAACCAATTTCTTGCAGACAAATTTGATGTAATAGTTATCACCGAATCATGGGTAAAAGCATTGAACAAAGAGACTATTCATTTTAGAAGAATACAATGTTCCCGGATATACATTGTTTGAATGTAGTCGTATAAACCAAAAATCGGGGAGGCATATTGCAGTACGTCAAAAAAGATCTTAATCCCATGCTAGTAACGAAACCGTGTATAGACAATATTGATATAATATATGTTCAGTTGAGAAAAAAGATTAAAGAAAGGCTAACCCTTGGACAACACAAAACTTTGATAGAAAGATCTTTGACCATATTGCAGATGTGAGGGATGACGAAGATGTTGTAATTTTTGGAGACTTCAATTTACCAGTAGCTCAGTGAGGCGAATCCCTGACATCTAACACAGGATTGAACCTGTACTCTGATCTACTAGAAAGTTAATTATTTCAATTTGTACAATATCCATCAGGGGCAATAATGTTCTTGATCTAATCTTAGCAACTAAGGATGACTTAGTAAACCAAGTGAGAGTAGATGTGTTTAGTACAAGTGATCATCGTTCAATCCCATTCAACATAATGTTTTTAAACAATAAATTAAACAAGCATCGAAAGGGTGCCGAAAATAGAAATAAAACATGTTCAATAAACTAAAAACTATTTTTGACAAAACAGATTAGAACTTCATAAACCACACAGGTGATACTAATGAGATATGGAACGTTTTCTCAGAAATATATATTAATACCATAATTTCTTGTATCTGTATGACAAATTTAACACAAAAATTAGGAATTGTCTACATGCCAAAAACCTGACCACAGCACATTCAGTAGAACAAAGAATGAATGAGACAGGATAAGCTATTTTACTCTCTGACAAAATGCCAAAAATAACTGATTAAACTTAGTAAGAAACATTTGGAAATGCATATTGCAAACTTAAGCAAGTCAAACCTAAAAGAATGATATGGATGTCATGGAAATAAAATGGTGATAACTTCTCAAATTGGACCATTGAGTAGCGAAAATTGAGATCTTGTTGATGATGAAGTGCAAATGAGAAATTGTCTCAAATCTGATTTGCATTAGTCTTTGCAGAAGAAGATTTGAATTCGATTTCACTTGCCACACAATCTTTATGAACAACAATGACATTCTAAGTAATATCGTAATTACGGAAATATATGTATTAAACTTCATAAACAAAATAAAGTCTATAACCCCTGGAGTCGATACCCTTTCTCCAAGAGTTTTGAAGGAATCATGAGATGAGGTAAATCAACCATAACGCTACTTTTTATCAATACAATGCAAAGTGGCAATGCACCCAATGAATGGAAATTAGCTAATGTAACTTTGAATGGGCAACACATCACTGCCTTGCAACGATCGTCTACTCAGCTTGACTTCAATCATATGTAAATGGCTAACAACAATCATCAGAGATTAAATTGTAAGCCATTTAGAAAAAGAGAAAACAATAAAAGAATCACAGATTGGTTTCCGAAACAAGGGTTCATGCCTGAAAAATCTCCCTAACTGTTTTCATATCTTTAATATGACGAAAGTAAAACTATTGACATTGTCTACTTTGAATTCCAGAAACCCTTCGACAATGTCCTCCACAAGCGTCTCTTGATGAAATTATAGGCATACGGCATGGAAGGGTCCGTTCTACTATTAAATGAGAAATGGCTTATTGGGCATAAGCAATTAGTAGTAAAAAATAGTAAAGGCTTTGACTGGAAAAATGTCACAAGTGATGTGCCCCAGGGATCAGTGCTCGGACCAGTGTTTGTTCTTAATTTATATAAATGACATCGATGACGATCTTTCATGTACTCTTTAAAAATTGCAGATAATACCATAATAGTGAACATAGTTGTATCTCTTTTGCATGTTCAACAGTTCCAAAATTATTTAGATAAATGAGCAAAGTTGGCCAAAAACTGTGTTTTTTTTTTCAATACCGATAAATGTAAGGTACTGCATACTGTTTATCTCTCCCCTAAACCTACTGACTATCCAAAAATCTTTGACTAGTTTACTTCTAAAGTGGAACACATTCTATCTACCTCTCCCTTCTCTGAAATCTCCATCTTAAGAGATTTCAATGTTCACCACTGCCAAAGGCTCTCCTCTAATATCACTGACCAACCTGGTGAACAAGCCTTCATCTTATCTATCCTAAATGACCTAGAGCAGTTAGTTCAGCACCCCACCTGTATCCCGGACTGCTCTGGAGATCAGCCCAACATCCTTGACTTATTTCTAACCTCTAATCCTTCTGCTAATACTGTAAATCTTCTCTCTCCGTTGTGCTCCTCCAATCATAACCTTATCTACTGTATGGCACCTGTCCTGTTTCTCCAGGACGGTCTTCTGACCCCCTAAGCCGGTGGCGTTTGTGGCATTTTGGCATTTGGCTCTTCGGCAGTACTTCTTTGATTTGAATTTTGTTTTTTTTCCATGGCCAGGGACCCCCAGAGAGTGCCAAGCGCATATCCTTTTGGCCATGGAATCATACATCTCATTTTCTATCTCTTAAACGAACTCACAAAAATCTTGGTTTACTCATGCATGTTCTACTGCTGTTTGCAATAAGGAGGAAGCTTTCAAACGGTACCGTTGCCTTCAAACTCAAGAATCCCATACTTTATGTCTCTGTCCTGAATCGTGCCAAATCTGTCCTCCTACTCGCCAAAAATTCTTTCATCAATAACAAATGCTCTGAACTTCCCAACTCTAGCTCTTCACAAGTATCTAGCCAAAATATTCTCCAACAATTTCACTTCCTCATCTTTCCCTCCTCTTTTCCACTCTGATGGTACCACCGTCACCTTTTCCTCTAACGAAGCTGAACTCTTCGGTCAAACTTTTGTTAAAAACTCCACCTTGGATAATTCCGGCGGTACTCCTCCCTCTCCACCCCCCTCTCACTTACTTATGTCTAATATTATAATCTCTTCTAAGGATGTGCTTTCTGCCCTCTCTGGGCTTTATACAAAGAAGGAATATGGACCAGATGGTGTTCCTCCTGTTGTACTCAAAAACTGTTCTTCCGTGCCGACTCCCTGCCTAGGCAAACTCTTTCGTCACTGTCTTTCCTCTAACGTCTTTCCTTCTTGCTGGAAGTTTGCTCTTATTCAACCTGTTCCAAAGAAAGGTGACCGCTCTCAACCCTCCAAGTATCGTCCAATTGCTCTCATTTCATGCATATCTAAAGTTTTTAAAACTATTCTTACCTCAAAATGTCTTAAGCATTTATCTTCCCATAATCTACTTTCAGATCTCCAGTACAGTTTCCTTATTGGCCCCTCTACTGGTGATCTTCTAGTTTATCTTACTAACTATGGGTCATCCTCATTTCAGGGCTTCGGTGAGACATTTTCTATTGCGCTAGACATAGCGAACGCCTTCGATAGAGTCTGGCACAAATGTCTAATTTCCAAACTACTCTCCTTCGGTTTCTATCCCTCTATCGGTGCCTTTGTCTCTAATTTTCTTTCAGACCACTCCATAGCTGCAGTTGTGGACGCTCATCGCTCACTTCCTCAACCTATCAACTCCGGTGTTCCTAAGCATTCTGTCCTATCTCCAATTCTCTTTCTCATATTTATTAATGATCTCCTCAAATGTACCTGTAGTCCTATCCACTCATATGATGACGACCGTACCTTACACTATTCAACTAGTCTTTCACATCAACCCAGCATGCAAGCACTCCAAAACAAACATGAGGAGACCATGGAACTCCTATCTTTTGATCTATCAATCATTTCTGATTGGGTCAGAATTTGTTTTGTTACTTTCAATGCCTTCAAGACCCAGTTTCTCCCTCTACCTCTCCATCACAATCTTCCACAAGATTATCAACTATTCTTCAACAATACACAACTCAACCCTTCATCTTCTCTCAATATTGTAGGTGTATCTTTTTCATCCAATTTTCTTGGAAAGGTCATATTATCACTCTTGCTAAAGCAGTTTCCCAAAAGTTAGGCATGCTCAACCGTCTCTGTGGGTTCTTCACCCCCACACAGTGTTTGCTCTGTATCGGTGCACAGTGCGCCCCTGTAGTGAGTTTTGTTCGCCTTGTGTGGGGAGACTCCACCCATACCGCACTTCTCGAAAGAGTAGAATCAAAAGCATTTCACCTCATCAACTCACTTCCTCTTACTAGTTCCCTACAATATCTTTCTAAACGCCGCAATGTTGCATCTCTTTAACTCTTCTATCACTATTACAACAATTAGTGTTCTTCAGAGCTCTCTCAGTCCATACCCTCTCCCTTATGGCGAGCGAGGCACCTGCCTTTCAACATAGTTCCACTCCTATTCTGTCCAGCTCTCCAACCCAAGAATTGACAAATGTTCTCAGTCTTTCTTCTAGTCAACACGTGAACTCTGTAACTCTCTCCCTCAATCAATCTTTCCTTCATCCTATGACTTAAAACTGCTTTAAACTTCGTCTGTCCAGGCATTTCGACTCCAACATTCCTTGAATTTGGCTCTGTAACTCCTTTGGCTTTGGGGGAGGCACTAGGCAATCTGCCTTTTGTCTCCTTCATACACATAGACCAAAACAAACTGTATAGGAAACAGAAATTAAAAATCAAATTACTCAATGAATGGTAGTAAACACAAAAACACTGATAAAGAAACTGGCTTAGGAGTAACAATATCAAGTTATATAAAACCCAGCCAACAATGTACTAAAGTACTTAAGAAAGCATCAAAATGATTGGCTTCTTTGGAAAATCGTTTGATTACAAATCCGAAAATGTTATTCTCACTTTTTATAATTCTTTGGTTCGCCCCCATCTGGATTACTGTGTACAATTTTGGTGTCCATAATATCAGAAGGACATAGATAAACTGAAGATAATACAGTGGATAGTAACAATAGTGATTATTAGAATAATAAACAAGTCATACGAATATTGTCTGAAAGAGTTATATATTTTTTAGTTTAATAAAGCTCAGGTTAAGAGGGGCCCTTATTCAAGTGTATAACACATTTAAAGGTATTGCCATTATGGATGTCAACAAACACTTCACAATTGATTAGTCAAATTACAGTAGAGTAAATGGTTGTAAGATAATTGGCAAGCCTTTTCGCTCCCATAAGGAGAAGCATTTGTTTTTTTAATCGAGTAGTCAACTTATGGAACGGACTGCCCAGTAGTGTCATTGAGTGTAGTACTGTTCAAACTTCAAAAAATTATCTACATTCATGTCTCGCTCTTATAATTATAACCCCTGATTAACTGCGTTACAAAGAAATAACACCACTATATATTGTGCAATCCTTTCCTGTTATTGGTTAGTGGAGAGAACATAATAATTAATTCTGGTTCAGTAGTAGTTTATCGAGAGGCCTTCCCTATGGTTAAGCGCCCCATTAATTACTATTTCCATTCACATATTCATAGCCTCCGATAGTGCGCAGTTGGGATATTGTACATGCTAAGATTGGTATGCAGGATTCGAAATTGCATAATAAATCGTAGGCTTGTGCCACATTCTTTAACTGTATTCGTGGTGCAATGCATAAGTGTGTTGATTTTCGGTGTGAGCGTCCTGGGTTCGAATCCCCGGACTGCCACATGTGTTTGTTAATTTCATTAATCGAGTTTAGGAGTAAAGTTGGTTAGTGGAGAGAACATAATAATTACACAGGATCTGTAGTTTAGCTACAATGAGTTACAAGGAATAGTTAGTATCTCGGAGATCTTGCGGTCCATTATGGGGAGATAATTGAAGTGGAAGGAAATATACTGTTTAGTGCACTACACTCAGTACAAAGTGTGCAAAATACTATCTACTCTATTCTTCAACAATTCTACTGAAGAACTGTCAACAACTTCTGAGGGAATTTTGTACCAGGTAGAACAGATCTTATATGTGAAGAAAGTGTCCACAAAAACTAGCGCTGAACCTTTTCAATTCTAATTTCCAGAGAGAGAGAGAGAGATATATAGAGAGAGGGAGTGAGAATGAGTGTGTGTGTGTGTGTGTGTGTGTGTGTGTGTGTGTGTGTGTGGCTAATCTACCTACAGTAGATGTGTCTCTTGAGGATAATTACTATAATTTACTCAACACTCCCCTAGCTCCTTAATTTACTCACCACTCCCCTAGCTCCTTAATTTACTGACTATCCTTCATCTTGTGTGTGTGTGTGATACTAATCTTCGTAGGTGTCTCTCCTGAGGAAAACAAAATATATAATCTATTCAGCCCTCCCGTAGCTTCCTAATTTGCTGACTACCCTTCTCTCCATAGCGCTACCGACCCATTCACTCCTTTCATTATGTCTGTATGTATTCCCTTCTTGCTAACTGCTTGTTTATTTGTTTGTACGTCTATATATGTCTTTCTTTTTGCTTGCCTGTGTATTTGTACGTATGCATGCATTTACTTGTATTTGTTTGAACTTGTTCCGTCTTTCTTACTATTCCCACTAACTGCCGTATTACTATTATCATGTAGTATATAATCACTAACAAAATGGTAAGGGAATCTATCCAACAAGTAACCAGCTGGGCCTTCACCATAACGGCACGTAGCTGCACTCCTCCTCTGATTCTCGCAAGTGGGGTTTTCTCCAGGCAAGGCTCCATGCTACAACTTTTCTCATTCCAAGTATCTCGACATAATCAATTGACTTGCCTGAATCATGAGTCGCATGTTGGTTTGCTTTGCCAGAACCATGAGTCATGTGGTCTTCAGATTTGCTTGAACATTGAGTCACATGGTTATCTGATTTACCTGAACCATGAATCATGTGACTGTCTGATTTACATGAATCATGTGATTGTCTGATTTGCCTGAACCATGAATCATGCTATTCCTCCCTCTCTTCCACCCTCTCTCCTACTTATGCCTAATATCTTAATCTCTTCTGAAGATGTACTTTCTACCCTCTCTGGGCTTAATACTAAGAAGGCGTACGGTCAGGACGGTGTTCCTCCTGTTGTACTAAAACACTGTGCTTCCGTGCTGACTCCCTGCCTAGGCAAACTCTTTCGTCTCTGTCTCTCCTCTAACGTCTTCCCTTCTTGCTGGAAGTTTGATCTCTTTCAACCTGTCCCAAAGAAGGGTGACCATTCTCAACCCTCCAACAATCGTCCAATTACTTTCATCTCTTGTATCTCTAAAGTTTTTGAAACTATTCTTGCTTTCAAATTTCTTAAGCATTTCTCTTCTCATAATCTACTCTCAGATCGCCAGTACATGGCTTCCTTAAGGGTCGTCTACTGTTGGTCTTCTTTCATATCTTACTAACTCTTGGTCATCCTCCTTTCGGGACTTCGGTGAGACCTTTTCTATTGCGCTAGACATATCGAAGGCCTTCGATAGAGTCTAGCACAAATCTTTAATTTCTAATCTATTTTTTCTTTGGTTTCTATCACCCCTTCTGTGCCTTTGTCTCTAATTTCCTCTCCGGCCGTTCCATAGCTGCGGTTGTGGACAGCCATCGCTCAATTCCTCATCCTACCAACTCTGGTGTTCCTCAGGGCTCTGTCCTATCTCCCATTCTTTTTCTAATTTTCATTACTGATCTTCTCAACTGTACATCCATTCCCATTCATTCATACCAGACGACTCTACCTTACACTACTCAATTAGTTTTCCAGAACGCCCAAGCCAGCAATCCCTAAGAAACAAATGTAATGAAGCCATAGAACACTTATCTTCTGATCTAACTACTATTTCCAATTCGGGCAGAGAAAACCTTGTTGCCTTTGATGCTTCCAAAAAACAATTTCTCTATTTGACTACCCATCCAGAATTCACAGAGGACTATCCCTTACACTTCAACAATACAAAAATCAATCCTTCATCTTCTCTCAATATTCTTGGTGTCTCTGTTTCTTCTGCTCTTACTTAGAAGGACCATATTACCAGTCTTGGTAAGGCAGCCTCCCAGATGCTGGGTGTGCTCAACCGCCTCAAGGTGTTCTTTACCCCTGCACAGCTTCTTGCTCTGTACAGGGGCATGGTGCATCCTTGTATTGAGTATTGTCCACATATGTGGGGAGGCTCCTCTAACACTGCACTCCTAGACAAAGTAGAAATGAAGGCCTTTCGTATAATTATTTCCCGTCCACTACCCAACTCTTTGCAATCTCTCTCTCTCCGCCACAATGTTGCATGTCTGGCAGAGTGGTCTTGCCACTGGACTGGTAATCCAATGGACCTGGGTTCGAATCCCAATATGTCAATGGGAAGATATTATTGGGATGGAATTTGTGCTGTACCTAGTTTCAGTTCATTACCACAGCACACCGAAATGCCAAACAAATACCCTCAATGTTCCCTGATTAAATAGAACTGTATGAATATTCCCATATTCAAAATATGCTACAGGGGGGCAATGCCTAGTGAGTTAATTGTTCAATAGGTGGCGTTCTGAGAGTGAGGGTCCGAGTCTTGGGAATGAGGCTGTGAAGCGCAGAGGCGGAGCAGCTTCAGAGATGGGATTGCTTCGAGCCGGGGTGCTTCGCATGTCTCACTCCCTAGACTGGAACAAGACCTCTCGGGCCTCACCGTGTTCAGCGGTTGAGTGTGCAGGCTCTAACCCTATGCTCGAGAGGGAGTAGTTGGAATATAGAAAAAAATAAAATAATAAAAAAAAACAGTGTTCCTCAGAGCTCTCCCAGGGTATACCACCCCCTCTACGTAAGACACGTGGTACCCGTCTTGCAAGACAATCCCACCCCTACTCTGTGCAACTCTCCAACTCAAGAGTGAAACGTTACTCTCAGACTTTCTTCTATTCAACAGCTGAGCTCTGGAAATCTCTCCCAGAATTAGTCTTTCCCTTTTCCTATGACTTAAATTGCTTCAAACTCCGTGTGTCCAGGCATTTTGGCTCGAACGTCCCTTGATTTTGGCCCTGTCACTCTTTCAACTCTGGGGGAGGCACTCGCTACAGGCAGTTCTGCCTTTTGCCTCCCTCACTCACATAAACAAAAAATTTGTCATATACAAAAATATTATCAATGTGGGGCTAAATAACACTAACTCCAAATTTGCCGTTGATAAAAAGATAGGATGCACAGTCTTGAGACTTGCACTGCAATCTAATTTAACCCTTTCACCTGGAGCTACGTAATGGTCCTTTGTAAAACATTCATTTGCTGCGGGCGGCATGCCCATACGTTTTGGTGTTAGTGGAATTTGGAGGTAGCAAGCCTGCTCCGGTTGTTGCCAGATGAAAGATAAGACTCTAGGCTTTATTCATGTTGCAATATCAGCCTACAAGCCTCGGGAGTGGGAGGGTGTGTGGCATTATTCTATACTGTCCTTGTGCTCAACTCAGTAGCATCAATTACCGACTATTATTTAAAAATTAATCTAACATTCTCTCTCTCTCTCTCTCTCTCTCTCTCTCTCTCTCTGGCAGGAATCAGACCATTTAATATGCAAGGGGCTTCAAAGGGCTCAGGGATCTGGGGAGTCTCAGCTGTCTCTTACTATCTCCCACTCTAACTCGGAGTTTGTTCTGCCTGTCTATCTGGAGAAAGAGAGAGAGAGAGAGAGAGTACAAAGGAGTACAAAGGAAATCAAGCAACAACAGAAGTGACCCTTCTAGGCTGCTTGTCCTCCAAAACACTGAGGATCAAGTGTCCAAACAGTGGTTTAGAGTGGGTAAGGGAACATTGGAAAGGGAACAACTGCCCTGGAACTAATGTCCGTTGCAGGATTAGGAAGTTAGTAGGGGACAGATGGGTTAGTAACTGAGGGGAGGATAAAATAAAGTTATTAATTTACAAACGCTGTCAGTCGCGGGTTTGATGCGAGATATTTGTTTAGGCGAAGTTTAAATGAATCAACGGTGCTGCAGTCTATGACATCTCGGGAAAGCCCATTCCATAAGTTGACAACTCGATTGAAGAAGAAATTCTTAGCTTCGCATGAGTTAAAATAATTACCAATAATTTTGAAACCGTTTCCCCGCGTGTAATTAGATTGGTCGATAGTGAAGTACTTACTACAGTTCATATTGTGATGCCTTTGATGATTTTGAACACTTGAATTAAGTCGCCTATTAATCTGCGCTGTGTTAAAGGAAATAGATTTATTTCTCTAAAACGCTCCTCGTATGGTTTGTTCTTTAGGCTAGGTATCATTTTGGTGACTCTACGTTGACCTCGTTCTAGCTTGTCTATATATTTTTTGTAATAAGGGCACCAGGATTGAACGCAGTATTCCAGAAGAGGGCGGACTAAGGAATTGTAAAGGGTTAGGATAACTTCTTTGGATTTATGCTCAAATGACCTGTCTATAAAGCCAATTATTTTGTTTGCCTTCTTAACAACTTCTGAACATTGTTGACTCGGTATTAGGTTACTCGATATTGTTACTCCCAGATCGGTTTCTCTATTTACATTCTTAAGCTGAGTGTTATTCATAAAATAGTTTGCTTTCTCATTTTGGTATCCGATATGTAGTACTTTACATTTATCCGCATTGAAACCCATTTGCCAAATTTGGGCCCAACATGACACCTTATCTAGATTGTGTTGCATATCGTCAAGTTGTTCTTTTGAGAGTACGCTATTTGCAATTTTTGTATCGTCTGCAAATTTTGAGATTGTACAGGTGAGACCCTCATCTATGTCGTTGATGTAAATTAGAAAGATAATTGGTCCTAGTACGGATCCCTGGGGTACCCCGCTACTTACATTGGTCCATTTAGATGCCTTACCGTTTATGACTACTCTTTGCTTTCTGTCGCTGAGCCAATTTTCTATCCAATTCAACACACCATCTTGTATTCCATGCGCTTTTAGTTTTAGCAGTAAACGTTTGTGGGGAACTTTATCAAAGGCCTTTTGAAAATCAAGGTATATAATATCTACAGCTTTACTCTCATCGTAGAGGTTGAGGACATCTTGGAAGAAGTCTAAGAGGTTTGTTAAACAGGAACGTTTTTTACGAAAGCTGTGTTGAGTATCTTTAAGTATGTTATTTTCCTCTAAGTGATTTACGAGTCTGTCTCTTATGAGTGTTTCTAACATTTTACATACAACTGAGGTTAAGCTAATTGGACGATAGTTACTGGGTAGGGATTTGCTGCCTTTTTTTAATATCGGTGTTACGTTGGCTAGCTTCCACTGATCAGGCATAGTTCCAGACTGCAAGGATTTATTGAATAGCAATGTCAGTGGTTTGGAGAGCTCATCCTTAGCTGCCTTTAGGACTCTAGGAGAGATTGTATCAGGTCCAGGCGTTTTATTTACCTTGAGTGTATCTAAACAATTCAATACTTCTCTCTCTGTAACGGTGATATTGCTTAGAACATCTGAATTATCAATCTGAATCGGCGATGGTGTAGGGATATCACTGAGGTCTTCCGTTGTAAAAACTGATGCAAAGAAGGTATTGAGGGCATTACTCATTTGTACTTGGTCTTTGGTGTATTCTCCATTTTCATCGACTAACGGTCCAACAGTTGAAGTAACTACTTTTTTCTTTCTGATATAACTATAGAATTCTTTCGGGTTTGTTTTACTTTGATTCGCAACATGTAACTCCAGAGAGAGAGAGAGAGAGAGAATACAAAAGTGTAAAAACGAAGCAAACTACAACAAACATATTGATCCTTACGGGGATGCTTGTAGATATTTTACCTGAAGTAGGGTTGGTGTGGTGGAGTGGAATTGCTACTGGCCTAGTAATAATAAAGCACCGGGTTTTGATCCTGATGTGTCAATGGGGATAAAATATTTTGATGGAATGTTTGCTGTATGTGATACAGCACAGTACAAAACAGTATGAAGCCTACTGACACGCCATAAAAAATACTCTGACTGTTTTCAATATACATTAGCATTGTATGAATAAGTATAGAGGGAATGAAGATTTGGACAAACAGAAAAGGAAGAGGTACTTGGATATAAAGAGAGTGGTGAAGAGAGTAGTGAAGGGAAGTAAGAAAAGAGTAGATGAGGAATTTAGAAGGAATCTAAGTGTAAACTGGAGAGATGTAAGAAACTGTTCTGGAAAGAGGTCGAGAAAGTTAGGGAGGGTAGTAAGGGTGTGACAAAATGAGAATGGGCGAGTGCTAGCCGAGAAACAAGAGAGAGTCGAGAGATGGAGGGAGTACTTCAACGAATTGTTGAACGTAAGGAATGAAACGCCAGCAAACATAGTTGGATGGGGTATGGGAGGGAGAAGAAGAGAAGTAGTGGAGGAGGAGGTAGGGATCAGGAGGTCAGAAGTGAGTGAAGCCCTGAAAAGAGCGAAGATGGGGAAAGCATCAGGATTAAATGGAGTGTGTGGGGAAATGCCGAGGTATGGTGGTGAGATAGTGATCGAATGTGTATGAAAAATGTGTAAACTAGCATGGGAGATGGAAAGTGCACCTGATGATTGGAAGACAGGCATAATAGTCCCCCTGTATAAGGGTAAAGGGGAAAGAGTAGTGTGTGGTAACCACTGGGGGATATGCCTAGTATGGAAGATGTACAGTAGGGTAGTGATAGAGAGAATGAGGGCGAGAATGGAGAAATGGGTAGGTGATGAGCAGGGCGGGTTTATGAACTAAAAATAATGTGTGGACTAGATTTTTGCCTTAAAATGTGTTGTGGATATATATCTGGAGAAGGGACAAAAGTTGTATGCTGCCTTTATGGACTTGGAGAAAGCCTATGACAGAGTTGATAGAGAAGGTCTGTGGAAAGTACTGAGATTATACGGAGTAAATGGCAAGTTGCTGAAAGCAGTGAAGAGCACGACGGTATGAGGGTGCAAAGGTGTCAGTATGTGTGGAGAATGAACAGGGCGAATTCTCTAATCTGAATGTTGGGTTAGAGCAAGGGTGTGTAATGTCCCCATGGTTGTTTAATATATATATGGAAGGAGTCATGAAAGAAAAACAAGGAAGAGCAGTGGATGTTGGTGTACCACTGATAAGGGAAGGAAATGAGTGGAAGTTGCCTGTACTGCTGTTTGCTGATGATACAGTTTTGATGGGCGATAGTGAATGTGAATGGGAGTTGCACGGTCTGGTAAATATGTTTGGAATAGTGTGTGAAAATCGGAATCTGAAGGTAAATGAAGGGAAGAGTAAGGTTATGGTCTTTGAAAAGGGTGCAGCCACAGATTATAAGGTGAGCTCAAACGGTCAGGCTATGGAAAATGTCGGCTCATTAAAGTATTTGGGCAGTGTGTTGAGTAAAGATGGGAGTATGGATGAAAAGGTGTGGGAGTGGGTGCAACAGGGGAAGATGGTTGTAGGAACATTGATAGCAGTAACAAGAAATAGGGTGGCCAGCATGGAAGTAAAGAAATCTTTGCATGACATTGTGGTAATCCTGTCATTGACGTATGGGAGCAAAGCATGGACATTGATGGAGAGACACAAACCAAGAGTGAGAGGGGTGGCAATGAGTTACTTGAGAAGTGCGTGCAGAGTTACATTTAGGGATAGACAGACGAATGAGGAAGTATGAGAGCAGTGTGGTGTGGATGTAAGTGTGCTGGAAAGTGTGAAAAGGATTACCTTGAGATGGTTCGGCCATGTGGAACATATGGGAAGCGAGGGAATGAGTAAGAGAGTGTACGAGAGTGGTGAAAGGACAGAGAGGAAGAGGTAGACAGAGATAGAGGTGGGAGGATGGATTTAAGAAGTTTATGCATGAAAGCTGTGTTGGATGGGAGGAGGGGCATCGACTGACTGGGGACAGAGGTGCATTGGGGCGTTTCGTTTGTGGCCACCCCTTCGGGGATCACGACATCCGGTAACAGATATATGGATAGATGAATATCCCATATTCAAAATATGCAACGAGGAACAGTGTCTGCTGAGTGGGAATCTCAATAAGCACGATTGAGAGAGAGAGAGTTGTCCGAGATAGTTAGACATGAGAGCCCTAGATGTCGAACTGCAAAAAGTGCCAGACGAGCCCATCCTCGCAAAGGAGCGAGCTGTCGCTTCAAACAGTCTACTGCACCAAATCACCACCCATAACGAGGGGCGTCGCGCTCCTTGGTGCCGCTAGAAGAGCGGCGAACACATCCAAAGGTATCCAAAGGTAATGACAGCGAGACAATAGTGATGTGGCTTTTAGTCATCAGAGCTGCAATGGGCCAAGGGGAGACAACTAGGTGGCGTAGGTCCACAAAGTTGAGATTACAAATAAGACTGTTTCAACATTTGCATTTGTCTAGTTGTTTCACTCATAATCTGGAGTAAGACTCCCTGGTTTTAGCGTGTTGAGCGATCAAATTTACAGGCTAGAAGCCTATATCCAGAGGTAGAGTTGGAAAAAGAAAAAAATAATGTTCAATATGAGTCTAGAAATAAATAATTATGACCCAAAACTCTTGTAATTCAGAAAGTGCTGGCACTTGTTTATTGTGTGATGACCAAAGAGACAATACATTATTTGTTTTTCTTATACCCTCGTGCCCTTCATCCTCTTAAAACTTCCACAACTCTTATTCTTCCAAAACTCAAGACCATCTCTTCTCTACCAATATCTTGTAGCTGAACACAGGAGCTAAACTATCTCAGCTTGCAAACCCCAGAACCTTCAGAACAAAAAGTGTGGACAACTTGGGCCTCCACAGTTGTATTTCCGGTGCACCACAGTTCTACCAGAACTCCTAGAAGCGGATTGGCACAAGCTGTATAACATTGATCTCAGATGTCACTAGAAATGCAGCATGCAGTAGGCTAACACAAGAGGTTCAGTGTTGTGGTAAGCTGACACAAACAGTGCAGCATTCAGGTGGGCTAACCCAAGAGGTGCAGTATAGCAACAGGCTGTCACAATAAGTGCGACAACCTTCAACAATACCACAGTCCAGTCAAAAAGAGCCACCATCGTTGCCCAACCTCAGGGAGCCACCTTCAGTACCCAGCTGTCGAAAACCACCCGCATCACCCTGCGTAGAGAATACAAAAAAGAGAACTACATGACGAATGAACTACATGAATGGAAACTTTTATTCCTTATCAAAAGTACAGTAAAAGATCTAATTCACCTAAATGGTTTGACCATAATTGTGCTAGAGTAACTGAACAAAAAGGAATAGCCTACAATGCATACACAAGATCAAAAACTCATGAAGGCTTTAATTACTTTAGAAACATCAGAAATCATGCCAAAACTGTATTAAACCTAACTAAATCAAACTTTCTCCACAAGCAGGCAAATAAACTTCTAAATAATCCAAATGATAACAAAATATTTTGGTCTACTCTTAACTCATTTAAATCCAACTTCACTACTGCTTCATCCATTCCACCATTAAAATCTCCGACTGGCAATCTTGTAAGTGACCCACGAGGTATAGCTAACCTTCTTGCGGATATTTTCTCCACCAACTCAACCTTAGATTAAATAAATCAAGATGTCCCTGTACTTAATTTTAATTCGCCTGAAATTCCCTCACTTAAGATCCACACCAGACATGTCAAAACTATTTTGCAGAATCTCTCAGTAGATAAGGCTCCTGGTCCAGATGAAATTCCTCCAATAGTACTTAAGAATTGCTCCTTGGTGCTCGCTCCTGTATTGGCAAAATGTTTCCGTCTGTGTACTCATACCTCATGCTTCCCAGTACCCTGGAAAGAAGCAAACATCCATCTATCTATCTATTGCCAGATGCCTTACTCCCCTTAATGAGGGTGGCCATACACAGAATGCCCCCAAGCGGACCTATTCCCTGTAAGAGGGAACAACCCGAGCCAGTTTACTGAAGGACTTACAGGATTGACCACTCAATTTAGGATCCGTCCGACTCCGAGGCCCTCTGTGTATTTTGTTAGCACTATTTTTTCTACAGTGGTGATCGGCTAGTCCATCCAATAACCTGCCTTACCCATAGATAAGCAGTACGGATTTGTATCAGGTTTACTACCCTAGACAGGTTGCCGACCAAGGCTGACGAGTCCCATCCACCCGGATTTTTATAAGGTTGTCTCCCCTAGATGGGTTGCCGACCAAGGCTAACGAGTCCCATCTACCCTAAACATCCATCCAGTTCCTAAAAAAGGTGCCTCTTCAGATCCATCAAACTACAGACCAATAGCTATAACTTCCACTCTTGGTAAAGTCTTTGAAATTATATTAAATAATCACATAATTAAGTATCTTGAGAATAATAAATTAATCAGTGATAGGCAATATGGTTTTAGACGATGTCGATCAACTGCAGACATGCTTTGCCTTCTTACGCATCAAATCAACCAAGCTACAGACCAACATGGTGAAACACATACAATAGCACTGGATATATCAAAGGCATTTGATAGAGTCTGGCATCAATCCTTATTGTCGAAGATGTCACACTACGGCCTTGCATCATTAGTTCCACTAACTTCTTCTTATCTTCATAACAGAAAAATACGTGTAATGGTAGATGGCCTTTATTCTCAATTTCACTCAATAAATGCTGGTGTTCCCCAGGGATCAGTTTTGGCCCCAATTCTGTTCCTCATTCATATCAATGATCTCATATCTACCACTCATAATCCAATACATTCCTACGCAGATGTCTCAACACTCCACAGTTCCTTCACATTTACCAATTCTTTCACCCAACCCGATCTTATAAATTCAAAAATAAACACTACAATTTCTCTGAACCAGGACCTTTCTAGAATTAATGGATGGGGACAAAATAATCTAGTTTCCTTTAATGCACAGAAAACCAAATACATTCAATTTTCTAACCGACAGAATCTCACTGACTCCCATATATTTGTTAATGATGTAAATATTCCCACTTCCCCTAGTATTGACATTCTCGGTGTAACATTAACTACTAACTTGAGCTGGACATATTATGTTAGAATCATTGCTAAGAATGCCTCTAAAAAACTGGGACTCCTGTACAGAGTTCGAGAATTCTTCACTGACGAGCAGTTGGCCGTGATACATAAAAGTCATGTGCGTTCTCAGATGGATTACTGTTCACCTCTGTGGGGTGGAAGTGGAGTGGTTGCATTGAGGCAGTTGGACAAAATTCAAAATAAAGCTATTAGATTAATCAATAATCCTGCAATCACACAGGACCTTCCTACATTATCCATACAAAGAAACGTTGCATCCCTTGCATTATTCTACAGATATTTTCACAGCAATTGTTCCGAGGAACTTGCTTCAATTGTGCCGCCTCTCCACATCTTTCCCCGTAGAACTAGGGCAGCTGAGAGCGCCCATGAATTTACACTTTCTCCTCCACAATGCAGAACTTCTGCTTATCAGAATTCATTTATCCCCAGAGCTACTACTCTTTGGAATTCACTTCCCTCGAATTGCTTTCCACAAACTTACAATCTACAAATGTTTAAATCCAGTTGTTACAAACATTTTATGAATGGAGCATGCCTTTAGGCACATGGACCTTTTTGTTTTATCTGTGTTTTTCCTTCCTCCGTTCATTGCCTCTTAAAAAAAAAAAAAAAAAAACATAGTTCATGTCCTTTCACAATATTGTCTACAACTACAAAGGAGTTACGGAGAACTTGGATATATCGCCGCCCCCGTCACAACCCCAGGCCCTTGACGCATCACCACAACCTTATTGACTTTAGAAGATCATTGCAGCCGCATTCGGAGTTCTATGATGGGACTACCACCCACACACATGAACTAAATTTATATGTCCACTATTAAAGTAACATGTACAATAAACTAGTAAACCTGTCTGTGTGCATTTTCAACCTGCAACCAGAGTTTATTTAACTTTATATTTTAGTGAGGTTAAAAAAAATATTCATTAAACTCACATGTATTTGTGAGATATACTTCCTATTAATGTAACTCTCGTGCCTGCCCAGAGGAAAGTTGTATATAATCAATTCAACCCGAGTTGTGTGGGAAAAATTGTAAAAATTCCTTGTATGGTACTCTGGAATATGGGTTCTACGACTTGGTATGTAAAGGAGTATTTCTTCCTAGTAGGATTTCTCCATCTCCATAAAATAAATAGGAACCTGTTAACTATTTTCTATCACGCCGTGGTGGAGTAGTTTAAAGCATGTATTGCTGCCCTGACTGTCCGTGGTTTGACCTATATCGAACTTCTCAAAAGAGTAGGGTTAAAAACATTTCATCTCATCGACTCGCCTCCTTAATTTACTACAATCTCTACACTCTGCAAGGTTGCATCTATCTCACTCTTCTACCGCTATTACAATAATGAGTGTTCTTTTAAGCTTTCTCATTGTACACCCCCTCCCTTGTGGGGAGTAGTAGGCAACCACTGTTCACAACACATTACCAACCCTGTTCTGGTCAACTCTCATTCACTCAACTAAAAAAAGAAAGAAACAAAAACATATAGTTAATTCTGAAACTCTCTTCCGTAATCTGCCCCTCATCTATCACAAGCTCTGCATGTCCAGACATTTTTACTCTAACGTACCTTGAATTTGGCTCTTTATCACTCTTTCGACATTGTGGGGGACACTATTACAGGCAGCTTTGCCTTTCATCTCCCTCATATGGACAGAATATTTATATATATATATATATATATATATATATATATATATATATATATCTGCCTCCAAATAAAGAAGAAGTTCAACCAACAACATCCAGGTTAACCGCCATCAGAATAAAGAAAAGGAATAGTAGAAAACCCATAAAGAAAGCAGAAGTGAAAATAACACAGTGCCCCCTAGTACAGGACCACCTAGTAACGCAGAACACTCTTCCGGTATCCACGGTAACCACAGGACAGAGGCCACTCACTAGGGATAATCTCGCGCTACCAAGAGTGTTACACAACCCAGTTCCCTACCCAGGTCAATCTCATCAAATAAAACCAGACTTAGATTATGAAGAAGAGTAATTTATGCAAATGACCCATCAGCACCCGTATTTCTATCTAAATTATGTTCAACAGAACGACCCAATCTCCAATGATGAAGGCCACCAACATCCACAATAGAAGATAAATAATTGATAACGAATGCATTGCATAACATGTTCATGATAGAGAAAAGCCAGAAGAAATGTAAAATAATTATCATGGCCACAAACAAGCTTTCTAAAATATAAGTTTCATATTATTAACCCTCTCCGACATATGACGCAATTTTGAGCCTATTAGGGATACTTTAAAGCCTTTATTACTATCAGGGGTATTTACAAACCTTTAGTTTAGTTACTTCAACCTCTGCAGTTGTCTTTGAGTTAGATGTGGGCAGACAACTAATTTTGGAGAGGTAATTATAAGAGTGAGAGAACTCTATTTCTTATTGCTAATCTGGCAACCTCTGCATCATATGAGTTTGAAGGGGTTAAGTAAAGAATAACATAACCAGTGTATTCCCATGTATTATAATTATATTTTCAAGACCATTACTAACCATCAAGCCACGCCGCCCGACATATGTCGGGCGATAGAATAATGGCCGCCCCTGCGGTGCCCAACATTAGTCGGGGGGATTTTGAGCACATTATCGGCTCTGAGAGAGAGTCCACGCATTGGGAGGACGATAGGCGGGCTCTGACCGTTCGGCACGGCCGTAGTGCCGTGATTGACACCACCTCTCCAAACATTCCACACCCACAGCCTCGCGAGACCAGGAAGAAACTGGAGAAATTACCGTATCTTAGGGTTTTTCAGCTCTCGTTGCACGATCGCTACAGGATAACCCGTGGTCGTACAAGGATGATTCAGGTGTCATTGGAAAGCTCTAGTATCGCCCTTTCACGGATACATAATTGTATTACGCTCTGGCTCTTGTTTGTACATGAAAAAGAGCATGGAATGAAGCTCTTTAGGGTAAATATGCCCACCTGGCAGGTAGTAAGAGTTACAAACATCCCCATCCGTAAGGGGTTAACCAAACAAAAATTAAAAAAACAGATTTCACATGCCCTTATTATATCGAAAAGCAATAATCATATACCAAATTAAAAACAAAATATTACCTGCCTGAAATAATTGTTAGTCAGTCCACATTGCGAAATACTTTGACTGCGCTTTCGAGCAAGGTTTATCGTATATACCATTTTGGATGATACTTCTGTAGCAGGAGGTATCTAAGGGCAGTGACCAAGAGAGTGTGTGTAGGCGAGCTAGACGAACAATTCCTAGCAGTGTGTGAGAACGGGGTGTCCCCCTGATATCTACAGACTGGGAGCCTATGAGCCATGCGTATGGCCAGATTTCTCTCACGGATCCTACTCCTCCTCCTCACCCCAAATTAAGTGTTTCTGTGTTATTCTATTTTGGGATTCTTGTGAAGGTTATATAAGGTATGTCAGCGTTCAAATTTAAGTAATATTAGAGGGCATTTTCGGACTCTCCTTTCCATAACCTTTACCTTGCGTTGAGAGAACACTACACATTCTTTATGTAAGGTTACTATATCTATAACACTCTGGATATAGCCCATATATATTCCACATAAATGTTTTATATATAATTTACCTAGTATTTATACCAACATCATATACGCAATTATCCGTGAACACTCTCGGACCTTATTCATTGTATTATTATTTTGCTAGGTCCGTAAGCGCATCGTTTAAGTGTTCAAAGAGAGCGTAATTGATATTTTGTTCCTGACTCTATTCATACCTCTTTGTGGATTTATTATAAACTACTTTATTCGGTCGACCACGTTATACGGTTAATATTATTTTAACATCAGTTCGGGAATTTCAATTCTACCGTACGGTGTCCCTAGACTCCATTTTGGCTAATTTCCGTCTCTCTACAAGTTTTGTGAAGTCATATTAATTTTTTCATTCGTTCCGCCACTTACGTTGGTGATCCCTATTTTATTCTCCATTGGTGTGAGCTTCCATTTATAATTACTATATTCTAACCAATTTTGGTTAATTGTATCCACACACGTTCCGTGAATTTAAATTCCCGAAGTACTATCAAATTTAGCCACGATTTTGGCTAACTTTATTTTTCTTATACTTAGTGTATCATTATTCACCTTCTGAGATTGTAATCTAAATCCAATTTATCTTTCCCTTCAGTTAGGATTAAAGTCAAATTTGCATATTTATATCCTAGCCGTTTAGTTCCATATTCATTTTGTTGATTTATCCTCCCTCTCAGTACACTTGACCTAAACCCCTAGGCGCGGTACCATTGATGTTTACCTGCGTGGCTGATACCTCGCACTAACCTAACTGAGCTTCACTCTCAGTACACAAGGTCGCCTCCACCTTGTTCATTTGTATTTGTATCCGCACCTCTCTTTGAATAATATATTATTTATATTTATATATATATATTGTCATTGCCATTTATGATTTATATTATGAATAATTGATAAGTAGAGATATCTCCCATTTATCTCAGTCATAACACGTTTATATATGAACTTAGTTTTATATAATTAAGATCCTTATGTTTCCATGCTTTGTACCCTAGCTTATTTGTGTTCCTAATTGGTGTATTCGTTGTCTTTGGTGAAGATTGAGTGAATTATGAAATATTTGTATCAATGCTAGTTATGCTCCTGTCGAGCAGTATCACTATGAGTTACCTTCATAGGGCTGATAAGAACCTATTACAAAAGCATGCTGGATTACAGCGTCGCATCACATATATATATATGCAGACCTTATAAATATACATGTAAATATAATTATAGTATTACACAATCATGCACGGTCTGTATATTCTCGCTCTCTCTCTTACCCCTAATAGTAACAAATGTTACACAATACAGAGCCCGCCCTTTACCCCTCCCGTCACTGCCTGCTCACACACTACACTCTTTATTGCTGGGGTGTGTCTATGTGAGAGAGAGAGAGAGAGAGAGAGAGAGAGAGAGAGAGAGAGAGAGAGAGAGAGAGAGAGAGAGAGAGAGAGAGAGAGAGAGAGAGAGAGAGAGAGAGAGAGAGAGAGAGAGAGAGAGAGAGAGAGAGCGAGAGAGAGAGAGCGAGAGAGAGAGAGAGAGAGAGAGATAGATAGAGAGAGAGAGTATTACAAGCATATGGCATTTAGATGAAACTCAATTCTAAAGATATATAATATGTATGCATATAAATTATATATATATAATAATATATATAATATAATATAATATATATAATTATATATATATGTATATATACTGTACATACTGTATATATATATTATTATGTTCTCTCCACCAACCAACTCTACTCCTAAAATTGATTAATGAAATTAATATAATATACTGTACATATCTATATATATATATACTGTATATTATATAAACTCTATGTTCAGGGGTCTTTGATATTTTAGCCAGTTGCACGGGAGATACGGCTCGGTTAACAACAGAGTCCTTCCTCACTCGCCACTTGAGACCCACTCTAGTTACTCAGGAGTTTTCTACTAATCTATTGTGTTTTTAGAAATATTTTCACTGCTGACTATAGTTCTCACTTGGTTCAATTTTCATAAATTTAACCCAATTTTCTATATAAGATGGTTTAATGATTATGCTAGCCATTCATTATAATTTGTATTAGAAGTATCGCTTACCAGCTTTATTTTAGTAGTCTCATAACAACACTTTTTAGCAATTTAACCCTTAACTGGCGGCGCGCATCATATGTCGAATGAAAGAAATTTGGACTATGTGGCGCCTCGCACCATAAGTCGTGTGGCAATTTCAGCACGTAATGTTGCTGAGAGAGAGAGACAAGTGGTGGCAGGAGAGTAGCGAGCGTATGACTGCTCCAGACCACCGCGGTGCACAAACTGACATGAATCCCACCCTCCTCCACCCTCTCACACTCGCTACATAGTGAAATGTATGGGGAAAGTACCGAATTACATGTTTTTTGCACTCGTGTTACGCGGTTGTTGCAAGAAAACTAGCCGTCATACAAGGATCGTTGTGGTGTCATTGGAAAGCTCTGTTTATGCCCTTTCAGGGATAGATACTTGTTTTACGCTCTGGGTCTTATTTAGGCATGAAAATGATCACGTAAACAGCCCTATTTTGGGTAAAAACACCCCGCTGGTGGCTACATATTATTTACCGCCTAGGCCGCTCGTTAGGTGTTTTAATACTATATTTGATGTATCGATAGTCTTAGCTTATTTATTTTGTTTCATTCTCAATGGAACATTTAACTGTCTTTCATGGAGAAAATATGAATAGGTATTAAGTAATATTTGATTACTGTATTTTATAGGTCTGGTAATGAATAAAGGATGTTTGTGGTAGCAGCTCTGGTGTTTACTTTCATTATTCGCATACGCTTCCCTTAAAATTATTCTATTGCCACTATATATATATTTATGATACGTACAGTAATTCAGTCTTAGATAGTTTGTGAATTCGCTCCATTATAATCAACAGAGTGTGGAAGGCGGGGGATGGATGGTGCTATAAGTCCATTAATTATAAGTAGACCAACAATCTTAACCACTAACCTTTATAACTCAGAAACAACGAAAATAAACGAGCGAATATTTCAACTATTTGGGAAGAGTCAGCCAGGGAGGGTGTGTGGATAATGACCGCCCATTTGCTCCAGCCCTTTGTGAGTTACAGAGGAGGTTAGGAGTCACGGTGTCTGGCCTACCTATGAACAGGGTATAGTTGGTCACTGGTCGCCACTATACGGCTTCTTAAGGAAAGGAAGACCGTTTTTTCTGGACCCCCTTCTCCCTAATGTTTAGCCCCACTAGTTTTGAGATTATAAGACGTGCGGCCCATTAGTTTGGCTATTTTAACACCTTTCGCTCCATTTCATTGTCAATTTTAAAACCTTTTGTGCCATTTAGGTGTCGATTATTTCCTGGCGAGCGATAACGAGCCTGCAATTTTAAGAGTAACCGGCCTTTGTCCGGGACATTTTCTACCGAAAAATGTACAAATTTATCTTCAACACTAGGGGGTGTTTTTCTAAGCTTGATGGAGGTCTAGGGAGGAAACTACAAAAATATATGAATAAATTAATTAATAGACCAAGCAAACGGCCAGTCTCCCCTTAAAGATGATGTGCGATTTCACACGCATGACTTTCACTAAATATGCTACGGGGTATTTACCTCGTAATGGAATAGTCTGTACCATTTGTTTCGGAGATACCCAAACATTCTATTGACAACAACATGGGTATGATTATGGCAAGTCGGTGGAACTATAAAGAAGTACTGACAGTAAGTTTAGCAGAAATGAATATCTCTACCAAATATGTTTGGTTTTAAAGGTTATAAGTGAGTGTTACTCACATAGGAGAGTGCTAGCACTAAAGCTCACGAGGGTTCCAAAACGGAGAGTCACCCAGGTCAAGAATTTGGGTCGGCCAAACTATGGTTTCATCAGCAGGAAGACCTAGGGTTTGAGCCAACTGCCTATCCCTTTGCTTAAAAAAGACAGTAACAACTTGCAGTGATTATGATAAACCAAGTGGGAGTCCATGATGGTCAGCACACTACCATGGAGCTGCTGACATCGAACCTCAGTCACAAAGAATACTTGCTCAGAGTCTTTTCCACTCACCCTCACATCCTCTGTGTTCAATTTTCTGTCTACAATTTAAGTTTAATACATAGAAATATAATTAATGTAACCAGCTGTATTGAAAAGTTGGTAATTCCTTTTATCTGTTTCTGTGATACAGACATATCATATTTACTTGATATTAATATCATATATATATATATATATATATATATATATATATATATATATATGTGTATATATGAAGCTGCCACACATTCAGATCTCTCTCCCCGTTCCCTCTCTCTCTCTCTCTGTGTCCCTTCATAACTCTGGTTCCATTTCTGGCCCTGTCTTCATCCCTTCCTCATATTTCCATCCTCGTCCGTACCGACTCTTACTTTATTTCAGACTGTTTTCATAGTATTTTCAAGCTTTTCCTTTTTCATAAATTCTTACATAATATTGTACGTCATACTTGTAATGTTGCATTAATATTTCCCAAACAAAAATGAGCTGTACAGGTATATATCTTGGTTATTTGTCCTTCAGATGTGATTATGTGTGTATCATTGTTAAGCCAATGTTTGTTGTGGTGCTAGAGTCTATTTGTATTTATTGTATTGGGTGTATTTAATTCCTTAACATATGATGTATCAATACCGGTACTTAAAGGGGTAGTGATTATTTGTTGGTCTATTTATTTATTTATTTATATATTTATTTATTTACTTTATAAGACCTCGCTAGACCTCCTTCAAGCTAAACAACAAAAAAAAACCCTAAACCCCCCTTCAAGATGCATTTGTACATTTTTCGGTAGAACAATGTGCAGGCTCGCTAGCACTCGCCAGGAACAAATCGACACCTAAATGGCACAACACGTCTATATATTGACAAAGATATGGGTCGAAAGGTTATGAAATCGGCAAACTAATGAACCGAACGTCATAAAATCCCAAACCTAATGGAACTAAACACGAGGGACACAAGCAACTACCTAGAAAATAGAAAAATATGAAATGTGTCTTCAACATACTAGGCTAATGCCAAGTTTTAATAATCAACAATATACTGTCCCAAAATTCGACCTCATGGCCAAAACTCGACCCCTTCCCGGAAATGCGACCAAATATATAGCTCAGAGTGTTGGATATTGCTCCATGCATTTTGCCTTAAGGGTGCTCACCTCGCTTTGTTTTCTCTTTCTCTCCCTTTCTCTTTGGCTTGTATCCATTCGGCCCAATTCAGCATACTGTTTTAAGACGTTTACCCCCATCCAGGTGTCAACATTTTCCTGGCGAAAGATAGCGGGCCAGCATATATATTTTTTGTTTTGACAGCAAGCTAAATTTGTAAAAACATTCTATAGAAAAATTTCTCCGGCGAAGCCAAATTTCTCCATACAATGCTGGCTTGCTATCGCTGCCCAGGAAGAAATCGACACCTGGATGGGGATAAACGTCTTAAAACCGTTGGCTGAATGGTGCGGAATAGATACAAGCCAGAGAAAGAGAGAGAAGGAGAGAAAGATAAAAAGAGCCGGTGACCCCCCTTAAAACAGCCGGTGACCCCCCTTAAAACAGCCGGTGACCCCCCTTAAAACAGCCGGTGACCCCCCTTAAAACAGCCGGTGACCCCCCTTAAAACAGCCGGTGACCCCACTTAAAACAGCCGGTGACCCCCTTTAAAACAGCCGGTGAACCCCCTTAAAACAGCCGGTGACCCCCCTTAAAACAGCCGGTGACCCCCCTTAAAACAGCCGGTGACCCCCCTTAAAACAGCCGGTGACCCCCTTTAAAACAGCCGGTGAACCGCCTTAAAACAGCCGGGGACCGCCCTTAAAACAGCTGGTGTCCCCACTTAAAACAGACGGTGACCCTTTTTAAAACAGTCGGTGACCGCCCTTAAAACAGCGGGTGGTCCCCCTTAAAACAGCCGGTGACCCCCCTTAAAACAGCCGGTGACCCCCCTTAAAACAGCCGGTGACCCCCCTTAAAACAGCCGGTGACCCCCCTTAAAACAGCCGGTGACCCCCCTTAAAACAGCCGGTGACCCCCCTTAAAACAGCCGGTGACCCCCCTTAAAACAGCCGGTGACCCCCTTTAAAACAGCGGTGACCCCCTTAAAACTGCCGGTGACCCCCCTTAAAACAGCCGGTGACCCCCCTTAAAACAGCCGGTGACCCCCCTTAAAACAGCCGGTGACCCGCCTTAAAACAGCCGGTGACCCCGCTTAAAACAGAAGGTGACCCCCCTTAAAACAGCCGGAGACCCCCCTTAAAACAGCCGGTGACCCCCCTTAAAACAGCCGGTGAACCCCCTTAAAAGAGCCGGTGACCCCCTTAAAACAGCCGGTGACCCCCCTTAAAACAGCCGGTGACCCCCTTAAAACAGAGCCGGTGACTCCCCTTAAAACAAAGCCGGTGACCCCCCTTAAAACAGCCGGTGACCCCCCTTAAAACAGCCGGTGACCCCCCTTAAAACAGCCGGTGACCCCCCTTAAAACAGCCGGTGACCCCCCTTAAAACAGCCGGTGACCCCCCTTAAAACAGCCGGTGACCCCCCTTAAAACAGCCGGTGACCCCCCTTAAAACAGCCGGTGACCCCCCTTAAAACAGCCGGTGACCCCCCTTAAAACAATCTGGCTCAAATCCTCATGGTTATCCGTTAACCCCTTCTATACCGGCGACGTCTTTTGTATGTTAGTCTAGCTATATTTAGACGATTTTTCACAGCTTAAGAAAGATCTGTGGTAGTAAAACGGGTTAAAGGAGATAGTTCGACGCCTTATAATGGCTAGACGCCCTTCTTAAGCTGAACAAAACTGTCTATATCGAGCTAGAATAAAATTAAAAGGACGTCGCCAGTACAGAAGGGGTTAAGGGGACATGGGCCGTTTTTCTGGTCCCCTTTCTTCCTCATGTTTAGCCCCATTAGTTTTCAGATGTTAAAATGCTTGTCCCATTAGTTAGTCGATTTTAAGACCTTCCGCCCCATTTCCTTGTCAATATTAAGACCTTTTTTGCCATTTTAAGTGTCGATTTCTTTCCGGGCCTGTAAGCCTGTAATTTTGTAAGAACAGGCCTTCGGCTGGGACATTTTTCTATCGAAATATGTACAAATTAATCTAGAAGGGGGATCTAATGGATGTTTTTGTTTAAGTTTGATGGAGGTCTAGGGAGGAAACAAGAATAATAATTAATACATGAAGATATCGCCCAAAAAGTGAACCATCCCTCCTTAATGGTGGTCGTAAATATCAAAATGCCATCAAATTCCTACAACTGCCACAAAAGACTTTGGAGCAACTTTGGATATCTGGCTCTATGGAAGCATGTAGCATTCCACTGTGTATATGGAAGCATGTAGCATTCCACTGTGTATATGGAAACATGTAGCATTCCACTGTGTATATGGAAGCATGTAGCATTCCACTGTGTATATGGAAACATGTAGCATTCCACTGTGTATATGGAAGCATGTAGCATTCCACTGTGTATATGGAAGCATGTAGCATTCCACTGTGTATATGGAAGCATGTAGCATTCCACTGTGTATATGGAAACATGTAGCATTCCACTGTGTATATGGAAGCATGTAGCATTCCACTGTGTATATGGAAACATGTAGCATTCCACTGTGTATATGGAAGCATGTAGCATTCCACTGTGTATATCATTATAGCGGTATGTAGTTACTTAGGGTTATAATTTACAAGCATGAAAACTTGCAAATTATTTGTCCGAGTCATGATAATTTAGGTATATCAGGAGTTCAGTAATGGACAAATGTTTCTAAATTCACTTAACTCCCAAGACCCCATTATTGCAAGATAAATGTGTATATTTGTCGATAGAATAATGTCCTGGCCTTAAATTACAGGTTCGCTATCGCTCACCAGGAAAAGCTCAACACTTAAATGACACAAAAGGTCTTATAATATCGACAAAGAAATGGCGCGAAAGTTTATAAATCGCAATACTAATGGGGTGAACATTTTAAATTCTTATAACTAATGGAACTAAGCACGAGGGAGAAATGGGTCAAGAAAATACAAATACCTGCCCATAACCTGTGATAATTCGGTAAACAACAAGAGTCAAGCCTGTATCGGTGTTGGTTTCTCAGGCGGTATGCAGTGTTGGCTTTAAGGGGGGTCACCTGCTTGCTTTCTCTTTTTCTCGCTCTGGCTCTGGCTCGTATCCATTCAGCCCCATTCAGCCTACTGTTTTAAGACGTTTACCCCATCCAGGCGTCAATATTTTCCTGGCGAGCGGTAGCGAGCCAGTATCTATATATATATATATCTTTGTTTTGACAGCAAGCTAAATTTGTACATTTTTCGATAGAAAAATGTCTTTGGCGAAGCCAGATCTCTCCATATAATGCTGGCTCGCTATCGCTCGCCATGAAAATATCGACACATGGATGGGGAAAAACGTCTTAAAATATACTGTACTGTATATATGCTAGCTCGCTACCGCTCGCCAGGAAAATATTGACACCTGGATGGGATAAACGTGTTAAAATAGTTGACTGAATGGGGCCGAATGGATACAAGCCAGGGAAAGAGAGAAAAGGAGAGAAAGAACAAAAAAAACGGTGACCCCAGAGGCTGAACGTTTGACCCCCAAGTCAGCCTGTATAAGAGATAGTGCTTTTCTTCACTTATACCATCTTATTACCAATGGAAATACTAAGACTCGCTGAAAAAAATCAGCTCTCTATGTGTGTGCGCGCGCGTGCAAGCGCAGAATTTCATTGAAATATTTGTAAAATCATCTTCTCACTCAAAATTGTTCAAATTTCCCCCAATTTTTGCATGGCTTATTCTACCTGCATCCCTTACAAGAAAATGAACCAGTTTTACCATATTACATAATAGAAGGGGCTGAAAAAACTATATAATATATATATATATATGTTTTTTTAGCCAACATTTCAACCTAAACAATGTCGAATCTTGAAAGATATGTGAGATAATGCCATTTTCTCTGCATTTTCCAGTAGCTATATAGTCCTATATGTAGTGTGTAGAAGGGGAATGAATTTGAGCAATAAACACAGAAGTAGATGATCTTGTAAGTGCCAAAATATGATCTCTGGTTAAATCAAAGCTAAAATCAAAGATTTTCATCAGTCAAAATTATTTTTGGGGCAGATAAAATAGTTAGTCCTCCTTAGCTTCCATTTTCTACCATAGCGCGCACATAGAAGATCGAGATTAATGACCAACTAAACAAAATTTTCGTCAGGGGTAGGCTTCTCAGAATTTATGAGAGAAATTTTTACCAAAATCCATGATTTTGGGCCCCCTCCAAGAGGGCCCTAGGGATATCATATGGGCGTTTATGCCCTCATATGATCATTTCTATTGCTTACAGCAGCCCTTTAGACTACAGACACAAACATTTTTTTTGGGTGGCTGAAAGAAATTTTTTAAGTTTTTCGGGGGTCGAGGTCGAACCCCCGGCCCGGGGGTTATGGATGCGATATGTTTTTTTGTTCCTTCCTATGCTATTCTCCTATGTTGAAAGGCGCATTATAGAACAAGAACACAAAAATTAGAAATTTTGATATCGGCTCAGCGAAGGTTCAGCCTCCCCTTTTAAGGTTTCACAGAACATTCGGTGGGTAATGTCTCCCAAATATTAGCTCCATATATAAAACAACAATATGTCTCATACACCAGCTAGCATTAATCTCCAATAGAAACAGAAACAACAATGAATTCGATCCGCCAGAGGCTTTTATGCAGGAAACATGGAAAGGGACACAAGATAATCAGTATGTTCATCGTCCTTTACTTCTAGACAATTAAATTAATATGGTTTGCCTCTTCCCAATACGTATATTGTATCATTAGTAATATTCCAGTTCACAGATTATATACTGTGTGCGTTATAATACATTGGCAGTAATAACGGTAGCAGTATGTTGAACACACATACACACACACACACACACACATACTGTACACAGACACAGGCACACACACACATACACACAGGCACACACAAACACAAACATTATTTCTCATGAACACACTCGTAATTTAACACACACACACACACATTCTTTCTCATGAACACACACATCACTTAACACACACACACACACACACACACACACAATCTTTCTCATGAACACACAAGTCACTTAACACACACACACACACACATTCTTTCTTATGAACACAAACAAGTCACTCAACACACACACACACACACACACACACACACACACACACACACACACACACACACACACACACACACACACACACACACACACACACACACACACACACACACACACACACACACACACACACACACACACACACACACACACACACACACATATATATATAATCCAGTCAACCTAATGACGTATCAGTCGGCCTGGTCCCTAATGAAGTCAACCTTTCCATGAACTAATTTGACCTCGGTGGCTTTGATGTGACTTTACTGATTGGTGTGTGTGTGTGTGTGTGTGTGTTGAGTGACTGGTGTGTATTAATGAGAGAGAAGGTGTATGTGTGCGTGCGTGTGTGTGTGTGTGTGTGTGTGTGTGAGGTAATGTGTGTGTGTGAGGTAATGTACAAAGGAGTACAAAGGAAATCAAGCATCAACAGATCTAGTGACACTTCTAGGCTGCTTGTCCTCCAAAACACTGAGGATCAAGTGTCCAAACAGTGGTTTAGAGTGGGTAAGGGAACATTGGAAAGGGAACTAATGTCCGTGGCAGGATTAGGAAGTTAGTAGGGGACAGATGGGTTAGTAACTGAGGGGAGGATGAAATAAAGTTATTCATTTATAAACGCAGTCAGTCAGAAATTCCTAGATTCGTGTGAGTTAAAGATTTACCAATAATTTTGCAACTGTTTCCCCGCGTGTAATTAGATTGGTTGATAGTGAAGTACTTACTACACTTCATATTGTCGATACAAAGGAGTACAAAGGAAATCAAGCAACAACAGATCTAGTGACCCTTCTAGGCTGCTTGTCCTCCAAAAACTGAGGATCAAGTGTCCAAACAGTGGTTTAGAGTGGGTAAGGGAACATTGGAAAGGGAACTAATGTCCGTGGCAGGATTAGGAAGTTAGTAGGGGACAGATGGGTTAGTAACTGAGGGAAGGATAAAATAAAGTTATTCATTTATAAATGCAGTCAGTCGCGGGTTTGATGCAAGATATTTCTCTAGGCGGAGTTTAACTTAATCAACGGTGCTGCAGTCTACAACGTCTCGGGGAAGCCCGTTCCACAAGTTGACCACTCGATTGAAGAAGAAATTCCTAGATTCGTGTGAGTTAAAGATTTACCAATAATTTTGCAACTGTTTCCCCGCGTGTAATTAGATTGGTTGATAGTGAAGTACTTACTACACTTCATATTGTCGATGCCTTTGATGATTTTGAACACTGTCTTGAATTAAGTCACCTCTTAATCTGCGCTGGGTTAAAGGAAATAGATTTAATTCTCTAAGACGCTCTTCGTATGGTTTGTTCTTTAGGCTAGGTATAATTTTGGTAACTCTACGTTGAACTCGTTCTAGCTTGTTTATATCTTTTTGGTAATAAGGGCACCAGGATTGAAGCAGTATTCCAGAAGAGGGCGGACTAAGGAATTGTAAAGGGTTAGGATAACGTCTTTGGATTTATGCTCAAATGACCTGCCTATAAAGCCAATTAATTTGTTTGCCTTCTTAACAACTTCTGAACATTGTTGACTCGGTTTTAGGTTACTCGATATTGTTACTCCCAGATCGGTTTCTCTGTTTACATTTTTAAGCTGAGTGCCATTCATCGAATAGTTTGCTTTCTCATTTAGGTATCCGATATATAGTACTTTACATTTATCCACATTGAAACTCATTTGCCAAATTTGGGCCCAATGTGACAATTTATCTAGATTGTGTTGCATATCGTCAACTTGTTCTTTTGAGAGTACGCTATTTGCAATTTTTGTATCGTCAGCACATTTTGAGATTGTACAGGTGAGACCCTAATCTATGTCGTTGATGTAAATTAGAAAGAGAATTGGTCCTAGTACCGATCCCTGTGGTACCCTGCTACTTACATTGGTCCATTTAGGTGCCTTACCGTTTATGACTACTCTTTGCTTTCTGTCGCTGAGCCAATTTTCTATCCATTTCAACACACCGTCTTGTATTCCATGCGCTTTTAGTTTTAGCAATAAACGTTTGTGGGGAACTTTGTCAAAGGCCTTTTGAAAATCAAGGTATATAATATCTACAGCTTTACTCTCATCGTAGAGGTTGAGGATATCGTGGAAGAAGTCTAAGAGGTTTGTTAAACAGGAACGTTTTTTACGAAAGCCGTGTTGAGTATCTTTAAGTATGTTATTTTCCTCTAAGTGATTTACGAGTCTGTCTCTTATGACCGTTTCTAGCATTTTACATACAACTGAGGTTAAGCTAATTGGACGATAGTTACTGGGTAGGGATTTGCTGCCTTTTTTGAATATCGGTGTTACGTTGGCTAGCTTCCACTGATCAGGCATAGTTCCAGACTGCAAGGATTTATTGAATAGTAATGTCAGTGGTTTGGAGAGCTCATCCTTAGCTTCCTTTTGAACTCTAGTTGAGATTATATCAGGTCCAGGCGTTTTATTTACCTTGAGTTTATCTAAACAGTTCAATACTTCTCTCTCTGTTACGGTGATATTGCTTAGAACATCTGAATTATTAATCTGAATCGGCGATGGTGTAGGGATATCACTGAGGTCTTCTGTTGTAAAAACTGATGCAAAGAAGGTATTGAGGGCATTACTGGTTTGTAATTCGTCTTTGGTGTATTCTCCATTTTCATCGACTAACGGTCCAACAGTTGAAGTAACTACTTTTTTCTTTCTGATATAACTATAGAATTCTTTCGGGTTTGTTTTACTTTGATTCGCAATATGTAACTCTAGGGTCTTTTACTTTGCTTAATTAACTGTTTGGCTTTGCGTCGTAGCTCTACAAATTTCACCCGTTCTTCGTCATTTTGTGAGGATTTTAATCTATCATTAGCAAAAAATTTAGCAAGCAGACAGTTTGAAATATCTTTATTCCACCATTTGGGCTTATTGTTATGGCCTGGACGTCGTATTTTCGATGGTATGCAGTCTTGCACTGCTTTTAGGTAAGTGGTTTCGAATAACTTCCAAGATGTATTTATGTCGTTATTGTTAACTAAAAAGCTCCAGTTAGTTTCTTTAAACATAGCTCTAAGTTTATGAAAGTTTGCTTTCTTGAAATTAGGGACTTTTTCGATGCTACTATTTGGTTCGTTACTGGTAAACTGTAAAGTGAAAGTTATCGTACGATGGTCGCTGTTACTGACTTCACCACCAACATTCAAATTCTCTATTAATTCTTCTTTTGTTGCAAGTACAATGTCAAGAACGTTATTACCACGGGTCGGCGTTCGAAAAAATTGATAAAGCGAACTCTCTTGCAAGTTCGTATACAAGTCATGTCCGGAGTGTGAAGTAAGAGTATCGCCCCACTTGGTCACAGGTAAATTAAAGTCGCCAAAAATTAAGGTATCATGTGAGTTACTTACATCTGCAATTTGTTCGTAAATTTCTTGGTCAGTTTGCACTGATTGAGCTGGAGGTCTGTATATTAACGCAGGTATTATTTTTGTACCTTTATTATTCTTTATTAGCACAAAAGATGTGTCGAAATTCACAATTTGAGGATTTGACAAGAGGGTCGGGTTAAGACTTTCTTTGATATAATGTAAAACGCCACCTCTATTTCTATTTATTCGGCTTTTCTCAAACATTACATAACCGGGAAGTGAATATTCTGCTAAAAAGTCTCTATCTTCTGTATTGAGCCAAGATTCTGTTATGCCAATCACATCATCATTTTCTGTAAACACTAGCTCCTCTAAATCTGAACATTTATTGCGTATGCTACGGGCGTTTGCATAGAAAATCTTTAAATTTGTTATTTTAGAACTCACGGAACACTCTTTAATAATAGTTTTGGTTCTGGTCGGATATACATTTATGTTCATGGCTGTCCTCGGTCCTCGCTCTCTTTCGGTCCTTATCGCTGGTGGTCCTCGGTTGCCTCATGGTGTGTGTGTGTGTGTGTGTGTGTGAGGTAATGTGTGTGTGTGTGTGAGGTAGTGTGTGTGTGTGTGTGTGTGAGGTAATGTGTGTCTGTGTGACGTAATGTGTGTGTGTGTGTGTGAGGTAATGTGCGTGTGTGTGAGGTAATGTGTGTTTGTTTGTGTGTGAGAGGTAATGTGTGTTCCTTATTATCCACTAATATTTATGTTATTGCGTGTATATATATATGATAAGGCTTGTACGGTGTATGACAGTGTGTGCGTATGTGTGATTCGCTTGCGTGTGTGATCGTGTACGTGCGTGTGTTTGTGTGCTTGAGAGAGTAGTGTATTATGTGGGTTTGTATATGGTGTCGGTATTTGTGCGTGCGTGTATTAATGGGTGTGTGTGTGTGTGTACGTGTGTGTGTGTGTGATTATGCATGGGCGTGTGGCTGTAGAGGATGTTCTTTTAAAGCTATTCCAATGAGATAAATGTTTCCACTCATTAATGTTGCTTTCTAATGAATAGCTTTAACCAATCGTATAGCTTTCACCAAACTAAATGAACCAAGGATTATTGTCAGATCTCTATAATAGCTCCTCCACTCATCGGAAAACCACACCAGATTAATCTTGGTTTGTTTCAAGTCAAAGCGACCATAGTTTGAAACGGCCACAACCAGATCGCAACCAGGTCACTTGAACTAAGAACCCGGGACCTTTGGATTACCAGTCCAGTGGCAAGACCACTCAACCTCACTTCCCCTTACTCACTATATCCTCACTAAACCTTATCTAACCTAACCTAACGTAATCTAACCTAACGTAATGTAACCTAACATAAAGTAACCTAGCCTAACATGACCTAACCTATCCAAACCTAACTTACCGTAACCAAACCTAATTTAACGTAACGTAATGTAACCATAACCTAACATGACCTAAGCTATGCTACCGTAACCTAACCTTTCCTATATTAAGTTATTGTAACCAAACCTAACATAATGTAACCTAACCTAATATGACCTAAGCTATCCTACTGTAACCTAACCTATCCTAAACTAACTTACCGTAACCAACACTAATCTAACCTAACGTAACCGTAACCTAACCTAACATGACCTAAGCTATCGTACTGTAACCTAACCTTTCCTAAGCTAAGTTATTGTAACCAAACCTAATCTAACCTAACGTAATCTAACCTAACGTAATGTAACCTAACATAAAGTAACCTAGCCTAACATGACCTAAGCTATCCTAACGTAACCTAGCCTATCCTAAACTAACTTACCAAAACCAAACCTAATATAACGAAATGTAATGTAACCTAACGTAACCTAACCTAACGTAACATGAGCTTAACTATCCTACCATAACTAACCTATCCTAAACTAACTTACCATAACCAAAGCTAATATAACGAAATGTAATGTAACCTAACGTAACCTAACCTAACGTAACATGAGCTTAACTATCCTACCGTAACTAACCTATCGTTAACTAACTTACCGTAACCAAGCCTAATCTATCCTACCATGACTTAACCTAACGTAACATGACCTTAACTATCCTACCGTAACTAACCTATCGTTAACTAACTTACCGTAACCAAGCCTAATCTATCCTAACATGACTTAACCTAACGTAACATGACCTTAACTATCCTACCGTAACTAACCTATCGTAACTAACTTACCGTAACCAAGCCTAATCTATCCTAACATGACTTAACCTAACGTAACATGACCTTAACTATCCTACCGTAACTAACCTATCGTTAAACTAACTCACCGTAACCAAGCCTAATCTATCCTAACATGACCTAACCTAACGTAACATGACCTTAACTATTCTACCGTAACTAACCTATCGTTAACTAACTTACCGTAACCAAGCCTAATCTATCCTAACATGACTTAACCTAACGTAACATGACCTTAACTATCCTACCGTAACTAACCTATCGTTAACTAACTTACCGTAACCAAGCCTAATCTATCCTAACATGACCTAACCTAACGTAACATGACCTTAACTATCCTACCGTAACTAACCTATCGTTAACTAACTTACCGTAACCAAGCCTAATCTATCCTAACATGACCTAACCTAACGTAACATGACCTTAACTATCCTACCGTAACTAACCTATCGTTAACTAACTTACCGTAACCAAGCCTAATCTATCCTAACATGACCTAACCTAACGTAACATGACCTTAACTATCCTACCGTAACTAACCTATCGTTAACTAACTTACCGTAACCAAGCCTAATCTATCCTAACATGACTTAACCTAACGTAACATGACCTTAACTATCCTACCGTCACTAACCTATCGTTAACTAACTTACCGTAACCAAGCCTAATCTATCCTAACCTAACGTAACATGACCTTAACTATCCTACCGTAACTAACCTATCGTTAACTAACTTACCGTAACCAAGCCAATCTATCCTAACATGACCTAACCTAACGTAACATGACCTTAACTATCCTACCGTAACTAACCTATCGTTAACTAACTTACCGTAACCAAGCCTAATCTATCCTAACATGACCTATTCTAACCTAACATGACCTAAGCTAACCTAACGTAATGTAGCCTAATCTAACATGACCTAAGCTAGTCAACCGTAATCTAACCTATCCTAAACTAACTAACCATAACCAAACCTAATCTAACCTAACCTAACATGACCTAACTGTACGTGACTTTTCGTATCCTAAACTATTGATCCAAACCAAGCCTAACTTACGCTACTGAAGCCGTTTAGAATGTGGCCGTTTTGGTTGTGACCGTTTAGGAGCATGGCCGTTTGGGCCTGCCTCCTTGTCATTCGCTTCTAAATAATCACAACCACTTATGGGGAGATGGTTGTTTTTTCTGACCACCCTATTTCCCTCATGTTTATCCCCATTAATGTTCAGACTTTAAACCGTTCGGCCCATTAGTTTGGCGATTTTAAGACCTTTCGCCATTTTCTTTGTCAATATTAAGACTTTTCGTGTAATTTATGTGTCATATTTGTTTTTCCTGGAGAGCTATAGCAAGCCTGTAGGTTATAAGAACCAGGCCGGGACATTTCCTGGAGAGCTATAGCAAGCCTGTAGGTTATAAGAACCAGGCCGGGACATTTCCTGGAGAGCTATAGCAAGCCTGTAGGTTATAAGAACCAGGCCGGGACATTTCCTGGAGAGCTATAGCAAGCCTGTAGGTTAGAAGAACCAGGCCGGGACATTTCCTGGAGAGCTATAGCAAGCCTGTAGGTTAGAAGAACCAGGCCGGGACATTTCCTGGAGAGCTATAGCAAGCCTGTAGGTTATAAGAACCAGGCCGGGACATTTCCTGGAGAGCTATAGCAAGCCTGTAGGTTAGAAGAACCAGGCCGGGAAATTTTTCTACATAAACATAATTATACAGATATACTGTATTTTGAAGGTGGATCCTGGAGTTGTTTTTTAAGTTTGATGGAGGTCGAGAGAGGAAACTAAAACATAATAATAAGTAAATGCAAACATCGACCAACAAATGAACCATTAATATAGACCTGCCATTTGGTACGCGGTATTCCAATTATTACACAAAATCCATAAGATACTCCCAACAACAATAATTACAGTCTATTAACCCCTTCTGTACCGGCGACCTCTTTTGTAATATATTCTGGTTGCTATTAGACGATTGTATTCAGTTTATAAAGGGCCTGCAGCAATTTACAGGCTTTGGACTATCTTACTTAACTGGAGATAGTCGGTTTTTCTGGGCACCCTTCTCCCTCATGATTAGCCCCATTATGTTTGAAAGCTTAAGACGTTCGGCCCATTAGTTTGGTGATTTTAAGACCTTTCACACCTTTTCTTTTGCAATATTTGTTGTCATTTAGGTGTTGATTTTTTTCCTGGCGAGCGATAGCGAGCCAGTAATTTAGGAAGAACCGGCCTTCGGCTAGAATATTTGTCTACCGAAAAATGAACAAATATATCTTGAAGGGGGACCCTAGGATTGTGGTTTTTTTTTCAGCTTGATGGAAGTTTAGGGAACAAACTAAAACAATAATAAATACAAGATGCAAAAACGACCAAAAAACAACCATCCCCCCTTAATCGTTTTTACAACCACATATCTTTCTCAACCTGCATAAAATCGTCCAATTATAGCGAGGAGAATATTAATACCTTTACGATACGAAGACTTGTTTTGTGGTCATTATATTCGGGCTGTTATTAAAGGGGGTATCCCACTGTGCGAATCCAACGGGTAAACATAATCTCAATCAACCCTCTGACTTCCAAACGTCCTTCCTGAACTGAATAATTGACGCTTTCTGGTATACTGAAAGGGTTTAAGAGGGAGTTAATCGCTTTTTCGGGACCCCCTTCCCCCTTATGTTTACCATATTAGTTTAGAGATTTTAAGGCGTTTATTCCATTAGTTTGGCGAATTTGAGACCTTTCGCCACATTTCATTGTCAATATTTAGACCTTGTACCATTTAGGTGTCGTTTTTTTCCTGGCGAGTGATAGCGAGCCTGTAATTTTAGAAGGAACCGGAATACTTTTCTACTGAAAAATGTACAAATGTATCTTGAAAGGGAATGTTGTTAAAGCTTGATGGAGGTCTAGCGAGGAAACCGATAAATAAAATAGTATATGAATACATAGACCACAAAACAAGTACTACCTCCTTTATAGTTGCAATGATTATATATAATTATATATTATGAAAGGGGTTATTTTTTAAAGCTTGATGGAAGTTTAGCGAGGAAACTCAAAACTAAAATAATACATACAAATATAGACCAACCAATAAAGCGCTACCTCCATAATAGTTGCAATGGTATTATATGCGTAGCGAAACACCGAGTAATTCCCGAATGTTGATGGGTTACTGTACAGTCGCGCTAATAAGTGATATCTCGTCACCAAGTATGTGTCGATCAATAATTGGTATCATCAATATCTAAACTTCGTTTCTTCATATCGAGTGACATATATAAATATGTTACTACATTTACCCACCCTATTCAACATCTGACAAACATTAATACAGCACAGAGCTAGACAAACGTAATGACAGCTGGAACATGTCTTATTAGCGCGACCGTACATAGGTTTTTCCGGCACCCGAGAGATTACTATGATAAATGGACATGAGCTCGACTCTATCCATTAGTTCCGGCATGGCTTACTGGGGCATTATAATATAATTTATGTACTCAGGCATACACGGGCATTATCACACACACGAGGCATACATATACACAGAGTCATCAAAAAACACACACACACACTGTCTTGATAGACTCATAGAGTAATGCATAAATGCGTGAAATTTCGGTGTGAGTGTCCTAATGTAGGTTCGAGTCCTAGGAGAGCCACATGTATTTTGAGTTTAGAAGTGAAGTTGGTTGGTGGAAAAAATATAATACACAAGCTGTATTGCACGCGCGCGCACACACACACATACACACACAGTCACAAACATGCCCTGAGGCAAACAAGAACGCCATTGGCTATTGCAATGAACAATCCACAAATATTTCCAGGGCCTATCAATGTCCTGTAAAATCCTTACTGGTTTGACCGGTTGATCTTGGATGTCGATGTTAAGCAACTACTGTAGAAGCTATTGAATCAGCTTAAGGTGAGGCTGATGGACTGTTGAGGTTAAGGGGAGATGGGTCGTTTTTCTGGTCCCCTTTCTCCCTCGTGTTAAGCCCCATTTGTTTTGAGATTAATTATAAGACGTTTGGCCCATTAGTTTGTCGATTTTAAGACCTTTCGCCCCATTTCGTTGTCAACTTTAAGACCTTTCGTGTCATTTAGGTGGTGAATATTTCCTGGCGAGCGATAGCGAGTCTGAAATTTTAAGAGGAACCGGCCTTCGGCCGGGAAATTTTTCTACCGAAAAATAAAAAATAAAATCTTGAAGGGGGGGTCTAGGGGCGTTTTTCTAAGCTTGATGGAGGTCGGAAGTCTAGCGAGAACACTAAGAAATAAAGGAATAAATTAATTTATAGACCCCCCACCCCCACCCCAAAAAAAAACAAAATCCGTCTCCCCTTAAGAAGCATCTGTGTTTCATTCATGACACACACTCACATGACTCAAACACACAATCCGCAGGTGTGAAGAGGTCCATTCCTGTTTGTCTACCCCATCCCTTTTGTCTACCCCATCCCTTTTGTCTACCCCATCCCTTTTGTCTACCCCATTCCTTTTGTCTACCCCATCCCTTTTGTCTACCCCATCCCTTTTGTCTACCCCATCCCTTTTGTCTACCCCATTCCTTTTGTCTACCCCATTCCTTTTTGTCTACCCCATTCTTTTTGTCTACCCCATCCCTTTTGTCTACCCCATCCCTTTTGTCTACCCCATTCCTTTTTGTCTACCCCATTCTTTTTGTCTATCCATCCCTTTTGTCTACCCCATTCCTTTTTGTCTACCCCATTCCTTTTGTCTACCCTTCCCTTTTGTCTACCCCATTCCTTTTTGTCTACCCCATTCCTTTTGTCTACCCCATTCCTTTTTGTCTATCCCATTCCATTTGTCTACCCCATCCCTTTTGTCTACCCCATTCCTTTTTGTCTACCCCATCCCTTTTGTCTACCCCATTCCTTTTGTCTACCCATCCCTTTTTGTCTACCCCATTCCTTTTGTCCATCCCATTCCTTTTTGTCTACCCCATTCCTTTTGTCTACCCATCCCTTTTTGTCTACCCCATTCCTTTTGTCTACCCCATTCCTTTTGTCTACCCCATTCCTTTTTGTCTACCCCATTCCTTTTTGTCTACCCCATTCCTTTTGTCTACCCATCCCTTTTTGTTTACCCCATTCCTTTTGTCTACCCCATTCCTTTTGTCTACCCCATTCATTTTGTCTACCCCATTCCTTTTGTCTACCCATCCCTTTTTGTTTACCCCATTCCTTTTGTCTACCTCATTCCTTTTGTCTACCCCATTCCTTTTGTCTACCCCATTCCTTTTTGTCTACCCCATTCCTTTTTCTCTACCCCATGTCATCTCCTGCAATCCCCGCACTGCTTGCTACCGTAAACAAACCACTCTTTGCGAATTAAACAACTAACTTACTGCATGTTTAAGGGAGCCCACCTCACTTTTTTTCTCTTTCTCTCCATCTCTCTTTGGCTTGTATCCATTCGGCCCCATTCAGCCTACTGGTTTAAGACGTTTACCTCCATCCAGGTGTTAATATTTTCCTGGCGAGCGGTAGCAGGCCAGCATATATATTAGTTTGTTTTGACAACAAGCTAAATTTGGATATTTTTCGATAGCAAAATGTCTCCGGCGAAGCCAGATTTCTCCATACAAAGCTGGCTCGCTATCGCTCACCAGGAAGAAATCGACACCTGGATGGGGATAAATGTCTTAAAACAGTTGGCTGGATGGGACCGAATGGATACAAGCCAGGGAAAGAGAGAAAAGGAGAGAAAGAGAACAAAAAAACAGTGACCCCCCTTAACCCTTCCTGTACACCATGACGCATTCTTCTATGTTATTCTGGCTGGTATTCAAATATTGTCTTCAGTTTTCATTTGTGCCACCTAGCACTCCTCGAGAGTACCGCCAGGTTCGACTGGTGCCGACAGCCTCCTCCTAACAATTCTGGAGGTGGGATTCCCAGTCCCAACCTTAATAGGGCTATCTGCGCCACAAAGTGATGGGCGGTGGGGTCGCCACATCCCTACATCCCTATTTATCCGCATCCCTAAATCCAAATCCTTATATATATATGTAATATGTATATATATATTTATACTGTATATATATTATTTTATTTGTTTTAACTTAATAGCTTTTACTCGCCACGGATCACATGACCATCATGATAGTACCGTGACCTTGGGCTTGTATAGTGTACGGTGAAAGGTCAACTCATGGGTCAGCTTTGGGCACTGTCAAGGTTATTTTTGACCTCTGAACTACACGATGTTTCATGCTTGTTGGTTATGTCTTCTTGTGGGGCTTGTTACTTTAGCTGTTGTTTTCGTTTTCGATGTTGGTGTTCTTGTTGTTGTTGTATTTGATTTTGGTTGGGTACAAAATAATATTGCTTATTGCTACCATTATAATATGAGGGAATATTGCTACGGACACTTCAATACTCCTTTTCATTCCCATATTTTGTTTACAGTGTAGTTTGGTGGTGGATCTGTTTGGTTGGATTTTCTATCTGTTTATTTGTCGTTGTAATTGTACTTGATGTTAATATTCTTTAACGCATTGTTATGTTTCATTTATTAACGATGGTTTTGTTGGTGTAATCTGTATTGACGGTGTAACTAACGAAGCACACAATACACCAATTATTATAACAGTACCCTTCGTCCTTTTTGTCATACTAACTGATGGGAGAATTGTAATGCAAACATATACACATCCAGTACATTCACCTCTCATTAACACTCACACACCAGATGTGGGCGCTTCCGCAATCACTTCCGTAAACCAATAATTCAGCATCAGCGTAAATCTGATTTTTATTAGCGACAAATTCGGCGAATATCAGTGGGTTTGAATAGCGGAAGTACTTTAGTAAACGCATCCATGCCCTCATTCTCCCAATGCGGGTTACTATTTATAATAATTCGAGGGATAGATAAAAAGAGAAGTTCAGATGAAATCTGTAATTCTGTATAAATAATACTTAAATTCAAATTAATAATATAATAAAAATATCAATATAACAATTCCAATAAGTTGCCTGTCCTTGATAATTACCCATGTATACCTTTACGGCCCACATTGTCACTATTAGTAATTTAGTACTAATTAATACCGGTCTACATGATAGAAGAAAGGTCAAATATAACCGCTTGAACCACTTATTATGTTGATATAATGAGAGGGAAGTCACATTGAGGAAGGACATTAAATGTATTAATAATACTAATAATATAATTCCCATGAGGGCTCAAAGGCCAAAAGTAAACATAAGTCATACTCTTAATGCCTTAATATACAACTAGTACTAATTTATCCCGGTCCAAATAATATAAATAGGTAAAATATAAATATATAATGAGTGAGGCCAGACTGAGGAGGTGAAGTATGAGCTATGACACCTGTGATGGGTAAGCATGGGATATATAATAAATAAATCATTGTTTGTTTACTATACTACCAAATTATTTACCCTCGTTTTTGCACTGTTTGGAGTGAAAATCACAAATCCGGATTGCACCAACTCTCTGCAATCTCTCTCTCTTCGCCGCAATGTTGCATCTCTCTCGCTATTCTATCGCTACTATCATAATCAGTGTTCCTCGGAGCTTTCCCAGTGTATACCACCTCCTCTACATAGGGTACGTAGTACCCGCCTTGCAACACAATCCCACCCCTACTCTGTGCAACTCTCCAACCCAGGAGTGAAACACTATTCTCAGACTTTCTTTTATTCAACTGCTGAGCTCTGGAACTCTCTCCCAGAATCAGTCTTTCCCTCTTCCTATGACTTAAATTGCTTCAAACTCCGTATGTCCAGGCATTTTAGCTCGAACGTCCTTGATTTCGGCCCTGTCACTCTTTGAAATCTGGGGGAGGCACTCGCTGCAGGCAGTTATGCCTTTTGTCTCTTTCATTCACATAGAAAAAAAATGTACGGATTTCGTTTAGCGGAACCATATTTGTTTAATTGATTGGCGGAATTGCTGCTGCGGAAGGCAAGGGTTACAAGATGCGGAATTGCGCTTACGGAAGTGGTTTATAGTTTGCTAAGCCCACCACTGTCACACACATACACATTCATTCACACACACACATACACACACACACACACACACACACACACACACACACACACACACACACACACACACACACACACACACACACACACACACACATACAACCAGCCAATAAAAAAACAAGGGTACATTCTTTCGAAGGGCAATTCCAACTGTACACCATTTCAGCCAATAGATCTCAACCAATGCCAAAGTGAACCAGTACTGTTGGGATTGATTATATCGACTGTATGTTCTTATTGGTTTAATTGGCCCTGCTTTAACCCCTTGACTACCCATGATGTTAACTTGCAGTTTATTTTGGTTATCATTGGGAAATTTTATACGGCTTAAGATGGATCTCTAGGAATCACAATCATAAAAGCTATTTCAATTAACCCTCAAATTATTAAAAGTTCTATCTAAACTGTTTTGGGATGTCATTAGCTTAGGATGGGTCACAAGGAATTTAAACCTAAATGGTTCAAAACATCTGACTCAACCGAATTAAATTGTCTAATGATAACAAACTAAAATAAAGAATGTTAAATAAAGAATGGTACACAGAAAGGGTAAATTGGCCTCAAGTTGGCAGTTGTTACAATCATTCACTAAGCACGTCAATAGTAAAAACTGATTCATAACATCATTGGCTTCATTGATAATTTTGGCTCATCCACAGCATATAAATAGTGATTTATCTTTCTAGCCAAATGTAATGCCCAATTTCTCAACATCTACACCTCCAAAATTCATCACATTAGTGGTAATGATACAAAGTGAATATAAACGAGCTACCCATCAATCACCACTCTCTTTATGGCCAGCCGGCAACATCACAATGCCCTGATCCTCTGCCCAGCTGTCACGACCTACGAAGTTACCCACCACGTCACAAAACCCCGCCCAGACTCCTCCCCCAAACTCCCCAGAGACTCATATCCCGTTCCTACCTGAGCTCCTGCCATTCATATCACATTTACTTGCCACCTTAGATCGACAAGGGCATACAAGGCAGAGTAACAACAGACACCAAGAATACCTTTCTGCCCCAGACCAGCAGGAGGAAAGAGAAGCAGATACAAGCTCTGAGCTCACTCTGTTCATCACGCTCGAGTCGTAGTGCACTTGAGGTGCCAAGTTGAATTCCGTTTGGCAAAACAAGTTGTATTCCACTCGCTCTGACAAGTTATATTTAGCTTGTCAACCAGACGAGTCATATTATACTTGTTTCTCCAATACACCATGTAGTATTCCGCTTGAGGCATCAAGCCGTATTCTGCTTAGCAAACTGAATTGTGTTCCGGTCACTTCTTCAGCAGCATGTCGCCTGAACGAGAGATTACAGAAACAAATTATCATCAGCAAATGGGAGCAGTGCGAGGGTTGTACGTCTACTAGCACAACTCTCACCGGATTGAGTGCTTTTGAGTGGGGGGCCGTTAACATGACTGTGTGTATATAAGCAAAAATATCATAACAAAAAGAGGAGAGGCTGGGTACTGGGTTGAGTGTAGGGAGGGATAGAGGCTCTGTGGCTGACTCGATTGTTCTCAGGTGAATGTGCCATTTTCTAAATTCGACCTATTATATTCTCGGCCCATAAAAGTTCATCCCATATCTATCCCGCCCCATTTTACACTGGCCTTTTTATATCTTAGGTAAATTTCAGTAAACCTTTTGCAGTGTTCTTACTGAATATTTTAAACCCAAGCTCTGGGACATACTGGCTTACTGTTCATAGCGGCCTTATCTCTTTCAATACAATGACATGGTTTTCAGTTGTCTTTGGCTAACATTAGACGATTGAATTAATATGAGGAAAGATATCTTAGTTAAGGATTAATGGTCAGAGCTGAGCTAAAGTAAAACCTCAGACTATACTATACACTATTGGGCTAAATATTTCGAAGGTATCCCGTATTAAATCGTATCTTCCTTTTAACGTTTTACCTAGTATATGAATTTAGGCGGTTTATGTAAGCAGTAAATGGATTCAGATAGGGTCATGATATGTGTCCTATCGTGTAAGCTCAAACATAAATGGTAGCTTTACATTTTTGACAATCTCTAAGATTGATTTGAAACTTCTATTTAATTTATTTACTTTGTACTGCATTTCGAGGGTTTATATATAACAATACGAGGAGTTAGAAAAGGCCATGATATATATTCTGGAGTGTATACCCATTATCTGACTTTGAACCTTGAAGCAAACAGTTATTGCATTTGTGACATAATATGTGTTTTAATATATTGTTCGTTTCGATACACCTTCAAATGAGTACCTACAAAAGCTTAAGTTTTTGTTTGTGTTTGTTGTGGAAATTGTGGTGGTAGTAAATGGATATACAGGTAAAATTTCTTTATAAACTATGCTACAATAATGTTTTCCGCTTTATGACATCAATCTAGGCCCATTATGAACATTCGAATAGCAAAAAGAACCTTCAACATTTAAATATTACGTAAACAATTCATAAGAATGTTGTTGTAAAGTTGAAGAGTATGGGAGACTACTCCATTCACCATACCACAGTATATGTCAAGCCTCAGCAGCCTCTCTGGAAACAGGAGACCCAAACGTCGAGTACCCAATAGGCCCACACAAGGGCAGTGGCACTCCCGAGACATGAAAGATGGAATAGGGAGGTGATGTGATGAACGATATGATACCCAATAGGAAAACAAAAGCGTGTTGAGGAGAAAAGAGGAGAATGATGGGTCCAACACAAACACCAGAGGCTAAAGGAGGCCTTGGGCACCGAACAGGAAGGTGGGGCTCACGAAGGATTGCTAAAGAGTGTACCGGGCTCAGTGCCTACCACCGTGGGGCCACGTTCCTATAGCAAGCGAGCTACAGGTAACTTGTCCAGAGAAGGGCTAGCCCCACCAGAGAGGATCAAGGATAACACAGGGTACATAAGCCGTCACAAACAGATGACCAGGAAATGACGGAGCTGAAGCAGGACAGATTGGAGGAACTAGAGTGCACCCAAAGAAAACCAAAGTATAGCTTAACACCGCGGGAATAACCTCACACGATGGCGGCCAAACAGCTTCTTCACTATAAGGAGAATATTGGATTAAGAGTAAAGTCATGGTAATTAATTCTGTCTTTATTTTAGCGGTAAAATTCTAGATTATTCTAGACACTTTTAGAGGTTATTTTTTTAGTTATACCTATATACCTATTAACCTATGGTAAATGCGTTTGGAACAGTGTGTGAAAAATGAAATTTGAAGATAAATGCGGGGAAGAGCAAGGTTATGGTCTTCGAAAAGGGTGAAGCCACAGAATATGAGGTGAAGTTGAATGGTCAGGCTATGGAGATTGTCAGCTCATTTATTTATCTGGGGAGTGTGTTGAGTAAAGATGGGACTCTGGATGAAGAAGTGCGGGAGAGGGTACAACAGGGAAAGAGGGTTGTAGGAACGCTGAAAGCAGTAACAAGAAATAGGGTGGTCAGTATGGAAGTGAAGAAGTCCTTGCATGACAGTGTGGTAATCCCGACACTGACTTATGGAAGCGAAGCATGGACGTTTGAGAAGAGACTCAGACCAAGAGTGAGAGGGGTGGAAATTAGTTACTTGAGAAGTGCATGCGGAGTTACATGGAGGGATAGACAGACGAATGAGGAAGTAAGAAGGAGGTGTGGTGTGGAGGTAGATGTGCTGGAAAGTGTGAAAAGGAACACCTGGAGATGGTTCGTCCATATGGAACGTATGGGAAGCGAGAGAATGACTAAGAATGTGTACGAAAGCGAGGTGGAAGGACAGAGAGGGAGATGTAGACTGAGAGAGAGGTGGAAGGTTGGAGTAAGGAAGTATATGGATGAAGGCGGTGCAAGTTGGGAGGAGGGGCGTCAACTGACTGGGGACAGAGGTGCATGGGGGCGGTTCTTTCGTGGCCACCCCTTCGAGGATCACGGCGTCAGGCAATAGATAGATAGATAGACCTATATAAAATGTATATTTTCTAAATAATATTATTGGCAAAACCTATAAATCAGTGATATGCATCCCCATTACCCCGAGAATATTAAAAAAACACCACAAATGGGGAGGGCTCTGAAGCTTAGGGAAAATGAGGGGTTAAGACGTTGAACGAGTGATTATGGGTAAATAAACATTGTCCACACCTTTAATAGTACATAAATACAGAAACTGGAGCCAAGTTTTGCACTTACCAGATGTAATAAAGACACAAAAAATACGATAAATGTGGATCGATCCACTCTTGAACGTCATCCGTTCCTCACCGTAAACAATAGACTGCAGACGGACCGCTAGATATAACTAAAATTACCCAAACATACCGCAGGGTGAAACCAAGGCAATATTTGGCTCAGATTGTTGTATCTTTCACGGGAGCACAATTAGAGATCCGGTTGGAAACACCACCCCAGGAATTATTGTAATCATCATCTATATTGCCAGCAGACGGCATTACCAAGAGTGAAATGCAATTATCCCGCACGCGAGTTGGTAGGAAGGAACCGCGCATGCCGCCGGAATCGGCCATTCATCAACAAACCTGGGAGACGAAAACGTGAAGTAGCGATGTATCACAGACTTTACTCGTGATGGATGTAGTTACCGGGTGTACCACTACCGACATACAACATAAATTATCTATAAATACTTATAATAAAATAAATACTTATAAATATATAATACTAGGTAAGGTTAGGTTAGGTTGTTTGGTTAGGGTAATGTATTTTTGTATCCAAAGGCAGTCAAAATAGACGGGAACATGATGGTGAGCGTCCGCGTAGTGTAAACAAGACAGGCGGTACACCCGGTAACTACATTCTTGCCCTTTACTCTGACAAGCGCCTCTAATACGAAGTATTGTGCAAATATTGCTAGGTAATGGACTAGTGCCAAGGATGTACAATTGTACATTGTGTTTCACAGGTAGGAGTACTGGAAATTGCGTTCACGGCGAAAATATGGAGGTGATAAATCGGCACCAACAGTTCTAGACTGATACGATATTAGCAAAGCAATCTTATGAATATATTAAATCTCTTTATTAATCCCTTTGGTGCAACAGGTTGAAACAAATATTAATATTATCTTTGCAACATCCTTATTCTATAATAGCCTTCAAATATTGAGAAATAATTAGTGGTAGTTTCGGTAATAAGTACCAAAGATTGGGTCGAATACTCCCCATCAAATTCTTCAGTCATTCATTCATTCCTGGGAGTATAGACCAAGACTTTCTTCCTACTCTCCCGACGAGCGACGAGCGGAGACTCATCAGGCGTATTGTATCTTGTCTCTGTCTGCCTACTTCATACCCATAGAGCAAAGAAGGATAGAGAGGAAAGCGTGACGTCACAAATCTGAAAATAGTGATCCGCGTGTTCGAGAGATTGCAGCACAATAGCAAAAGAAAATGGGAAGGTCCCCATAAATTCGTAATAATCACTACCTTGTACCAATAACGCTATTAATAATCAATTCAACGTTATCCAGAGACTCTGTAAACATGACAGAGTCCAATAGACATAAGTAAAGGCTGCTGTAAAGGCCAGATCATCGTGAAATTGTCATTTTAGCAACTAATGCATTTGTTAGACAGTATGACTGATGTTCTGTAACATGAAGTGAACCTCACATACATACCGGGTATATAGCTGTCACAAATAGGTGTGGAATTAAAACTGTTCTTGGTGTATCTCAGCTTCTAAAACACCTCTTATTTAAACACACATCCCTCTGCAAAGACTGCATGGAGCACACTGATTTTACTATGAGTAGCAACAAAAAGGATCTATTAAGGGGAGATATCCACTTGAGGGATTTTTTTCTTGACTGCTTTCTCTCTCATGTTTAGCCCCATTGTTTTCCTAATGTTAAGACGTTCGCCCCATTATTTTGACGATTTTAAGAACTTTCAACCCATTTCTGTCAATTTTAAGACCTTTCGTGGCATTTAGGTGTGGATTTTATCCTGGCGAGCGATAGCGAGCCTGTAATTTAAGAGGAACCGGCTTTCAGCCGGGACATTTTTCTACCGAAAAATGTACAAACTGATCTTGAAAGGGGCTCAAGGGGGTGTAATCTTAAGCTTGAAGGATATCTACGGACCAAACTAAAAACCTCCCGTTAAGGAAGAAGGTCATAAACGGGCACCCAATTGATCCATAGTTTTGACCAAGCACCCCTGAAGATGGTTCTGCCATTGGTGGTGCATCGTCTGCACACTTACAAATATCACTGGGAGCTGCCAGATGGCGTAGCGGCAGTTACAAACATGGCACCAAAGCAACACAATCACAACTGTGTTGTTTGTGGAAAATGCAAGCGGAAGCAAAATAATTTCATATATCACTTCTTTCCTGTGTGGAAATAGAATAGAATAGAATGGAAAGAATAGCTGTGGAAGAAAAGAAGAAAGCATATAGAGAGTGGTTGGGTAGTAGAGGGAATGAAGATTCCGAGAGACAGAAACGAGCGAGGTACGTGGAGAGTAAGAGGGTGGTGAAGAGAGTAGTGAAGGAAAGTAAGAGAAGAGTAGATGAGGAATTTGGAAGGAATCTGATTGTAAAATGGAGGGAGAGTAAGAAACTGTTCTGGAAAGAAGTCAAGAAAGTTAGGGAAGGTAGCAAGGGAAACAGTAAGGGTGTGAAAGATAAGAATGGGAGAATGCTAGCCGAGAAGCAAGAGAGAGTCGAAAGATGGAGGGAGTACTTCAGTGAGTTGCTAAATGTATGGAATGAAGAGCCAGCAAACATAGCTGGATATGGTATGGGAGGAAGAAGAAGAGAAGTAGTGGAGGAGGAGGTGGGGATCAGGAGGTCAGAAGTGTGGGAAGCCATGAAAAGAGAGAAGTTGGGGAAAGCACCAGGAACAGATGGAGTGTGTGGGGAAATGTTGAGGTATGGTGGTGAGATGGTGATAGAATGGGTATGGAAAATGTGCAAACTAGCATGGGAGAAGGGGAGTGCACCCGATGACTGGAAGACTGGCATAATAGTCCCCCTACATAAGGGCAAAGGGGAAAGAGGAGTGTGTGGTAACCACCGAGGAATATATCTTCTAAGCGTAGTAGGGAAGGTATACAGTAGGGTAGTGATTGAGAGAGTGAGAGTGAGAATGGAGATATGGATAGGCGACGAGCAGGGAGGTTTTAGGAAGGGAAGAGGTTGTGTAGATCAGATTTTTACCCTGAATTGTGTTGTGGAGAAGTATCTGGAGAAGAAACAAAAGGTGTATGTTGCCTTTATGGACTTGGAGAAGGCCTATGACAGAGTGGATAGAGAAGGTTTGTGGAAAGTACTTCGAATATACGGAGTAGAGGGCATGTTGCTGAAAGCAGTGAAGAGCATGTATGAGGGTGCAAAGGCGGCAGTACGTGTGGAGAGTGAGCAGAGCGAGTTCTTTGACCTGAATGTTGGTTTGAAACAGGGGTGTGTGATGTCCCCGTGGTTGTTTACTGTATATATGGATGGAGTTATGAAAGAAATACTATCAAGAGCAGTGGATGTTGGTGTATCGCTGAAAAGGGAGGGAATTGAGTGGAAGCTACCTATACTGCTGTTTGCGGATGATACAGTTCTGATGAGTGATAATGAATGGGAGTTGCAGGGTCTGGTAAATGAGTTTGGAACAGTGTGCGAAAAACGGAATTTGAAGGTAAATGCGGGGAAGAGCAAGGTTATGGTCTTCGAAAGGGGTGAAGTCACAGAGTGTGAGGTGAAGCTGAACGGTCAGGCTATGGAGATCGTCAACTCTTTTAAGTATCTGGGCAGTGTGTTGAGTAAAGATGGGACTATGGATGAAGAAGTGCGGGAGAGGGTACACCAAGGGAAGAGGGTTGTAGGAACGCTAAAAGCAGTAACAAGAAATAGGGTGGTCAGTATGGAAGTGAAGAAGTCCTTGCATGACAGTGTGGTAATCCCGACACTGACTTACGGAAGCGAAGCATGGACGTTGGTTGAGAGACTCAGACCAAGAGTGAGAGCAGTGGAAATGAATTACTTAAGGAGTGCGTGCGGAGTTACATGGAGGGATAGACAGACTAATGAGAAAGTAAGAAGGAGGTGTGGTGTGGAGGTAGCTGTGCTGGAAAGTGTGAAAAGGAACAACTTGAGATGGTTCGGCCATATGGAATGTATGGAAAGCGAGAGAATGACTAAGAGGGTGTACGAGAGCGAGGTGGAGGGTCAGAGAGGGAGAGGTAGACCGAATGAGAGGTGGAAGGATGGAGTGAGGAAGTATATGAACGAAGGCGGTGCTGGTTGGGGGGAGGGGCATCGACTGACTGGGGACAGAGGTGCATGGGGGCGGTTCGTTCGTGGCCACCCCTTCGGGGATCACGGCGTCAGGCAATAGATAGATAGATAGACTTCTTTCCCAAAGGTAATGTGAAGTGCTTATTAGTAGAGTGTATCTACGAGTATACAGTATATAGTATACTCACATACGAGTATATATCATGGCTGACTGAATGAAGATTCCAGAGACATCATATTGGTTAATAGCTGACCCATGAATGCTGGTATTTGTATCATTACAGATGTTTGTTATGGCTCAAGAACCTTGACATCAATCTGAAGACGAAAACACCTGATCACCTGAACATGTCCCGTGTTGTGTGAAGCAGCCACTTTTAAGACGACCAGTATAGCGGGGTTGGCCGTCTGACGTCTGATGCTCCACTATTTACAGATGTTTTAAATAATATAAATAAATAGCGTAATCTACTCACGTTGTATTATATGCTATTCACCTGATCGGTTATTTTTAATGTAAGACATATCCTCAATGTTATGTTCTTAGTTTTTGTGGAGTGTGAGGTTGGAATTACTTGTGTATAGAATATTATTCATAAATACACAGAAAATCAATAAACGGTAGTGGAGAAATCCCCCTAGCATTGTATTGTGCTGCAGTGGTCGACCTGAATAGTAAACACTTAACATCGAGAGAAAATATATTTATAAACACGTACAACATGAGACAAAAGATATGTTCCACACTTTTGGTAATGTTGTTACTGAAGGGATGTGTATTTATTAGTGTATGACGTGTATGGGTAGAGCTGCAGAAACATATATTACTCGAGAGACAGTCACTGGGATGATTGCTGTGGTTGTCTCGTATATTCCTTCGTGAGAGATAGTTGCGTACCGGTATGTCTATATTTACTCCTCACCAATCAAGCAGTGCAAGTAATATAAGGAACGGTATGATTCGCAATGTGTGTGAGTTTGTTTATTTACTTTTCAGTAAACGTACGAACACTGGGGAACATATGGCCGAAATCCATACAGGTACTGACATAAATTTAAATGTAAGGAACCAAACCAATACAAGATATAGACATTGAGTAACCTACACATATAACAACATTATTATATTAGATAAAGTATTTTATACAGAAAATGGTAAAGTTACTGCAAAAATACTAGATTGTATACATTGAATGTAGCATAATATATTTAGTTGTAGTAGCATATGGACTACATATGGCTATGACAATAATGATAATGACAAAATGGGGATCACAATTAAAGCATAATGAGTGACAACAGTAGCCTACTATTTAGATATAGGCCTATAAGAGCTATTATGAAATGTGAAAAATTAAGAAATATTGAGTATGGCAAGCGGTAGCCTATAGTTATTAGAAACTATATAGTTATAGCTCGAATATAACCGTTTTCTAAAGAAGGGTACATTCTCTAGTGAGGGGTATAAACTGTATGGTTAATGTTCGAAATTAACCATTCTCTATTGGTAGGTGCTTATCGTTAGATGGGGTAAGTATCAGGGGCCTACAACCAAAAGCAGGGAGTCACTTCTCCTTATTAAATACTTCTTGAGTAGCAAGCTGAGAGCCACCATGTCAAAGGCTCGAAGCTTCATCCTATACTGGATAATAATTATAAGTAATGAACACTATACTGTATTGTCCGTATTACCAAACACTACCACAGTGAACCCATTTAATTAGTTAGTTAGTTGGTTAAAATAGGACTTCAGAGACTATCAACCCTATTGGATTATTAAGCCAGGACATTAAGTCAAGGATAACGTCAGGACAGGAGCCTCTTTGCGAGAACTCCAGTGCCTTGAACCCTATTGCTTTGGTGGGTGAAATAAATACAGTTGCGGTCAGTAAGTCTGATACATGTTGAAGCTTAAAGGTGGGTGTACATGCTATTATTTTCCTCCACAATCATTACCGGCAGTGTGCACTATAGCTTTTGGTGCAATATTTTCTGCTACAATGGCTTAATTATTTATATAATGGCCAAAATAGGATATGGGTGACACTTTTCTGGATTCGGAGTTTAAGCGCTCTGATGACGTATGCCCAGGAACACAACAAGCTCTTCTTACAGGTGGAAATGGAGGATAGTGACAGTAGTTCAGATTCTTTTGCTTGCCAATACTGAGGGTGATAACCGTGATTATGGCAAAGAACCTCAAGTGATGAATATTGGTGGTGTCCAGGCTTATATGTATGAACCTGTAGGACGAGATCCAGCAGCAGGAGAGGAGGGAGAAGCAGCTGTGATTACCGCCCGCCTTGTTTACACTACTCGGAGCCGCGGCGGACGCTAGCGATCATGTCCCCGTCTAGTTTGACTGCATTTGGATACAATAATGAAAGCCCGCCTCTCACGCCTCCATGACTTATTGTCATCATCATATACATTGCCAACAGCGTGCAAATAACAGAAAAAATCGCCGTAAAAATAGACGGGAACTTAAACCGCGGCGATCGACTTATTTTTTTTTTTTTTTTAGCCTAGTTGCTAGTAGTTGAATTTCAGCCAATAAATTTCTTTAGCCTAGGTTAGGCCTATATCCATCGACACTGTATAATTTGGGCTAGGCTTAAGTTAGCCCATACTATCCACTCTCCTGACTCCTGAAATTGGCAAGCACGTATGGGTGGGAGGGTGGTTTGGGGGATGGTGGGGGGAAGGTAGAAGGGTAATTGACTCGTGTTACAAATATGGAGCCGATTGGTGAGTAGTTTCACCACCCCGGATTTTCATTTTTTTATGTGATGATCTACGGATAGGCTGGAAGTGGGTGGTGGGAGGAAGTTGGGGTTGTGGTGGGGGGAAGACAGAAGGGTAGGGGACTTGTCACACAAATATGGAACCAATTGGTGCAGTCGTTTCGCCGCGACATATTTTCCTTTTTTGTCTTTATGATGGCCTGATGCGGCGACCCATGGTCGGCGAGTGGATTGGGGGAGGGGGTTGGGGTGGTGGTAGCAAGACGCCAGAAGGGTAAGGTACATATGTGGTAGAAATATGAAAGCTATAGGTGCAGTCGTTTCGCTGCTACGATTTTTTTTCGGCGAGTCCGTATATATACGGACCTGGCACTGGGCGTGACAAGACCCCAGTCCGTATAGGCAATCAGCGGGTGCATCTAGCCATACCCATACTCCACTGCACTTTATTGTCAAAGCATTCATCACGAAAATGTCCATTGCATATGAAGCTTGTTTTGGGCTTTGCCTCCCACACTCTGGTTCTTTGTATAAACTTCACCCATTTGTTACAATGGTATGGATCACTTGGAAACTTGTGTAGTGCTATGTTTGGTCCAGGGATGTTGCTACACCCGAAAACAGCACACCTATTCACCATTTTTGCTATACTTGCTGATGTTTACTTCCCAAATGTTTGCCTGGGCGTAAGTCACATCCTCACGTGAGTACTAGTTGCAAGGGGTCGCAATTCAATATCTATTTTTGATTTGTTCTCTAATATTGAAGATTAGTTTTGACAAAGGTTGATTACTGGAGATCTAAACATCTCTTTAAATACATTATAAATTCATTTTAATTTCAGACGCCCCACCACCTTTAAAGCTGATTAAACGAACCTCTGAAATGCAAATATATAGTGAAGAATTAAGAAGGACATTCAATTCATCCCGAGACAATTTAAAAAATATATATATGACAAACTATGACTCCAAATGTACACTGTAATACATAAGTCATGGCCCTCCTTCAAATGTCTTACCTATTACATGAACCCACAAAATGCAAATATTAGGCAGATAATAAAAGAAAACATAAGAACATAAGAAAATAGGAGTCTACAGAAAGCCGATTGGCCCACACAAGGCAGATCCCACGCTTGCGTTCGAGATTGCTTCGAAAACTTTGTCCCTGAGGTATATTGTATGCAGGAATGTCTGGACAATGTATAACAACTCAATTATGATATACTGGCGAACTCTATGATTAAAATACTGGGATTCACTACATAATGTTCATCGTCTCGTGTTTACCATTAGGAAATGTTAAGGGGGGTCACCGTTTTTTTTTTATCTTTATCTCCTTTTCTATTTTTCCCTGGCTTGTATCCATTCGGCCCCATTCAGCCAACTGTTTTAAGACGTTTATCCCCAACCAGGTGTTGATTTTTTTCTGGCGAGCTATTGCGAGCCAGCATGTATGGAGAAATCCGGCTTCGCCGGAGATATTTTTCTATCGAAAAATTTACAAATTTAGCTTGCTGTCAAAACAAAAAATATATATATGCTGGCTCGCTACCGCTCGCCAGGAAAATGTTGACTCCTGGAGGGGGGTAAACGTCTTAAAACAGTAGGCTGAATGGGGCCGAATGAATACAAGCCAAAGAGAGAGGGAGAGAAAGAAAAAAAAAACGAGGTGGGCTCCCTTAAAGTATTCATGATTATAATTGCACACTCTAAAACACGAATAATGGTCTTAATTAGATTTTTGAAGCTATCCCGAGTTGAATCGAATCTCTTGTTAATTCTGTACTTGTTATCATAGACTACAGTAGATCTGGACTGGACACGAACATGGAACTTTGCAGTAAGGGACCCCAAATCGGAGAAAGAACCCCCTAGTTTGGACCTCGAAACCGCGAACTTATCACATTTTCGCGGTTTCGAGGTTCGAACTTGGGGGTTCTTTCTCCGATTTTGGCTCCCTTACTGCAAAGTTCCATTGTTGTGTCCAGTCCAGATCTACTACAGTCTATGTTATATTTGTTTACAGGGTTCGTTTGTGCTACTGGTGGCTTGATATTGAACCAGAATTGGTGACTTAGTGTACACTGTAGGACACAATAAATTACCTGAATCTTTCAAAGCTCGTTGGGACTGAATTTAGTCTTCCTCTCAATTCTATATCGAGTTTAAGTAGTATAAGCATCTCGTGAGTTCAATTAACTAGGAAGAGCAGTCAGAATAGCAAGAAGTTATGTCATAGATTGTAGTCATAATTGTTCTTATCTATTAGAAACTGGTCATAATAAAGTGTACTATTATAAATCAACATTAATTCCTTTAGTTTGTATGCTGTATGGGATAGAAAATACTTCCAATTTGTTTAGGATAGTCATTTATCTAAAGAAAAGGTTATAACACGAGAGAGAGAGAGAGGGGTGTGTGGGGGGGGGGGGGAGATATAAAGTGTTTGTTAGTTTTGGTTATATTTGTATTGTATTAGGAAAGAGGCCATCTCAGAATTATTTAATACTGTACAGTATAAAAGGTCCATTATATCCACCTATTACAGAGCTACTTTATATTGTAGTATATATACATATAGGCATATATATATATATATAACTGCTAGGGGTAGGAATCGAACCGTAAAGGCAGGAGGTCCAGCCACCACGATGGTTAAAAGAAGAAATCTGATACTTCTACCAGTATTTCTTCCCAACCTGACTCTGGTGGGGGACACAGGCTTATAATCGTTAATAGTATATATATATATATATATATATATATATTCTGACATACGGAGCCCTGTATGTTAATTTAAGAGTTAGAATTAGAGTTCAAGGAGCCAAACTACCCAAGCGGTGAAGCAGACTAGCGAGCGAACGAGCGAGCAATTAACAGTCTCAAACATGTCCAAAGTAGAGGTGGCTCAGACCATAAAAACCCACCTGTTCCCTGTAGAAGGCGGGGAGGGTGACGGAGCAGTTGGTGGGATCCCTAGTAAACCTAGCCAACTTAATGTACAATTGCCACCTGGTTTGACCGGTGATCAAATATTCGAACTAGAACAAGCCAAACTAAAAATAGAACTAGCCAGAATAAATGCCGAAGCAAATACCGAAGAAGCCAGAATAAAAGCCAGAGCAACGACCGAACAATATGAATATCAATATCGTACGGCTCAACTAAATGTCAATACAAATGCTCCTGTAATTGCTCCCCCTCTGGGATTGACTATGACTAGTGTCATTCCACCTTTCACTGAGGATAATGTGCAGGATTTCTTTGTTTTGTTTGAGGAAGTTGCTGGAGGTATGAAGTGGACAAGAGATCAATGGCCTTTTATGTTACAAACTGTTTTGACAGGGCAGGCTCGAGCCACGTATTTGTCAGAAGTAGCAGAAGTTAGGCAGGATTATGACAATCTCAAAGAAGCTATCTTAAAAACCTATCAATTGCAGCCTGAGGCTTACAGGCAATCTTTCCGAAAAAAACAGAAGAAAGTAGAAGAAACCCATAAGGTATTTGCCAGGACCATGACTAAAACTTTCAATCATTGGGTCAAGAGTAAGAAAGTCACAAGCTACAACGATCTGAAGGAGTTGGTCCTGTTAGAAAATTTCCTATGGAAAATTGATTCTTCTGTATCCTATCATTTAAAGGGGAAAAAGGTAGATTGTCTTGCCGACGCTGCTGACATGGCTGACACATACGTGCTCAACAACAAATTTCGTGGAAAGAAGCCCTACGATAATTCTAGTTCTAATTTTAAGTATCTCAATCACAAATCTGACCGACCCAGTCACAAGCCTATAACGTCTTCCCCAGCTAGCCAAAATAGAATTGTTCCCCCAACTAAAAATGCGACTCAGGGCAATGGTAACAGAGGTGGGCCCCAAACTAATAGTAATGCTCAAAGAGGGAACGTTCCCGTATCCCCTAAAGTATGTACTTTTTGTGGCAAGAGAGGCCACCTAGCTTATCAGTGCTGGGCCAAGGAGAGAAACCGAGAGATCGGGGCAGACAGTTGCCGCCGTATCTCAAACTCCATATGTGCCTGTAATGCAGGACTCCCGACAGAAGGAGTACCTAGCACCAAAAGTTCCTTTAATGCAAGACTCTCGACAGAAGGAGTACCTAGCAGCTAACGTAAATCATCTAGACAGGGGTGTAGTAGCATGTGTGGTGCAACCCACTAGGGTTAAGCCAATAATAATTTCACCATCAGTGCAGGACAGTTACCGTCCCTTTATTTCATCTGGCAACGTGAGATTAAATGGTTGCATGCATGAGGTAAAAATTCTGAGAGACACAGGTTCTACTAGCACCCTCATGGTGAATCCTTACACTGAGTGCCCACCTGGCGAACCAGTTGTAATGAGAGGTGCTGGAGGCCAGTTTTATGCATACTTGGTAAAAGGCGAAATTGAATGTGAGTTACTACAGGGTGAGGCCACCATAGCTTTGTGTAGGTCCCAAGATATCCCTGTGCCTGGGGTAACACTCCTTTTGGGGAATGATGTAGCAGGTGAGAAGGTCCGACCAGACCCCATTTTGTCACTTTCCCCTGTTAACGAGCCACTAACCGGTGAGCTCGACAAGGAGTTGCCAACAGTTTTCCCTGTGTGTGCTGTCACACGTTCAATGTCTCAAGTAGCAGTTCCCTCAGACAGAAATGTACCGAATGTAAGAGTTGATGAAAGGGATGATGAGAGTGTGAATGATGCTCCAACTGTGCCTGATGATGTGACTGAGGTGGATTTATCTGACACCTTTATGGCTCATCTTGACCCTAACGATGACCATGAAACCCCTCCAAATTGTCCTAGTGGCCTGGTAGAGCTACAGAGAGATGATCGTGAATGCAAGGAGTTAGCTGCCAGGTCCGTGAGTGAAGAGGAATGTGAGAAGGAGGGTGGTGAATGTTTCTACCTCAAAGGAGGAGTATTGTGGCGAAGATGGAGACCGCCACACAGACCAATCGATGACGGGGCTTGGGACGTCCATCAAGTAGTAGTCCCCAAACCTTGTCGTAAAGATATCATGGAAATGGCACATTGTATACCATTGGCAGGACACCTAGGTGTGAGAAAAACTCTAGACAGAATCAGATCCCACTTTTACTGGCCAGGAATGCGTGCAGATGTAGTGGAGTGTTGTAGAGTGTGTCACACTTGCCAGATGACAGGAAAACCCAATCAGAAGGTGCCTGTACATCCTCTGGTGCCCTTGCCCGTTTTCGAGAATCCTTTTACTCGGGTGGTAGTGGACATTGTAGGCCCATTGCCTAAGACTTCCCAAGGTAACATTTATTTATTAACTATCATGGACATGGCAACTCGCTACCCAGAGGCTATACCCTTAAGGACTACCTCTGCTCCAACTGTTATCAAGGAACTGCTCAAATTTTTCACCAGAATGGGTTTCCCCCATGAGGTGCAAAGTGATCAAGGAACTAATTTTACCTCTAACATTTTCCAGCAGTCCCTGAAGGAGTTGGGTATCGAGCATGTAAAGTCTAGCACCTACCACCCAGAGAGTCAAGGGGTTCTCGAACGATATCATCAGACATTAAAGGGAATGTTACGTAAGTATTGTACAGAGACTGGAGTTGAGTGGGATAAGGGGGTACCTTTTCTTTTATTTGCTACTCGTGAGGTTCCAACTGAATCCCTGGGTTTTTCCCCTAATGAGCTAGTTTTCGGTCACCAGGTAAGAGGTCCTTTGCAACTATTGCAGGATAGCCTAGTTGGCCAGGAGGGGAACCAAAACCTCCTCAAGTATGTTTCAGATTTCAAAACCCGGCTGAGATCCTCATGTGAGTTTGCCGCTCAAAACTTGACAGTGGCTAAAAGCTCCATGAAGAAATGGTATGACAGAAAAGCCCGTGAGAGGGAGTTTAAGCCCGGTGATGAGGTTTTGGTCCTGCTCCCCCTTTTTGGCCAACCATTATCTGCCAAGTTCAGGGGCCCATATAAGATCATTCGGAGGGTGAGCATTACCGATTATCTAGTAACTACCCCAGACAGGAGAAAGCCCACGCAAGTATTCCATATAAATATGTTGAAGCCCTACCATAGGTCCCCTGATTCCTCTCCTCCAGATTCTCCCACTGTGGCAGTGAATGTCAGGACCTGTGAGCAGCCTGGTGCGGACAAAGTCTTCAGTTCTCTTACTGACCCGCAACAGACTGTTCCAGAGCCTGAAGGTATCCATGCAGACTTTGACTTGTCATGTAGCCTATCCAACTTTCAGTATAATTCAGTGGCTTTGAGGGAATTACCATCTAAACTATGTCATCTTCCCTCTGATCAAGCGAACCAACTAATCTCTGTTTTATCTCAGTCTCCCAATGTGTTCCGTGATACTCCAGGGCTTACTTCTTTGGCCGTGCACGACATCGACGTAGGGGATGCAACTCCCATTAAACTATCCCCCTACCGTGTCTCGCCACAACGCAGGAGTATACTGCAGGTCGAGCTTGACTTAATTTTTTCAAACCAGCTGATCACAAGGGCCTTAAGCCAGTGGAGTAGTCCGGTCATACTTGTGCCAAAGCCAGACGGGAGCCATAGGTTTTGTAGGGTCTATAGGCAAGTCAATGCTGTCACAAAGAACGATACCTACCCACTGCCACGGATCAAAGATTGCATTTCCCAGGTTGGCCTCATGCAGCAGTGAGTATAATTTAAAGAGAGGATTTTGGCAATTAGCTCTCCCTTGTAGCGAGGTAAATATCATGCTTTTGTAGTGCGCTTTTAAGCCTTCAGCTGTGAGATGCCTTGCAGTTCGAATAACGCTCCAGCTACGTTCCGGCTATGTTCTGATGTGGTACCTGGAGACGTTGCCTACTTTGGGTGATATCCCTATTATATCCTCATTATAATCTTGCTGTTGCCAATCTGGTGGTGAATCTATTTATGTATTATGTTTAATATTATGTACTATACTCCTTAAACTCTTTTCTAGGGGGGAGGTCTGACATACGGAGCCCTGTATGTTAATTTAAGAGTTAGAATTAGAGTTCAAGGAGCCAAACTACCCAAGCGGTGAAGCAGACTAGCGAGCGAACGAGCGAGTGGGCAAACCATCTTGCCCCATACCTGCAAACTACCCTTCACACCCGCGTGCGTCATAGGGGACCATTGCAAACTACCTCGATGACCGATGCTATGACGTATGATCGACGCCAGGAGCTGTGAGTGGACCAGACACCTGTTATGCGACTCTAGGAGCTATGATTGGAGTAGGCACCACCTCCCGCCTCCTGATTCGTTCCTACACCATCATTGTTTGGTATATAAGACCCGAGTTGTGGGCATTCAAATCAGTCTCATTTGGAGTTGGGGAAGGTGAACTTGCAGCTGGAGGAAGACTGGGTGAAGTATTATAATGGGATTGTGACTGTCAGTCAGATTATATAAATGTGTTAAGTGTGTTCGGTGTAAACACTTATGTTATGTTGGTTAGTGAGATATGTGATTGGGAATGAACGTGAACGCTACTATTACGTGTTTAACGATTTAATTGCGAATTAACGTGAACACTACTATTATGTGTTTAACTATTTGATTGGGAATTAACGTGAACGCTACTATTATGTGTTTAACTATTTAATTGGGAATTAACGTGAACGCTACTATTATGTGTTTAACTATTTGATTGCGAATTAACGTTAACGCTACTATTTATGTACTTAACTATTTGATTGGGAATTAACGTTAACGCTATTATTATGTACTTAACTATTTTAGTTGACTAACTTGTGGACTTAAGCAACTCTTTAAGTAATTGGGTTATGATGAAAGTAATACTATTGTTTTATATTAATACTTACGAGTTCTTTCATTTTCTTTGAATTAAGCTTACATTGCTTAATGGTGCTTAGTACGGTGATGCTATTGTCTCGTATTAGTAATATCGCCTTAGACTAACATGGCTGTGTTAATATTACTTCTAGTGATTTCCTAAGCTGAAGAAAATTCTTTTGCTTCAAAATATTATATTTTGCTTTTCATATTATTTGAGTGAGACCTGAATCGAATCTATGAAACGATCCTGTAACTTTATTTACTCATAATCAAACCTCAATGTTACGTGGTTAAGAAATAAATTTAACTAATTATTAAATATATATCTAACTTTTTATGTGACTTTGATATTACTCCTGATGATAATAATATAATAATACTATTAACGTAAGACAAGAACCAAGAATAATTACATTAAATATAAATAAAAGGACATATAAGAAAACTATCTATTCATTTTCAAAAAGGATAAGAGACAGAAATATTCTTACTTTAATATTTATCTTTCAAGACTTTTTATAAAATTAATAGTCCTTCTTTAGCTATAACTTATTCGGTTCATAACCATAGCCTACTAAGCTTCGGTTAAATAATAATTCTTTATAAATACTACATGACTTTAATTAGTTTCAGTATTTTTCATAATTAAAGAGTATCAGTCAATAAAGGTTATTTAGTCCTAAGATCCAAAAGGAAAGGAAGCAACAACAGGAAATTATTTTATTAGATTTTACTTTTGTTTTGCCTTCAGCTGACTGATACCTTAATATATATCTCTGTGCTATCTAGATTCATCAAGTTAACCACTTGAGGACTAAGATACGTAACAATATATATATATATATATACCAATAACAATGGCGAGCACAAAAATATATTTTAAGTACCACATTTATAAATGTATTGGTAAAATCTTTATACTTTGTTATATTGCTGGACTGGTACTCATATAGGCCTATAGGGAAATTAACACAACTATTATAAGAATTGTAATAGCTAATGTAAAATTGATGGAGATGCATCTCCTGTACTATGGACTGCACACGTAGCTGGTACAGTACATTTCTTTATAATAAACCTGAGACAGTGAACATTGATTGAGGGAAAATACTGAATTGGCGAATGCTTAGAGAAAAAAGTTTCTGTTACGCTGCTATTATAGGAGAATATATTGGTTTCATTGATCAATTCAACAGGATAATTTCATAAACAATCGGGCGCTAAAACCTTTATATGCTAGAATAGTGATTGGTAGAATGAAGGAGATTACCGATGAAGAGTAAGTGGTGAACAGAGTGGTTTACGAAGTGGTAGAGAATGTGTGGGTCAGATTTTTGGAGTGAGACAGATGATAGGAAAGGAATAGAAAAAAGATCAGAGGGCATGCATGGGATTTATAAACCTTGAGAAAGCATTTGGCAAAGTAATGAGAGAGGTATTGTATAAGGCTTTTGAGCTTTATGGTGTAAAATACAATTTGTTGAATGTTGTGAAGAGTTTTTACAATGGCAGTGAAGCATGTGTAAGCATGGCACTCCAAGTGATTGGCTTAGTGTACGTTGGAGTGAAACAGGGATGTGTGATTTTTCCCTAGTTGTTTGATATGTACAATTATATAGTGATAGGGTAAAGAGAGAAGTAAATAACACAACAATGGGAAAGGGAATAGAATGATGAATTATGTTAACATAATATGTTGTATGCAGATGACGCAATATTATTTGCGGAGTGCGAATTTTAATGACCTACGTCACTTGGTGGAGATATTTGTGGAAGTATGCGAAAGACGAGGTCTGAAAGTAACTGAGAATAAAAACACAGTAATGATAGTAGAAAGGGAAAGGGACACTGTTTGTAATGTTATGGTTATTGGAGAACAAATTAAAGTAGTAAAAGAGTTTATGTATCTGCAAGGCATGATTGAGAAAAGGGAAAAAACTGTGCAAGAGAAGTAGAAAACTGAATAACAGAAGGACGAAAGGTTGCTGGAGCGATGAAAGCCCTGATCAAGAAACATATGGAAACAGTGAGAGGAAAACATGAGGATGTGTTAGTGCCAACATTGATGTGTGGGTTCGAATTTCTTGTATGGCAAAATAACGAAAAGTCGCGAGTGAGAGCAGTTGAAATGAACTTGCCAAAATATTCTTGTGGAGTACGAAGAATAGACAGAGTAAAAGGTGTGAGCATAAGGGAGGCATGTGGAGACAGAAAATAGGTTGACCAAAGGGTATAAAAACCCGCAGTTCATGTAACCTCATCACTAATCCCGGGGTGAATTCTACCCAAAACTGAAAACAAAAATAAATATATAAAAACACACACAGTTGGGTCAGTTGGGCTTGGACCATACTACTAGCAGAACAATATTAACCTAACATCATATAAAGGCTGAACATATAGAACATTACCTGTGGATAGAACCTGCAATACTTGGACATCGTTTAGTATACAGATGCTTTAGAAATACAGTTTGTTTTGCAACACTGGACACATCAATGTTGTGGGGTACGAATTGTATGGACCATCACCCAGATGGTGATAAACCATACACACCTAGAGGTACCACCATAACAATACTTATAGCTTAAATGGGCATCTAGAATGGTAAAATAGAAAAGAAAAAAACTACTATACTTGGGCAAAATATTTGGCTGGATGCTAAGTATTAAAGAAATAATGCTTCACAAAATCTTATGATAAACAAGTAATGCATATAATTTCAAAAACAAATTGCTGCTTATTCAAAGGCATGGATGGATGGACAGGTCAAGTTAGAAGATCATTAACAGACCGTACACACTAAATTTCCATGTATGGAACAGTCCTTACACTAGGTTTTGGGGACATTATTTGAGGAATCTTTTTTAACAGAAGTAGGTCTTCCAAAACTGGCATACAACATGCCTTAGTGGTTATTTTCACTCTACTTACTCATATCTCCGTGATCTACAGGAGTATCACAAAACATATCAAGGCATAAAATATAATTGAACATGACAAAAAACTAATAATTACTTCACGTACGCAGTTCAACGATCTGTCCCAGTGGCACTCAGTCCGCTGATCACTTCTCATGCAGTGCTGCCACTGCCAGCAGGATTTTCCGCCATCTCAGGCACATATATCCAGTGGTGTCCATGTGATCGGTAATGGTGTGGGAGAAAATCTCCTTGGATTAGTGTTCTAGGGGATGTGTAGGTTTGTCTACTAACTGACTGACTGACTGAAAACTATAAATACTTTAACAGTGATATTCCAGTATTATTAAGGCATATCACGATGGGGTAGTTGACCGGGTAGAAATACGAATGATGCACGCTATATATTATTAATTTACATAAAAGGATAACACATAAAAAGCACAGTTTAATTAGATATAGGATTGCTATGCACAATACATAGATATAATTAAATCAGTAACATTGAAATAGATTACAAACAGAATACAAATATATGTATGCAATAGCCACAACAAAGGATCGTCTTTATTATATTCAGTAGTAGGGAGGCGAGGTTGGTATAGAATGAACGGTAGGTAATTAATCTTTCCTCTGGGGATTAAGTTTGCCTAGCAATAATCCCAAGGACACTGCTAATGGGGGGAGGGGTACTTGGGAATTTAAGCAGCACCTTTCAGACAAAAATATCAAAATTGGCTTGGACGAGCCTCCTTTCGGGGGTTGAGGGATCCATGTGGACTATAATAGTTTGAAATATGTGTGTTAGTGGGATTGGGGAAGATTCCGTTGTTTTTATTATGAAACTCGACCAAAACCTAAGATAGCACATATCTCCTATAATTTAGCATGCACATTTGGACTTTTTGTTATAGAACATTTTATGCTAAGAATATCTTGTTTTATAAATTCCCAAGCTTATGACCATTCCTCCTAGGACACCCTGTATATACAGTATATATATATATATATATATATATATATATATATATATATATATATACTGTATATATATATATATATATACAGTATATATATATATATATATATATATATATATATATATATTTATGTGTTGATTTGTCTGCACACCATGATGAAGTCAGGAGGTCATATTCCAGATGGGGAGTGAAACAACCAGACAGGTGAGTGTTGCAGCTGGTTCATTCGTGCTCTTACCTTCAAAGGTCTACTGTAGATGGCTCCTAGTTATTTCTTCTTGGCAGATTCTACACCTCAAAGCCGCATCACCAGTGTCTTGCCATTTCGAATGTTTCTTTCCCTCTCCTGCCACTAGGTATACTACTACCCATTGCATGTTTGAATATTTGAATATTCATACAGAGCTATTGTATTGAAAACAACGAGGATATTCTGCATGGCGTGTTAGAGGGCTTTGTGGTAATGTACTGAAACTAAATAGCCCAAATTCCATCCCAATGATATCTTCACATCGGGATTTAAACCTGTGTCTTTAAGATTATCATTCCAATAGCAAAAACATTCCAATATGCACACCCTTATGAAACAGCTTACTGTTAGACACCGCATTACTCTAATCATGTTTTACTTCACCACGAGAGAGAGAGAGAGAGAGAGAGAGAGAGAGAGAGAGAGAGAGAGAGAGAGAGAGAGAGAGAGAGTTACACAGATACTCAGACCACACAGACCTTGCGGTCCCTACTATGTGGTCCGGCCTTAATACTACTAGACAGGGATAGTTTATAGTAGAAGAATAGGACAGCAAAGTAGAAGACTCTCTCTCCACCCTCCGCTACCTCTGGGTAAAAAGCCATACCGGAAAATAGGACGAAGTGTAACCTTATGGGTCGGGAAGTACCCACAAGAAAAGTTGTTTATATAGCGTAGACAGAAATTAGTTTGAAAGGGAAATTACACATTCCTACTGATTATTTCATTAGAGAGAGAGAGAGAGAGAGAGAGAGAGAGAGAGAGAGAGAGAGAGAGAGAGAGAGAGAGAGAGAGAGAGAGAGAGAGAGAGACAGACAGAGAGAGAAAATGTGTGAGAGGTGAGGAACTAGTGTACTAACAGCATTACCTTTTTAAATTACCACAGGGACAGTCCCATACCGGGTTAACTGAGAGAGAGAGAGAGAGAGAGAATGATTGGGTGTGGGTGGGTGGGTGAGAATATGAATGAATGCGTATTTGAGAGAAGAAGAAAAAAAGAATGTTGTAGTGAGAAAGGAAGGTAATTACACCTATTTGAATGTATATCGAACCCAACAAATATATTACAGGGCTATATCATATCCAAAGTACTTCAGAATGTGGATTCATGCGTTCAATTACTTCAATTGATGTCAACTATAACGGCCTTGAGTGTTATTTTTGTTGTTGTGTAGCACCCAGCTGACTAATGACTACCAGTCCTTCAAAACACCTATGGCATCCTGGTCAAGCTCCCACGCCTTCCATAGTAAAGCTATTTTGTTTTGGGGTGATCACAACACCTATGAAGCTGGCAATCAAGATGCAAGCAACTCATAACCAGAACCAGGTGCACCAAAAATTGGACCGCATCGGGAATTTGTGTGGAAGAGGCCTTTTTCCCCACAACTGAATGTTGTGGACCGCTGATGACCTTACCCTTGACTGCAAAGTGGTGGGGTGGCGCCGCTATTTGCCATTGTCCTGACGGGACTAAAGTTGGAGGATAGACCATCATCTGAGGGGAAATTTAAGACGGTGTGTTTCAGTGTATTTACGATTTTTACATATGCTGCGACCAAGGTTCGAACTTAGAACATAAGGATTGATGACTCAGCTATGATATCCCCTCTAAGGTTCGAACCCTGGTTAGTGCAAATAGATGTATATATGGACGCAAGCATAGTTGTGTGAATATCAAGGGTTGCAAAGTATGGAAGGCCTCCGTCGATCGCTGTCAATCACCCAGCAACTCCATTCCCTTCTTCTTGTCCGTTTTAGAAGGGATACTAGTAGACAAGATAGTTGATTACATGGACATCTACAACCTAAATACAGAGTCCCAACATGGATTCAGACGACACCAATGATGTCTTACCAATTTGCTATAATTTGTCCAAAAATTGCTAAGTCACTATGACAGACGTAGAGCTATAGACATCCTTTACTTAGATTTTCAAAACACTTTTGACAAAGGGCCTCATTGCAGGCTAATATCAAAATTGAGTTCAATAGTTTTCAATAGAGAGGTGACAAATTGGATAACATGTTGGCTAACAGATTGACAGCAACGGGTGGTAATCAATGATTTTCTTCTGAGTGGACTCCAGTCATGTCCGTAGTTCCACAAAACTATGTCCTTGGCCCACTTCTGTTTAACATATATGTCAATGAGATCGATATTGGTCTGTTGAGCATAATCTTCAAGTTTGCATATGACCTAAAGCTTTGAATGAATGTGAAAAACCCTAAAGGGGTTGAACAGCTCAGGATGGATCTTAACACCTAACGAGCGGCCTAGGTGGTAATTTATATGTACCGCCCAGCGGGGTGTTTTTACCCTATATAGGGTTGATTACGTGATCATTTTCATGCCTAAATAAGACCCAGAGCGTAAAACAAGTATTTATCCCTGAAAGGGAATAAACAGAGCTTTCCAATGACACCCCAACTATCCTTGTACGATCGATAGTTTTCTTGCAACGATCGCGCAACACGAGTGCAAAAACCATGTAATTAGGTATTTTCCCTACATAATTCCCTGTGTAGCGAGTGTGAGGGGGGAAGGGAGGGTGGTTTTCACTTCAGTTGGCCCACCGCGGTGGTGTGCGACGGTCATAGCCTTACTACGCTCCTCACACCGCTCAGCTTTCTCTCTCTGCAACATTACGTGCTGAAAATGGCACACAACATAAGTTGTGAACCGCCACTTAGTCCAAATTTCTTTCACACGACATAAGTTGCACGCCGCCAATAAAGGATTACAGACTGCGTGAATGGTCAGAGACATGACAGATGCCACTAACCTCGGAAAAGTGCAGGGTGATACATATCAGCCAAGCAAACTCCAAGTTAGGCTATTCGCTATTTGGAATGCCTCTGGAAGTGACTGACCTTGAAAAGGAATTGGGTGTTCTGATTAGCTGTGACCTAAAGTTTTCCAAGCAGTGCATTGAAGTTGCGAAGAAACTTCAGAAATGATTGGGCTATATTGAAGTAATTTAAGTATAGAAATAAAGAAATAGTTCTCACACTCTACAACGCTCTGATATGACCTCTCCTGGAGTATGCTGTTCAATTCTGGTTTTAAGCACTTAGGAAAGTTATAAAGCGACTGGAAAGAGTACAAGTTAGGAATACAAAGCTTATTCCATCAATTAGAATACTGAACAATGAGGACCAGTTGAGACCTCTTGATCTCCTTTTGTTAGAAACTCGCAGACTACGAGGTCAGCTTATTGAAGTCTTTAAAATACTTAATGGGTTTGACAATGTGGATCATAAACAAATTGTTTAGCTTCATTATGATTACAACACGCAACCATGACTGGAAGTAGGAATTAAAAAGGTTCAACACTATAATATTTGGAAAAAAATTCACATATATAATCTATTTACCTGGAACAAACTTCCCTCAAAAGATGTAATCAGTTCTTCAGTGAAGCATTTATAAAAAAACATAGTACTTTGTAGGCCTACTCTCTGTAATGAGCATAGTGCGCTAAATAATCTCTCTCTTTCCACTTCGATTATCTTCCCGGAATGGACCGCAAGGTCTTTGAGATACTAACTATTCCTTGTAACTATTTCCTAGTCTCATTTCCCCCTGACAACTCTTTCAACTTATCCAATCCAACAACAAGCAGAAAAATCTCAGTTTATACAACATCACTACAACAATTATAAGACTATGCAAGTATGAATAATCCCTATCGGTAGTACAGTGCTCTAATTTGGATGTTCCTCCCTTCAGATGTTGCCCATCATTAGGCTATTAAAATGTGGTTGTAGAGAATGCCGTCCAACCCGACTAACTACTAGTCAGATTCATTATAGGTTGTCATACAATCATCCCCATAATAGTATCCAGGCAATTCACCTTTCTGCCGAGTTTCATTAACCCCTCCAGTCCCAGCGACGACTACAGTCATCAGTAGATAAGTAACTCCCCAGTCCCAGCGACGGATATAGTCGTCAGTAATGTACTTTCCTTGTAACTGCCTGTACAAGGCTGTACCAGTTACCACAACCGTTTAAGCACTGCTCCCATTATGGCAACACTTCTCAGCTTATATGAGACCCACTGAAGGGTGGGAGGGCCAGTGTTGCCTCATTTCTGGAGGTGGAAAAGTGGTCTCTCCTGCCATTTTGGCCACATTGCTTGGGACTGCTGGGGACTTTTATTTCTGTATCCTACGGTACAGTACGGGTTAAGGAAGAGCTTATGGTTGACGAAATATCTTACTGTAAAGTTGCCCAGACAATGTCTTTGTATCAAGTGCACAACAGCTGATTGGGCGAGCATGTCGCACTGGTTTGGTGAAGCCAACCAACTAGTGTGTGGCACAGAAACACTTATCTTCTTAGGTACATCATTCTTTGCTACCTCAAATGCAGCCTTCTCATTGGTTTTACACATGGTAATGAAAGAAGATACCAACCCGGAGCAATGCTTAGTAGTGGTAACACTGGTCCGGAGCTCCTGATTTTCAGCATGAAGTGAAGCATTGCTTTGTTCAGAACAGCTCCCTACTCCCTCTCACAATCCACAGTCGCCACCCCCTTCCATGACGTCAGGGGCTCAGGGCCAGTGTTACCACAACTGAACATCGTGAGGCATTAGATCTCTCGCTCAGTGGAGGTATGTTCTTTTATAACCGGCTGTACTGAGGAATAATCCTTTTATCTGACTTTCTTTCACTTTTACTGCCACAATTATAACTGTCATTATCGGCTAAAAAAAAAATTATGCAATCTTTTCATGCTGTAATGACATGAAAAGTTATCCTCACTATATATCGACCTGTTAATCTAACTATCTTTGACTATCTATGTAATTATTAGTATCTATATATCTATGTATATATGCATCTAACTCCAAGTATCTACTTTATTTAATATATTAAATTTTTCTTTTGATCTCAGATTATCTCTATACTATATATCCCACAGTTTTGTTTCTATTATTTCATTACATCCACTGCACCGCTTCAAAAACATTCTCTCTCTCTCTCTCTCTCTCTCTCTCTCTCTCTCTCTCTCTCTCTCTCTCTCTCTCTCTCTCTCTCTCTCTCTCTCTCGCCCATGACGAGCTATCGGAATTTAATGACAGAGTTTTAGCTCGCCGCAGCCACTAATCTTGTTAATAGGTTTAATGTTGCGTCTGATGCATGTAATTAGGGAGAGAGAGCGAGAGAGAGAGAGAGAGAGAGAGAGAGTAAGGGAGATGGAGCTGGAGCTAAAAGGAATGGTTAGCATTTAGAGACCTTTGTGGTTTGTTGAAGGTAGATACTCAAGAAGAAAGTATAAGATGCATACACAGTCCACTCCCTCGTTGTACAGTACTGTGTGCGTAGTACAGTCAAGAGCATGAATGTTGGCGCACCCATTTGAAGCACTACCGAACACTAACAAACAATATAGTGATTTATATAGCTTGGATGCTTTAGAACTTTGGCTAAAGTTCAACATTTTGAATGGGTGCAACCTTATCTTATATTCACACGACTGTATGTTATGGTCTCTTCCAAAGTACTATTGTGTACTGAAAACTCAGAAGTAATTTCCAGGTAGAACAAATCTTATAGACCGTGACAGTGTTTTACATGTACGGTCGCGCTAATAAGTCATGTCCCAGCTGTCATTACGTTTGGCTTGTTCTGTGCTGTATTAATGTCTGCCAGATGTTGAATAGGATGGGTAAGTGTAGGAACATGTTTGTATATGTCACTTGTTATGAAGAAATGAAGCTTAGATATTGCTGATACGAATTATTGATCAAACAATACCTGGTGCCGAGAAATCACTTATTAGCGCGACTGTACCATCTCCTTAGCTCTACCTGTCAGTTATGTGTATATGTTATATTCGTATTGAGGCGAACCACTTCAGTTTTATCCAAATAATCAATCATATTTATTGTTTAAAATACTTCAATGAATTGGCCTCCTTGTTTATACCTTTCTGAATATTGACTTAAAATAACTGTTATGTTTGAATTGTCCGGTTGTTAGTGCAGCTCAATGAAAGATGGTACAAATCTGGAACGTTAGATTAACATAAATTAGTTATTCAACATTTAATTAATTGATGAATGATGTTACTCAGTTACTTGTTCGTCAAGGGGAATCCACCCAATGCGAGCTAAGCTCATTATTATCGCGCCTTCTTAACTGGGAATGTATTGCGTGAAATGCATGTTAAGTGTTTTATGTATTGTTGGAATGGCTGTGGATGTGTGTGTAGTCTGTATTTTAGCCAATTGGAGACATCAAAAACGAAGGCTTTGGGTGGATCTGTATGGTACCATTCTCACTATAGACGGTACCGTCTCGCCCGAAGGCTTAGGTAGCCATCAGTGTAGGTGAACCATATGATACCCATCTCGCCTTGTACCATTTTTGCCAACCCCAGATGGGACGTCACAACGTCGTCCACTTATTCCAGGTACCTATTTACAGCTAGGTGAACTGAGGCTAACACATGAAAGGAGACAAACCCAATTTGTCTCCACCCGGCCGGGGATTGAACCCCCGGCCCTTCGTGTGTGAGACGAGAGCTCTACCTACTAGGCTACGGGCTGTGTGTGTGTGTGTGTGACTGTATAACCCCATGTGTATGTCGTCCACAGCCTACGAATGCCCAACCTTTTCTCTGTATGTCAACAAAACTACCAACAATATCCAACGCTCCTACGATTTTTAGCTCCATATTTTTCCCCTTGTTTAGTCTCTTGTTTTTCGGATCCCTGCATATTGGCGTTTAAATATTCTGGTGTCTCATATTGGGGACATTGGTTATATGATTAACTGTGTGTATATATAAGTGTGTGTGTGTGTGTGTGTGTGTGTGTGTGTGTGTGTGTGTGTGTGTGTGTGTGTGTGTGTGTGGTAGTGTGTGTGTGTATTTGAAGAAAGTTCAAGTTGTTTCCTAGATCTCTGTTCACTTGAGTGTGGTAATATATCAATTTGAGGGCTTGCTTATGTGCTTGCTTGTTCTTTTGAAAAATAATATTGATGATGTTGATGCTGATGATGATGTACTCAGGCACATACCCGATAGCTGTGGGTGGCTGACTCGAGACAGAGCCCGAACATGGACAACACAACACAACACAATACAAAAAACAAAATACAAATTCACACTCATCTAGGTCACTCAGGAGAAGACCTAGAGACCCAGGATCACTAAGGGCCTCTATCACTCCTTTGACCTCAAATCTCCTGGAGAGGTTCCGGTCTCAGTAGGCAGACACGCAGCGGAGCATACCACAATGCTCGCCCACCTCACATCCAGGCATGACCCTTCATATACACCGGCTCCCCAGGCCAGACGCCTGACGGACTATTATCTAGTCCAACTGGCACCCGACCCCCTCTCCCAACGACTGCATTATCACTCATCTATTCGCAAGCATTCTCGATTCATTTCGGAGGAAGGAGTGTTCTTGGGAAACCGGATCTTGAGGATGAAGAGTAAAATAATGGAAGACACAAACAGTACCATCTATATTTTAATTTTCTTGAGCCAGACGTTTCGACACTTTTCTTAGGTCATCATCAGTGGTCTAAAATCGCCAATTATAATGCATTAACATTTGTATATCAAATTGGACATAATGTCAAGATAAACACTAGTAACAAATTAGTACACGAGTCACACTATGTCAAGTTAAAAATGATAAGGTCTATATATAAACTAGATTAATGTTAAGCAAAAAACGAGTAATTAAAATATGAAGTCAACTTTTACAAGGGTACATTAGGATAAACACAATTAATTCGAACATTACGAGTACACGAGTACGCAAATTATTGAGGTTATAATAATTAAATTATTTATTAAATTTATTATACTTAAGCTAAATTAAAGGATGGTAAAATCCAGTAATTTGAATTGGGAGTCTACGAGTATATGAGTTACATTATATGGGGGGGGGGGGTAAAATGAAGCAAACATTACAACATGAATAATATACACATATTTAGAGGGTATGATGACACTGTAGAGTTAAGGGGCGGTTTTAGTTTTGAAATGTAGAGAGTTTTTTTAACTTCTAATATCGTTACTTGGGCAACTGTCCAAAAATTTATTTTTGTTTTTGTTTTTGTTTTACAGCAAATTCACAAGACATTTCGTGTTCCTGTGTTCCTGTAAGGCTGAATACGAAGGAGACTGAAGGGGAAAACCGGTTTTGCTGGACTGACCTATAAGTTTATCAATTCGCGTCTTGAAAACTCTGCATGAACTTCCAATGTACCCTGCCTGGCAGCGAGGGCATGTGAAGCAATATACAATTGACGAAAGTAGGTCAGTGGGCAGTCGATCTTTATATTGGAAAAAAAGAGGAAATTTTGAACGTAATATTATGGATGAATGTAAAGTTGATCTGGAGGTAGAATTTGAGTAAATAGCTTTTAAATTGTTTTCGATTTTTCTCGAGACATCGTTTAGAAACGGAATGACCAAATACATCTTTCTGCTGTAGGCACGCAGTGCTTTGATTGATATATCTTACATAAAAAAAAAATGTTTACAATCTTATACAAAAGATGGACAGTATAACCATTAGTTAGAAAGCAATCCTTGGACAGTATAACCATTAGTTAGATAGCAATCCTTCAAAAATATAACCTCATGATGAAAAGTTGATAAGTTGAGGTAATTGAATTGGATCTGTGAAGGAGTGCTATTATTACGTTATTTTTAAATTTAGTTTGGTAATAGCTGCAAAAAATGGTCCCCAATCCTGAGAATGTGCTTATACGGAATATTTAGAAAGCAAGTTTACCTTTATATTTGGTTATCAGTACTTCTAAAAAGTCAAGTTTATTGTCGGATTCAGTTTAAATTGTGAACTAATGTTATTATATTGCAAATTTAGGTAGTTGAAATAGGGTTGGGCGTGACTGCGATCTTTATATATGACTAGGGTATCATCAACATAATGTATTGGAGATATGTTGATGATACCTTCCACAGCAACACCCTCCACTCTACCCAACCCGTGGTAATAACGTTCTTGACCTTGTACTTGCAACAAAAGAAAAATTAATAGATACTATGAATGCTGGTGCTGAACTCAGTAATAGTGACCATCATACGATTACTTTCCATTTAACATTCAATAGCAATGAGCTCAATACCAGCAAAGAGAAGGTCCCAAATTGCAAGAGAGCAAACTTCTGTAAACTTACGGCAATACTCAAGGAAATTGACTGGAGTTCTATGATTAACAATGATGATCTAAACCAATCATGGACATTTTTCACATCCACTTATTCGAATGCAGTACGTGAGTGTATACCATTAAACAAACAAAGATCAATACATAATAATAGGCCTAAGTTGTGGAATAAAGACATTGCGGATTATCTGCTTGCTAAAATGAATGCTAATGATAAATTAAAAATCTCTGGCACCCATGAAAATAAAGTTATATTTGTAGATCTACGACACAAAGCCAAAAAGTTAATCAAACAAAGCAAAAACACACTAAAATTACATGTTGCAAATCAAAATAAGACAAACCCGAAAGTGTTTTGTAGTTACATCAGGAAGAAGAAAGTAGTGACTTCAACGATTGTACTGTTAGTCAATGAGAAAGGAGATTACACTAAAGATGAAGCAAACATTATTAACGGTCTCAACACCTTCTTTGTATCAGTTCTTACAACAGAAGACCTTTGTAATATCCCTACAGCATTGCCGGTTCAGATAAATAATTCTGACGTTCTAAGAAGTTTCAGCATTACAGAGAGAGAAGATTTGAAATGTTTAACTAAACTCAAGGTAAATATATCGCTTGGGCCTGATACGACCTCGCCTAGAGCTAAGTATGAACTCTCCAAACCATATTGCTCTTCAATAAATCCTTACGGTCTAGGACTATGCCTGATCAGTGGAAGCTCGCCAACGTAACACTGATATAAAAAAAGGCAACAAATCCTTACATAAGTAACTATTGTCCGATCAGCTTAACATCAGTTGTATGTACAATGCTAGAAACACTTATAAGAGACAAACTCGTAAATCACTTAGAGGAAAACAACATACTTAAAGAAACTCAACATGGTTTTCGTAATAAACGCTCGTGCTTAACAAACCTCTTAGACTTCTTCCACGATATCCTCAACCTATATGATAAGAGTAAAGCTGTAGATATTATATACCTTGATTTTCAAAAGGCCTTTTGACAAAGTTCCCCACACACGTTTATTGATAAAACTAAAAGTGCATGGAATACAAGACGGTGTGTTGAAATGGATAGAAAATTGGCTCAGTGACAGAAAGTAAAGAGTAGTCATAAACGGTAAAGCATCCAAATGGATCAATGTAAGTGGCGGGGCACCCCAGGGATTGGTACTGGGGCCAGTTCTCTTCCTAGTTTACATTAAGAACATAGATGAGGGTCTCACCTGTACAATCTCAAAGCTTGCTGGCGATACACAAATTGCAAATAGCGTACTCTGAAATGAACATGTTGAAAATATGCAAAATAATCTAGAAAAGTTGTCACATTGGGCTAAAATTTGGCAAATATGTTTCAATGCAGATAAAAGTAAAGTACTTCATATCGGAAACCGAAATGAGAAAGCAAACTATGCAATGAATGGCATCCAGAGTGTAGACAGATAAACTGATTTGGTAGTAATAATATCGAGTAACCTAAATCCGAGTCAACAATGTTCAGAAGTTGTTAAGAAGGCAAACAAAATAATTGGCTTTATAGGCAGGCCATTTGAGCATAAATCCAAAGATGTAATCCTAACACTTTACAATTCTTTAGTTCGCCCTCTCCTGGAATATTGCATTCAATCCTGGTGCCCTTACTGCCAAAAAGATATAGACAAGCTAGAACGAGTTCAACGTAGAGTTACCAAAATGATACCTTGCCTAAAGAACAAACCATACGAGGAGCATTTTAGAGAATTTAATTAATTTCCTTTAACCCAGCGCAGATTAAGAAGCGACTTAATTCAAGTGTTCAAAATCATCAAAGGCATCGACAATATGAACTGTACTAAATATTTCACTATCGACCAATCAAATTACACGCGTTTGTACGCCTGAGTGTGTTTACTAAGGCATATCTGAGTTTGTGGGTGTAATTTGTGGAAGTGTAGGTGGGTTTGTTTTGTTAGTATCATTAGCGTCCATATGCACGCTCGATTAAGTAATGCTGTACCATCATTTAGTAATGCATATTCGCACAATGATATGATTAATGCTAATAGTATGTGTGTGTATGTCTGTCTGTCTGTGTGTGTGTGTTAGAAATAGTTTGCCATTCATATTTAATGAACACTTTGCCAATTAATTTATTTTAATTTTACTCATTAAATTTATTTGTGTATTTTATATAACTTTTATTATGTTCCTTCCAACAACCAACTCTACTCCTAAAATTGATTAATTAAATTTACAAACACATGTGGCAGTCCGTGGATTTGAACCCAGGACGCTCACACCGAAAATCAACACCTTATGCATCGCACCACGAAGACAGTTAAAGGATGGTAGACACTGCCTACGATTTATTATGCAACTTCGAATCCTGCATATCAATCTAAGCATGTACACACATCCCAACTGCAACTCACATAGGCTATGCAAATGTGAATGGAAAGAGCAATTAATGGGGCCTTAACCACTAGGGAAGTCCTCTCGATAAATTACTCCTGAACCAGTATCAATTATTATGTTCCTTCCAACAACCAACTCTACTCCTAAAATTGATTAATTAAATTTACAAACACATGTGGCAGTCCGTGGATTCGAACCCAGGATGCTCACACCGAAAATCAACACCTTATGCATCGCACCACGAAGACAGTTAAAGGATGGTGGACACTGCCTATGATTTATTATGCAACTTCGAATCCTGCATATCAATCTAAGCATGTACACACATCCCAACTGCAACTCACGTAGGCTATGCATATGTGAATGGAAAGAGCAATTAATGAGGCCTTAACCACTAGGGAAGTCCTCTCGATAAATTACTCCTGAACCAATATAAATTATTATGTTCCTTCCAACAACCAACTCTACTCCTAAAATTGATTAATGAAATTTACAAACACATGTGGCAGTCCGTGGATTCAAACCCAGGACGCTCACACCGAAAATCAACACCTTATGCATCGCACCACAAAGACAGTTAATTATTAACATAATTTACTAGTTGATCAATGTTAATTACTCTTACTAGTTGATCAATGTTAATTACTCTCTCTCTCTCTCTCTCTCTCTCTCTCTCTCTCTCTCTCTCTCTCTCTCTCTCTCTCTCTCTCTCTCTCTCTCTCTCTCTCTCTCTCTCTCTCTCTCTCTCTCTCTCTCTCTCTCTCTCTCTCTCTCTCTCTCTCTCTCTCTCTCTCTCTCTCTCTCTCTCTCTCTCTCTCTCTCTCTCTCTTTCTCTCTCTCTCTCTCTCAATTATAATAACATGGAATTTTCTCTGTCATATACACCTGCTCGGCCCTTTCTTTCCTTTTATTATCATCGTCTTATTATTCTTCGCCCTCTTTCTTCCCCTACTCCTTCCCCCTCATATATTTTTATCTGATTAAACTTCTCCTTCCTGACCATTTACCTTAGCTAGCTGTGTCTCTATGTTTCTCTGAGTCTGGTCTTAACTTTTCTTGCCTGACTGTCTTGACCGTGTTGTGGGGTAGAATATCCACTTTGTCTGTGTGTGTGTTCGTATGTGTGTGTGTGTGTGTGTGTTTGCAAAATCTTTCAATAATAAATTTATTTATTTTTGCAAAACATTGTCTTATACTGTATATAATTTTTTGTGGTAAGCATGAACTATCTAAGACTCCCTATGCTGCAGACCCCACAATCCTAAACACACACAATGTTGGCCTTAGACTCAAAGCTGTACTCACTGTGTAGGGTGTGCTTCCTCCTAATATAATAATAAATAAATAAATAAATACATAAATACAACAGAAAAATATACATAATAAATATATAAAACTAAATAAAATTAACCTAATAGCCTATACAAATAAATTATAATGATATACAAATCTGCATGCATGCTGGAGGTATGTTGCAGTGTTAGCACCAACACAACCTGCATGCATGCTGGATGTATGTTGCAGTGTTAGCACCAACACAACTTGCATGCATGCTGGAGGTATGTTGCAGTGTTAGCACCAACACAACCTGCATGCATGCTGGATGTATGTTGCAGTGTTAGCACCAACACAACCTGCATGCATGCTGGATGTATGTTGCAGTGTTAGCACCAACACAACCTGCATGCATGCTGGATGTATGTTGCAGTGTTAGCACAACACAACCTGCATGCATGCTGGATGTATGTTGCAGTGTTAGCACCAACACAACCTGCATGCATGCTGGATGTATGTTGCAGTGTTAGCACCAACACAACCTGCATGCATGCTGGATGTATGTTGCAGTGTTAGCACCAACACAACCTGCATGCATGCTGGATGTATGTTGCAGTGTTAGCACCAACACAACCTGCATGCATGCTGGATGTATGTTGCAGTGTTAGCACCAACACAACCTGCATGCGTCAGTTTCCGGTTCTGCTTTCATTAATATTATTTGTTCTGCCTCTCTTCCTCTCCTACTACACTAAGTAAAAAGTCATAAGTATATACCGGTACAAGGCAAACAAAGAATTTGGTCAAGTTGATAAATTTACCTTAGATTATTTGATAAACCTATTAATCCTTCTATTAAACCCTTTTGTACTATTTTCATAATATTCTGGCAACTATTATATGATCTTATTCAGCTTAGGAAGGACGTTTGCCAATGAAAAGAGTACAAACTATCTCAATTAGTTATTTTAGCTACCATACAGCCTTCGTAAGCTTCATAAAATCGTCTATTTGTAGCTGAAATAAAATATATAGACGTCGTCGGTACAGGAGGGGTTAAGTGGGTTTAACCACATCCATATACGTTTATGGACACTCTAAATATCCTGTCCATACCTTTTTATAAACCTATAGTTTATTAAAGTGTAGCTTCTTCCTCAACCTTTACTGGTTTATTCTTCCTTCACTCACATTTACCTTTTGTTTATCCTCTCTCTTATTTTCCCCATACCCTTTTGTCTTCCTCTTTCTTCGCATACGCTGGATTATTCTCCTCCCGCCCCTCTTATTCCTCCAACCCATCTCCTTCTCCTCTAACCTATCTTCGTCTCCTTCTTCTCCTCTTCAACCTCTTTCCTCTCTTCCCTATTCACCTCCTCTTCCACCCCATCCCTCTTCTTCATTCTCCTGTTTCCTTTCCCCTCCCCCCTTCATTATCAACGTCACCATCACCACCACCATCATCTTCTTTCTATGCTTTTTCTGTTTCTTTTACATTCAGTTGTCTTCATATTTGTATTTCTTCCTCCCCCCAAATGTCTTACTGTTGCTTGTTTTTCTTCACTATCAGACAGTGTTTCTTAATTTCCTTCATTCTTTATATATGTATTTTACTCTATGTTTTCGCTGTATCTATTTTCACGTTTCTAATATTTTGTTTTTGTTTTTGTCTGTTCGTGTTTTTTCATTATACATTGCTTCATATTGTTTCGTCCTTTCCTTCTTTCTTGCAAGAGTGTTCGTGACTTTAACATAATGCTTCTCGTTTTATATTATGTTTTTTCTTGTACTCTTGTGTTGTTCATCACGCTCTCCTTTATTGCTTACAGAGGCCCCTTTAACAAACGGGCACTATGTTTAGCTGCTTCATTATTCAAGGGCGTATTGTTTCCTTTTAATCTGGCTATTAGTTGACGATTATAATTATTCACTTTGGGAAATAATATTGAGTGTCGGAAGGTTTACTGAGATTATACCCCTTTGATTGCTAGAGGGCCTTCCAAACCTGAAACAAAATGTATATACTGTTAGCCAAGATTCAGTGAAAAAGCGTCCTCGAAGGCTGAGAAGGTTGAATAGTCAAAACATACAACGTGGATCAACCTATCCAGAACCTGGCTTTCTAGATTAGTGAAAATAAACACGATACACTAGCTTTGCAAAAATAGCTGGACGATAGCATAACCCTCTCAGGATTAGGACGCCTTTTTCATACTATTCCAGCTAACATTAGACAATTTAACTCAGGCTTAAAAGGCTCTCTAGAAATCTAATGGTCAAAACCTATCTAACTAACGCTGTCACTACCACAATTCATTCTAAGCTAAATACTATAGTCTAATAATAACCCTAATAAGATTAACAAAAAGGTCTCCTTGTATGCTGAAAGGGTTACTCAACTCGAAATATCACTGCCTAAATTATTTAATCGAAATATATAGCATAGAATAACTTTTAAAAAAGTTATTAACTTTCAATATATCTCAAGTATTCTTCGTTAGTACTGTCATTAGTCAATACTCAGTCACTAAAACAGAATGCCAAACTAACACTTCTAACTAATAACTAATGTAATGCCAACATTGAACAAATCTTCCGTCACCACTACCCCAAGAACCGTGCCAGGACATAAACACCACAATAACAGAGACCTACAGATACTTTCCCACGCGGAACAGCCTCCGCGCCATCTTTTACCAAACAGAGATTCCTTCTACCACCAACAAAATAGTAGAAGAACAAGAGCAAGTTTTTCTCGCCCTCGACGTCATCAAACAGTGCAATGTAGACAAAGTGAATACCATGGCAGGCAACTATATATGAATCAGGACAATCTCCACTATTGTTTGGTCACAGCCAAGTTCGAGACTGGCACAAACCTGGGCTGCATGAAACTCCCCCGGCAAGTACGAGACTGGCACACCTGTGAGGCTTGATGCTCACCAGTCATGTTCAAAACTGGCATTTCAGAAGTGAATCACCTCTACAAATCTTAAAGGATGTGGAATGAGACCGTCCAAGAAGATTAGCAGCAGTGATCAGATAATCACCTTTACGACTCTTAAAAGATGTGGTATGAGACCGTCCAATAAATCCCAATTCAGATGACAAGACATAAGTCCCAAACACCTACTGAAAGTGAATAATCGTTAAGTCCACCTCCTACACCCGGAAAGTCTCTGAAATGAAATGAATGTAGTGCTGTCTCTATTTTAAAGTCCTTTCTTGTGACAATATATGTTGTCCTTCAGAAAGACACTACACATATACTATCCCTGATTTCCCCTATCCGATATTCATAGTAGTACAGTTGAGCACTCTGGTATCAATGTAATACAAATATATTAACCCTCTCCGACATATGACGCGATTTTGAACTTATTGAGGATACTTTAAAGCCTTTGTTACCATCAGGGGTATTTAGAAACCTTTAGTTTAGTTACTTCAACTGCTGCAGTTGTCTTTGAGTTAGCTGTGGGCAGAAAACTAATTTTGGAGAGGTAATTATAAGAGTGAGAGAACTATATTTCTTATTGCTAATCTGCCAACCTCTGCGTCATATGTGCATGAAAGGGTTGATAGCAGGAATTTACTGTGCACAGCAACAGCCATTGCAGGACCTCGTATTCCAGTGATTTTCAAATAATAATCATTACTATTCCTAGTGGTCGGTCGCAATATTAACCCCCTACCGCCGAGGGTTTTAGCACTAAGTGACCTTCATTCTCTGCACATTTTCATACATATGTAAGAATCAAAACGTAATGCAATGATGTATCTGTAAATGTACAGTTATTGAGTTTTCCAATGAAACCTGAATCATCTCTATACGACCTCTGGTTGTCTTGCAATGGTCATGCACAGATCGGCCAAAATAGCTAAAAATAAGCGGCTTTGAGCTGTTTTTGCTATGGGAAACTCTGCATTGGTGTGAAAGGACACTGACTCGCACGTCAGTGTGCACCCAACTACGGTAGGCGACAGACGGAGGGTCCCACGCTGTCTGCATTCGCTTGCCTCACTCCCATGACACATAATAACCGGATTTTGGTGCCCGTCTGGTGATGGGTCCTACAGCAAAGAAGTTAACCCGGGAACTACGGGGAGACTCTTAAGAGTTCCCCCGGCGGACTGCGGGGAGACTCTTAAGAGTCAGAGAAAAAAAAAATCAACTTTTGACATCGACTTTTTTTTTTTTTTTTTTTTTTTTTTTCTTTTTTTGGCCCCTGGGCCATGCAAAATCTCAGTCCTCTACCTCCCCTCCTTCCCCACTTTCCTCCTCTCCTTCAGTTATCACCTATTTTCCCTGTTATTCCCTTATTCTGAGGTATATTTTCGTGCTAACATTAGAAATCTGGTTGCAGGGTGTGGTCATCACTGATAGCAAGCGAATGCAAGAGAGAGAGAGAGAGTATCGATCGACTGTGTCTCAGTGGCCTTGGGGGAAATTGGCGGGAAAGCAGCTTGCCTCACCCATACATTATACAACTCGCGGGCTATATCTCCGATTTTGACCATCCAAACGCTGTTTTCACTCGTTTTATTGTTGTTTCAGGTTAATACCTTTATAATCAACCCATAATAGGTGCATATGGATAAGTATTAATGCTATTAATGGTACAATGAATATTTTAGTGACGGAAACACCTCAAATACATGCGCACAGGGAGAGGTGTCTAATTACCCCCATGCGCACTTCAGAGGTTAAGAAACAGGCTAAGGAAGGAACATGAACTTCAGTATATATATGCGAGCAGACTAAACTATTGTTTATTCAAAAACATGTGAATTAACATCAATATAATCGTGAATACCATTTCCGTATATTCCGATTGTGTTAAGATATTTCATTAATATTATTGTACTTGTAATTAACCTTTGATTAAGTTTAAGAACGTACGATATGATTGAATTCCATAATTATCTTCATGTTACATTCTGTACGTTCATCTTTGACTCACAATCAAGCACGTATTTAATTACTGCCCTAACACTAGTATGTTTGATGCTCTATCAGTATTACTGTATTCTATGTCTTATTTATTCATGTGATTAAAGTGTACTGTCTCGTGTAACCAATTTTGTGAATAAATAATCTGTTGTTTTGTACCTATTGTATAAATTACCTTGAATATTATTGTATTTATATATTGAACTTCTAGTTTCTCCACGTTAGAAGAATCCGCAATAACTCGTATTCGTCGATCATAACCACAATAATATTAATGCATGAAAATAAACAAAACAGACCAATTTACTGCAGTGAGACAGACTAATACTGTGCATGAATTGTGAACAATTGAAATTATTCCTTTGATCCATTAGTCAATATATTTAAATTCTTATTCTGGAGTCTAGATAAACTATTAAATTTATTAAATTGACCTATCTATGTATATATACTGTATATACAGTATTATGTATATATATATATATATATATATATATATATATATATATATATATATATATATATATATATATATATTTCCATTTATATATATGTATGGAGAGAAAGTAAAGACAAGACAGAGCTAGGGTTATATAGATAAACAGATACAAGTAAATGGATCAATATATAGACAGATAAATGAGTTACTTGAACAGTGCGTGAGGTGTTACATGGAGGGATAGACAGACGAATTAGGAAGTACGAGAGCGGTGTGGTGTGGATGAAGGGAGGAGGGGCATCGACTGGCTTGGGACAGATATTAATTTGTGGCCATCCCTTCGGGAATTATGACGTATGGCAATATATAGATAGATAGATAAACACACATTTGTACATAGACTGATAGGCAGATTATTATGCATAGATAATACTCAAATACCGGTAGACAAATATATATAATTAGATAAAAAGATATAATTTCCAGATAGAGTGTTTCCTTACATTTCTTTTGATCTTGCTCTCACTTGACCCATTATTTGTTTCCGTCAGCATTTTTCATCGTTATTCTGACCATAAATACTCGATATATATATGTATTATTTCAGCCTTTTCATATTCCCCCTCTCTCTTTAACCCTTAACTGGCGGCGCGCAACATATGTTGAGTGAAATAAATTTGGGCTAAGTGGCGGTGCACGACAGCTGTCGAGCGCCATTTTCAGCACGTAATGTTGCTGAGAGAGAGAGCTGAGCGGTGGGACGAGCGTAGTAACCTTATGACCGCTCCCCACGACCACCGTGGACATACTGAGCTGTATTCTACTTTCCTCCTCCCTTTCTCACTCGGTACACAGGGAATTATGTAAGGAAATTACCTTATTTCAGGGTTTTTGCACTCGTGTTGCACGATCGTTGCAAGAGAACCAGTGGTCGTACAAGGATGGTTCGGGTGTCATTGAAAAGCTCTGTTTACGCCCTTTCAGGGATAGATACTTGTTTTACGCTCTAGATCTTATTTAGGCATCAAAATGAGCACGGAAACAACCCTATTTAGGGTTAAAAAAAAACGCTGTGCGGTACGGTCAAATAGACCGCCTAGCCCGCCAATAAGGTGTTAAACTTGTTTCCCTTCATCTATTCTTCCTCTCTGTCATTTTGTACTTTTTCGTTTACTATTTCTTCTTATTAATGTTGTTATTTATATCATAGTAATTATAATAATAATAATAATAATAACCATAATCAAATAATAATAATAATAATAATAATAATAATAATAATTATTATTATTATTATCATTATTATTATTTTGTTTACTATTTATTATATATACAGTATATGCTTTTGGGTTTTTTCCGTCCCGTTCTTTCTTGTATTTTAGTGTTCATGTTTATATCTTCTTCGTCTTCTAGTTGTTCTTCTTTCATTTGTGATTGTGTCCGCGCCGCTTAGTGTGTGCTGCCGACCAGAAATACCCGATGTGTCTTTTGTTGTGAACGTCGTGTTCTTGTTAGTTCTTCAAAGGAGCCATTGTCTTTACTCTGGGCTCACTCAGTTTTTACTCTCTCTCTCTCTCTCTATATATATATATCATTGTCTTTCCACTTGCTCAGTGTTCTCGTTTCATTAGATCACGCACCTGTGTGTTTGTAATAATAACAATAATAATATTAATAAAGTAGAAGTGCCGCTTTGCCCAAAATCAAAACAGCATACCTAACTCTGTGATGGGTTACCATCATCACTAATATTACCACCATTATTACTACTACTATCACCATCATCACTATTGCTATCATCATAACTACAACTATCACCTTTACTATATATATATATATATATATATATATATATATATATATATATAGTTTGCTCACATTCAACCTGTCCCAAAGAAGGGTGACCGCTCTCAACCCTCCAACTATCGTCCAATTGCTCTTATCTCTTGTCTTTCTAAAGTTTTTGAAACTATTCTTGCTTCCAAATTTCTTAAGCATTTCTCTTCTCATAATCTGCTCTCAGATCGCCAGTATGGCTTCCTTAAGGGTCGCTCTACTGGTGATCTTCTTTCATATCTTACTAACTCTTGGTCATCCTTTCGGGACTTCGGTGAGACTTTTTCTATTGCACTAGACATATCGAAAGCCTTCGATAGAGTCTGGCATAAATCTTTAATTTCTAAACTACCCTCCTTCGGTTTCTATCCCTCCATCTGTGCCTTTGTCTCTAATTTCCTTTCCGGCCGTTCCATAGCTGCGGTTGTGGACGGCCATTGTTCACTTCCTCACCCTATAAACTCCGGTGTTCCTCAGGGCTCTGTCCTATCTCCTATTCTCTTTCAATTTTTTATAAATGATCTCCTTAACTGTACCTTAATTCCCATCCATTCATACGCAGACGACTCAACCTTACACTACTCCATTAGTTTTTCAGAACGCCCCAGCCAGCAATCCCTCAACGACAAACGTAATGAAGCCATAGAACTCTTAAATTCTGATCTAAATACTATTTCCAATTGGGGCAGAGAAAACCTTGTTAACTTTAATGCTTCCAAAACCCAATTTCTCCATCTATCTACCCGTCAGGATCTCCCAGCGGACTATCCCTTATTCTTCAACAATACAAAAATCAACCCTTCATCTTCTCTCAATATTCTTGGTGTCTCTTTTTCTTCTGCTCTCATTTGGAAGGACCATATTACCAGTCTTGCTAAGGCAGCCTCCCAGAAGCTGGGTGTGCTCAACCGCCTTAGGGGGTTCTTTTCCCCTGCACAGCTTCTTGCTCTGTACAGGGGCATAGTGCGCCCTTGTATTGAGTATTGTTCACATGTGTGGGGAGGTTCCTCTCACACCGCTCTCCTAGACAAAGTTGAAAGGAAGGCCTTTCGTATCATTAACTCCCGTCCACTCACCAACTCTCTGCAATCTCTCTCTCTCCGCCGCAATGTTGCATCTCTCTCGCTATTCTATCGCTACTATAATAATCAGTGTTCCTCAGAGCTATCCCAGTGCATACCACCTCCTTTACGTAGGGCACGTGGTACCCGTCTTGCAACTCAATCCCACCCCTACTCTGTGCAACTCTCCAACCCAAGAGTGAAACGTTACTCTCAAACTTTCTTCTACTCAACATCTGAGCTCTGGAACTCTCTCCCAGAATCAGTCTTTCCCTCTTCCTATGACTTAAATTGCTTCAAACTCCGTGTGTCCAGGCATTTTGGCTCGAACGTCCCTTGATTTTGGCCCTGTCACTCTTTCAACTATGGGGGAGGCACTCGCTATAGGCAGTTATGCCTTTTGCCTCCCTCAATCACATAGAAAAAAGAAAAAAAAAATATATATATATATATATATATTATATATTATATAAACAAATATTACTCAAATTTTGGAAAACTGGCTGTTAGCTGCTTATTTCTTAAATAACATGTATGTCAAATTTCACATAAATATTGTAATAGTTAAGGTCAAAGTTCAAGGTCAAAACGAGTGTTTGTCATTTTCCCTAAACTACTCCTAGACTGTTTAATATAGTGTCACCAAATTGTACAAGCAAATTCAGTTGGTCAATGCAACGACCATTCAAATGTATGTACGCAAAAATTTAGTCAAAGGTCAAGGTTACAGTATAAGGTCAATATTTCTTATCTATAAGTGTTTATATGAACTACACCATATTCATAATATATATTATATACTCCCAGTCGGACTCGAACCACCAACAGGCAGGACGAGTGTCCATACTTAATCCACTATACCACGGCATGATAGAGGATACTGTAGTTATGTGTAGTGGATTAAAGCATGGACACTCGTCCTGACTGTCGGTGGTTTGAGTCTGACTGGGAGTATATATATATATATAATTAAATTTATGTTCACATTTTATCTAAACAATTGGAATATTTATCTATAATTTGGTCAGCGTAACACCATTTGGTAGCGTTATGAATATGGTGTAATTCAAATTTAAAATATATAATAAAGAAAGAAATAGTGACCATAATCTGTGACCTTCACCATTTACCTTGACCTTTGAATAATAGATGACTTGATGCAGTTTAAGAAGGGCCTCCAGAAAAGTAGCAGGCTTTCACCTATCTTAACTAACCCTTTTTACTACCACAGATCCTTCGTAAGCTCCACAAAATCGTCTAATTATAGCTAGAAGACAATAAAAAAAGAAAAATCGCCGGTACAGAAAGGGTTAAACAGTCTAGGAAGAGTTTAGGGAAAATTATTAACACTTGTTTTTTTTATCTTTGACCTTGACCTTTAACCTTAAGTATTATAATATATATATAATATTGATATATACCGTATGTTATTTAAGTAAAATGCAACTAACAGTCAGCTTATCGAAAATTTAGTATTTTTTTATGATGTAGGTTAACTTTTGGCCTTGAACTGTGACCTTGACCATTATGTAGGATTACATTTTTTGTTTGCTTTGATGTTACCCTGGAAAATCAAATATGTGTGCCAAATTTCATTAAAAGGTCAAAGTTATCTAATGGAATAGTTGACCTTGGCCTTTGCCCTTTATATTGACCTTTATGATGTCTGAAAATTGTACCTTTTAATTTGCATTTAAAGCACAACTGTCTCAACAAATGTGAAGTTTACATGAATAGTAAAACAAATATCATATTGACCATATATTTGACCTTGACCTGTGACCTTGACTATCAAATTAAATTATGTTTATTCACTTAAGACCTTGGTATTCTGAATATACATGATATACCTAGTGAGAATCTTACAGTAAATATGAAATATTAGTAAAAATCTTAGTTTAACCTTTGGCCTTCACCTTTGACTTCGACCTTAAACATTCTTATCGATAATTTAATTAGCTTAACACCAATGTTAGTTTTAACTAGTGTTATGAATATGGTGTAATTCATATAAACGCTTATAGATAAGAAATATTGACCTTATACTGTAACCTTGACCTTTGACTAAATATTTTTGTACATAAATTTGAATGGTCATTGCATTGACCAACTGAATTTGCTTGTACAATTTGGTGACACTACATTAAACAGTAGGAGTAGTTTAGGGAAAATGACAAACACTCGTTTTGACCTTGAACTTTGACCTTAACTATTACAATATTTATGTGAAATTTGACATACATGTTATTTAAGAAATAAGCAGCTAACAGCAAGTTTTCCAAAATTTGAGTAATATTTGTTTAATTAATAATAAAAGTTGACCTTTGACCTTGACCTTTATGAAAGATTACATATATGTTTGCATTGACATTGCCCAGGAAAATCAAATATGCATGCCTAATGTCACTAAAACCCATAACTTAGTTTCATATATATTTATAAATAGTTGACCTTCACCTTTGAACTTTATCTTGACCTTAATGATATGTATCTCAAAATATGTATTTTTCCTGTTCATTTAACACTAGATTAGCGGGCTAGCGGTTTATTTATATGTACCGCCCAGCGGGGTGTTTTTAGCCAAAATAGGGCTGTTTACGTGATCATTTTCATGCCTAAATAAGACCCAGAGCGTAAAACAAGTATCTATCCCTGAAAGGGCATAAACAGAGCTTTCCAATGACACCATAACGATCCTTTTATGACGGCTAGTTTTCTTACAACAACCGCGCAACGCGAGTGCAAAAAGCATGTAATTCGGTAGTTTCCCCATACAATTCAGTATGTAGCGAGTGAGAGAGGGAGGGAGGAGGTGGGATTCGTGTCAGTAGGTTCGCCGCGGTGGTCTGAAGCAGTCATACGCTCGCTACTCTCCTGCCACCACTTGTCTCTCTCTCTCAGCAACATTACGTGCTGAAATTGCCACACGACCTATGTCGCGCGCCGCCAGATAGTCCAGATTTATTATACTCGACTTATGTTGCGCGACGACACTTAGGGGTTAAAGTGCAACTATCTTACCAAATGTTGTGAAGTTTGCATGACAAGTAGAGAAAATAGTATATCAACCTTTATTTGACGTTGACCTGTGACCTTGACCTTCCATGTGGAATTGTATAGTTTCTTGTATGACCTTGGCCTAGGTATTCCGAATATATTTTGTAAGCCTAGTGAGAATCTAACAGTTAGTATAATAGATTCTAATACAAACTTATTTTGACCTTTGACATTGACCTTTGACCTTACCCTTTAGAATATTTATCCAAAATTTGGGCAATACGATATCAAGGTTACCAGTAACTTGTATAATGAAAATGAAGACATTTGAGTAAAAAAATAAAAATATATAGTATAAGTTGACCTTTGACCTTGATCTGTGACCTTTACCTATATGTAAGAGTACATTTTTGTTTTCATTGATATTGCTCAGGAAAATCAATAAGCATGCCTAATGTAATTAAAACCCATCAGTTACTTTCATATATATTATTATAATAGTTGACCTTGACCTCTGACCTTTATTTTTACCTATATGGAATTTGTTTCAAAATTTGTTATTTTTCTTTCCATTTAAAGTGCAGCTATCGCACCAATTTTTTTGAAGTTTGCATGAAAAGTAAAAAAAATAGAATAGTGACCATATATTTGACCTTGACCTATGACCTTGACCTTTCATATAGAACTGTATAATTTCTTGTATGACCTTGGACTAGGTATTCCGAATATACATGGTAAGCCTAGTGAGAATTTAACAGTTAGTATAAGAAATACTAGTGAAACACTTATTTTGACCTTTGACCTTGACCTTTGACCTTACCCTTTACAATATTTACCTAAGATTTGGTCAATGCTTTATCAAGATTAGCAGTAACTTGTATAGTAAAAATTAAGACATTTGAGTAAAAACTAAACAAATATGAAATATTGACCTTATTTTTAACCTTGACCTTTGACCCTAACCCTTAAGTTAAATGGATTTTTTTTTTTTTTTTTACTGACCTTCGCATTGACCAAATCAATATACCTGTGAAATTTGGTGAAAATCCATCGAACTGTCTAGGTGAAGTTTCCGGACAGACATACGGACGACGACGACGACGACGGACGACGACGACAGACAAGCTGACTGGTGGTGCACAGTATACGGGTGGGATATGTGTGCGCGATACCACTCTGCTTCGCAGAGTTGATAATATTGATAATAATAATAATAATAATCGGTTTGTTTAGAGCCAACTACCATTGAGGCTGAAAATACATAATTACATATCCTGGACTTAATCTATTCCTTATCAGTAGACTGATTTTGGCTGCTAATGAGAGTATCTACATACCCTCGAAGGAGTAGGATGTGGCAGGAGACTTTGTTGTCCTCAGAGATTGGTTCATGGTAAAATAATAATTACTAACTACAGTTAGGCTCTCACGCAGGTATCAGTTATGAAGCCCCGCCCACAATTTATACCCAGTTATCAATACCTCCTCAATTGATGATGTGTGATGTCATCTGGTGGGTTTTTAAAAAACGCTCTTGGTGTTTATAATGACAAGCATTTTTATTTTTTGTTTGGCTATAAACTCTTGCCAACAGACAATCAGGGTAGGCCTTCAATATTCAAAACTATTCAATAATGGTAGAATAATTAATAATAAGGTGTTAGAAGTAGCCCATGGTAGGAAGTTGAAAAAAGGAATGTCCGTAATTTCAATATTTTCGCCTCGAAATTAAATTCCCGCCTCACTGTCTGGGCAATTTTCGGCAATTTGCATATTTTTCGTGATCTTCAATGCTTCATATCTCAGCAATGGTATGGCCTAACCAGCATAAATAATTTATTTTAATATTGCGCAAATCTTCGTCTCGGGAATGTCGAAGGCTATATATAAAACCATGTACATCAAAAGGTACTTATTTGTTGATGCAATGAACAGAGGTAACTTTACCGCCAGAATCACGCCGCGTTACAGCCACATTCCACTTTTGCCATATTTCTCAAACTTTGGGAAAATGAAATAGTGTAATTATGCACAATGCACAATCCTCTTAGACCTCAAACTACAACCAAATACACTGCACCACCCTTTAGCTATAATAGATTTTGAGTTTAAAGTAAAACAATTCAACCATAATTCAACATGACATTATTCAGATCTGGGATATTTTCTCATCAGCTGATGTCACAAGCTCGTTAACCATTTTTGTATTTTTTTCTATGTGCATGAATGAGTCAAAAGGAAAAACTGCCTGTAACAAGTGTCCCCCCAATGTTGTAAAGAGTGATAGAGAGCCATGATCAAGGTATGTTGGAGGACATTTAGGTGTGTTGGAGAGAAGTGTGGTGTGCTTGTAAATTGTAGTGAAATTAATAGGAGGAGGTCTTTGTGCGAGAGTTTGCTGAATTACTCTGTGTAGGTGAGGCACAAATAGAAACAGTGGGGGAAGCCAAGCAAATGAAACAGGAGTTCCAGTAACTCCTTGTCATATGCCTATGTGGCCTCCCCTGGGTACTGGCCTGCTCGTTTGGTGCCTACAATATCTCCCCAACCGTGATGCACAGAGAAAGCAAACTTTGGTTCGGTTTGGAACCTATACCTGCTTATAATAGTAATTCTACCATCGACTGGTCCGGGTAATTCTATTATTTACGGTCAGGGAAAGTTTTTGAGAGAAACTTCCCCTTCTGGTGTGTGGATTCGGACCCCCACCGCCAGACACAGCACTCCAAGTACAGTCACTTAGCAGTGACAAGTACAGAGAGAGAGAGAGTGAGAGCGAGCGACCGAGCAAGAGAGAGAGAGAGTTTTCCCAGCATATGAATTGTATCATATTTGTTATAATTCTATGAAGTGTCCTTTTCCGACACAGTTGAGTTCTCTGTCTACCTTAAGGTTTGTATTTGCTTATGTAGTTTTAATATATTTACATAAGTTGCTTATTTAAATAGATCTCTCGTCTGTCAGGTTTGTCTTTAACCTTTTCAGTACGATTTTTGTCTTATTTTTGTTTTATTTATTTATTTTTTTGCTGGCAAATATTAAACTACTTCATTTATATAAGAGAAAGCGTCTAAGAGTCCAGGGGGTAATTTGTATCCCAATTAATCCTTCGAGTTTCACAGATTACGCCTAAGCTGATTAAATCTTTCAGGATTCGAGGACGCATTATAATATTTTGATTAGCTATAGACAAGTTTATGCAATTTAGGAAGGATCTCTAGGAATCAAAGGGGCAACAACTATCTCGGTGAACTCTCTAACTCCTACAAGTCCTTCCTAAGCTGAATAAAAGGGTCTGATAATAGCCAGAAAACTGTCAAAGGCGCGTCACAATCTTCAAGAAGTTATATCGTTTACTGATTGCTAGAATAAAATTGAATTAAATATTGAAAGGGTTAACTTCTTCAATACGATGGCATGATTTTGATAATATTTTACTCAATTTATGTATATTTTATCTAGCTTAAGAGATATCTCTAGGAAACAAAGTGGTAAGCAAATTTTGTTCTTATTATTGAGGCAGTTAGGTAGAGAAATTGTGCATTTCGTGATCAAAGTAAAATATTTGGCACACGCATTCAAATAGTCAATATAATCAAAATTAGATATTGGGCCATCATAGGTTTACTCTGCATTGGCTTTGGCAGCCCCCTTTTAATTACTTTCCATAAGAGTTCTTAAGCACAGATTTTTGCCCCAAACTGTATACCATGGTAGAGATGTCAAGCTAGTCTCAAATAACTCGTTTGGACATAGGTAACAACATATATTCAGACAATGCTTGGCTAATGTTGACCGTTTGACTTGTACTGGTCTCTGTAGTTCAACAAATTAGTGGCAAATGGCAACATTACTTACCAAGTTGTGGCATGCTGATAAACTAAAGCAGACTGTACTAATCAAACGGTCAACATTAGCTAAACAAAGTCTGAATAAATGTCCTTACCCATGTCCAGACGAGTCATTTGAGACTAGTTTGACATCTCTACCATGGTATACATTTTGGGGCAAATATCAGTGCTTCAGAACTCTTATGGAAAGTAATTGAAAGGGGGCTGCCAAAGCCTATGTAGAATAAAACTATGATGACCCAATATCTAATTTTGATTATATTGACCATTTCATTGCGTGTGCCAATTTTGATACTTTTATCACGAAAGGCACAATACCCACACATTTTGCCACTAAGCCGCTACACTATATCTATTTGACTGTTACATATCCATCCTAAGCTTGATAAATACGCCGAATGATAGCAGAAATACATGTGAACAAATGTGTCCTTGTACTGAATGGGGTTATGAGTCAATATCCTCATATTTGTTACGTTTCTTTTCATGATGCTTGTTTGTTCTTCCGCCCGATACATTTCTTTGACGTATTCTAGCCTTTCAGTACCTGTTTCACTTGCTATCCAGGTTTATATATATATATATATATATATATATATATATATATATATATATATATATATATATATATATATATATATATATATATATAATTATATATATCTTCCTGCCTGTCGGTCTAGGTTTACTGGTTTGATATACCTATAGTAGTTTTATTATATTAGTATTAGGGGGCGGGATGCTAGGAATCCTCCTTCTCTTGTAGACTTTACCTACTAGACTTGACAGAGAAAGGGGCGAGGGAACGTAAAAGTGCTCCCGTACCTTAAGAACTGGAATTATTAATGTTGTTTCTGTTCGGTCTCTGTCTCGAGTCGGCCACCCCCCGCTATGGGGTATGTGCCTGAGTATATACAGTACATACATACATACAGTATTAGTATTTTATTTGCATTAGCCTGTGACTGTTGGTTTGTATTAACTATAGTATTTATAATTGATATATATTTTTCAGTCTGTGTCTGCTAGTGTTGTATAAGTAAAGGGCATATTCAAGTCTCCCTGTTTGCGTCTATTGGTTTAATGTAAGTAGCTTAGTTATATTATATTTTCAGTATATCTTCTTGCCTTTATTTTTCTGGTTGGATACTGTATACTGTAATTGTATTTGATGTATTATAAAAACAAAAATATGGGGATTGGGCCAGAGTAAATTGATAGATAGAAATAGTATCATTAGTAGGCGAAGGTATATGCTAAATTTCTTAACGTATGCGAATATTTAAAAACCTGAGAGAGAAAATATTAAAACTCTCAAGTATTAAAACTTTAGTGCCGTATCGTGTTAATTAATTATTGTCACATCTCAGTCATTTAACTCTTTCAGGATCCCCAGAATAGTTTTGACAATTTTATTCCCGGTATTATTTAGCGTAATTAGTAAGTTTATAAAGAGTTTGCGGTTGGTAAAAAGATAATGGAAATAGATGTTACCCTCATATTGATGTAGTTTAAAATGAACAGAATACAGAAGTTAGCTCGTTTCATGTTTTCCACATGAAGACTGTTTTCTAGGCCAGATGGACCGGCACCTATACGTCATCTTCCAGATCTATGTAAACGTTTTCATCACTTTATAACCAGAGCAGTTATATAGTGTTGACTATGCGACTATAGAGATCGAACTTGATTACACGTAATCAAAATTGCCAACTTAATGTAAATAATTTACCTTACTTATTTACTAGTACTAAATTAATATAGCTAACTTGATCAAACTAGCTTGATTTAATTAAAATATTGTTTTTATTATTTTAGATTAATGCAATTAATTAACCATTCCAGCTTCATCTAACAAACTTCATATAAATAACGTGAACAAACTAAGCTGATGATGCTTAATATAACTATCTTGATAAACATAACTCCTGTACCCAAGTAGTGTTCCAGACTATTGAAATCATTGGCAGGCCTTTGTTGACTTGACGACTGTGTTAATATAAACAATGTTCACATTGGTTTTTCTCCTCTCGCATTTTTGTTGTCTTAAACCGCTCAGTACAAGAGAGGGAAAGTTGTCGGACCCCTTTAACCAACTTCTTGTTTAGCCCCATTAGTTTTGGGATTTTAGGATGTTTGCCCAATTAGTCTGGCTAGTTCAAGTCATTTCGCCCCTTTCTTTGTTCATTTTCAGACCTTTTGTGCCATTTAGGTGTCGATTTGTTCTACCGAAAAATGCAAACACTTGTCTCAAAGAGTGGGGGGGGGGGGGGTCATGAGGATATTGTAGAAAGCTTAAAAGATGTCTAGGGAGGAAACTAAAACAATCACATTAATATGAATTAAAACAAAATATATATATATATATATACCGGTATATATATATACTGTATCATTATATATAAAACAATCTTCCATTCACTAAATCAAATCGTGTTGAGTTAGACAGCCATGGTGGTGAAGGAGTTAATGCATGTTCATATAATATAGTCTATTCGCTGTAAGTAGGCGAAAAATCATGACCTCTAACCTCTGTAACTCAAAAACGGCTAAAGTAATCGAGCTCATATTTCAACCATTTTGGAAGAGTCAGTCACGGAATAGATGTGGAAATCGACAGCCAAATTGCTCTAGCCTTTTTTGAGTTACAGAGTATAGAGATCATTATTTATCGCCTACTTACAGCGAATACACTATAGTATATACCACACTGTAAAAAATACGAAACTGGGTATATTACTAGTTATTTACCTCTGCTTATGTGATATGTCTTTCTATATATACGACCATGATGGTTTTATTACCGCCAATATATTTGTAGAGGGTATAAATGCAGTGTAGTATCTAACGTATTATCCTGGGTTCATTATACTGTCTGGGGTTGACTATATGTATGTGCGAGTGTGAGTGTGTGTGTGTGTTTGTTTAACAGAGAGAGAGAGAGGGAGAGAGAGAGATAGAGATATATTTACATAGATACACTGGCCACACAGACCTTACGATTCAAACGAGGTGGTCAGGACTTAATTCTAGTAGAGATGTCATATCAGATAGAAAAGAAACGTTGAAGGAAAAGATAGAACAGAAAAAAAGGCTCTCTCCCCACCCCTTAATCTAAGAGAGAGAGAGAGAGAGAGAGAGAGATAAGTGAGAAGTAAGAGAGGATGCAAGGCAACTTTAAGGGGTGTGAGTCCTCCGGATGTAGCGCGCGCGCGCGCACGCACGCACACACACACACACACACGCACACACACACACACACACACACACGCACACGCACACACACACACACACACACACTTTCATATTATTAGCCACCTTTCCTCTCAATCGAATAAGTTTAGACATATATGTTTATATGTTTTACCTTTCAAAATTCAAAAGAAGAACTGTATTATGTTATGTTATGTTATGCCAATCACCAATGTCAATTAAGTTCACCCCAATTACGAATATATTTTGTTTATAAATGTTAAAATATTCTTATCATACTCATTATTGTTTGTTTTTCTTTCCATATGATTGTATTCAACATTATATAAATAAATTAATCAATATTTCATTTGCTTTTCACTTCCGACGCTATATTTTCTTAGTAATAATAACATATTTACCATTATACTTACCTTTATTTCTACACAACATGTAATTATATATTTATACATATGGATTCTTTATCATGATTATGAAGGACATAATTTAGTCATTCAAATAATTATACAAACCCCTTGACGATTATGACACATTTTGGCAGTTTATTCTGGCTATCATCAGACGAGTTCATTTAGATTAAGAAGGGTATAAAATTGAATATGGAAAACGGAGGGTTAATTGAAACCATCTTTACCTTTTGTATTACCACAAATCCTTCCGAATCTGCATGAATTCGTCTACTGATAGCCAGAATAAACTGTTAAAATACTCCTGTGATCGCGACCCCTCTGGCAGTATATTGTAGGCCAGGGTCACACGGGAACATTATCGGTGAACTGTATCGGAGTCTAGCATCCGTTTGAAGTATTTTTATTTGTTTTTAGGAATTTGTGTTCTTGTTTCTTGTATTTACTATGAACATGTTAGTGTGTGATCTATTATCGTCAACATATAGGGGGAAATAATTGGACATTGGACTTTCAGAGTATGTTTGACTCCGATATTGTGGCGCCGATATGTCCGCCGGTAAAAGTGTTCGTGTGGTGCTGGCTCCCAAGTGAATTATGCATGTTAAACTGTTATTTGCTTTGACATAATTTATATATTTACCATAACCCCTCTCCCCTCAAAACAATAAAACAATAAATAAAAACGCTTTCTTTTAATAGAACACTGTTCAGCACGATTTTTTCTTTTTTTTTTAGCTTTTTATCTGGTTGACAATCCACTATTGTATACAGGACTCCGAATGCGTTATTTACATGGTTGATTGAGATAGTGTTTACCCCTTTTAGTCCTAAAGGTATACCGCAAGCTATTATTATGACTATCATTAGGCGATGTTATTCTGCATAGGAAGAAATGTTGGGAGTCAGAGGGTTTATTGATTAGTATGTTGGTATCCGAACAACTGGCCGCCGGAAATCGTTTTATGGTAACCAGAATAAGACGGAAATTACGTCATCGCGTCGAAGAATCTAATCACATAAATATAAAGATGAACAACCAAATACGCTTCCGCAAATATTTTATATTTGTACCAGTTTCTTCATATGCAAAACTAATGCAACTTTACTCTGCCCAGACTTGCTTAAACTTGACCCTTTGAGCTTACGACCGCGATTAGCTAGTTTATACTAAGGCTATATTATATAAAAGGTTATTAAGGAAGGGTTTACTAGACCGGGTTTATAAAACAGGTTTATATATATTTTGTTTTCTTCTCCAAGCTATAAAACACTCTTCAGACCCTTGCAGATTACATTGGTACAATTTAGATCTTATTTATATAACGTTCTTCATAATCCAACCAAACTAATGCAACCTTACCAAGCCCAGATATGATTAAAGTTGACCTTTTGAGATCACGATGACGATTTTCTTCCTTATATTTTGGTTATCATTAATCAATTATAGTAAGTTTAGGAAAGTGTTGTGGGAGATAAAGGGGGGTGACAGGCTTTTTTTCTCTCTTTCTCTGGCTTGTATCCATTCGGCCCCATTCAGCCTGCTTTTATAAGACGTTTATCCCCATCCTGGTGTCAATTTCTTCCTGGTGAGCGATAGCGAACCAGCATTGTATAGAGAAATCCGGCTTTGCCGGAGAAATTTTTCTATCGAAAAAATGTACAAATTTAGCCTGCTGTCAAAATATGCTGGCTCGCTATCGCTCGCCAGGAAAAAATGGACACCTGGATGGGAGTAAACCTCTTAAAACAGTAGGCTGAGTGGGGCCGAATAGATACAAGCCATAGAAAGAAAGAAAAGGACAGAAAAAGCCTGTGACCCCCCTTAAAGGCTTAATTATGATACATATGACCCTTTACTTCCAAGGCCTTCTAAAACTGAGTAAAACCATCTTTTACATATAACCATGACCACCTAATGTGAAAATATATAAATCTTATACTGAAAGGGTTAAGAATATTTTAAACTAAAACAATAAAGACACTTTTGCTGCCTGACCATAAAATAATACTAAATACAAACAAATAAAAAACCCTTAGGTCCAATAAAGCAAGATAAGTTTTCCTATATCTCTCATTTCGCTTTTTGTATCTACTTTATTCATATTCAAAATTCAAAACTAACGCAACTTAACTATGCTAAATATTCACCATGTTCCAACTTTTTGTATACATTATACAAACTATGTTGTATTTCTTTATTGTATGATGTCTTTTAGAAGAAGCTTGTAAAAAATAGTTTACAATAATGTATTACTACTATTTACTCAGGTCCATGCCCCATTTGTTTTATTATTTTTGGAGGGTGGCCGACTCGAGACAGAGCCCGAACAGGGACAATACAACACAACAGAAAAACAATGAACACTCACAAACAAAACACAAATTCACACACATCTACCTGTAGGTGTCTTGGTAAACATAAAATAAAGCAAAACCTATTATTTCAAGATATAAATCAACCTCTAGACCCCCATAATGATAAAAGTTACATTTTCGGATAAAACATATCTTCGGCGCAGCCAGCCACTTCTAAGATATTCACTATAGCCCGCCAAGAAAAAAAATCGACATCTGGACTGGTGCAAGCGTCTTTAAACAGCAGACTGAACGGGGACGAATGGATTAAACACACACACAGACACACACACTCTCTCTGTCTCTCTCTCTCTCTCTCTCTGCTTCATATGCAAAGCTAATACAACTTTACTATGACAAGTATTTTCCAACTTCCAAGTCTTTGTTTATATTATGTATTCCCGATGAGCCAAGTTTCTCGCATTGTCTTCATTTATGCATCTATGATTCTTTTTTTAGTCTGAAATGTTGCGTGGTTGGATGGCTTTTCTTGGTTTTCAACCTTTGTGTTCCCTTTTCTCTCCCTCTCACCCCCCCCCCCCTCTCTCTCACACACACACACACACACACACACACCAAATATCTCCCTCTCCCTGTGAGAGTAAAGCTGTAGATATTATATACCTTGATTTTCAAAAGGCCTTTGACAAAGTTCCCCACAGACGTTTACTGCTAAAACTAAAAGCGCATGGAATACAAGACGGTGTGTTGAAATGGATAGAAAATTGGCTCAGCAACAGAAAGCAAAGGGTAGTCATAAACGGGAAGGCATCTAAATGGACCAATGTAAGTAGCGGGGTACCCCCAGGGATCGGTACTAGGACCAATTATCTTTCTAATTTACATCAACGACATAGATGAGGGTCTCACCTGTACAATCTCAAAATTTGCTGACGAAACAAAAATTGCAAATAGCGTACTCTCAAAAGAACAAGTTGACGATATGCAACACAATCTAGATAAATTGTCATGTTGGGCCCAAATTTGGCAAATGAGTTTCAATGCGGATAAATGTAAAGTACTACATGTCGGATACCTAAATGAGAAAGCAAACTATTCGATGAATGGCACTCAGCTTAAGAATGTAAACAGAGAAACCGATCTGGGAGTAACAATATCGAGTAACCTAAAAACCGAGTCAACAATGTTCAGAAGTTGTTAAGAAGGCAAACAAAATAATTGGCTTTATAGGCAGGTCATTTGAGCATAAATCCAAAGAAGTTATCCTAACCCTTTACAATTCCTTAGTCCGCCCTCTTCTGGAATACTGCGTTCAATCCTGGTGCCCATTTTACCAAAAAGATATAAACAAGCTAGAACGAGTTCAACGAGTTCAACGTAGAGTTACTAAAATGATACCTAGCCTAAAGAACAAACCATACGAAGAGCGTCTTAGAGAATTAAATCTATTTCCTTTAACTCAGCGCAGATTAAGAGGTGACTTAATTCAAGTGTTCAAAATCATCAAAGGCATCGACAATATGAACTGTAGTAAGTACTTCACTATCGACCAATCTAATTACACGCGGGGAAACGGTTGCAAAATTATTGGAAAATCTTTTAACTCGCACGAATCTAAGAATTTCTTCTTCAATCGAGTTGTCAACTTGTGGAATGGGCTTCCCCGAAACGTTATAGACTGCATCACCGTTGATTCATTTAAACTCCGCCTAGACAAATATCTCTCATCAAACCCGCAACTGACTGCGTTTGTAAATGAATAACTTTATTTTATCCCCCCCCTCAGTTACTAACCCATCTGTCCTCTACTAACTTCCTAATCCTGCCACGGACATTAGTTCCAGGGCAGTAATTCCCTTTCCAATATTCCCTTACCCACTCTAAACCACTGTTTGGACACTTGATCCTCAGTGTTTTGGAGGACAAGCAACCTAGAAGGGTCACTAGATCTGTTGTTGCTTGATTTCCTTTGTACTCCCTTTGTACTCCTTTGTACTCACACACGCACGCACGCACACACACACACTCACTCACTCACTCTCTCTCTCTCTCTCTCTCTCTCTCTCTCTCTCTCTCTCTCTCTCTCTCATTCATTGGTACATACTGTATAATTATGAAGGGCGTATAATTTGTAATGGCATTGATTTTCCTAAATCGCATTATTATGATCATTTTAATACATGTGGATTTCCAAATAATTTGAATAGGATTATACAAGTCGAGCAGCCTTCATAAAATGCAAACACTTTGCAAATATCGATAGGATTTGCATTTAGTATGTTAATTAACGTAAGCTAAAGAATAATATAAAAAAGTAATACTGATTCGAAATTAATACTTCACGTAACATACAACTAAGTTCATATATATAGTCCAGTATATGGAACTAAACATATGCACACTTGTATATATGTATAATTATACAGTGTATATAAAGCCTGTCTCGAAATAGACGTGCCAAACTTCGGGATTAGGTTAGGGTAAGTATTGTAAGCAGGAAAATGTTCTATACGCAGAATTAAAACATTTACTCGTTACAGAGATATTGCCTGTTGAAAATTACATTTTCTTAAGTATTTCCCCATAAGGCTGGCCTAGCTTACCACAACACCATCTAACTGCAATGATTTTACCATTTTGTTATCAAGATAATATATTCTACTTGCTTGGAGGTCTAACAAAAGTGTGTACTTGATTATCCTGAATCCCAAAGATGCATTAAAACATACGACAGTGACTTAGGAATGGTTACAATGGTGAAATAAATCAGTAATCAATAATCAATATAATCAGTATTATTACATAATACATAATCCATAATCAATAATCAATTGTTGAAAGAATATAAATAGATCGTAGCCGTGGCCGTAGCCGTAGCCTGCGCTCCCGCATTCGAACAGTTCTCAGTATCATAACAAAACACTGGCTTTTATTTCGCACCTCACCCAATAACCGCTTAATGTACAGTGTTCTAGCCTTCACCCATGGCAAGATAACAGCAAGTAATGCCTCTGGTATGTATATACTGTAAACTAGTTTAGGCCATTCATTTGCAGATATACGAGTATCGGTAAATGACGAATATCGGTAGTGCACACGATATTAGGGTCCCGGCCGCCATAGTTGACCTACTTATTTCAACATTCAAACTCTCTACCAAGTCTTCTTTTGTTGCGAATACAAGGTCAAACACATTTATATCACGGAATGACCAGATAATTGAAAACGGTCCTTTAATGTAAACAAATGTCAGACATTACACATAGGCTTGATCAATTTTAAACATTAATAGTACATGAATGGAAAGAAATTAAATATTTTAACACGGGTGAAAACCTAGGTGTACTTATAAATTAAAATATAAAATCGTCAAACCAATGCATGGCAGCAGCTAAAAAGGCAAATAAAGCACTAGGTTTTTATCAGGATACAGTTTCATTATCAAAGCAAAGACATAGTTATGCCATTATATAAACAGGTATAGTGCTGAACAGTTCTTGTCTCCCAAGTATAGAAAAGACATTAAGAAACTGGAATCCGTGCAGCGACGATCAATTAAATTAATTCCATCACTAATAAATCAATCATACAAAGGGAGATTACGAAAACTCGATTTTGTTTCACTTAAGAAACGGAGAATATGGGGACAACTGATAGAGTGGTTTAAGATTCTAAAAAGATCTAGCAACATAAACCCCGATAATCTATTTAAGAAAGCCAATGAGAGTTCTACAAGAGGAAACAAGTTAAACTTAATATGTAAGAAAGCATACCTACTGTACATATAAGAAAATATAATATTCACCCATAGTATAATTAGTGAGTGGAATAAGCTTCCTAATAAGGTAATAAACAGAGGGAGCAATAGATACAATTGGAAAAATGCTAGATACAGAGGAAGTGGGATGGAGTAGGTAATATCAATTGAAAGAACAATCTATCAGTAATGAACAGTGCTTCCAGTTGTAGAGAGCGAAGGGGAATCAATATAGGTGTGTATATATTACGATAGCTGAAGGTTCGCAGTACACTTCCTTTCCATTTCCAGCTATATTTTGTATTAATTTCACCACAACACCAAACAGATTCCTTTAGGCGTTCTTCAAGCCCTGCAAGGCCATTCACCTCTAACATTCTTCATATTGCTAGAGGGGTCAGAGGGTGGGGAGAGAGCCTTCGTCTTTGCTATTTTTCCTTCCAATTTCCCTTACTATCGGGTTTAATATATCTACTTAAATTATATGTCCTGCCCATCTCGTTGGGATCGTAAGGTCTGTGTGGCCAGTGCATCTATGAAAATCTCTCTCTCTCTCTCTCTCTCTCTCTAATCTATCTCCTCTCTCTCTCCTCCTCTCTCTCTCTCTCTCTCTCTCTCTCTTCTCTCTCTCTCTCTCTCTATCGCTCTCTCTCTTCTCTCTCTCTCCTCTCTCTCTCCCTCTCTCTCTCTATCTCTCTCTCTCTCTCTCTCTCTCTCTCTCTCTCTCTCTCTCTCCTCCATCATTAACAAACACAATAATATGCCCATTAAGAGGTTAAGGACATTGTGTTTACAGAATATTATGACATAATCGGTATTACAGAATCTTGGTTAAATACGGAAGACAGACTTTTTAGCAGAATATTCACTTCCCGGTTATACAATGTTTGAGCAAAGTCGAATCAATACAAATGAAGGAGGTGTTCTGTTATTTATCAAGGCAAGTCTTAACCCTGTCTTACTGTCAATACTTCATATTGCGAGGAGAGAGAGAGATGGGAGAGTAAGGACATTAAAAATAACCAAGGAACTAAAATAACATTAGCTTTATTATACAGACCTCCAGCTCAATCAGTGCAAACTGACCGTGACATTTACGAACAAATTGCAAAAATAACTAACCTACAAGATGTTGTAATTCTTGAAACATTTAATTTACCTGAAATTAAATGGGGCAATATGCTTACTTCACATTCTCGATCCCTATGCCAACTTGCAAGAAAATGAACGTGTTTTCCCCCATCTGTTTATCTTCAGACGGGGGAACAGTATCTAAATCTAATGGGCTAGTATCTCTTGGTAGTTTTTGTCACCCATATTAAATATCGGTGTTATATTCGCTGTCTTCCAATTGGTGGGTACATATCCTTGTGGGAATGATATTAATTATTATGGTAAGTGCTTCAGCAACTTATTTTTAGGACGAAGTTATCTGGGCCTGGGGATATATTTACTTCCATAGAACTATATCCCGACATCTTATTGGGTGACTTTGAAGTCTGGAAGTACATATTACTAATCAAGCATGCACATAGTACATGTTTGATTAGTACCGTGTGACATACCTAAGTTGCTAGCAGTGTTAAAAACAGAACTGATATAGTCATTAAGAATACAAGTTATATATATGCTATTTCTTTATAGCTCACCTTGATAATTGAATAATGGTTCCATTCCTCTTTTAATTTGTGTTTTATTGTTTATCTACCTGTTGAATTGGTTTGGGTTTGTTTTACTGTTTTTTAGCTTCGGTAACTTCGTATTTCCTCTTTGCCGATGTTATACTGTAAGTTATTTTACTTATTTTCTGGCAACCAAGTTCTAATAACTGTATATATGGTATTATTATCAGTTTTATGTCTAGCTTGTGTAAACGATTTATTTATCTAATTGCACTACTAATGTTATTATTGTACCAAAGGGGTTTGTTAAATGTGTGTCGTGTTGTTTAAGCACAGGGACATGTTTATTTTGGGCAGATAGAGGAGGGTGGGTGATTTCCTGTAAGCCTTTCATACTTCCTCGGTGCTGGCGAGTCATTCAATGTGCATATGAAAACCTTTAAGTTCATTATTTATATAAGGCCGCTAATATCTGCCTCGTTATAGTTGGTTATAAATGGTTTACTTATAATGCTGGTGCGTCTTATGTTGAGTTAAAAGTTATGCTCACAACCGGTAAATAATTCATCAATTTCTAGGTCTGATATCAGGGTGGTGATAACCAAATAAAATAAAATAAATCCCCTAGTGAATAACTGATATAGTTGATGAAATAAATAAAATGTTAATGAATTCGATCATTATGTCAGATGTTTTTCCCCGATCCTCAAATATCACGCCATACATTGTAAGGCAAATTCAAGTCACCTGTGGTAAGAGGGTATTTGATATATATATATATATATATATATATATATATATATATATATATACTCGTGAGAAAAGTTTCATGAACGGTATTTTATATACAGATACATCTGATAATTTTCCAATATTTTGTATAAGTGAAGATATTACATGAAACACATTTGACAAGTACATACCAAATAAAAAGCTCAGCAGAGAGAGAGAGAGAGAGAGAGCGAGGATTCATCATTTACCAATATCTCATCCAGAGTTACGGTGAATGTATATGGCCAGCCAAAGAATTATGACAAGATCTCCCTTCATATATATGAGTTAATTATACAGTAGATAAGATTTAGATAGATGGATGGATAGATAGATAAATAGATGATAGATATATAGTTGAATAGATAAATAAATAGAGATTTTACACCATGTTGTTTCAGGGGTGGTATGGACGTTAAAATACACAATAACAAAGGGGAAAAATGAACACGAATGTTTGTTTACTTAGAGGGGAACACACACATTCTCTCTCTCTCTCTCTCTCTCTCTCTCTCTCTCTCTCTCTCGCTCGATAATAATTCAATTGATACGTTTAAGGGGAGATGGGCCGTTTATTTGCCTTTTTATTGATCTTTTTATGATGTTCTTTGTTTCCTCCCTATACCTCCATCAAATTAAAAAAGAAAACATCCATTAGATCCCCCTTCTATATTTAATTTGTACATTTTTTGATAGAAAAATGTCCCTGCCGAAGGCCAGTTCTTACAAAGGAGTACAAAGGAAATCAAGCAACAACAGATCTAGTGACCCTTCTAGGTTGCTTGTCCTCCAAAACACTGAGGATCAAGTGTCCAAACAGTGGTTTAGAGTGGGTAAGGGAACATTGGAAAGGGAATTACTGCCCTGCAACTAATGTCCGTGGCAGGATTAGGAAGTTAGTAGGGGACATGGGGTTAGTAACTGAGGGGGGGATAAAATAAAGTTATTCATTTACAAACGCAGTCAGTCGCGGGTTTGATGCGAGATATTTGTCTAGGTGGAGTTTAAATGAATCAACGGTGATGCAGTCTATAACGTTTCGGGGAAGCCCATTCCACAAGTTGACAACTCGATTGAAGAAGAAATTCTTAGATTCGTGTGAGTTAAAAGAGTTACCAATAATTTTGCAACCGTTTCCCCGCGTGTGATTAGATTGGTCGATAGTGAAGTACTTACTACAGTTCATATTGTCGATGCCTTTGATGATTTTGAACACTTGAATTAAGTCACCTCTTAATCTGCGCTGGGTTAAATGAAATAGATTTAATTCTCTAAGACGCTCTTCGTATGGTTTGTTCTTTAGGCTAGGTATCATTTTGGTAACTCTACGTTGAACTCGTTCTAGCTTGTTTATATCTTTTTGGTAATAAGGGCACCAGGATTGAACGCAGTATTCCAGAAGAGGGCGGACTAAGGAATTGTAAAGGGTTAGGATAACTTCTTTGGATTTATGCTCAAATGACCTGCCTATAAAGCCAATTATTGTTTGCCTTCTTAACAACTTCTGAACATTGTTGACTCGGTTTTAGGTTACTCGATATTGTTACTCCCAGATCGGTTTCTCTGTTTACATTCTTAAGCTGAGTGCCATTCATCGAATAGTTTGCTTTCTCATTTAGGTATCCGATATGTAGTACTTTACATTATCCGCATTGAAACTCATTTGCCAAATTTGGGCCCAACATGACAATTTATCTAAATTGTGTTGCATATCGTCAACTTGTTCTTTTGAGAGTACGCTATTTGCAATTTTTGTATCGTCAGCAAATTTTGAGATTGTACAGGTGAGGACCTCATCTATGTCGTTGATGTAAATTAGAAAGAGAATTGGTTCTAGTACCGATCCCTGGGGTACCCCGCTACTTACATTGGTCCATTTAGATGCCTTACCGTTTATGACTACTCTTTGCTTTCTGTCGCTGAGCCAATTTCTATCCATTTCAACACACCGTCTTGTATTCCATGCGCTTTTAGTTTTAGCAGTAAACGTTTGTGGGGAACTTTGTCAAAGGCCTTTTGAAAATCAAGGTATATAATATCTAAAGCTTTACTCTCATCGTAGAGGTTGAGGATATCGTGGAAGAAGTCTAAGAGGTTTGTTAAACAGGAACGTTTTTTACGAAAGCCGTGTTGAGTATCTTTAAGTATGTTATTTTCCTCTAAGTGATTTACGAGTCTGTCTCGTATGACCGTTTCTAGCATTTTACATACAACTGAGGTTAAGCTAATTGGCCGATAGTTACTTGGTAGTGATTTGCTGCCTTTTTTTAATATCGGTGTTACGTTGGCTAGCTTCCACTGATCGGGCATAGTTCCAGACTGCAAGGATTTATTGAATAGAAATGTCAGTGGTTTGGAGAGCTCATCCTTAGCTTCCTTTAGAACTCTAGGCGAGATTTTATCAGGTCCAGGCGTTTTATTTACCTTGAGTTTATCTAAACAATTCAATACTTCTCTCTCTGTAACGGTGATATTGCTTAGAACATCTGAATTATCAATCTGAATAGGCGATGGTGTAGGGATATCACTGAGGTCTTCTGTTGTAAAAACTGATGCAAAGAAGGTATTGAGGGCATTACTCATTTGTACTTCGTCTTTGGTGTATTCTCCATTTTCATCGACTAACGGTCCAACAGTTGAAGTAACTACTTTTTTCTTTCTGATATAACTATAGAATTCTTTCGGGTTTGTTTTACTTTGATTCGCAATATGTAACTCTAAGGTCTTTTTACTTTGCTTAATTAACTTTTTGGCTTTGCGTCGTAGCTCTACAAATTTCAGCCGTTCTTCGTCATTTTGTGAGGATTTTAATCTATCATTAGCAAATTTTTTAGCAAGCAGGCAGTTTGAAATATCTTTATTCCACCATTTGGGCTTATTATTATGGCCTGGACGCCGTATTTTCGATGGTATGCAGTCTTGCACTGCTTTTAGGTAAGTGGCTTCGAATAACTTCCAAGATGTATTTATGTCGTTATTGTGAATTAAAAAGCTCCAGTCAGTTTCTTTAAACATAGCTCTAAGTTTATGGAAGTTTGCTTTCTTGAAATTAGGGACTTTTTCGATGCTACTATTTGGTTCGTCACTAGTAAACTTTAAAGTGAAAGTTATCGTACGATGGTCGCTGTTACTGAATTCATCACCAACATTCAAATTCTCTATTAATTCTTCTTTTGTTGCAAGTACAATGTCAAGAACGTTATTACCACGGGTTGGCGTTCGAACATATTGATAAAGCGAACTCTCTTGCAAGTTCGTATACAAGTCATGTCCGGAGTGTGAAGTAAGAGTATCGACCCACTTGGTCACAGGTAAATTAAAGTCGCCAAAAATTACGGTATCTTGTGAGTTACTTACATCTGCAATTTGTTTGTAAATTTCTCGGTCAGTTTGCACTGATTGAGCTGGAGGTCTGTATATTAATGCAAGTATTATTTTTGTACCTTTATTATTCTTTATTAGCACAAAAGATGCGTCGACGTTCACAATTTGAGGTTTTGACAAGAGGGTAGGGTTAAGACTTTCTTTGATATAAAGTAAAACGCCACCTCCATTTTCTTCTCCATTCTTCATTCTTCTCCATTCTTCCAACATTACAGGCTCCCTATCGTTAGCCAGGGCAAAAATGTACACCTAAATAGCACGAAAGGTCTGAATATTGACGAAAAAATGGGGCGAAAGATCTTGAAATCTACTAAATAATGGGGCAAACATCTTAGCATCGGAAAACTAATGGGGCTAAACATGAGGGAGAAAGTGGTCCAGAAAACCGGCCCATGTCCCCTTAAGAAGAGACTGGATGATCATTTGATGGAGATTGGATTAAAATGTATGCATCAGTAGGTATATGATTGTAAGTTCCCTTTCAGACTAATGTCTGTCTATCCTATATTATAAACTTTCCTTGTGGGCATTTCCTGACCCATAAGGTTACACTTCATCCTTTTTTCCGGAATGTGTTTTTTTTAGCCGGAGGAAGAGGAGGGTGGGGAGAGAGCCTTTCACTTGTCTGTCCTATTATTCTACTATAAATTGTCCCTGTCCCTATTAGTATTAAGGCCGGACCACCTAGTAGGGACCGCAAGGTCTGCGTGGTCTGAGTATCCGTTTGTAACTCTCTCTCTCTCTCTCTCTCTCTCTCTCTTTCTTACACTAGTTATAGGGTGGGAGAGAGCTATCCTGACCAGGATTCGAACTCACTCACTCCAAGTTTATTTGGGAGAGTAGGGCACCGTAACCACTCGGCCATGAGTGGAGTGGTTACGGTGCCCGACTCTCCCAAATATACCTGGTGTGAGTGAGTTCGAATCCTGGTCGGGATACCTCTCTCCCATCCTGTCGTACTGTACATTATCATTGGATACTATTTATAGGTAAAGTGAGGGAAGAGGCATCGCAGGCATGTGCTGGGACGGGCACAGCTCTGACATTACTAGAACTGAGTCTAGACTATAATATTTATAATAACGATAATATCTTAATTATAGAGAATATTCAGCTGTATTCATCATTTACCGCTTGCTCCATCATCCATTTGCTAACGGTGCACTTATAGCCAGCAACCAGTTATGAGGCAAGACCTTCATATCTTGAGTTGATGGTATAGTACTAACAGAATGACCCTGGGCAAACTTATTCCATATTCTAGTGGATCGAGGAATAAATCCTCGCTGATGGAGAACAGTCGCGATGTATCAATGGGAAGATATTATTGGGATGGAATTTGTGCTGTACCTAATATCAGTGCATTACCACAAAGCCCACCAACACGCCAAAACAAATACTCTCATTGTTCCCTGATTAAATAGCACTTTATGAACATTCCCATATTTAAAATATCCTACAGGGGAGCAATGCCTAGTGATTTAATTGCTCAATAGGTGGCTCTCTAAGAGTGAGGGTCCGAGTCTGGGGGGTAAACAGTAAAGCACGAAGGCGAAGCAGCTCCAATTATATGCATAGGAAAGATGGCAAAGGCTGATTACAGCTTCACATATCTCACTTCCAAGACTGGAACGAGACCTCACAGGCTTCACCGTGTTGAACAGTTGAATGTACAGGATCTAAGCCTATGCCCGAGAGGGAGTAATTTGGAATTTATGAAAAACAAATGAAAATAAAAATAAGTCGGAGAGAATGGCCAAGAGTTGATAAGGGAGCTTCATATACACCCGACTCTCTCATCTTTCTTTACCTGCAGCGTTTCTAGATGTTGTATCCTCTCCAAATTGGCTCTTTATAACAGTGAGTATTGCTACATCTCTTCTGTGTTGGAGTATTAGTGGAGGTCTCTGATGCCTTTATTCTTCTCCAAGAATTGCAATCAGTCTGCACGTTCGTTCTTCAACCTTGTCTAGAAGATGTAAGTGGGAATGTGGACATCCTTGCCGAGATAAGGGAGCAATTCAAGATGGGAGCATGTCTGGGCATCGTAGAGAACCTTACAGCTTTCACTGTCAATAAATATTGCAGTTTACGTAGATTATGGAATGAGTTTGAGGAAGTCATTGAAGTAGACATTCCAAAGTAGAAGGCCTAGGATATTTCCCTGTGGCACACTGGCTTCTATCTTGTGTCTGGTTGAGATGACTCCATGAACAATCACTATTTGTTATTGTATTATTTTATATATATTTGTTTAATGTGTATGAAGAAGATAAAAGGCAGGCTAATTGTAATTAGTGTCTCCCACATATCCAAAAGAGTGACAAACAGCCAAATTCAAAGGAAGTTGGGGTCAAAGTGCCTAGACACACAAAGTTTAAAGCAGTCTAAGTCATAGGATGAAGGAAAGATTGATTGAGTGAGAGAGTTCCAGAGTTCACTTGTTGTGTAAAAGAATGACAGAGAACATTTGCTAATACTTGGGTTGGAGAGCTGCACAGAATAATAGTGGGACTGTGTTAAAAGACGGATGCCTCGCACACACTGCACAGTAGGGGATACGCACTGAGAGAGCTCTGAAGAAAATTGATTTCTATAATAGCGATAGAAGAGATAAAGAGATGCAACATTGCAGCATGTAGAAAGAGATTGTAGGAAACTAGTAAGAGGAAGTGAGTAGATGAAGCGAATCGCTTTGACTTTACTCTTTTGAGAAGTGCGGCATGGGTAGAACCTCCCCACCCATGCTAACAATACTCAATGCATGGGCGCACTGTGCCCTATACGGAGCAAGAAGCTGAGCGGGGGTGAAGAATCTTCAGAGATGGTTGCACACTTAATTTCTGGGAAGCTGTTTTAGCAAGAGTGGTGATATGATCTTTCCAAGAAAGGTCGGATGAAAAAGATCCACCAAGAATATTGAGAGAAGATGAAAGGTTGATTTGTGTATTGTTGAAGAGTAATTGATAGTCTTGCGGAACATTGCAATGGAGAGATGGAAGGAGAAATTGGGTTTCAAAAGCATTGAAAGTAACAAGATTTTCTCAACCCTAATTAGAGATAATTGATAGATCAGAAGATAGGTGACTCGTCACACAACTTTTTGAGTGATTGCATGTTGTGTTGTTGTGAAAAAATAGTTGAATAGTGTAAGGTAGAGTCATCAGCATATGAGTGGATAGGACTAGAGGTACAGTTGAGGAGGTCATCAATGAATATCAGAAAGAGAACCATGGAGACAGAAACAAACCTTGAGGAAAACCGGAGTTGATAGGAGTGAGCGATGGCCGTCCACAACTGCAGCTATTACACGGTCAGAAAGGAAATTAGAGACAAAGGCACAGAGAGAAGGATATAAACTGATGGAGGGTAGTCTGGAAATTAGAGATTTGTGCCAGTTCCTATCGAAGGATTTCAGTATGTCCAGCGCAATAGAAAATGTGTCACCAAAGTCCCGAAGGGAGGAGGACCATGAGTTAGTAAGTAAAGCAAGGAAATCACCAGAAATGCGGCCCATCAGGAAACCATACTGGCGATCTGAAAGTAAATTATGGGAAGATAAAGGCTTAAGAAATTTTGAATTCAAAATGGTGTATAAAACTTTAGAGATGCATGAAGTGAGAGCAATTGGACGATAGTTGGAAGGTTGAGAGCAGTCAACTTTCTTTAGGACAGGTTGAATGAGAGAAAACATCCAGCAAGAAGGAAAGACGTTAGAGGAAAGATAGAGGCAAAATAGTTTGCCTAGTCAGGAAGTCAACACAGAAGAACAGTTTTTGAATACAACAGGAGGAACATTATCCGGTCCATATGCCTCCTTAATGTTAAGCCCAGAGAGGGCAGAAAGTACATCCTTAGAAGAGATTATGACATTGGTCATAAGTAAGTGAGAGGGAGATGGAGAGGGAGGAAAAGCACCGGAATCAAACAAGGTGGAGTTTATAGCTACAGTTGGAGTGAAGAGTTCAGCTTTGTCACAGGAAGATGTGATGGTGGTGCCGTCAGAGTGGAAAAGAGGAGGGAAAGACGAGGAAGTAAAATTGTTGGAGAGATTTTTGGCTAGATGCCAGAAAGCTTGGGAAGGGTTAGAGTTAGAAAGTTCAGATTTTTTTTTATAGATGAAGGAATTTTTGGCTAGTCGAAGAACAGATTCGGCTTGATTCCGGGCAGAAACATAAGAAGCACAAGACTGTTGAGCTTGAAGGTAACGATACCATTTGAATGCTTCCTCCTTATTGTGGATAGCAGTAGAAGAAGCTTGAGTAAACCAAGATTTTTTGCATTAGACTGAGAGAATAAAAATGGAATGTATGCCTCCATGCCCAAGAGGATTACCTCGATTATAAGCTCAGCGCACTCCGAGGGTCACCAGCCATGAAAGCATAAATAATTCCATGAGAAATCAAAGAAGTACTGCGAAAGAGTCTCCCAGTCGGCAGCGCCAAATTGCCACAAGCACAACCGACTGGGAGGACCAGATGGCCGTACTGGAGAAATTATTAACTGGAGACTGTTTACAGAAATAAGGTTGTGATTGGTGGAGCCCAACGGAGATAAAAGGTTTAAAGCGTAAGTAAAAGGATAATAAGTTAGAAACATGTACATTGTACAGGATGTTGGACCGATCTTCAAGGTGGTCAGGAATACAAGAAATATGCTGGACTAACTCCTCTAAGTCATTTAGGATAAAAAAGATGTAGGCTTGTTCACTTGGTTGGTCAGTTAAATGGGAAGAGAGCCATTGGTGGTGGTGAACATTGAAATCTCCAAAGATGGACATTTCTGCAAAAGAGGAAATTGATAAAATGTGTTCCTCTTTAGAAGTTAGATTGTCAAAGTTTTTTTGGATAGTTGGTAGAATTAGGGGAGAGAACAGTACATAAATATTTAGTTTGAGAGTGACAAGAGAGCTTTAGCCAGAGAGTTGAGAATTCAAAAGAATCAACGTTGGGAACACGAGAGAAAAGCAAGATTGTTGCATTAATATACATATCATCCACCTTTGGCTTGAAACTGAAGATATAGATAATAGCAAGATACAGAGAGGGGTTTGCTGTCAGTAGTACCAGACAACTGAGTTTCAGTGAGAAAGAGAAGATCAGGGTTGGCAGAGGAGAGGAGGTGTTCAACAGAGTGGAAGTTAGAGGAAAGGCCACGTATGTTGCATACATTGATAGTAAGAGTAGAAGGTAGTAGTCCAGGGCATTTTGACGAGTCGTTTCCAGGGGCCAGACCAATGGGTCATTTATGCCCCCCCACAGTCCTTGTAGTATAGTGTGTTTAACCCATTGACTGAGGGAGACATTCCGGAATGCCATGGCAATTGACATCAATTTACAGGCTTTTAAAGCCTCTTCAAGCCTGTAGAATCGAGTACAAGGGAGCGGGAGTGCGACAGGCCACCCGTCCTTCCTCCAGCCAGCCAGCCGGCGATCTGAAGAGCATGAGCCATACTCTCACAAAGGCAAATGTAGCGCGACATTAGTGATAATTGCTCATTATAGGAATGTCTATGGTAGCGCTAGCTACGAAGCTTGTTTTGGTGTCATTTTAAAGCTATTTTCTTCTATTTTTTGTCTAAATACATTTAATTTCATTCAGACACTTGCTTAATCAATCAGGAGAGCCTGAATGAGCCCTAATATGCCCGCAGTGCAGGTGTTAAAGAGAGATAAGTTTGTTATTTAGGGCAAACTGGGGTTGCCCTCTATTTTGGTGAGGCATGGAAAGGATCAGCAAAGGTAGCCAGGTGGCAAAACAGAAGTTCCAGTTGTCCTTGACCACCACCAGTAACCCTGCCACCAGTAACACTGACTTGGAAAAGGATTTAGGTGTTCTGATCAGTAGTGACGAAAGGTTTTCTAAGTGTGGCTGTAGGCTTCAGAGAGAGAGGGTGTTAGTCGCTGCTGGCTCACTATTCATGAATAGACGTTCGGCAAATAATCACGATTTTGACTATCCAAACACTATTCCCACTTGTGTTATTGTTGTTACATGTTACTATCTTCATATTAAACGTAAAATAGGCGCATATGAATAAGTAATAATGATATTTATCGTAAATGACGATTATAGGCAGGAATGAAGCCTAATATTGCCGCCCAGAAGTGTGGTGTTCACTACACAAAGCTCGCGCTTACCGAGTTAAAGCGCTCTGATACGGCTTCTTTTGGAGTATGCTGTTCAATTTTGGTCTCCAACACTCAGGAAAGATATAGAGCGACTGGAAAGAGTACAAGCTAGAGCTACAAAGCATATTCCATCAATTAGAAGAATGAGCTATGAGGACCGGTTGAGAGCTCTTGATCTCTTCCCGTTGGAAACACAAAGACTATGAGGTCAGCATATTAAAGTGTTTGAACTACCATAGCTTTGCAGTTTATGAGTTAATGGGTTTGACAATGTGGATTATAGCAAAATGCTTAGCCTCAATATAAATAGAACACAAAACCATGGCTGGAAGTTAGAATTGAAGGAGTTCATAACTAGTACTTGTGGAAACTTTTTTGCATATAGTACCTATTCTATGTGTAACAACTTCCTTCAAGTGTTGTAAACAGTTCTTCAGTAGAAAAGTTCAAGAAGACAATTGATAGTATTTTGCACACTCTGTAATGAGTGCAGGGCACTAAAAACTCACTCTCCACTTCCACTTCGAGTATCTTCCTGGAATATTCTGAAAGGTTTTTGAGATACTAACTTTTCATTGTTATTCCTTATAACTCACTTTAACACTCTCACATTCTCTCTGTGCGTCGTTCTTTCCTTCTGCAAGAACAATAGGACTAAACTTTTGGAAGAAAGCTAACGCCTGATATATATATATATATATATATATATAAAATATAATATAGTATATATATATATATATATATATATATATATATATATATATATATATTAATATACTCGTTGTACGGACCGTAAAAACATGAATCAAAATCATCTTTTTTTGTGGCCCTGGTTTCGGGCGACACTCACTGACCCGGCTGGGACGGTTTCTCGGTTCACGAGACGTACGGCCAGTGTGGCAGTACGTGACGTCATATTTTGAATTGAATAAAAAACTGAACAGAAAACGCTTCATGTGAACCGGCAAAATATATCAAGAATATATTATAACGCACATCGCTGGTACTCCAAGGGTTAAAAAGGCATGCTTCTTAACGGCTACATTAAAAAGCTGCCACATTCCTTAACACAATTATTGCGGGTTGTCTTGTTAACATCACCGTAGTGCCTGGCATGTATATTTACAGACAATGAGCTTCATTCTATGCTCTTTTTCATACATAAGCAAGAGCCAGAGCATAATACAATTATATATCCGTGAAAGGTCGATGATAGAAATTTCTAATGACACCTGAATCATCCTTGTACGACCTAGGGTTATCTTACAACGATCGTGCAACCGAAGGAGAAAATTGCCGAAAATTAGGTATTTTTTAAGGTTTTATCCTTGTTTGAGAGAGGTAGCAGGCGAGGGAGGTATACAGTAGACCCTAGTGTCGGCCACGTAGCCGTGGCGAGCGGTCCAAGGCTACCTGTCGTCCCTGCAACGTTCGGTCTCTCTCTTATCGTTCATAATGGTCTCAAAATAGCACCAACAGTAGTGGCCAATATTCTCTCTCCCATCATATGACGGTCGCCGTGAGTTGAGAGTTAATGACTAAAACAGCAACACTCATAAATAGTCACAACTAAAATGGCCACACTCCTTAATGGTTACATCTGAAATGGCCACATATTCCATGATAATCACTCTTAATCATTATTAACTTGCATGAACTCATCTACACCTATGCAAGAAAATATTTACACAAATATATCGCATCCATTTAATTATACAATATCTACGTTATAAATACTTTACATTTACTGTATTTATATACTCTTCAATATCTAGTAATGCTCAAATTATACAACTGATTAACCCAAAAACGGCGACCGTCTTCAATAGAGGATTTTCTGGGGCACTGCAACCGTCCTCAATAGATCCAGAGCATAAAAAACCCTTAGAAAACACACCAGTGTCACTCAAAACAAAGCAATTTGTGATTAAGTGAGAATTGTCTCCATAACTTGCTACCACTCCTACATATGTTGTCCCCCCCCCCATTCCCCGCCTTCCCCCCCTCCTCAATTATCACCTATTTATCTTGTTATTCACTCTTTTATCGCATAATTTTTGGTGCAAATTTCCCCCTCCCGGTCTTTTTAACACTTAAAGAGCGGGGCCCGACTTAAGTCTGTATCTAAAAAGCAGCAAGTTAGGAGCATTATTAAGGCTTTTAAAGGGTGAAAATCGAGTGCAAATGGCCGGGAGCGCAGCAGGCCACACGTCCGACACCCAGGGCTTACCACCGCCCACTGACTCACGCTCCGTCTGTTCTCGAGAGGCCGGCAGTTTAGCCAGTAGTGAGCGTAGCTGGAAAAAATATGCCGCTATACGCTAAACTCCCATGTTAGTGGTACCACTGCATGAAAACGACGAGTGCTACGTAGCTCGTTCTGGTCTCATTTTGAAGCTTGTAGCGCCTAGTTTTTTGCTGAATACATTTCTTTTCATGCAGATACTTGATTGATCATTCAGGAGGGCCTGAATATGCCCAAAATAGCCCAAAACCCCCCGCTAGACGAGGGTTCATGGGCGAGTCAGCTAGAGATCCTTGCAACACAGAGACTTCTACTCAGACTCGTCAGTGCCGCTCTACAGCTCAGAGAGGGTGGATATACATATCCCAGCTCTCGCCTCATGATACGACCTTGCGGCAATAATATGTCTTTTTCACACCCCAAATGCTATTCCCACTTCTTTTATTGCGCTTAAATGTTCATATGTTCATATTAAAAGCAAAATAGGCGCATATGGATAAGTAATAATTATATATATGTTACATATGACGATTTTTGTCAGAATAGAACCAAATAACTTCGATTGGCGTGAGGGTTTGAACTACCATAGGTTCGCAGTTTATGAGTTAAAAATATATCATCATATATCTAGATCTACACCATATTATGTCTATTCCTAGACCAATATTATATCTACATGAGTGAATCACCTACCTGTCAGCTTATTTCTAATACTTCTCCAGGATAATAAAAAAATCTTTCAAAACAAATTTTCCATAATCCTATGACTTAAGCTGCTTTAAACTTTGTGTGTCCAGGCATTTTGACCCCAACGTCTCTTGAATTTGGCCCTGTTACTCTTTTGGCTTTGGGGGAGACACTCGTTACAGGCAACCTGCCTTTTGTCTGTTTCATACACATAGAAAAGTAAAAAGTGCTTTTTATTATGTAGTAATGCTCAAAATATAAAATAAAATACAGTAGGCCATAAAGGCTGAAGCAAAAGTCAGAATGATAACAAATACACAACTAAAATGCCACAACCAAAAACAGCCACACTCATAAATGGCCACTACCAAAAGAGCTACAATCTTTAATGACCACAGTCAGAATTGCTACAATCTTTTTCTGTAGTTTCTCCATGCCTGATAAGTTAAATTATCTTTTGATATAATTATGTGACACAGCCCCTATATCCAACACAATATAATGTGTGGTGATGGGCTGGTCTATCAGAGTGAGAACTGAGCGATCTCTGCCATACCCATAGCTTACTCTGACTGTTCCTTTTACTTATATATCTTCTAGATCTCAAGTGACGGCGTCTCTTCCGTGGTTTGACTTTCCAATCTGCCAACCTAAGCCAAAGCATCACATTTTTCCTTTGTCCCTCAACTTTCTCTTTATAATTGCTGAGGGGCACAGGGCCCTGGGTGTGGCTTTGGTTTCCCGGGCGTTTCCGCACCCTCCTCAGCTCCATGCCATGGAGTGGCTTCGGTCACCCAGGCTTTATTATGGTAGGCAGGGAGGGTTCTGTGGGGGCACTCAGTTATGGCCTTGGCCTTGCTCAGGGACTTGGGGCTGTTCGGCCAGGCAGCCTGGGGAACAGCAACAACAACAACAACACAATATAATGCGTGCAAAACTACTTGAGCTCCGAACAATGTTGCTTGCAACTTTTATTATTATTATTATTATTATTATTATTATTACTACTAGTGTCTACCACATGCAAATATTGACCTAAAGAACTGCATGATGAGAGTACGAACAAAGGTTGAAGACAATAGTTTTCTCGTTAATACAATCTTGGTATTTCCTCCAAGTCTGATGGCGTATTATTAGTTGTATTCTGCCAATATTAACCCCTTGATGAATATGATGGATATTGAGAGGATATTCTAGCTATTCTTAGACGATTGTATTATTTTTAAGCTTAGGAAAAACTTGTGAAAGCTTAGAGAGTTAATTGAGATGGTTTATACCCCTTTGAACCCTAGAGATCCATCCTATTTTGCATAAAATCTTCTAATAAATATAAATGCGTCCTCAAATAATGATAAACTTAGGACAATTTTGTAATTAGAAAATATTCTCTGAATATGCAAAGGGATAAATACTATTTTATATAACCTATGATTCAAACAGAGGCTTCTTAGGCCTAATTAAATTGTCTGAACATAATAATGGGAACTGTCGGACTCAAAGTGAAATTGTTGATGCAAAGGTTGTTAAATACCGTACCCTGTGTAGGCCTATGTGAAAACAACAACTATCAATCTATCAAACTATCAATCTGGTTTAAGTAGCAAATTGTAGATTTGTATATATACACGTGTTAAAATAATAAACACCCTATAATGGGTAAATAAATATTATTGTAGTATAAATTCGAATTGGGTAAGTAAAAACTACTATGTGTGCATTTTAGCTCGAACGTCCCTTGATTTTGGCCCTGTCACTCTTTCAACTCTGGTGGAGGCACTCACTGCAGGCAGTTATGCCTTTTGTCTCCCTCATTCTCATAGAAAACAAAAACACAAAAAAACACCCCTACTTTATACACCCACCTAATACATCCCTAGCCCCACATACACCCCCTCTCCCTCATACACCGCCAACCCAATATAGAGGTCGTTAAGCTAAGGGATCCGGCCAATTATGCTGATCCATCAAAGTTAGTCTTTGGTTCATTACATCTCTGGGTATTCCAGCTCAGTCTTGTTCAGGCAAGGTCAAGCGGCATGTTCAACCTTCATAATTTCAACCTTGGCTATAATAATGTTATACTAATAAAGTAGATGTGCAGTTTTCGCATTTAAATATCAAATACAATTAAATTTTATTTTATTAGGAGTACATTTTTGTTTGCATTGACAACCCAGAAAAATCAAATAAGCATGCCTAATTTCATTAAATTCCATCAGTTAGTTTCATATATATTTATACTATAGTTGACCTTGATTTTTTACCTTTATCTTGACGTTTATAATGTGTCTCAAACTTTATTATTTCCCTTTTCATTTAGAGTGCAACTATTTCACCAAATGTTGTGAAGTTTGCATGAAAAGTAAAGAAAATAGCATATTGACCTTTTATTTGACCTTGACCTGTGACCTTGACCTTTCATATCGAATTGTATAGTTTCTTGTATGACCTTGGCCTAATTATTCCAAATATGTATGGAAAGCCTAGGGAGAATCTAACAGTTAGTATATGAAATACGAGAACAAAAACATAGTTTGACTTTTGACCATGACCTTTGACCTTACCCTTTAAGATTTGTATCTAAAATTTGGTCAATATGATATCAAGGTTACCAATAAACTGAAAATGAAGACAATTGAATAAAATCTAGAAATAAATATTAAAAGTTGACTTTTGACCTTGACCTAGCTGTGACCTTAACCTTCATGTAAGAGTACATTGTTTGCTTGCATTGACATTGCCCAGTAAAATCAAATAAGCATGCCTAATTTCATTAAAACCCATCAGTTACTTGTATATATATTAATAGAATAGTTGACCTTGATCTTTGACCTTTATCTTGACCTTTATGATATGTTTCTCAAAATACATAAGTATTCCTTTTCATTTATAGTGCATTACATACTAATCATATTAATTAAAATTTTACAACTGGATTGTCGTATTAATAATGTGGGAGACCTATATAGCTAGCTAGTGACTGATGGTGCAGTAGTATAGGCCCAAATTGATGAGGCAGGGGGTTCAATCCCGCGTGGGGCGAGATTGGTGGGTCTTCTATTCACACACAATATAATGCGTTTGTGGTGACTAACTTGGGTAAACCATACACACATAGCACACTTTCATTTGGTTAATTACCATATACTCCAAAGGTGAGGTGTCGGAGATCAGCGCCGTAGGCATGCGCTATCTCAGCATATGCCTCATACATTTTCGTTGATCGATGCTGTCATTGAGAACCCTATTACATTCTGAACCTAGTTTCGAATAATTACTACTACTACTACTACTACTACTACTACTACTACTATACTACTACTAATAATAATAATACTTATAATAATAATAATAATAATAATAATAATAATAATAAAACAAACAATAAGAGTGTTAATAAATAATGACTATCATATACTGTAAACTTGTGCAAGAGAGAGAGAGAGAGAGAGAGAGAGAGAGAGAGAGAGAATAGAGGTCGGGGAGGTTGGGTTCTCGTGCCATACAATCGAAACAAAACCGTGAGACTTTCAGGTAGAATTAGGATATGAAGGAGGGTAGTGGGGGTCGGGGGTATTCTAAAAGGTTTTCAGCAACCATTTTCTATAGCTTAATGTTTATACGCGCTATAAGTGCGGTAGATTATACCAATATATATATATGTATATATATATATATATATATATATTATATATGCAGTATATATACACCTCACATCCGTTAACATGTTCCCCTCTCCTTTTATTTCCTTTCTTTCTCCTCTCCTCTCACCCTCCTCTTACTCGCAATTACTCGATTTTCCACTTACTCTCCCCTTTACTTCCACCATGTACCCCCACCCCCTCTGGAACACTCCTCCGCCACCCCTCGAGAACTCCTCCTCACTCTCAGATTTCCCCTTGTACTCTCCCTGCCTCTCTCATTCCTTCCCTGTGCTTGTTCTTCACCCCTTCCCTTCTCTCTCTCCATTCTGTTTTCAATGGATTCTTAACTACTACAGTATGTCCCATTTCCTTGTTTTGACTTTACTACCTGTTTCCCATTTTATGTTTTCTTCTGTATTATAACATATGTTGCGTACTTTGATATTATCTTCCCCAAACGATTTGTTTTTACATAAATTGTGAGATTGTCAGTGTGCCTGTCTGTTTGTCAATAGGATTTATCAAACGCTAATCAACTGGTTCAGATTAAAGTTTGCCAGTACATTTGTTTGATGCCAGGATACAAACGATACATTTTGGCCAACATCTGATGTACAGGGGGATCCCGTCCCCCCTGACCCCCGAAAATATGACCATGAAATTTTTTAGGTAAATCTTTACGATACTCCGTTACAAAATAAAAGACACAGGATTCATGGTATAAAAATGGTGATGATTGGGTGACCTCAATTGCTGATTTAGGGAAATAACTCTTATAATTATCCTTGCCTTTATCTCTAAAATGCAAGATAGGAATTGAATGATTTAAATTACTCCAAATCAGCCACTCTGACTACTGGACCATAATAAACTAAGGACCAATATCGGCTGCAACCAATTCAACGATGATTAAAAGCAATCACAGACCAGAGTGGCTCTTCGTATTTGACCGGTCGTCCCATACCGGTATCAGCCAAAGAAAATAACGCCTACAAACCAAAATGGTCGCAGACCAAATCGTCCACTTGGCTTATACTAAATTTGACCGCTTGGCTCTGCCCATAATTGCTAGAGACCAAATTGGTTGCACGCAGAAACGGTCTTCGATCAAAATAGCTTCTGACATTAGCCACAGGCCAAAACAGGCAGACACCAAAATACCAACCAAATTATACTGATTGGCCCATAACGTCTATGTACCAAAACAGTTGCAGTTTGACGGTCACTTGGTTACTATCGATCAAATTATTTTGACTGTTCAGCTCTGGCCATATTGACCACGGGCCACATAATCCATGAACCAAAACAGCCGTAGACACAAACGTCACAGAGTAAAAGGGTAAAGGACCTAAATGACCCTTCATATTCGACCACTTGACCCATATAGGGCATGGACCAAAATAGCCGCAGTCACTTGGCCAATACCAATGAGAGAAAAGAAAACTAACATTCCAGAGCGCTCTGGGGGACCAATTGCATTTGTTTTATCAAAAATTCACCATGCCCCATGATTGAGGGTTTTCTTGTTTAACAGGGTTAATACAATTCGCAAACTAATCTATGATACATAGTTGTGTAGTATATTGTTACTAGATTCATACTATGATGGCTATACACTAAATAATGCAGCTACTATTTAATAATTCACGTATTTCGTTACATGAATACCAGCTTTCCTGTCCTAGAGATTTACTTTCATCGTTGTTGTTGTTGAAGATGTAATTATTTTATACTAGCCCTCTGGGCCTAAGCCCTCATAGGGCTAGTGTTCGGCGGGGAGTTAGTAAGTTAAGTCATATAGGTCACTGGTCAGATGTCATTATATAGATTGAGAGCTTTCAAGAAATGACTGATGGCTATGTAAGAGAATGAATCAGAGTCAGAAAGGATGTCTTTTAATAAGGTGCGTCGCGTCTTTCAGGGTCGTACATGGGACAAATGCCAAAAATGTGATGAATAGTAAGAACTGTGTGACAATGGTGACATTCTGGTGGTGGACTATGGGGAGTGGTCATTAGATATCCATGAGTGAGTCTTGTGTGTCCTATGCGTAATCGAGTTAAGAGGGTTTGGTCAGCGCGACAGGGGCTGAGTGAAGTGGGCAACATGTGAATGTCGTCTTTGATGGAACGAAGGTGACCTCCTAAAGGTTGATCCCTCCATTCTGAGCGCCACTTATCATGAATATGCTGTCGAATTACAGGAATTAGGTCATCCGATCTGAGGATAGTGGATGCCGGAGCACCTATACAGGCCTGTTTAGCAAGAGTGTCAGCACGTTCGTTGCCCTCAATGCCTACATGGGCCAACAGAGTGTGATGGATCGAGAGTTGCATTGTAATTCGTGGATTTTAAGGATGACAGCGATGACCAATGGGTCACATGGGGCATACTCACTTAATGCTTGTAACGCACTTTTTGAGTCGCTGCAGATAACGACGTGCGGAGGGTCGTTTGGAAGTGTAGAGATGAGGGTTAGGGCACCATGAATAGCCCACAACTCTGCAGTGAAAACTGTGGAGTAAGGATGTAGGGAGCTTTGATGGATACCGTGTTCAGAAACCGCTGCACTACCTACGGCATCTGGAACCTTCGAACCATCAGTGTAAATGAAGGCAGCTGGAACGTGACTAGCAAGATGTTGCAAAGCTAAGGTACGGCGTTTGACCGGAGTCACAGCCTCTACTTGATCAGACAAATGGAAACAAACTTCAGGATGTTTGAGAATTGAACAACGGGGGAGGGGCGAATGAGGTGTTGGAATATTGTAAGATGCGAGTAATTGGGTGGATAAGAGGGTGAAGGGCAAGGTAGTAGTAGGCGTAACACAAAAATCATGGGAACGAAAGAATTCCTCCAACGTGGGATCCTGTTGGAGACGGATGGCAGTTCGCAGTTGAACCAGCTGACGATGATACATTAACGTCAGGACCCCAGCCTCACTGAGCACACTGTACACACGAGAGGACCGGAAAGCTCCTGAGCTAATACGTATGCCAAGGTGATGAACTGAGTTAAGTGATTGCAATGTGGATGCCGAGGCAGTTCCATATACCGGGCAACCGTAATCTAGGGCAGAGAGAATGGTGGATCTATAAAATAGCAGTAATGTAGATCGATCAGCACCCCAATGAACACGTGCCACAGACTTGAGGACGTTCATGCGCTGAAGGCACCGAGCCTTCAGAGCGGCAACATGGGATTTCCAATTAAGGTGGGTATCAAAGATAAGGCCAAGGAATTTAATGGAGGAGAGGAATTTAATCTTGGAAGAGCCCATACAGAGGGAAATGGACTGCTTACGCAAGTGTCTAAGGTCGCAATAGAAAACGACAGCATTGTTTTTTTCAATCGAGAAGCGGAAACCAGTTGAGGATGCCCAAGCTTGTATGGAATTAAGAGCATTGTTTAGACGACGTTGAATGTGCATTAAACTAGGAGACGTATAATAAATGGCTAAGTTATCCACGTATAAGCTATGAGAGATGTCGGGCGGGAGACATTGTGTAACACTATTGATTGCAATATCATAGAGTACGCTACTGAGGGAACAGCCTTGGGGTATTCCATTAGTGGAAGGTTTCTTAGCAGATAATATTCCGTTGTTTTTAACCTGAAATGTGCGGTTAGATGAAAGTTCTGGAGAAATTGGGGAAGGGAACCCCGCATACCAGAGCTATGGAGGATTTTCAGTATGCGATAACGCCAAGTGTGTCATAAGCTTTTGCAATGTCGAAGAAAACAGCCACCGTGGGTTGTTTCTTCGAAAATCCTTCACGTATTTGGTGCTCCAGGTGGATGAGCGAGTGTAATGTAGAGTGGCCGGGACATGAACCATTTTGATATCGGGACAATAAGTCATGTGTCTCAGCATAATGAAGAAGGCGTGGATTGATAATTTTCTCCAAAAGTTTACATAAACACGAGGTAAGCACTAAGGGCCTATAGTTTGTCGGAAAACTGTGATCTTTGCCTGGTTTCGGGACGGGTATGGTATAAGCATGTTGCCAAGTAGGTGGGAAATAATGGCTATCCCATATTTGATTATACAGGTGCAAAAGATAATTTAGGGCACTTGGATGAAGATGACGAATGAACGCATAGGGAATGGCATCTGGACCCGGGGTGGAATCCGAGCAGTGGTCAATGGCATGTTGAAGTTCAGGTAATGAGAAAGGAGCATTGTAATCATAAGTGATACCACCTGAAAATTTGAGCGGGTGGGATTCCTCTACTCATTTGAAGCGGAGGAATTGGTGAGGCAAAGAATGGTCAGAGCTAACTGCACAGAAATTATTAGCATGCATATCAGTGATGACCTGAGGATCATGGGTTAAAGATCCCGAGTTAGTTTCCCTTAATGGAGAGAGTGGGGGACGGACAGTACGACCATCAACACTACGAAACTTTCTCCACAGAGTAGAGATAGGAGTGCGACAAGTGAAGGACGATATGTAAGAGCGCCATGAAAGTACCTTACTTTGGATGATATTGCGCTTGACAATTATTGCGCAGACTTTATTATAAAATGTTTTGAGGGTAAGTTATTCAATGGTGATGGTGATGAAGTGGAGGCATTGAGTATGAGTAGCAAGATTTGAGAGGGCGGTTTTAATCCTCCGTTGCTTATCACCCAACCTGTTGAGAAGGCGATCTACCCAATGTTTGAATTTGATCATGCTGGCCAGTTTGGGTGACCAAGGGACTCGGTGAGGATGTTGCAAGGAGGAGGTAAGAGGTATGCAATTCCGTGCAGTAGAGGTTAGGAAAGACGACAAATATTCAAAGTTGTCTTTGGGGGAGATCCTATTCGAGAAATCTGCAATTCCAGCAGTGGATTCCGTGTAGATCGGCCAATTAGCTTTGGAGAGATTATATTGGAGTATTTGTGTAATGGGTTCAGGGTACAAGTAATTCAAAAGAATCGGGTAGTGGTCGCTGGAGAATCTTTCCTGCAAAACCGACCACTCAAATAAAGGGGCGGCGTCAGTCGAAGCAAGCGAAAGATGTATCGCGAAGAACGAGCCGTGTGCTGCAGACCTATATGTAGGGGAATCCAAGTTCAAACAGCAGAGTTGCGAGTCAATCAGAAGGTTTTCAAGATGTTTGCCCGGGGTGTCCGTAAACGGGCTTCCCATAGGGGGGAATATGCGTTGAAGTCTCCAAGAAGAAGGTAAGGAGGAGTTAGTTGGTGCGTGATACGGAGAAGATCAGCTGTGTCATAATTACAAGAGGGTTGATTGTAGGATGAGCAAATAGTGAGGGATGGAAGCTGTGGGAGGGAGATGGTAACTGCAGAAGTTTGAAACGGGGTGGGATTGAGGGTGACGGGAAGAAAAGGATATTTGTAATGAACAAGAATTGCTGTTCGATAATGTGTGGGGGTTATTGGAGAACTAACAGTGACAGAGTAATTTCTGAGGGGATCACAATATTGCCTACATGCTGTAGGCATATGCAGAGTGGAGAGTATAAACGAATGAGACGTTGTAATTCTCCCATATGGAGGCGAGCTTGGTAACCGTTAATGTTCCACTGTACACTATTATAAGGCATTGTGTACAGAGGGGGACAAGTCCATAGTAGTAGTGACGTCGTTTAAGGAGTCCGATGAAGAATGGGGAGGGATAGGTGTTGGCGAGGATTGAGTCGTAGGGGCAGACGAATCGTTTAATTCATCGACATTTATAGCAGCGAATTGTTTGATAAGCTTGGGAACAAGTGTTGGAGAGTGAAGGAGTTCCTGCTGTAAGGTACTTATAAAGCCCTGCGGTGAAGTAGAGGCTTTATCTGTGATAGGGGGGATGGTGTACGTGCGTTGATTAAGTCGTTTGCTCGAGCGAGTATTTGAGAATCAGTCTCGGAGAGATGTCGGGTGATGTACTTCCGAAAACAGCCATAGCACCCGCAGTCATCAGGGGGAATGCCCGAGTCGCAGAAAAAAAGGGGGGGATCAGAGGGAGGTGGTACAGGGGAATTCAGAAGAATAAGTTCTTCAGTTGTGCAATTCGTATGAGTGACAAGTGGAAGTGGAGTATTTAATAGTGGGGGGAGTACGTCTGGCTCTGAAGCACAGGGAGTGTCCGTTGTGAGTAGATGTTTACGAGGACCACACATTCCGGGTGGAGATGGGGAGATGGAGATGGATGTTGTCGATTGATGTACGACAAATGCAGACTTTGGGAGTTCCATTATGGTCAGATCCGAGTCAAGTAGATTATTGTCCTTCAGGAATTGTGTCAATAAGTCTTTGGGTGGAAGGTTAGGACTTTGGATATGAGACACACAATAGCAAGGAGGTAGGTGATGTTGCTCGTCGTTTATCGGATTACGAGAGGAAACAAAGATCCTTAATTGTTCACTAAAGTCTCTAGGAGTAGAGGTGTTATGCTGTAGGAGGAATAATTTGCCGCAGTCGTGACATCAACAGTCTGCATCGTGATCAGGCATGGCCCACAGGTGGGTGGATGAGGCATTTGCTGAAACACGAGAAAGCGGCCTAACTGGTTTGGCAATCTTGCGTTTTTTGGAAGGCTGTGTTCTTAGTAGTCTAGTTCTCGGCGAAACAGCATTGGCGTGTTCAGGGGAACGTCGCACGACCTCCTCCTCCGTAGGCATAGTCCAAAATTCCATATCTTCTGAGATGCCGGTAAAGCCCTCAAATCTATTGGCAGTGGACAACCCAGGAGAAGAGAGGTTATTGAGTCGAAATGTGTCATCAGAGGGAGAACGTCGTTGACTGTTATGTGATGTAGATGGTCCTTTCGCATGGAGAGTAGCGGCCGTTGAGGGAAGTCCATAATTATCTCCTGTAGGGAGGAGCCTTGCCTTCATTCCTGAGTTGCGTTTCAGCCGCCCTGAGCGGGAGACCCACCGAGGCCTGTAAGTGTAGTATTTCCCGCTGGAATTTGTAATGTGGGCAGTTCCTATTGTTAGTTTCATGGTGACCGTCACAATTTGCGCATCTGGCCTCCTTTGCCTGGCAGTGTTCCAGAACATGGAGCTCAGAGCCACAAAATGAGCAACGAGAACAGCGTGCCCTGCTCCGTGCAGTAGAGTGACCAAATCGCCAGCAGGTTGTGCATTGCCTTGGCCTATAAACGTAACTACGTACTGGCAATTGACGTCCAGCTAGTTTGACATGCATGGGGAGGACGTGTTTCTTAAAGAATACTTTAACAATACGCAATGCGGGTCGATTGTAGCGTTGGGGCACAACAAAAGTGTCCACTTTAACGATGGAGGGGTCCGTATTCTTCAATAATTTCAAGTTGCGTGGGGCCGAGTCTTTGAAGTCTTGATCAGCAATTTCGAAGTCCGAAGGGAGGGCCACTGTACCTATGCGTTGATTTAGGTATTCGTCTTCCATACCTGTGTACCTGCCATTGTGGGTGCGAAAATATTCCTGTAAGGCTTCTGATTGTTCATGTGTGTTAGCCTCAATCATGCGTTTGCCTCTCCCGACAGTGTGTACGCTGAAATAACCGAAGGTCGAAGCAAGAGTATCGTAAAGATCAAGATCGTCCATAGGGTCACCAGTGACCTCGAAGAATCGAGGCCAATCAGGGGAACGAAACATGGCGTCAAGGGTCGGTTTTGGGACCCGGGTATACGTGGTACGACGACCTCTATTCCGTGTGCGCTGAGGAACACGAGGTTGTAGGGTTTGCACAATAGATGTACATTCTTTATGAGAGGAACGAGGAAGGGATGTGTCGGTAGATTGTGAGGTTAGCGTTGAATCAGTGGTCGTAGTGGCAGGAGGCACAGTATGGCCAGTTGAATTCCCTTGAGCACCGGTACTCGAGGCAGACATCGGCCGAGGGTTAGTTGATGCGACAGAAGGCGTCAGAAGCATAGACTCCTTGGAGATTTCGTTCGGTGGTGGTGAGGGCTTATCCTTTAGAGTGAGATCTTTAGTAGCTTGTGGGTTATCTACGAAGAGTTCCTGGTCTTTTTCAGTACATGTGTCTGTAGGAGAGGAAGTAGATTTGTTAAGTAGGGAAGTGTCGGAACTCAATCTGCTGGCAGAGGAGTTACGCACTGCTTCAGTTGTAGAGGAGGTAAGCGAATTATCCATGGTAATAATTTGATTGTTAGAATCAGAGGGTGCTGGGGAGTCTACCTGGGGTAACTCACCTTCAGCTGTAGGAATGGTCAGATCAAAGTCCATGGGAATGATGCCAGGGCCACTAGGGGTGTCAGGGTTCATTAAGTGGTCGGTAGCCCCTGTGGGGTGCGAAGGGGACTCCGCACCCCCCACCGGTACTTTAATCATACAAAGTCAGGTCAGCTTTTAATAATTGAATGGCTATTGATATTAAATGCAAAACATAGAGAGACATAGGTTATAGAAACAAAAAAAATGCAATGGGGCTGGGGAAAAAAAAAAGGGTGGGGGGGATAGGCCTAGCCCAAATATCCAATAACATACAGATCACAACAGAGTATATGAAAGGGCCTGAGTGATCATTTGAAAGCAAAATTTAACCTATTATTATTATTATGTAAGTAATTAGGCTAATGTAGATTGTACCATTTGTTTACATCCGGCGGGGATCAAAAATGGCGGTGAGTAGGTACGAGATGTACTGACCTAGGCTAGAAATGCAGCACAAAGGACCGGGATGTAACAGGCTAACAATAATTATAATAATACTAGTGGGTGTTCAAAATATATATGAAATATGGAGAGAAATGATGGACAATGAAATGTTAAGGCACGATTGGGCTGGTGGGAAATGAAGGAATAACAGGCTGCAATATGGCGGTGCAACACTTCGGCGACCGTGAGGGATACAAGAAATATGTTAAGAAATGAGTGAAAATATTATCATAAGGTCTCTTATCTGATGTCGATAAAGTCCTGATATACTAGATGTTACGTCAGGTCAAGGTAGTAGTCCATATATGTAGCACAAGTCGATGGAATGGGAAAAGTGGGAGCGTTGTCAAAACATGTCTGTCTCAGTCGCTCGCCCGGCTCGAACTCCTTACTTTCATCGTAATGTGTTCTAGTACGATGGGCGAAATGTTTAATACTCTTTGAAGTATTGTATTTGCTTCCTTTTTAGTTATCAACAAAAACGTGTTTCAGTAAATATTGGCTAAACATATGATATTATATTCTTTAGTTTGTAGTAATTGGCAAGTTTAATCAATTCCGCGCATGTGCACCAGTTTCCATGTGACTAGTTTAGCATTATGCTCTTATTTCATGTAAAATTAGCTTATGCTGATTATTATATGCGTTCATCTTGAGTTTTTATACATATTATTATAATTTTTAAGACATGGATACCTATTTTTTGCAATGTTAACACGATTACTTTTCGGATGTTTGTCATATGTATCTGTAGGCCTAATACAAACAAATTATATTCATCATAAATACTTTGAATATTGAACAATGCACTGAATATAATTTGAGAGTAATATATCTGTAACATTAATGACTATATAAATTAGTGATATTTTGATGACTACGATATATAGATTTCGACTCACAGGATGGCAACAGATTTGTATAGGATGAATTTGAAGGACGGGAACGTAGCAGACGACGTTTTTCCCGGTTCCTCATTAGACTAATAACATTAAACTACTCAGCTATGCCCATATAGAAAGTATAGAGAGTATAGCAAGGGTAATTACATGTTCCACAATGATAATTATACCCTTTGAAGCTATATTGGAAAATATATATCCATTAAATATAGAGATAACACATATATCCAATAATTAAATGTAAATCACGATCAATGTACACTCGGATACCAAAGTCTCTAGCCCACTTTTTTCTGGCAAGAGGTGAGGCCGAGACCCTTTCTGGATGGCGGTCCACAATGATGGTTAGGGGTGAAGTTTGGGAGAGAGGGAAACGCTCACACAAATACAGTGTGAAGCATTTGAGGCAGGATTTGAAGACATTAAAAGCTTCACACTGTGCTCGTGTGTGCGTTTCCCTATCTCCCAAACCCCCCTCCTAACCATCACTGTGGGCCGCTGTCCAGAAAGGGTCCGAGCCTCACCTCTTGCCAGGGAGGGGTGGGTTAGAGACTATGGTATCTGAGTGTACTTAGCTTGATTTTAGTTACCTGTATTATACGTTATATGTTTAGCATTATATTATCATATAGTTAGCTTCCCAGCCACCCTGTACCATTTATCCGTATCTCTCATTTATATGGATTGTTCATTATTATTTCCCATCTCCTTCCCTTTGCTTTATTACATCTGTCTTGTATACTGTTTTTGTTATCCACTGTATTCACTGATGCATAGTTTGTTGTTATTATTGTTTTAATTTGATTTCGTTACATACTTTTCTTTGATTATTCCTCCATTTTGCATTCTCTTACTATCCTCTCTCCATTTTTTTTCTTGATTCCATTTGTATTTCTCCACGGACTTAAACTTTTAGCATTATATATTTAGTTTGTTCCCCAGCCAGCTTTTACCATTTCTTCACAATTCTTTCCTTTCCTTGTGGTCCGAGTATCTCCTCCATAAAAATATGTGTATCCCCGAAACTCACTTTTCCCATTTTCCTCCAGCTCTTGTTCGCACAATCCCTCTCCCTCCCACCCACACTACTATATTATTTTTACTTTTCGCTTGTTTTCTTTCTGGCAAACATTAGATGATTGTATGGACCTTTGGAAAGATCTGCGAAAGTCAAAAGATATATTTGGCTGTTAGTCCTTTGATCTTTTTAGATAGATTTGAAGTTGAGTAATTTCATTGAATGTTAGCCAGACAACGTTTCAACCAGTGTATTTTGAATACACATAGTCTAATGATAGCCACCACAATGTTCCTCCCCCACTACATTTTCCCTCTCTTCCCATATAATCTTCTCGACTTTTCTTCTACTTCTTTTCTTCCCTCTGTATCTTGTCTCCCTTTGAGTTTTGTCTTCTCCTATCCTTTCCTCCCCTCTTCTTCCTACTCTCCCCTCATTTCCCCACCCTTTCTCACCATAACCCATGCCTGTTCCTCGCCAAACACAATGTTGTTCTCTTTTAGTTTCTCTCCTCTAGTCTGTATCACTATCTAGCTTTCTTGCCTTATATTTTCATCCTTATACCCCTTGATTTCATCTCTCCTTCCCTCCTTCTCTTCTCATTTCATATTTAGTAACATTACTTCATTTTTTTCCTCCTCCTCCTCCCTCTTTCTCTCCTGTCTCTTGTTTCTCCTCCCCCTGCCTCCCTCTTCTCTACCAACATCCCTCTTCTCCCCTCCTCCACCCCACCTCATCTCTATTCCTCGCCCACCACATTAATTTATCTTTTTCTACGCCCATATCAACGCCTGAGCCGACAAGCCGCTTCTAGTGAAATTATCCCCGCCCAAAACTTTCACGTCTTTTTACCCACCCCTGCTGCCTCGGTGACTGAGAGAGAGAGAGAGAGAGAGAGAGAGAGAGAGAGAGAGAGAGAGAGAGAGAGAGAGAGAGAGAGAGAGAGAGAGAGCGAGAGAGAGAGTATGTGTATAAAGGAAGTCAAGCAACAATATATCTAGCGACCTTTCTAGGTTACTTGCTTTTTAAGTTACTGCTGTTGAACAGTGGTTTAGAGTGGGTAAGCAACATTTGTAAAGGGAAATTCTGCCCTTGGACTAATGTCCATGTCAGGGTTAGATGTTAATAGGGGACAAGTGTGTTAGCAACGTAGTAGAGCTTGTAGTGGTCCTTTGTGTATCTGGGGAAAAAAGAGTAACATCTTAGTTAATTATTTATAAACGCAATGATTATCGATGTATCTGAACAAAAAGAAACAAAGCAAAATACTGTTTAATTTACAAATGCAGCCAGTTGCGGAATTTAGTCAAGGTGTTTGTCTAGGCGATGTTTAAAGGAATCAAAGTTGCTGCAGCCTATAGCATCTCGAGAGAGCCCATTCCACAAATTGACAGCTCCATTAAAAAAGACATTCTTAGACTGGTGTGAGTTAGAAGATTTATCAATGATTTTGCAACCATTTCCCCACATGCAATTTGATTGGTCGGTGGTAAAGTACTTATCACAGTTCATGACTTCATGTTGTCGATGCCTTTGGTGATTTTGAACACTTGAATTAGGTCGCTCGGCTATTAAATACTCTAAGATGCGCCTAGTATGGCTTGTTCTTTGGTAACTCTTGGTAACTTTCGGTAACTTTACGTTGAACTCGTTCTAGTACGTCTATATATGTTTGGTAGTAAGGGCACCAGGATTAAGTGCAATATTTCTGAAGAGGCGGACTAAGCAATTGATTAGAGTGAGGATTGCATCTTTGGATTTATGTTTAAATGCCATTCATGAAAGAGAATGCACTCTCATTTCGGTTTCCGAAATGAAATACTGTACATTTATCCACATTAAAACATATTTGCCAAATTTGAGCTCAGCATTACAATTATCTAGATTATTTTGCATATCTTCTTCATGTTCATTTGAGAGTACGGTGCATGCAAGTGTTGTATCGTCAGCACACTTTGAGATTGTACAGGTGAGACTCTCATCTTCTGTATATCGTTAATCTAAACTAGGCAGAGAATGGCCCTATTACCGAACTCTGAGGAATCCCTCTAGTTATATTGGTCCATTTGGATGCTTTACCGTTTATGACTACACTTTGTTTTTCTTTCACTGAGCTAATTTTCTATCCATCTCAACACACCACCTTATATTCCATGCGCTTTTAATGTTATCAATAAACGTCTTTGGGGAACTTTGTCAAAGGCCTTTTGAAAATCAAGGTATCTACAGCTATATTCTCAACATGTAGATTGAAGATATGGGGAAAGAGGTTCATTAACCAGGAACGTTTGTTATGGAAGTCATGTTGGTTATGTTGTTGGTTATATGAGTATGTTGTTTTCCTCTAAGTCATTTACGAATTTGTTTCTTAGTACAACTGAGGTTAAGCTAATTGTACGATAGTTTATAAGTAAAGATGTGCTGCCTTTTCTAAATATTGGGGTTAAGTTAGGGAGCTTCCACTTATCAGACATAGTTCCAGACTGCAAGGATTGATTGAAAAATAATATTAATGGTTTGGAGAGCTCACATTTAGCTTCCTTTAGAAATCTAGGAGATATCATGTCAGGGCCAGGAGATTCATTTTCCTCGAGTTTTACCAAACATGTCAATACTTCTTTCTCTGTATTGCTGATATTGCTAAGCTTGGAGCAAAATAATGGTCTGTCTGAACTGGCAATGCTTTTGGGATATCACAGAGGTCTTCGATTGAAAAAAACTGATGCAAAGAAGGTATTGAGGGCATTACCCATCTGTATTTCGTCTTTGGTGCAATCTCCGTTCTCATCTACAATTGGTCCAATAGTTGAAGTAACTACTTTCTGATGTACCTGTAGAATTATTTCGTGTTTGTTTTACTTTGATTCGCAACATATAACTCCAGGGTCTTTTTAATTTGCTTAACTACCTGTTTGGCTTTGCGCCATAAATCTATGAATTTCATTAATTCGTCATTCTCCAATGTGCTTAATCATGAGCATTGTTCATGATAGATAATCTGCAATCTGTGTTGAATTAACATTGAAAAGTCGACATAACGAATAATAACAGCATTTAAGTAGAAGCACTTTATTGACAACGTTTCCCAGATAGATTTTTCAAGTCACTATCTCTTTAGTCCACCACTTAGGCTTATCATTATGGACTGAAAGCAGGCTTTTCAATCGTATGTACGCTTGCACCGCTTTAAGCTCCTGTCAGTTTCATTAAGTATTGCTCTAAGTTTATATTTTCAAAATTGGGACTTATTTCATGACTGCTATTTGGATTATTATTATTAAAAGTGTATACTGAGAGTGATCCTACGATGCTCGTATTTACTGAATGCATCACTAACATGCGAGCCCTCTATTAAGTCTTCTTTTGTTTCAAGTACAAGGCCAAGCACATTATTACCACAGGACGAATATTGAACAAATTGAAAAAAGTTATTATTTTTTTGCAAGTTAGCATACATTCTACAAGAGGTTCGGTTTAGTCAGGTGAGACATTGATGGAGTCCTCCACCCGAGTCATAACATTAGCTCCTGGCCTAGAAAGCGTGAACGTCTACACACTCCACTGAGGAATATTTGTGCAATTGCCATGCCGTTGAAAGGGAAAAGGGGGAGAATTTACCGACCCACAATGGCTTGGCAGGAAATAGGATTCCTTCTCTCGCGTACATCAGGGAGTGTGTGGGACTCAATACAAATATGAAATAGTATGAAATGCTCTCTGCACTAGCTGTAATGGAGTTCACTGAAATGTACACTTTGATCTCTAAAAGGTGTATTTTTAGTGAATACTATATTATATTTTTTCCGTATTATGTACCACCTAACTTTCTTTAACTATCAGCAATTATTATAAATACGTTCATAAATATTTACACCGTATACAAAAAAAAGTATTCCTCTATTGTCTCTGGGATTTCTGTTTGATAAAAAAAGTAATTCCAAAAGTATTGGCTATACTGTATATTACGGTAATGAATATATAATTTATAAACAAACACTGGAACTTCATATCTCAGAGACGACTATTTAACGAAAAAACGATAATACCATATAGAAGAGTCAGTCATCTCCCATATATAACCCATGTGTTTTAGCACTTTTTTCTATCCACAATGACCATGATGATTATAGACCTTGGATTCCTAATGTCTCGTTCGTATATACATTTTTAAGACAGGTTATGTCAAAGGCCAACAAGGTAGGGCCCAATAGTAATCTGCAGTAGCACGGTTCTTTGATGCCCTGTTTTTTTGTTAAATAAACTGACATGCATTTCAATAAGGTCCACTAGGCATAATGTATCTTGAGTCTGATAACTTATAAATATTTACAGAGAGAAGAGAGCAAAGGACCGACAGAGAGAGAGAGAGAGAGTTATGTTTTAACCCATTCACACCATCAAATTCAAACATGTAGTATCAATAGAGAAGTTGATAGATAAGACAATGGGAAGTTCATAGAGAGAGAGTGAGTTAGGCTTCAGAGCAAGAGGGTAGCAACGCGCCATGCTGCCGGCCGGGTGGTTGCCAGACGTATGGACTGGTTGGCAGCCTTGTCCTTATAGCTAGGCGCGATAGGGTTGGTAGTCCATTTGTTGCCTGCCTGGGCTGGGCCCATGTTGTCGTACAGCACATTGCCTGGAGGCTGGCTTGCGTGTTCTATGACCAGGTTGCCTAGAAACCTTTGAGATTCTAACATCCCTTGCCCCCCTCTCTCCCAACTTCTCACGGTTGCACTCTTTCTCTCTGGACGACATTACTCTCATTTCATTCTTCTCTCTATTTAAATGCATAACCTTCCCTTGAGGTCCTAAAGGAGTTTCAGCACTCACCTCTCGTATTACTCTTAGGACAAGCATATATTTACATGTATTAGATTTAAGGGGTTAATGTGAACAGCGATCTTCTTGATGAGGATAGTTGGTGAACGTTCTACATGTTCACGAGTTATATGCCCTGCTCATCATCCCAATTGTGACTAGACTGGTTGCCATGTGTAAGAGCCCGACCATGCCCAGGAGTTGCCTGTAGAGGGACGAGGACGTAGCCTTTGATTTGCATACCGAGCCAGGAGCGAGTGTAGCCACCCGAGACTACAGCTCGCTCGTAGTGCCGGTATAGTAGAGTAACGTAATTTATCTGTCCTTGTGTTCTCTACAGTCTTTTCCTGGGTTCTCGCTTTCGGTGCTGGGACTCGTTGTTCCTGTGACTTGGCCTGCTAGCTAGAACACATGGGGATGATGAGTGGGATATATCTTTATTTTACTATGCATTGCAGCTCTCTTTAAGTATATATCTATAACACTTTACAATACACATTACTCACACACAAGACAACACTATTAATACTTTCATGTATCAATTAACTGCACTGTCGTTTTGCTGCTGTGTCCGGAGTTCTGTTGCGTAGGGCGCATACGGACTCGGAGGGGAGACAGAGTGAGAGAAGCGAAGTAGCCTATGCGGTAGTAGGCTACCGTCGCAGTACTGTTGCCTGCAACCTTTTAGTTATTCCAAGTATAGATTCATTATTATAATAAGTGACTACTATTTATGTTCCTCCCATGTGTATTATTAGGTATCTACTGGATCATGAACATCTTGTATGCTACATTCTAGTGCATGTTAGTAGGGGACAGTTAGTGTAGTGCACGCGCTTTCAAGTAGGCGTGTACATTTGTCATTTAGCATTTCACTGTCATACCTTTAGCCTGCTTCTATTCTACATTATTAGAGGCTTAATATTAACGTAGTTTCTTGAGTATTGCATTTCTTTAGTAATAACGTAACCTATAAATGTCTGAGGGAGTTTAGCCTCATAGCCTACCCCTGTTGTACACTTTCGCCGAGTTAAGGTACCTCGTTACCGTAGACGATAACTCTGTAGGGCGTTGGTGCTTTTGTTGTCTGGAGCATATAGTATTTGGGACTGGAATCGAGCGTGTCGTTGTCACTAAAGCCATTTCTGTCCTACGATCAAGAATCCCGAATATGTATTGCCGATCCAGCCATAACAAAATGGCGACCTTGCACAAGATTCAGTAGTATCCTATCACATGTTTTTTGGAGAACTATTCTATGCTACCTAGTAGAGCTGGCTAGAATTTTCTTGCATATTGGAGGAATTTTTATTGTCATTATTGTATTGGTGGACTTGCAGATTGTTTCGTTAGGTGTCTAGAGTAGAGTCATTCAAGCATCTTTAACATTTTGTGAGTCGAGACTGCAATTAGTAATAAGCACTTTTTTTTTTTTAACAGCAATTGTATAACCAGCACTATGTCTAATGACTCATCATTTACGGGGGAGGATAACACGGTACAGCCTAGTGACCAGCAAGTACAGCAGATATTTAGGGAGGGGAGTGTTATAAGTGGAGAGAGGGATGCCCGGGCATTTTTGCAGACACCTTCGACCGAACAGCGCCTGCAGGCTATTGATTGTTACGGTCTTTGCTGTTTAGCCACGGTTTTGGGGCGGGACTGTCCTGACAGTTGGCCCAAGAAGAATTTGGTGGCATGGTTGTTGGGTGATGGCGATGGGGCGGTGGGTGGAGTGGGGTCTTGCGGGGTTCCCTCCAAGCCTCCATTCCACTCTACCCCTGAGCTGGGCCCTCAGCCAGCGAGTCTTAGCACGATGCAGCAGGAGGGTTCTCAATGGCAAGCTGGCTTACCCGTAAACACGTCTCGGTGTGGATCCCCCATTTTGTGCTCTCCCCCCCCCAGGCCGGCCTCCTGAGATGTTATTTCAGCTAGAACTAGCTAAGCTTAAGTTGCGAGAGAGTCAACAGGCTAGTATAGAACGGATTAAGCTGCAGGAGACTCAGATACAACAGGCTAGTATAGCACGGATTAAGCTGCAGGAGACTCAGATACAACAGGCTAGTATAGAACGCATAGAGGTTGCTAGAATCCAAGCCAATCAGGATGCAACCAGGTACCAGGCTGAAATGGATGTCGAGAAGTCTAGAGTAGAGACCACGGGGCGTCATCTCGGTGGTGGGCACCGGGTTACAGACTCGCTTTCCCATTTAATTAAGTTAGTACCCGCATTTGATGAGACAGCAGTGACTGAGTTTTTTGCTCGTTTCGAAAAGAAGTGTCGTGAGTATGACTGGCCAGAGGTTAAATGGGCAGCATTAGTTTCATCACGTCTAGTGGGTAAGGGGTTGAAAGCCTACGATGCACTGCCACTGGACGAGAGTGTCGTGTATGGACTGGTGAAGGAGGCTGTGCTCCGGGCCTACGAACTGCAACCCGAAACTTATAGATTGAAGTTCCGTGGCGTGAATAAGAAGAGCGACGTCAGTTTTATGGAGCACGCACGGGACTTAACAGATGCATGTGATAACTGGTTTCGGTCCGAGCAAGCAGAGTCGGCTGAGGAAATTAAGCAACTTTTCTATCTGGAACAGTTTTACAAATGTACTGGAACCGATCTGACCGCTGAACATTAAGGAAAATTGTCCCAAGACAGTAGAGGAGGCTGCCAAGATGGCAGACCTCAGATTATCATTGATTCGTGGTTGCGGTGCCGCTCAGGGGGCTGGGTCAGGGCAGAGGGGGGGCTAAACCCCACCCACCAGGGTTTTCGATAATAACAAATCCTATGACACACATAACCACACTAAAAGCATTGCACCTAATAACACCTACAAACACAAGCCTCTCCCGTTTACTAAAGGTCAGGCCCCTTCTTCGCCCGCACAAGGGAAGAAGCCCATTGGGGATGTGAAATGTTACAAATGTCAGAAGCTAGGCCATATTCACGTGAGTGCCCTAGTAAACACTCCCGCTAAAAGCCGGTGTCATTGGTTCACAGTATCGGTGTGGTCTCTGCAGGCTGCAGCAACTGCCCGGGGTAGGTTGTCAGCAGCTGAGGCACACGCGGTAAAGAAGCGTACGGAAGGCTCGACACCTGTCCGGGACACTTTCTGTATCCATCGGGGACACGGGTTTTTGTGAGCTGGGGGAGTGAACTACGGAGGGTTGACTTGTTGGGGGATACGGGGGCTGCGCAAACTTTGTTGAGGAACTTCACAGGGGAAAAACCGATAAATGCGGCCAGAGTTGTTGTGGTGCAGGGTATAAATGCTACGAGGTCATACCACTTGTGAGGTTGGAGTTGAGAGTGGGAGAGGTGTGCAGGGAGCTGGATGTAGGGATCGTTGAGTGTTTGCCAGTTGAGGGCGGCGACCTTCTTCTCGGCAACGACTTTGGGGTGCCCACTTCCGGGACTCCACCCTTAGTCGTTGCCGAGAGGGCGGCCGACGTGGATGGTGAGAATCGGGAATGGGTTGGGAGGTGCCAACAGGATGAGATGGCCTGTGTGGTAACCCGATCTCGCTCTGCGGCTCCTGCGCAGCCTAGCACTCAACCTCGGGGACAGTGGAGGAAGGATCAGGAGAAGGTTGCTAAGGGCAGGAAAAGGGACATTGATTCTGCTGCACTTCTCGGTGATTCGGTACTTGGACCTATAATAAACACGGGAGTTGACTCTGGCCCAGAGATGGTGTGAAACCAGGCAGAGTTGGGTAAGACTTCGCGTGAGGCAAGAGCTGTAGCGAGAGCCACTAAGGCAGTAGAGCCTACTAGCCGGGGTAATGTCTTATTACAAAACCATCTTGATGCATTGACGCCCGGGGACATTAGTGAGCAGCAGCTGCAAGACGCTAGCCTAGCTCGTTATAGCAATGGTGCCATAGAGTTGGAGGAAGATGGGGATGCGAAGCCGGGAGATTTCTTTAGGCTCAACAGGATATTGTACCGCAGATTTTTAGATCCCAAATCGAAGTGGGAGGGCGGTGCGAGGGTAGTAGACCAGGTGGTTGTTCCAAATAAGTATAGAGAGTCCTTATTGTGTCTGGCGCATGATGTGCCGGTGGCGGGTCATTTGGGGGTAACAAAAACATTGGGCGGCATTGGGCAGGTTTTTTCTGGTGGCCTGGGGGTCAAGGCTGATGTCTGTGCATGGGTGGCTGGGTGTGCGACCTGCCAGACAACGGGGAAGCCTAACCAGACAATCCCGAAGGCACCTTTGTTTCCCATACCTGTCACCGGGCCTCCGTTTCCAGCAAAGTTGTAGTAGATTTGGTTGGCCCTTTTCCCGCCTACTAGGAGTGGCAATAAATTCCTGTTGACAATCATGGATGTGGCTACGAGATACCCGGACGCATTACCCCATGAGAAACGGCTCGGCAAAGGCAGTTGTTAAAAACTTATTATTGTTCTGTTCCCGTTATGGATTTCCACGTGAGGTGCAGTCAGACCAGGGGAGCAATTTTACATCCAAATTGTTCAAGCAAACCCTTCAGTTGCACGGTATATGTTCTGTAGTCTCGTCAGCCTACCATCCCGAGAGTCAGGGAGTCTTGGAGCGGTGGCACTCGACCCTGAAGAGTATGCTACGGCTGTTACTGTGCAGAAACATGACACTGATTGGGATTTGGGTCTGCCGTATGTTCTGTTCGCTGCACGTGAAGTCCCAGGAGAGAGCCTGGGGTTCAGTCCAAATCAGCTAGTCTTTGGCCATAATGTGAGAGGACCTTTAAGTATGGTGAAAGAGATCTGGGAGGGCGAAGAGGAGCCGGGGTCTGTACTTAAATATGTCCTTGAGAGCCGGGAGAGACTTATAGGTTGCATGGCAGCGGCTGGTAATAACTTGGTTAACCCGGCAAGCGCGATAGGCCTCACGGAAGGCTTCCTATAGGGAACGCGATAGGCCTCACGGAAGCAAGACCATAAAAAAAGCCTCCCAAAAAAAAAAGGGCCTATCAAAACAAAGGATTTTGTCTCTAGGTGAGATAATTCCCCTCTAGTACTCATCCATGTGTTTCTCACCCTCCCCCTCCCCCTCCTTGCCCCACCTTATTCACCCCTCCCCCCCCCTCCTCAATTATCACCTATTTATCCTCTTATTTTCATCATTTATCGGTTATTTTTCTCTCCCCCGATAATGTAGCACAAGTGGGTTGCATAAAAGATCGTTATGCAACACCCAGAACACCGGCCACACACACTCGTCTCAGTTGACTCCCAGACGCGAGAGGGAGGCTGCCTGTGGCTCTCTCTCGCCTGAGATTAAGACCGGGTGGCCAATATCTTCGTTTTTCACCACCCAAATGCTTTTCCCACTTATTTTTAGCAACTCTTGAAGGTTTCATATATACATCATATATGTAAAATAAAAGCATACCGAAAACAAATAATGCTTTATATTGTAAATATAACGAATTCTGTCAGAATCCAGGGCTAGAAATGCACAAATAACTACCCTAGCACCTAGGTCTATATCGCGCTTGTCAGGTTAATGCACAGGCGGTCATGAAGCACCAGTATGACGCCAAGGTGAAGCTTCGGGAGTTTTCGGTGGGTCAGGAGGTAATGTTGGCTTTTTACCTTTGCCTGGACACCCCCTTTCTGCCAAGTTCATTGGCCGTATGTGGTGGCTAAGAAACTGTCCCGACCTTGATTATCTCGTTGCAAACACCTGACCGTAGGAAAAAACATCAGTTATGTCATGTTAACCTCATGAAAGAGTATGTGAGACGCCCCTCAGAGCCTCTCACTGTCCCTGTGCTGGCCTGCAGCGGCCAGGGTGGGAGAGGATGGTGGGACAGTCATGCTGCTGAGGAGGATAGCTGGGACTGTGTCCTTTCCGCGGAACAGTGGGCGGGGAATACTGAACAAGAGGCTAGGCAAAGTTGTAAGTCACCTGCCTGAGCACCAGGGTGCTGCTGTCCCTAGGCCTGTTCAGGTCATACCCCTCTGTTTTCGCCGAACACCCCAGGTCTCACTACTCAGGTACGCACGGTTAACGGAGACTCAGGGAATAGCCTGAATTCCATTTTCTCTCCCAGGCCTTGGTAGCTGGATACATATCTTTCTGCCTCACACATCAGGGGTATCAGGAAAACCCTCTTTATATAACATACACATCCAACTTCACGGACATTGGCCCTACAATCGCTATCCTCTATCCATAAAATACTACTCTTCCCACTACATACCATACATGTAACACCATACACTTACCTTATAAAATATGGCAGTACAATTGTTAAGAGCAAACCTGGTGGTCCCTCGGATATCCACCCCGCGGCAGGGTTGGGTTATTGACACAGGGGCCCTCCCGGGTCGTCATCATGCGGACTGTGTCAAGAGCATTGCAACGTCCCAAAGCTGCTTGTCAGTTACAGCTATTTCTTTAGTAATATAAGGGGACTTCACTCTAACATCAATTCTGTACACCAATTCTCTTCAAGCAGAATCCCCTACTCTCCTTTTTTTGACAGAGACTCAAGTAACATCCACATCTGGACACATCTAGATTTAATTTTCCAGTTATCAACTGCTCCAAAATTTCAGACCTAAAGGTGGTGTATGTTGCTTTCGCAAAATCTGAAATTGCCCTGGAGGAGGTTACTAGTTTTCAATTGTCCCTATTTTGATTATTCTATATACAAATTAATTTCTGCTGGTAAATTTAAATACATATGTTGCATCTACCGTTCCCCAAATACTCCTCCAGAGCAAAGTCTTTTTGTTGATTCTCTGTCCTCACAACTCAGTGTCCTCAACTTAAATGCTTCTTCTGAAATCACTGTGTTGGGTGATTTTAATGTCCATAATGTTTGAATGGCTCACTCATTCAGCCAGGACTGATGATGCTGGTCTTGAATGTGAGCTATTTGCAGACTCATTTAATCTCACTCAACTAGTCAAAAACCAACCCACCCGTGTACCAGATAATCCTAATCATAATTCCCACCTACTGGACTTATTTTTAACAACCAATTCAGAAAATTATGATGTTACAGTGAGGTCCCCACTTGGATCTTCTGATCACTGTCTGATACAGGCCACCTGTGTATCACCTACCACACCTTCCCCACTCTGAACCTGTTTTGGTGGATTAAAATGGCATTACGATAGGGCAGACTGGGAGGGTCTTCAAGGTTTCTTTATTGATATTCCCTGGACCTCTTTCTTTTCTAATGATGCACACTCCACCTTGAGCCACATACAAGATTTTGTAAAAATTGGAATGGAAACTTTTATTCCTCATCAAAAGTTACAGTATAAGATCTAATTCACCTAAATGGTTTGACCATAATTGTGCTAGAGTAACTGAACAAAAAGCAATAGCCTACAATGCATACACAAGATCAAAAACACATGAAGCCTTTAATTACTTTAGAAAACATCAGAAATCATTGCCAAAACTGTATTAAACCTAAACTAAATCAAACTTTCTCCAAAAGCAGGCAAATAAACTTCTAAATAATCCAAATGATAACAAAATATTTGGTCTATTCTTAACTCATTCAAATCCAAACTTCACTACTGCTTCATCCATTCCACCATTAAAATCTCCGACTGGCAATCTTGTAAGTGACCCACGAGGTAAAGCTAACCTTCTTGCGGATATTTTCTCCACCAACTCAACCTTAGATGAAATAAATCAAGATGTCCCTGTACTTAATTTTAATTCACCTGAAATTCCCTCCACTTAAGATCCACACCAGACATGTTCAAAACTATTTTGCAGAATCTCTCAGTAGATAAGGCCTCCTGGGTCCAGATGAAATTCCTCCAATAGTACTTAAGAATTGCTCCTTGGTGCTCGCTCCTGTATTGGCAAAATTTTTCCGTCTGTGTACTCATACCTCATGCTTCCCAGTACCCTGGAAAGAAGCAAACATCCATCCAGTTCCTAAAAAAGGTGCCTCTTCAGATCCATCAAACTACAGAACCAATAGCTATAAACTTCCACCTCTTGTGGCAAAGTTTTTGAAATTATATTAAATAATCACATAATTAAGCATCTGGAGAATAATAAATTAAGCAGTGATAGGCAATATGGGTTTTAGACGATGTCGAATCAACTGCAGACATTCTTTGCCTTCTTACGCATCAAATCAACCAAGCTACAGACCAACATGGTGAAACACATACAATAGCACTGGATATATCAAAGGCATTTGATAGAGTCTGGCATCAATCCTTATTGTCGAAGATGTCACACTACGGGCCTTGCATCATTAGTTCCACTAATTTCTTTCTTATCTTCATAACAGAAAAATACGTGTAATGGTAGATGGCCTTTATTCTCAATTTCACTTCATAAATGCTGGTGTTCCCCAGGGATCAGTTTTGGCCCCAACTCTGTTCCTCATTCATATCAATGATCTCATATCTACCACTCATAATCCAATACATTCCTACGCAGATGACTCAACACTCCACAGTTCCTTCACATTTACCAATTCTTTCCACCCAACCCGATCTTATAAATTCAAAAATAAACACTGCAATTTCTCTGAACCAGGACCTTTCTAGAATTAATGAATGGGGACAAGAGAATCTAGTTTCCTTTAATGCACAGAAAACCAAGTACATTCAATTTTCTAACCGGACAGAATCTCACTGACTCCCATATATTTTTTAATGATGTAAAATATTCCCACTTCCCTAGTATTGACATTCTCGGTGTAACATTAACTACTAACTTGAGCTGGACAACATTTATGTTAGAAGCATTGCTAAGAATGCCTCTAAAAAACTGGGACTCCTGTTACAGAGTTCGCGAATTCTTCACTGACGAGCAGTTGGCCGTAATATATAAAAGTCATGTGCGCTCTCAGATGGATTACTGTTCACCTCTGTGGGGTGGAAGTGGAGTGGTTTGCATTGAGGCAGTTGGACAAAAAATTCAAAATAAAGCTATTAGATTAATCAATAACCCTGCAATCACACAGGACCTTCCTACATTAGCCATACGAAGAAACGTTTGCACTCCCTTGCATTATTCTAACAGATATTTTCACAGCAATTTGTTCCGAGGAAACTTGCTTCAATTGTGCCGCCTCTCCACATCTTTCCCCCGTAGAACTAGGGCAAGCTGAGAGCGCCCATGAATTTTACACTTTCTCCTCCACAATGCAGAACTTCTGCTTATCAGAATTCATTTATCCCCAGAGCTACTACTCTTTGGAATTCACTTCCCTCGAATTGCTTTCCACAAACTTACAATCAACAAATGTTTAAATCCAGTTGTTACAAACATTTTATGAATGGAGGATGCCTTTAGGCACATGGACCTTTTTGTTTTATCTGTGTTTTTCCTTCCTCCGTTCATTGTCTCTTAAAAAAAAAAAAAAAAAAAAAAAAAAAAAAAAAACGTGGACGTCGGTGATAATGTGCCCTTCGAGTCAGTGCCCTACCGTGTGCCCCCGGTAAAGTTGCCAGCTTTACGGGAGGAGTTAAAGTACATGGTTGAGAGAGGGATGATCACTGAAGGTTATGTGAAGTGGACATCACCCGTCACGTTGCAGCCAAAACCTGACGGCAAGGTGCTGTTCTGCATAGATTTTCGTAGGCTAAATGGCTTGACCACTACCAACCCTTACCCTTTGCCTCGAGTTGACGACAGCGTGGACAAGATAGGAATGCCAAAGTACCTTACTAAAATTGATCTTGTAAAAGGCTACTGGCAAAGTACCCCTGTCGGACCGAGCTAAGCAAGTTTGTGGTTTTGTGGTAGATGGCAAGACCTACCAATGTAACGTAATGACTTATGGGCTTAAGAACGCATCTGCCACGTTTCAGAACCTGATGAACGATATTTGTGACGAAATCCCTAACTGCACGGTCTACCTTGATGACGTGATAGTATATGATGACGATTTTGAAAATCACCTAAGGCACTTAGAGACCCTGTTTGGGTAGTTGCACGATGCTGGGCTGGTGTGAACCTGAGGGAAGTGCACGTTTGTAAAGGCTACTGTGCAGTATCTTGGCTTAGTGGGTCGGGTTAGGCCGGGTGTGCCCCCCCCTGAGCAAGATACAGGCTATTAATATGTTTTCCCAGGCCCACCACTAAGCGCCAGGTTCATGCGGTTCCTAGGTATGGATGGGCTATTATAGGCGCTTCATCCGGGGATACTCTACTGTCTTAGCACCGTTAACTGATCTACTGTCGAAGTCAGTGAAGTTCTGTTGGGCTGCGGAGTGTCAGAGGGCTTTCGACCTACTCAAGCACCTGCTGTGCACACATCCGATTTTGAGAGCCCCAGACTTCACCAAGAGATTTCAACTGAAGAATGATGCCAGCGGTGTGAGTGCCAGGGCCGTGTTTCCGCAGACTTGTTCCGAGGGCTTGGGAGCACCCAGTGAGCTTCTTTTCTCGCAAGTTAATTCCGGCACAAAGGAATTACTCGACTATAAAAGGAGCTTCTGCTATCGTTTTGTCGCTCAAAACCATTTCGAAGTTTATGTTCCCCGGCCTACGGCCCTGTATGGGTGTTTTAGTAAGTGACGATTTTTACGGACCAATCATGCCACTTGAAATTCCTAAAATCAGTTCACAATTCGGAATATGCGGTTTTGGGACCAGGTGGTCCCTAATGGCTTTCCAAGAGTATAATCTTCAACATTTCCAGCATAATTGCCGGGAGTGAGAAACGTGAAGAGCAGATTGTCTATCAAGGGGGTTGATGATCCAAGATTAGTCGTGCACGGTTTGTTGTGGTGGGTTGCAGCAAGGCAGGTAAAAAATTAGGGCCTATCATAAACGCCGTTCCAAAAAAGATTATAACAAAACAATATAAATAAAAAAACGAAGAAAAAAAAAACTCTTTCTGTTTTTTAGTTTTGTAAAAGTCTTTATTGTTGTAGCATGAATTGCATGCGATATTGTGTTTTATGTATTAAATTCCACAACTTTCAGTTGTTGTGCACCCTTTTGCACTTAGTGGCAAGCTAAGGGTAGCAGGTTCGGTTGGTTGGGCCCGTCAGATTTTGTGATAATGCTTCTAAGGTCGATTATCTAAAATCTTTGGGGGGGGCTGTGACCCCGCAACCAGTTGCTGTGCAACCGCAACTTGGATTTGTACTCCTTGGTACCTCGAATGTGACCGGGGCCCCCACCCACCCACCCCGTTTGATCTGGTGTTTACCGTCAGCAGCAAATGTATATTGGGAGTGTGCAAAAATTATAAAAAAAAACTATGTTCTTTGTCTATCTGCAAAGGTCTCGTTCCATGTGCTAAAACCCCAGCTGGCCGGCGTTTTGTTTTTTAAGCCCTGGTCGAGACCTTCCACTGTTAAATTTATGTAGTATCAATAGAGAAGTTTGAATCGATAAGACAATGGGAGTTCAGAGAGAGGGAGGGTGGAAGTTGAGGCTTCAGAGCAAGAGGGTAGGGCAACGCGCCGGCGCTGCCGGGGCCGGGGTGGTTGGCCAGACGTTATGGACTGGTTGGCAGGCCTTGGTCCTTATAGCTTAGGCGCGAGAGGGTTGGTAGTCCATTGTTGCCTGCCTGGGCGGGGCCACATGTTGTCGACCAGCACAGGACTGGAGGGGGCTGGCTGCGTGTTCTATGACCAGGTTCCCTAGAAACCTTTGAGGAGTCTAACATCCCTTGCCCCTCTCTCCCAAAATGTCTCACGGTTGCACTCGTTCTCTTTCTGGGGGGACGACATTACTCCTCATTTCATTTCTTTCTCTCTATTTAAATGGGGCATAAACCTTCCCTTGAGGGGGTTCATAAAGGAGTTTTCAGCACTCCACCTCTCGTATTACTCTTAGGCAAAAAGCATATATTTTACATGTATTAGATGTAAGGGGGTGAATATGTGAACAGCGATCTTCTTGATGGGGATTTAGTGAGTGAACGTTCTACAGTTTTCACGGAGTTATATGCCCTGCTCATCCATCCCATTTGGGACGAGGACTGGTGCCATGTGTAAGAGCCCGGAACCATGCCCAGGAGTTGTCTGTGGGAGAGGGACGAGGGGACTTTAGTCCCTTGAGTTTGCATTTACCCGAGCAAGGAGCGGAGGGTAGCAACCCGGCAGACTACAGCTCGATAGTAGTTTGCCGGTATAGTAGAGTACGGTAATTTATCTGTCCTTGTGTTCTCTTAACAGTCTTTTTTCTGGGTTCTCGCTGTTCGGTGCTGGTGGACTCGTTTGTTGCTGTGACGTGGCATGCTAGCTAAGAAAACACATGGGGATGATGAGTGGGATATATCTGTATTGTTACTATGCAGTTGCAGCGCTTCTTTAAGTATATAAATCTATTAACACTTTACAAGACACATTAACTTCAACCCCCAAACACAACGGCCGGGGGACAAACACTATTAATAACTTTTCATGTATCAATTAAAAAAACTTGAACTGCCGTTTTGCTTGCTGTGTCCGGAGTTTTTTCTGTTGGCGTAGGGGGCGCATACGGGACTCGGAAGGGGGAAGGAACAGAGGGAGAGAAGCGAAAGTTAGCCTATGCGATAGTAGGCCGGTTACCGGCGCCCAGTTACTGTTGCCGGCAATACCTTTTAGTTATTCCAAGTAGAGAGTAATTCGATAATAATAGGTTGGGGACTTACTATTATGTTTTTCTCCATGTGTATTATTAGGTAAATTCTACTGGATCATGAACCACTTTGTATGGCTTACATGCTAGTGCATGTTAGTAGGGGACAGGTTAGTGTAGTGCACGCGCTTTCAAAAGGGGGTAGGCGTTGTTTACAATTTGGCATTTAGCATTTCAAACGGGTCATACCTTTAAGCCGGCTTCTATTCTACATTATTAGAGGCTTACTATTAACGTAGTTTTCTTGAGTCATTGCATTTCTTTAGTTATAACGTAACCTATAAAGGTCTGGGGAGGGAGTTTAGCCTCATAAGGCCTACCACTGTTTGTACACCTTTCGCCGAGTTTAAGGTTTTACCTCGTTACCGTAGACGGATTAACTATGTAGGGCGTTGGTGCTTTTGTGGTCTGGGTAGCAATATGTTATTTGGGGGGGACTTGGAAGAACGAGCGGGGCGTTTTGTCACTTAAAGCCAATTTCTGTCCTCACGATCAAGAATTCCCGAAAAATATATGTATTGCCGATCCAGCCGTAACAATATTAATATATATATATAAATAAATATATATATATATATACATATATATACCTATCTATCTATCTATCTATCTAGCGGTAGAGTATTTTTTATTTTTTTTCTATATTCCAACTACTCCCTCTCGGGCATGGGCAGAGAGCCTTTACACACTACACCGCTGACACGGTGAAGCCCGTAAGGTCTTGTTCCAGTGTAGGGAGTGAGACATGCGAAGCACCAGCTCGAAGCAACTCCATCTCTGAAGCCGCTTCGCCTCTGCGCTTCACCGTCTCATCCCCCACACTCGACGCTCATTCTCAGAACGCTACCTATTGAGCAATTAACTCACTAGGCATTGCCCCCCTACATATTTTGAATATAGGAATATTCATACAATGCTATTTAATCAGGGAACAATGAGGGTATTTTTGTTTGGCATTTCGGTGTGCTGTGGTAATGCACTGAAACTAGGTACAGCACAAATTCCATCCCAATAATATCTTCCCATTGACATACGTTGGATTCGAACCCGGGTCCACTGGATTACCAGTCCAGTGGCAAGACCACTCTGCCACACCTCCCCTTGCCCTCACTGATCTCCGCTCTATGTCTACTCTCGAAACATAATCTATCAACCCATTATCTCTTTAACCCTTAATTAGCGGCGAGCAACATAAGTCGAGTTAAAAAAAGCTGGACTATGTGGCGGCGCTCGACATAGGTCGAGTGGCAATTTCAGCACGTAATGTGGCTGAGAGAGAGACAAGTGGTGGCAGGAGACTAGCGAGCGTATGACTGCTCCAGACCAGCGGCGAACCTACTGACACAAATCTCAGCTCCTCCTCCCTCTCTCACTCGCTATACTCAATTTATGTACAGAAAGTACCGATTTACCTCCTTTTTGCACTCGCGTTGCACGGTTATTGCAAGAAAACTACATCATACAAGGATCGTTATGGTGTCATTCGAAAGCTCTGTTTATGCCCTTTCAGGGATAGGTACTTGTTTTACGTTCTGGGTCTTATTTAGGCATGAAAATGATCACGTAAACAGCCCTATTTTGGCTAAAACACCCCGCTGCGGTACATATAATAACCGCATAGGCCGCTCGTAAGGTGTAACAAGTTGTCCTTCATGTTTACATTAGCGTGAAAGAGTTCCATTATGCGTAAGACCCGCTCAACTTACAATATACACCTTTAATAGTCATTTGGTGTCGATACCTGGGGACGATATGAGTCTGTAATTCTGTGAGGAACCGACCTATGGCTGGTATATTTTTCGATAGAATAATGTACAAATTGATCATGAAGTCTATGTTTATTATGTTGATAGACTACAGGTTGCTATTAGCTCGGTTCACACATGCACGATTAACGTCCCTACGTCCCCACAGAAAATGAAGACTATCTGGGGCCCCAGGGCCACGTGGCCGTTTCAACACACACGCCCCGTTCATCCATGTTAGCCACTAGACGCCTCCATCATCGTCTAGACGCCGCCACTGCGCTAAACGACACTGCTCCCGTGTGTGTCCCGTGGGTGTCCCCCTAAATAACACCTGGCAGTTGCCCCGACCCACACAGACCAACATGCACATAAAGGACGCCGCCTAGGCACGGCGAATTAAGGGTACGGACTACAATTCGTGCATGTGTGAACGAGCAAAATAAAGACAAATAAATTATATATTCCAATATAACCCCTACCCTCTTAAACTGATAAACCCTCTGAAGATAAATAAATTATATAAACATGTGAACCAGTGTATTTAGAGAGCATAACCCTCCTGGCCCGGGGTGGTCCTCCAAGGGACAGTGTGAGCTACCCGGGTGATCTGGCCGAAAAACGTCTAGGCCTAGGCTACAGTATTTTTGTTTAGTTTACTGATAGAAATTTCCCACGCATCTATAAACGTAGTGTGGTTTCCAATTTGTAGACTGGCGTTGAGTAGAACCTCTAATCAACTTATGTGATGACGATTTCCGTGGAGCGAATTTTGCCGCGATGTTGACAATATCGGAGCTTTTCAGACACTAATTTCGTCTGACCTAACAATAACATTGATCCGACGTCTCCTTATTGTTTTCGGAGGTGAGGTGACGCAGCGATCGGCGTTTACATGCGTCGGACGCACGGCGTTCAGACCAAGCTGAATAGGCTTGAAAGCTTACTGCCTATTAACAGGACACCCGGGCTCCTGCCCTTCTCGTGGTGTCCTTTCAACTGACACCCGGGCTGGAAGGGTTTTTAATACTCTAATCTACCTCAATCATGTGGTCTTGCAAAAAGTCATGACCCGCTCCATGGCTGAGTGTGACGTTCCAGAATGCATAGGCAATTTAGAGCAATTTCCAGGCTTTAAAAGCCTGTAAAAGTAGAAATCGAGTGTCAGTGGGCAGCGCGAGAGACTTCCGTCTGACCCTCAAAGCAGCCAGCCGCTCACTAAGGTAGAGTCTGGTATGTGATCTCGCGCGGCTGTCTCAACATAGTTGGCGAGCGAGCATGAGCTAATAAGCGAGTTTTCCCGATTGTCTATGGCAACGCTGCGGGTGAACCCCGCCACCTACGAAGCTCGTTCTGGTGTCATTGTGAAGCTATTGTCACTTAGTTTTCGGCAGAATATTGTTCATTTAATGCAGATACTTGATTTATCATTCAGGAATGCCTGAATATACGCTAAATACGCAAAACGCAAAACCCAGAATTCAAAACCCAGCTCAACAAAATAAAATCAGAAGTGGAAACCCTGGGGAACCCAACACCAAATATTATATGGCTAGGAGACTTTAACCTACCAAACATTAAATGGAGACAACTAGAAAACCAGTTAGTGGCAAATAACACCGGAGAAGCAAATACTAATACGAGAGAGCTTTTTGAACTTTGTGATTTTTTTAGTCTTACCCAACATATTGCTGAACCCACACGGGAAAACAATATCTTAGACCTGGTCTTCACTAACAACGACTCTCTAGTACACAGCATTAACATATCGGACACAACATACTCAGATCATAAATTAATTGAGATCAAAACAACCTTAGAAAGTGTACAGACAACCTCAGAATCGAGAACAAAAACCGGCCCCTTCAGTAAATTTAACTTCAATAACAAAAACATTAGGTGGGAAGAGGTAAATCAAGAAATGGAGGAAATAGACTGGGAAGATTTAATGGATAACCTGACACCAGCAGAATGTCTAGTCTTAATAACAGAAACCATGACCCAAATCTGTAGCCACCATATACCTGCAAGACAAACAAAACGAAGAAGCAAACAAGATCGGGAAAGGAGGAGGCTGTACAGAAGAAGAAAATTACTCACACAAAGACGCACACATCAAAATCTACAGGATAGGCAAAAGGTCGAAATAGATAGAGAAATTGTGGAAATTGAACAAAGGCTAAGAATATCATATGAACTACAACATATGGAAGAGGAGAGGGGAAAGCCTATTGATGTTATAAAGCAAAATTCCAAATACTTCTTTTCATACGGCCAAACAAAAACAAAAAACAAGGATAATAACAACACTTTTTCAAACCATGGCCCCGGGGTCCCAATGAGCAAAGGGGGGACGGCCTCGTCACAGGGGACAAAAAGGGAAATGAGCGAACTCTTAAGCAGGCAAGTCTGAAATGGCATTTTCTCGCGTGCGAGCCTGATGAAAACAAAATTCATCAGAGACCAAAAGATATTTTTCATGGGGGAACCTCCCCCACAGAAAACCCCTCAGATGTGTTTTGGTGGTTTTTGTTTTTATTATTGATTTAGTCCAAAAGGACATAGGAGAGGGCCATTCTTCAAACATGTTTTGCTTTTTCCATCCCACCTCGGCACCAGCCCCGGACTCATGGAATTCGATCCTACATGAAAATAATGTAAGGAAAACCTCTCAAAAACCCCTTGGCTTCAATGTGGAGAAGGAGGTCTAGACACTGGTGACCCCATACCAGATAGCTTGAAAAATAAAAAACGCAATAATTGCCCCACTGCATTAAAGGAGGGGGTTTAAAGCACCTACCAAAAAACTACCGCCCGGTAGTCTCTTACCCTCTTCACATCATTAAAGTTTGTCGAGCGAGTCCTGCCGAAGCAAAATTTCAACATTCATGGAGGCAAATGAACTACACAACACCGGTCAACATGGGGTTCAGGCGCGGGAAGATCATTGTCTCTCACAAATTTTGGAACACTTATGACAAAATTTCTTAAAGCGCTAGAAGGAAAAGAAAAAAACGTGGAAGTAAGTTAACCACCCGATTTTGCTAAGGCATTTTGATAAATGTGACCATGGTATAAGAGCCCCCAAACTGAAAGCAAAAAGTATAACTGGGAAAATTTCGGACGGTGGAATTATACAATTTCCTCGGTAAACCGAAAACAATAGGTAGCAGGTAAACAAAGTCACTTCTGAGCCTTCGGATGTCACAAGCTCAGTGCCCCAAGGAACAGTGCGAGCGCCCCTTCTGTTCCTCATACTAATTTGCGAAATTAGATACCAACACCAGACACAGTACAGTGTCGTCTTTTGATGATGACACAAAATTAAGCAAGATAGTAAAACACACAAGAGGCCACGGGCCGACTGCAGGAAGACATGAATGTAGTGTTCCAGTGGACCAGGGAAAAACAAACATGCAATTCAATGAGGAAAAAATCCAATTATTACGGTACGGAGCTAATTACTGGTGTTAAAGAAATTTACAAAATTACGTAACAGGAATCTAAACACATCATAGAATGGAAAGGACAGTGTGAAAGACCTTGGGGTATTAATGTCTGAAAATATGGGTTTCAAAGTACATAACCAGGTCAAAGTGGCGTGCTGCGCATTTACGGCTAAATCGGTTGTTGATTCTGGTTACTTTTAAAACCACGCGGCGGAATGACTATGAAATAACGCTCTTCAAATCTCTAGTGCTACCGCGGATTGAATTTTTTTAACTGTAGCAAATTAACCTCCCCATACAAAGCAGGTGAAATAAAGGACGTAGAGAGTGTACAAAGAAATTTCACTTCGCATATAAGTTCGATAAAATATCTCCACTATTGGGAGCGTTTAAGAGCACTGAATCTGTACTCACTGGAACGTAGAAGAGAACGTTAACTAGTAATATACACATGGGAAAATCGCAGAGGGTTTAGTACCAAACCTACTTTACTCCGATCGTCATGAAATTCCATGATAGGAATAGGCTGGGAATGCGAAATCCACGGCATGAATAAACGGGGCTGTGCTATGGTGCTCTCTGCGAGAGGGCTGGTTATCATTCACAGAGGGCCCACGTCTCTTCCACCAACTCCCACGGCGAGTAAGCGACATGAGGGACATCTTGTTAGACAACTATGAGTGATTTTTGCTTTGTGATTTGTTCCTAGTTATTTTGTGTTGTCGAACTGCAGCAAAAATTCGTGCCAGACGGAGTTGTGATTGTAGTTTCCTCGCAAAGGGAGCGATTTTGCTGCGCTTTGCTTCATTTTTATTTTACAGTCTACTGCAACAAATCACCACCCATAACGAGGTTGTGTTTTTTGTTGTCGGGTGTTCGACCCCGCCTCCTGGTTTTTCTGGGTGGTCTTTGTTGAGGTTATTTTCGCTTTTGTTGGCGGAACACATCCAAAAGTCTCCAAAGGTAAGGTATATATAACATACAGTCAAGATTCGTACAGCGATATTAACTAATTTCGTTCTTAACAAACCAATAATCCCCAAATGAAAATAATATACGCATAGTAACATAGAAAGTGTGGTTATTATTGGAGGAAAAGAACTGTAGAATTGATGAAACCACAAAATTGTATATTTACCTTGTTGCTGGGACGTAGGCGAAGGGATAGGGTTAATGTGGAGGGGAAACAGGCAACAAGAGAATGGTGGTGGAGTTGGTAAGGACGAACGATTGTGAGACAGGGAAAGAGTGGATAGTTAACCCCTTACCGGCGGGGATGTTTGTAACTTCTAACATACCTGCCTGCGCGGGCATATTTACCCTAAAAAAGCTTCATTCCATGCTCTTTTGCATGCATAAACAAGAGCCAGAGCGTTAATACATGGATGTATCCGTGGAGAAGGCGATAATAGAGCTTTCTAATGACACCTGAATAATCCTTGTACGACCACGGGTTATCCTGTAGCAATTGCGTAACAGGTGACAAACTCCCTAAATAAGGTAATTTCCTTAGGTTGTTCCTGGGTCTCGCGAGACAGTGATTGTGGACATGTTGCAGTGGGGCTGTCAGTCACGGCTCTGTGGTCGGGCCGGATGGTCAGAGACCGCCTATCGTTCTCCCAACGCGAGGACTCTCTCTCAGAGCAGATAATGTGTCTCTAAATCCCGCCCGACTACTGTCGGGCACTGGACAATAGTCCATTGTTCTCTTGCCCGACATATGTCGGGCGGCCGAGGCTTGAGTGTTAAGGACAGAAGGGGGCCTCTAGACGAATTATAATGAGGATAATAATAGATGATGAATTGATGGGAAATCTACGTTGAGGTTAGTTCTAGCGTAGTAATGGAATGGGATGAGAGAACAAGAGAAAGTTGTACTGTCGGCGATGGGGTTTTGGAGAGCGAGTGAGGTCCCAGACAAATTTTGCGGGAACCTTGATTATTCGCGCTGTGCGCAAACAGGTCGGGGAGAAATTTTCCCTTCCCGGCATTTATTACCTAAGTTTAGAGGAAGGATATATTACTACTTAATATCTAATACAGAACATAATTCAATATTCTTCCCAGTTATACTAAATCATATTATGTATGATTCGTATTCCTACCAACTCTACTTAAGATTACACTTAAACTTAGACTGTTCACAGCTTATGGAATAAAAGTATGGGACATAGTCCCGCCACCGAGGTTGGACAATCATTGACAACAAACACCAGGAGGGCTAATTTATCCCGCCTATAATTGGGAGGATGCTTGAGCCGCCTGTCGACGAGGACGTTACCACTTTGAATACGTCAACAGGATGAGTTTTCCCATTTGAGTTTGCAACTACGGGAAACGTTTCTGGGCAACTTCACCGAGATATCACCTTTGCTCTCAATATCCCCTTCAAGAGGGTATAAACGGAGAGTTGGCCACCGGAAGATGCCCGACTTAGTGCGGATTTTAGCCCACTCTGACATCACCGTCACGTCCGGGTAATAATTTTGTGATACGGCCCAACTTCCAGAAAGCACGAGGGCCATCGTCATGAATGGCGACGACATCACCGATAGTTAGCCAAAAACCGTTAATTGCTCGAAGTTTATTCATATATGCCTCCCTGAGCGTGCACCAAGATACTCATTAGACCATCGTTTCCAGACATACTGCGACAACTTGCGGATATACCAGTATCTGGCTGAGATAACATCTTTGTTGGACGTAGTCCGGGTCCTCAATCTCTTCCCCAACTTCAATTCCTCAGGAAGATCCCGCAAAACCGATGTCCCCGCACCAATACTGAGGGTGTACATTGGGGTAGGATCCTCTAGGTCACCCGAAGCATCATAGAGAGGACGGTCATTAGCAGTTGCTTCAATTTCCAGGAGTAGAGTTGTCAACTCATCTATAAAAATGAGAGGCACGTACCAATACCTTTTTCAGTCCCGCTTTGACCATGCCACTGGCTCTTTAACAGATAGCACCAAACCCTGGCGCTCTGGCAGGAATAAACCGCCATTCACAATGACTAGCATTGCAAAGGTGAGGCTGAACCGTAAGGTGATTGCAGAAATCGAATAGGTACACTAGAGGGCCAGCAAACGTAGTTGCGGTTGTCACTCAAAATGATAAGGGGAAAACCTTGTCGGGACTGCAAAATCTCCTGAAAGCGTGGAGGAAACTCATCACATGTGAGATTGGTGACTACTGTCGATGTGTATGATCTAGGTGACAGCACAGGTAAATAGGATCTACTAGTTTCCTAGTGAGTCTTTTGCTCATTTGTGTTAACTGATATGTTCTAGAATTAGGTTCAGACTAGATAGGGTCGGGCGTCCCCATTGGGCACGACCCACAGGGGTGTGTTTTTTAAGGGTGCTTTGTGCATGGCCCTCCACGACGTTTCCACCTTTGGGACCACGTGCGCCATTCTTAGTGTTTTGTCATTATTTCTCTGCTTTCAGTTTAGCCTATTAGTTCTTTAGGAGTGCTATTAATGCAGGGCTTCGTTTGGCTTCGACCTGTCTGGTATGTTAAGCGGTTTTTTATCATTGGCAGGTTTCTATAGCTTTAAGGGTTGCTTCACGTAGTGTAGAATATTCTTATAGTGTTCTGCGTCGTCCCTTCCATACATGCGTGTCGTGTCGTGAGGTTTGTTGGCTACTGGATCTTCCTGGAGGTAAGAGTGTCGCTATGTCGTCGTGCTGCTTGCCCTAGGCCTCGTGGGCCTGCCTCATGGTAGGGGTTGAATTTTATGGCTAGGATGCAATTATTATTATTCTGTATACTGTAATAATTGTAGCCATAATATATGACCTTCCCTTTTCTGTGTTAGTGTGATTGTATGGAAAGGAAGGTTGTTAGTGAGACGGCTGACTAATTATTACCCATGTACGTGTTGTGTTAGGCTCATCTCGTGTTGCAAACGAGGTATAAGACAGCATAGGGTTTGGTTCCTTATTGCCGGCGGAAATAGCGGAGTACGATTTTACCGGAAGCCCTCTATGGGGGGCAAGAAATAACGATCTAAGGAACCCACTCCTGGTCAGAGCGGGTACCATTACATTCCCGGCGGAGGAGAAGGCGTATCTTGCACCGGGTTTTCGGCTCAGCCGGAAGGACTCGGCCTATACGTGAAAGGTTATCCTTCCGGTTGCTGGAGGAAGCCTTTTCTCTTGGCGCGGCGGACAAGTCCAATAGAGTTAAAGACAAGCCATCATTGAGGCCCCCGCGTCATAGATTAACCATTTACAATAGTGTTCATTTATAATGCTAACTATGTATAAGCCAGTGATTACGGAGTGTCCACAGATAGTTGGGGTCTTAAATACCTTCAATAGTGAAAACCAGCTGGTGGTTGTTCAGAAGGATACAAGGGAAAACTTAGAGTAGTAGTGTTGCTAGATCTAGGTTTTCCGGCGTGTTCGAGGTATGACTAATAAAACGTGTAAATGTCCTTGGTTTACCCTTATGAGCATTAATTTCTTGGAATTTTCTATCCAGAATGTCACACGTCCACCTTGGCACGAGCCCCAGATAGAAGGGGCCGATCCCGGGGGGGTTTGGGGGGGGGGGTTTTCAGTCATCATGACTTACGTAACCTTGTGGTCAACTCCTACTTGCATTAAACATTCCCGGTATTTCATCACAAACTTAATGCATTAAAAATGTTGTCCACTTGGTCTGGATCGTCCAAGGAGGGATTTGGCTAAACTAGAAAGTGTAGTGTATGCTCAGAACTTAGGAGTTAGTTTGTTGAACCATCAGAGATGTCTCTTTTTGCCAAGTGGCTCTAACTGAAATTAAGCCCACCTTTAACATTTATACTAAGGATGTCGCACACAAAGCGTTGCAGTGTGACGACGCAGTGTTGTGGGAATATCTAATTACTAAATCTCCGGCAGTACACCCTAAAGTCTCTTTTTTAGGTAGTAAATTGAAGTCTAAAGTTCTTTCAAAAGAATGACTTAGTTCCGATGACGAATCTGACGACACAAGTAACGCAACCCCCCCCCCCCCCCCCCAGCTGGTCGACCAAAAGGGTGCGGCCGGATTCTTCGCAAGAGGAAAGGCCCCAGTCCAGGTCACGCTTGCCCTTGAAACAATCCTCTCGTTCGTCGGCTCATGTAAGACAACCGGCGAGCAAGAAAAGGAGGACCACACCTGAATCAGCGGCATAAGTCGTTACTAATTCAGGCGGGAAAAGTGTTGGGCATAAACTTAAATCCCGTACGGAGGCGTCGTATTCGGGGCGCCGGCAATCGCCGGGGCTTCCTCCTCCTTCCTCCGTCCCTACCTCCTCCAGGCCTAAAGTCCAATCTGGTAGGTCGAAGGTGGGAATGGAGGCAGCAGAGCCGCCTCCCAGGGAAGGTGCTAGTGAACTAAACAGGATACCTCAATCACTTAGGCCATACTTTTCTATCCCACGTGTTGAACTTCCACAGAGTAATGTACAATATGTTCATGTGCCGGCGAAATTTTTAGCTGACAAATACAGGGGATACCCGACGGATAGTAGGGACAGTGCTGACATTCATATTTCCATTGCATCAGAGGCCACAGACAGTGAAAGTGTGCGGCAGTATACAGAACAAGTACCATCTTCACTTCCGAACTTGTGTTGGGAAGAGTTGGAATGTGAACACTTACTCCCGGCGGTACAAAGTGCGGCGGGGGAAACCATTGAGGATATGGAAGCTCAGTGCGATGAGCAGGAAGAACTAGAACAGTTATCTTCCGGCCAAACATTGCCTTCAACAGGCCTTTCGGAAGTTGAATCTGTGGCTTCTGGGGATTCCAATAAAGATTTTGTGACTAGGGCAGATTTTAGAAGATATATTAAACAAAAGGTTGTTAATTTTTTTAGAGGGATAAGATAGCGCTGGAAGCTCCTCCGACCACGTCAAGTGCTCGACTGTTGGAATCGGCCTAAGTAGTAACTAAACAACCTCATTTTCCCGCCCGTATCACTTGCTCTATTATTTCACAGTCAACGGCGACATTGACTACATCTAACTTTAGAGTAATCACAGATGTTATTCCTCCATTCCTCCACCTTTGGAGAAAGTTCCCCCAAGGAAAGGCCCCATGCCGGATTGTACGGCCCAGACTAAACTTGGGTAACTGTGATGGCCCAGAATCCTTCTGTTGCACAACCAACGATTTCGGGAGAGCTTCCGGTGCAAGAGCACTGGTCAATTCAAATGATGAGAATAGGAAGTTACGTGCCTTAAATTCAGCAGGTGAAATATTGGATGTGTCAGTCAAGACTATACCAAGTGTTTATACCCCTGAATATTTTGTGTACTCTTTTTCTCCCGCTCTCGGTCCTAACTCATTTGCACGGCTGTATGCGGATTGGTCTAAGGCGGATGGGTTTAATTATGTTAAAGCACTGGCTTTTTTAAGGTGGAAACTGAATACAGTGACCATCAGAGACCAATCCGGCAATCCAGTGTTGCAGATGGGAGAGGTAGGACAAGCCTGTGGGTGGACTGGGAAGCGGAAGCTCGGCAATTCGCTTCTACCATCACCAGTAAGTCCTCTCACCAAATCCCACAGGAACACCACAGCTGGTTTTCCCCTCCCAGTTGCTGTAGCCAGGGGGGTATCTCAAGCTCTTTTAGATTTCTTAACAGCCCCTAAATTGTCGTTGTGGGAGATTCAGGAACCCTTTTCAAGCCCACCCCCTACTCAACTAGACAAAGACTTTAAGCTAAGACAGAAAGCTTTACGGCTTCTCTCTCAATTTTTGATGAGCTGTCAGATAGCTCAGTCACTAGTCAGGACCACCCAAGCAGTCACAGATTCACATGCCAAAAAGGCGCTTACGCTGTCTAGACGCTTGATCCTACTAAGCTCAATTCAGTCTTTGGGTGACGTTAGGGTCACCTTCTTGGAGGTGGTCCGTCCACGTCAAGACCTGAGGGTCCACCTAGTTAAGAAAGTGCCGGACGACATTGGTCGCCGGGTAATTTTGTCCCCAGTATTAACACCAATTCTTGTCTGCACCAATATTTGGAGGATTGTGTTTAACTTAGTAGATACCGCTAGAGCAACTGCCTCCCCAGCGCGAAAGGAGTCTCATAAGTTCACTAAGCCTTACGCAAAACCTAAAGTAAGTCAGAAGGCTCACACAAGTGGGACTAAGTTTTTTCCGACCTTCAAAACCCCTTCCATGCCAGGAAGTAGTACTGCAAACAGGAGCACTAAGAGTAAAGGGTCCGGTAAGTGGTATAAAGGGCAAGTTAAGCATAAACCAGGACAGGGATCAAAGACTGCAACTACCAGCCAGCCGTCTAACCCTACCACACCACAGTAAAAAAACTAGTCATACACAAAACTCTCTCACTCCCAGGGCCTGTCGTGGGCGAGTTGGATACGAGTGTAGTTCTGCAGGAGAAGCCCAGTTGCGTGACTGGGTCATTCCGGACATATCACCGGGCTTGGCCCCAGCGAACTTGGGCACGGTCAGTAGTATGCAAGGGCATAACCTGGCGGTGGCTCCGGCGACCTCGCTTACGTCAACCACTAGAAATCAATCATGTGTCTTTAGAGGTGGAGTCACTAGTCCAGGAAATTATCACCAAGCATATTATTGTCCCGGTCAATCTAACTTGCTCAGTTTTCACGTCCAGACTGTTTCTAGTGCCAAAAAGGGACAGTGCTCAGATGAGGCTAGTCGTAGACCTGTCTCGCATGAATCACTACATTCACAACACATCGTTCAGGATGCTCACTGTGAATCAGATCAGGTTAACACTTCCGCCGCAAGGTTGGATGTGTTCTTTAGACCTGACAGTAGCCTATTGGCATGTCCCGGTAAACCAAAGGTTCCAAAAAATTCCTCGCCTTGAGGATAGAGCATCAGACTTATGTCTTTCAAAGGATGCCATTCGGTCTGAGTCTGACTCCAAGAATCTTCACCAAATTAGTCCGACAAGCTTTGTTACCTCTTTTAAATCAAGGGATCTCAATGAAGTGGTATTTAAACTACTGGCTGGTGGTGGCAGAGTCCGAGACCCAATGCCTCAACCCTGTACAATCCATTATCAAACATGTCAAATCCCTGGGGTTCAATATCAACTTGGCAAAGTCGAATCTTGTCCCAACAAGGGTAATTCAGTGGATAGGTATGGTTTGGGACACAACACATCTAACCCTCAGTCAGAGTGTGGACCATCGGAACAGATTTCACAGGAAATTGTTTCATTTTCACCACAGTCGGACTATGAAGAGGAAGGTGTGGGACTCCCTATAGTCGGCTCCCTCAACTGGATTCAACTTACTGTGAAGTTGGGCCGGTTTAATGTCAAGAAGTTAATCTTGGAGGGAAACAAACACTTTCCGCTGTTGCCGGCGAACAGGTTACGGCGAATCCCAACATTAATCCACAACTTACTAGTGGTCTGGGCGAGGCCAGAAATATTGCACTCAATCATGATATGGACTTCTCCTCCACCTACGGTATGGGTAGACGCCAATGCTTCAGGGACAATAGGTTGGGGTTATCAGTCAAACCTAGGTCATCAGGGTCAAGGGCTTTGGTCCCAATCCAAGGAGTTTCACATAAATGCAAAAGAGTTAATCGTTCCCTTAATTTTCCTTCATGCTCAAGGTTACACTTTACAGGGGAAATCAATAGCCTTTCGAATGGACAATCTGAATGCAGTAGCTTGCATTCAGAAGCAAGGGTCAACGAGGTCTCGCACAATGGTAGAGTTGTCGGAAAAGATTTTTGTGTTAGTCAAAAAGCTAAACATTCATCTTCACGCATCATACCTGCCGGGCGTGGCCGACGTTTGGGCAGACGCTCTGTCTCGGAGACAGAGCACAATAGTGGAATGGACTCTCAAGCAAACCATCTTCCAAAAGATGATTGCAGAGCCATACCGTCCACAAGTGGATTTATTCGCGTCCGAGGTAAGCCACAAACTTCCTCTCTACCTGATCCGCCGGGAAGTCACCCGGGCAGGGGACCCAGACGCATTAATGGTGGATTGGAACAGATGGAATTCCATTTATCTATTTCCACCACCAGACGCTTCACTCATGTGTCAAGTAGTTCAAAAACTACAAGATTATCGAGGCATAGTCTCGATGATCGCCCCTCTGTGGCCGGCTCAGGTGGTATTCCCAAATGAAGACGTGGTGCAAGAACCCGGTGACGCTCCCAATCTCGTACTTCTACTTGGAAACAATTGGCAACCTTAAGACCTCACTGACTTTTGTATTATGGACATTCAAAAGGCCAAATGGTTAACGCCCTATGGTTAAAGTGTAGCTAATAAATTTATGAATCAGTATACTCTTTCAACCAGACGTCAATACCAGTCACATTGGAAATCCTTTACAACTTGGATAGTGGAAACTGCTCAAACTGAGGCATCAGTTTCTTTGATTTTCAAATATTTGGACTACTTATATGAACATAAAAGATATTCTATCATATCACTTAAAAAACATTTAACAGCGATAAGGGTCCCATTTTTGTATTTAACTGGACTCTCTGTACCGCAGGCGGAGGAGAAAGGTTTCATGAGAGCATGTTTTAAGCTTTGTCCAGCTCATGCCTACCTGGTCACTTGACAAAGCTTTGTCTTTACTACATTCTCGGAAATATAGTTACAATCCAACTTTTGATTTAATCTTAAAGAAGGCGGTGTTCCTTATGGCTTTGGCTACAGGCAACCGGGTCTCTGAGCTGGCGGCGATGAGCAACGAACCTAATTGTTTAAGGTTTGGACTACGCAATATGGAGGTTCAAATTGCGCCGTCTCTCATGTTCATCGCCAAGAATGAACACAGCGAGCATGTTTTTACGGCGTTCACGGTGCTGGCGCTCAAACACGGTGACTAACACCACCAGTTTGTGCCCGGTGCAATCTCTGATAAAGTTAATGAGAGTGACCCGGCCTAATCAACCGGGCTCCCTCTGGGTTAATAGTAAAGGAAATCGCATTACGAAGAGAAAGTTAGCTTCATTACTTGTGGAAGTCATAAAGAAAAGCAACCCTAGTGTTGTGGGGCTAGCACATGACATCAGGAAATGGGCTGTATCCCTCAGATTTTTAAAGAATTTCCTCGGTTGAAGACATTGCCAATACGCAACTATGAGCGTCTAACCACACCTTTCTAATGCGATATCTCTCTGTTGCCCTAAATAGGCCAAATCTAGCCTGTGTAGCATTAAGTCTGATAGGTCTAAGTGCTTTTAGAATTAAGGATAATTTTAAGAGTCAAAAGAAAAAGGGGGGGGGGGGGGTTTACTGGAGAAGCAAGACCTCCAATCCTGCCGCACAAGTAGTATGTGATATACAAAGTAGTATGTGTTATACGTAATCTTAAGATACTGCGGCCGCAGTTTAAGATGTTTATATTTTAATGTGTATTTTGATACATAGACATATTGCTCAATTTGGGCAATATCTCATAAGGGTAAATAATTTTGTGAAATGTATCTATCTATCTATCTATTGCCTGATGCCGTGATCCCTGAAGGGGTGGCCACGAACGAACCGCCCCCATGTACCTCTGTCCCCAGTCAGTCGACGCCCCTCCCCCCAACCAGCACCGCCTTCGTTCATGTACTTCCTCACTCCATCCTTCCACCTCTCATTCGGTCTACCTCTCCCTCTCTGTTCCTCCACCTCGCTCTCGTACACCCTCTTAGTCATTCTCTCGCTTTCCATACGTTCCATATGGCCGAACCATCTCAAGTTGTTCCTTTTCACACTTTCCAGCACATCTACCTCCACACCACACCTCCTTCTTACTTCCTCATTAGTCTGTCTATCCCTCCATGTAACTCCGCACGCACTCCTTAAGTAATTCATTTCCACTGCTCTCACTCTTGGTCTGAGTCTTTCAACTAACGTCCATGCTTCGCTTCCGTAAGTCAGTGTCGGGATTACCACACTGTCATGCAAGGACTTCTTCACTTCCATACTGACCACCCTATTTCTTGTTACTGCTTTTAGCGTTCCTACAACTCTCTTCCCCTGTTGTACCCTCTCCCGCACTTCTTCATCCATAGACCCATCTTTACTCAACACACTGCCCAGATACTTAAAGGGTTGTCGTTCCCCATGTGAAATGTATATAACCAAAATATTTTTGTACCTTGGATTACTTGAGGACTAGTCAGTCGAGAGTATCTTAATTTTTTTGTAGGAATGTGTATTCATGAACAAAGAGATGTTTATTGATTTAGGAATGTTGGACACATTGGTAATCAATTGTTACATGTACCTAATTAAGGAGAGTACCTGATAGGTGATGTACACGCAGGTCTTCTTCGAAGTACGCTGCCTGCATTTACTTTTCCATTTTTATATATTTTGTGTGCACAAAATAAATATTATTTATATTAGAATGCTATAGTTGGGTATTTTTTCTCATCCTATTGTTGATTTGTTAGTGGTTGGATATTGGCACGAATGTCCCCCTCCAAACTTCAGATATCAGGCATATCGTCAATGATGAAGGGGCCACTAATAAATTATAGGTTTGAGTCCCGGAGGGAAGAAGGAAAACCTAATATTTAGTAGTGGCCCCGGAATCATTGACGATTTTGGCCCTCCCATCCATCCCCTTCCCATTCGTAGATGTTTTAAGTAGTCTTGATATATCATTGAAGGAGGTATGACGCCAGGCGGATCAGCGTCTGTGGACAAGCATGCACTGGAAAACATCCACAAGTTGGAAAGCTTGGTTTTAACGGTTCTAATGATAATTTTTATTTTTTATAATTTACGAAGTTTTTTCGTTGTGAGCTCCCGATCATAATGACGATTCCGTAAGATAATTAGCGTACCCTTACGATGTTTGGTATCTCTCTCTCCCTCCTGTGGCGGGTGTTTCAAACAGCTGACGCTAGGGTTCGAAGAGTGCCATTACTGTATAAAGCATATCGTCAATGATTCCGGGGGCACTACTAAATATTAGGTTTTCCTTCTTCCCTCCGGAACTCAAACCTATAATATATATATGTATATATATATATCCATTTCTCCATTTCTCCTTTCTCAGAAATCTCCATCTTTGCAGATTTCAACGTTCACCACCGCCAATGGCTCTCCTCTCACACTACTGATCCACCTGGTGAACAAGCCTACGTCTTTTCTGTCCTAAATGACCTAGAGCAGTTAGTTCAGCAACCCACCCGTATCCCGGATCGCATCGGAGATCGGCCCAACATTCTTGACTTGTTTCTAACTTCTAACCCTTCTTCTTTTACTGTCGATCTTTTCTCTCCTTTGGGCTCCTCCGACCATAAACTTATCTCTGTCACCTATCCTATCTCTCCAGTGCGGCCACCCGATCCTCCTACCCGGCGGCGCTTGTGGCACTTTGGCGCTGCCGACTGGGAGGCTCTCCGGCAGTACTTCTTTGATTTCCCATGGAATTATTTCTGCTTCCGTGGCCGGGGACCCTCGGAGAGTGCTGAACGCATTACTGAGGTAATCCTATCAGGCATGGAAGCATACATTCCATTTTCTTTCTCTCAGACTAATGCTAAAAAATCTTGGTTTACTCACGCCTGTTCTACTGCTGTCCGCAATAAGGAGGAAGCATTCAAACGGTACCGACGCCTTAAAACTCAAGACTCTCATTCTTCCTATGTTTCTGCCCGGAATCAAGCCAAATCTTTTCTTCGACTTGCCAAAACACTCTTTCATCAATAATAAATGCACTGAACTATCCAACTCTAGCTCTTCCCAAGCTTTCTGGCATCTAGCCAAAATCCTCTCCAACAATTTCTCTTCCTCGTCTTTCCCTCCCCTTTCCACTCTGATGGCACAACCACCACTTCTTCCTCTGACAAAGATAAACTCTTCGCTCAAACTTTTGCTAGAAACTCCACCTTGGATGATTCCGGTGCTATTCCTCCCTCTCCACCCTCCTCTCTCTTACTTATGCCTAATATCCTAATCTCTTCTAAAGATGTACTTTCTACTCTCTCTGGGCTTAACACTAATAAGGTGTACGGTCCGGACGGTGTTCCTCCTGTTGTTCTCAAAAACTGTGCTAACGTGCTGATTCCCTGCCTAGGCAAACTCTTTCGTCTCTGTCTATCCTCTAACGTCTTCCCTTCATGCTGGAAGTTTGCTCACATTCAACCTGTCCCAAAGAAGGGTGACCGCTCTCAACCCTCCAACTATCGTCCAATTGCTCTCATCTCTTGTCTTTCTAAAGTTTTTGAAACTATTCTTGCTTCCAAATTTCTTAAGCATTTCTCCTCTCATAATCTGCTCTCAGATCGCCAGTATGGCTTCCTTAAGGGTCGCTCTACTCGTGATCTTCTTTCATATATTACTAACTCTTGGTCATCCTCCTTTCGGGACTTCGGTGAGACTTTTTCTATTGCACTAGACATATCGAAAGCCTTCGATAGAGTCTGCCACAAATCTTTAATTTCTAAACTACCCTCCTTTGGTTTCTATCCCTCCATCTGTGCCTTTGTCTCTAATTTCCTTTCCGGCCGTTCCATAGCCGCGGTTGTGGACGGCCATTGTTCACTTCCTCACCCTATAAACTCCGGTGTTCCTCAGGGCTCTGTTCTATCTCCATTCTCTTTCTAATTTTTATAAATTATCTCCTTAACTGTACCTTAATTCCCATCCATTCATATGCAGATGACTCAACCTTACACTACTCCATTGGTTTTTTCGAACGCCCCAGCCAGCAATCCCTCAACGACAAACGTAATGAAGCCATAGAATTCTTAAATTCTGATCTAAATACTATCTCCAATTGGGGCAGAGAAAACCTTGTTACCTTTAACCCTTTCACGCTCATATGACGCAGAGGTTACCAGATTAGCAATAAAAAATAGAGTTCTCTCATTCTTATAATTACCTCTCCAAAATTAGTTTTCTGCCCACAGCTAACTCAAAGACAACTGCAGAGGTTGAAGTAACTAAACTAAAGGTTTATAAATACCCCTGATGGTAACAAAGGCTTTAAAGTTATCCCTAATAGGCTCAAAATCGCGTCATATGTCGGAGAGGGTTAATGCTTCCAAGACCCAAGTTATCCATCTTACTACCCGTCAGGATCTCCCAGCGGACTATCCCTTATTCTTCAACAATACAAAAATCAACCCTTCATCTTCTCTCAATATTCTCGGTGTCTCTTTTTTCTCTGCATCACTTGGAAGGACCATATTACCAGTCTTGATAAGGCAGCCTCCGGAAGCTGGGTGTGCTCAACCGCCTTAGGGGGTTCTTTTCCCCTGCACAGCTTCTTGCTCTGTACAGGGGCATAGTGCATCCTTGTATTGAGTATTGTTCACATGTGTGGGGAGGTTCCTCTCACACCGCTCTCCTAGACAAAGTTGAAAGGAAGGCCTTTCGTATCATTAACTCCCGTCCACTCACCAACTCTTTGCAATCTCTCTCTCTCCGCCGCAATGTTGCATCTCTCTCGCTATTCTATCGCTACTATAATAATCAATGTTCCTCAGAGCTTTCCCAGTGCATACCACCTCCTTTACGTAGGGCACGTGGTACCCGTCTTGCAACTCAATGCCACCCCTACTCTGTGCAACTCTCCAACCCTAGAGTGAAACTTTACTCTCAAACTTTCTTCTACTCAACAGCTGAGCTCTGGAACTCTCTCCCAGAATCAGTCTTTCCCTCTTCCTATGATTTAAATTGCTTCAAACTCTGTGTGTCCAGGCATTTTGGCTCGAACGTCCCTTGATTTTGGCCCTGTCACTCTTTCAACTATGGGGGAGGCACTCGCTATAGGCAGTTCTACCTTTTGCCTCCCTCAATCACATAGCAAAAAAAAAAAAAAAAAAAAAAAAAAAAAAAAAAATATATATATATATATATATATTAATAATCGCGTGGGTTCTGGGTGTCAAACAATTAAATCAGTTGGGCCTCAAGGGGTTAATTTATTTTACTTCTATATGCAGTATTATGGATTTTCCTCTCCCTATATTTCAATAGCTGCAATCTGCATTGGTATATTACACTTGAAGCCCCATTTTATATTGTGTTATTTCCCCAATCCTTCTTATCATCAATATTCTGTACATGGTTACACTCGTCAATGTTCTATATATTTGTTATCCTTGTTCCCTAAGAAGCCCAGTATTGCCTCCACTTGTAGTAACTTTAAAACATTCACTACGGAGATGGCTTCGTAAGCTGCAGGGACTTTGGAGGAGACAGTTTGAAAGCTTTGTGGAAGGGTTGTGTGGGTCCATTCTTAACATTTCTTAACTCTTTCTCTCTCTCTCTCTCTCTCTCTCTCTCTCTCTCTCTCTCTCTCTCTCTCTCTTTCTCTCTCTCTCTCTCTCTCATTATATATATATCAACTTTTCTTCCATCCTTTTGCCACGGTTCCAATCATCCCTTTCACGGCCTTCAAAGGTCCTGTACCTCTTTCTTGTGGGTTGAGAATGAGAGAAAGATATACTGTACATAGAGTTACATAGATATACTGACCACACATGCTTTGCAATTCTTACTAAGCGGTATGGCCTTGAATGAAAAAAATAGTTGCTGCTGATTAAAGGACAGAGAATGAGAGAGAGAGAGAGCAGCTCAGTAACATCCAGGACGTCATTAAGTGTAACGAGATCCAGTCGGCCGCCACCACCGCCAATCTAAAACTCATCTTCTCTCCCAGATTACTGCTACGTGTGTGTGTCTCTCTCTCTGTATGTGTCTTTCTAATGGAGAGAAACGTAAAATTGGCGAATAAAAAGAAAGAGAGAGTGCATAAATGTGTGTGTTAGTTATAAGATATACTGTATATAATATATTACGGTAATACTAGACTTGGAGATTCATTGTGGTACGGATTAATTATTTTGTATTTTACTTGTTGAGAATAATACTGATTTGTCAAATAATAAAGAAGGATAGTGTGTCCATGAGCTTATAGAGGGAGCGTATGTAATATTAGGGTGAACTCCTGATACTGCAGGAATTTGACTAGTATGACTATAATGAGCATCAAAGGTGATTGGCATATGGTGTCAAAATGTATTCACATTATAAGGCTATTTAAAGTATCTCTAATTCTAAGAGCCTTAAAGAGATGAGAATATCGCCTGTACAGACCCACATAAGTTATGTTTCTCATGATATTACAAATGAAAGCAAATTTGTATGAATGAATTGCGAGTGTGGTTTCTTTTTTCAGTTGACTAGTCAGATGAGTTAACTCCTACATAAGAAACTACACTCGTAATTCAATTATGCGAATTATATTTCCATGTATAAGATAACGGAGAGGGACAGAACTCATATGGGAAACAGACAGTCTGGGGAACTACAACAACAACAACAACCAACCCTGCAACTCCAGCTTCCTGTCACTCATCAGAACTGTATCATCAGAAGACAATAGCACAGGTAACTTTCATTCACTACCTTCCATTATTAGATATATTCCAATATCCACTGTTCCTGCTTGTATTTCCCTAATGACGCATTCAACATATACTGTATACTGAACAACCACGGGGACATCACATATTCATCTTTTGTTCATCGTCTACACGAACCCATCCTTGAAGCCTAATACACTGCTTTTTAATGGTTGTGAATATGGAAATATAGATTGAGTATTAAATATACATGGTATTCCAATTATGAATGATAACTGTGAAACGAGAAAATTATGAATAAGCAAATTAAGCAGATAAGTCGCAGAGTTAGACAGCTAATTCGATAGATAGAGAGAAAGATAGAAACTGACAGACATAAACATACATACCTATAGATAGTTTCAGTAGATAGACTGAAGGTAGACAGATAGATAAATAAATTGATAGATAGACAGACATAGCTAGATAGCCAGATGAATAAAGATGCATAAATATATAAATTATAATTTTATGTGATTGTCTTAATAATAGGAAAAAAGCGACAGGCAAATAATCATAACTACCTGAATCACTTTGGAAAATGGTTGCTCAATTGTATGAGAGTAAAAAATGAAGAAATGCGAGCGCCACGAGTTTCCCTGAAATCAACAAATCTGCAAGCAGGATTCAATGATGCAAACCATGATCCCTGGTGTGGATATTGTTATGCGAGGTTGTAATCCAACTCGCTTATATATTCGTTCTATAAAGCTTCTTGTTTAGAATGCTTAGAACCAAATCCTGCCTGACAGGAGCACAACTAGCACTTAATAATGGTCTTTCTGGGTTACTCAATGACACTATAAACACAATAAACACACAGGATAATTACACTAGTTTATTATTATTAACATAGAGGTAAAGATCATAATCACATGGATCTCAACTACAGAGTGTGAGTCCAATGTTTAAATAAGGTGACTGGGAAAGAGTTAACTAAATATTACTCCTTCTTGAATTATTATGTCACTTACAAAGCATCAAACATGAAATATACAATTATAGAAAATACACACATAGGATATGATGACAATACATATACGGGTCAAGTGTATAACGAGAGGAATGATGGTTATTAAATGTGGGTAGCTGAGATCATCTACTCAGATACGCACAGTAAGCGAGGCTCGAAATACAAATAGGCTGCCCGGCTAGGTCGGTGATCAAAGGTGCCGTGGTGTGCGGCTAAGGTCAAACGAACTGCCGTCAAGCTAAATAAATACCTGATTTAGTGCAATGTTAATTCGACAATACGGGATATTAATTTCATTTTATTCTTGCTGGAAAGAGTTAAATTTTACAATTTAATCAAATAAGAATAATTGTGAATAATCTCTCACACAACATATGAAAAATAACTTCAATCGTAAATGAGCTAAAATCACACTCGAGAAGGATTTCAGATTCACCAAATATATAGTGAAACGATTATAACGGAATAATAGCTATAGAAGCAGTGAGTTTGAATAAATTAACAAACCACTGTATATAAATCAGACAAAGAACAAAGTAGTGACGGATGAATAGCCTGAACGAGGGCTAGTGAATTATAAAATAAGATACAGACGCAGAACAAAGTAGCGACGTAGAATAACCCGAAAACAGGTTGATAAAGTATATAATAGAATTAAGACACAAAACTATGTAGCGTTTGATAATTAGCCAAAATAGAGGCTGATGACTATAGGAACGTACAATCGGAATTCCTAGCTTCGGTGGTGAAATAATATCATTAACCGAATATCGTAATTGATCGAATTATTCACAAGAACTACAGTAATATAGGAAAGTAAATCCTCGAACAAAGATTAATTCAAATCAACGGAATGGGTTTTTACATTGAAAGTGGGCGAAATAATATACTAAGCAATCTCTTACGATGAAGGATAAGACAGTGGTGGAACGAAAGTCACTGATTGATAATATATGTGTGGATGAAAGAATGAAGAAATCTGTGATGGATGCTAGGGGTGTATAGGGGTATTGGAGGGGGTCTGTCTGATCATTATGTAGTAGTAGCTAAGGTTAGGATACAAAAGAAGTGGGTGAGGAGAGCTGGAGGGAGGCGAGAGGCAGGTGGAATGGTGAGGAGGGTGGAGAGGCTACAGGAGGAGGAAATCAGGGAAGAGTACAGGAGAGCAGTAGAGAGACGACTAGGTGGGTTCGACCTGGAAGATATGGAGGAAGTGGAGGAGATAGGCAAGGTGTTTAACCCGTGGAGCCCCGGCTAGTTTTGTAATGTTTGTTCACCAGAACCCGGCCGGTTTAAAAAAATTGTTTTATTCCAGAAACAATAGCGAATGGGTTAGGAATGAAGGAAAAACCACGAAAAACTGCTCAAAAAGCTTAAAGAATGGTCCTACAGAGCCACCGAAAACGTATTTTACAAGAGTAAAAAATTGAAGGCAATTACCCCAAAAAACAAGGTTATTACGCGCTCACACGCACGCACGTGGACTTTGAGAGTTTTCAACCATCGGCACGGTTGCGTGGGATACGTACACAGTTCCCATACAAATCTGAGCCCTCTTGAGTGTCTACACCTGAGGTTACGGTCGGCGCAATTAGGGTGACGCGCCAGACGCGTCTCTGGGGCTGTGCGTTACATACATCGCCGACGCGTCAGACGCGTCGCTGGGGCTGTACGGGTTAAGGAAGAGGTCTGTGCAGCATGTGAGGAGGTGTGTGGAGTGAGGAGAAGAGGGAGGGGAGTGAAAGGTACAGCATGGTGGACAGAAGAGGTAAAAATAGCTGTGGAAGATAAGAAGAAAGCGTATAGAGAGTGGTTGGGTAGTAGAGGGAATTAACATTTGGAGAGGCAGAAACGAGCGAGGTACGTGGAGAGAAAGAGAGTGGTGAAGAGAGTAGTGAAGGAAAGTAAGAGAAGAGTAGATGAGGAATTTGGAAGGAATCTGAGTGTAAAATGGAGGGAGTGTAAGAAACTGTTCTGGAAAGAAGTCAAGAAAGTTAGGGAAGGTAGCAAGGGAAACAGTATGAGTGTGAAAGATAAGAATGGGAGAATGCTAGCCGAGAAGCAAGAGAGAGTCGAAAGATGGAGGGAGTACTTCAACGAGTTGCTAAGTGTAAGGAATAAAGAGCCAGTAAACATAGTTGGATGGGGTATGGGAGGGAGAAGAGGAAAAGTAGTGGAGGAGGAGGTGGGGATCAGGAGGTCAGAAGTGTAGGAAGCCATGAAAAGAGTGAAGTTAGGGAAAGCACCAGGAACAGATGGAATGTGTGGGGAAATGTTGAGGTATGGTGGTGAGATAGTGATCGAATGGGTATGGAAAATGTGCAAACTAGCATGGATGCACCCGATGACTGGAAGACTGGCATAATAGTCCCCCTATATAAGGGCAAAGGGGAAAGAGGAGTGTGTGGTAACCAGAGCTGGGCACTTTAGCCAACACTTCCGCAAATAGCCAATTCCGCCATGGCGGAAGTGTCATTTTGTTGGCGCATTAGCGTTGGCGCCAAAATGGCTGCCTATTTGCGGGTTTGAAGCTCTGGAAAGTACCTCCATGTTGCAAACCTCGAGTCCGCAAAATTAAAATTCCCGCCGCCAGCCAGCCCTGGGCCGCTCCCAGCTCCCGCCAAAAAAAGTCACGTGACCAAGCCAACTACCAGTGTTCTGGAATCTAGGCCTATACATCGGCTCTTCACGTTTGTTCACTTACTTCGTAGCAAGCCTCGAGCTAACACCTACAACACACAGCAGTCCAAGAGTTCCAACCTGCTAGCACTTCAACTTTGTTTATATTTTCGGCCTATTGAAGTGAACATGGAGTCTACCATCATGCCTACCGCAGCTGCCAACAGCATGGGGAGGAATTCACCACCATCATCCGACAGTGATGCTGCAGAGCATGCAGAAATCAAGGACCTAAGCCACTCCTGGCCCCACCTAGAAACCTTCTATGGGCCTGTAATTACCAAGAAGATGTCTCTGGAGAAGGCCAGAATAATCTACAGGGGCATCATCGCTTGCAAAAACTGCAAGGCTAAATTGGCTTTTAATACGTACAGCGCGTACACCCTCAAGAGCCATTAACAGCACATGAGTAAAGTCGAAGTGGTTAATTTTACCTAGCATAACTTTATAATATAGCCTAATTTAAGATTATAAAGTTAGGCTATCGTTAATTTGATTGATAGCCTGTTAATGTTTTAACCTAAACTAATGTTATTAGGCTACCCTAATCCCATCAAAATGCCTCAAAGCATGTAGGCCTAGGCTAAGTCTAACTTCTATATAGGCTAGGCTATATAGCCTAGGCCTAGGTCTATAATCACTAATCCCATCAAAATGCCTCAAAGCATGTAGGCTAAATATTGCATGTTCTAACTTCTATATATAGCCTAGGCCTATAGGCTAATTACTAATATAAGTAATTTTATTAGGCTAGGCCTAGGCTACTCTAATCACATCAAAATGCCTCAAAGCATGTAGGCTAAATAATATTGCATGTTCTAACTTCTATATAATATAGGCTAGCCTAGGCCTACAGTAGGTCTAGGCTATAATCAGTCGATCACTAATTCCATCAAAATGCCTCAAAGCATGTAGGCTAAATATTGCATGTTCTAACTTCTATATATATATCCTAGGTCTAGGCTATAATCAGTAATTCCATCAAAATGCCTCAAACCATGTAGGCTAAATATTGCATATTCTAACTTCTATATAATATAATATATAGCCTAGGCCTAGGTCTATGCTATAATCAGTCACTAATTCCATCAAAATGCCTCAAAGCATGTAGGCCTAGGCTAATATTGCATGCTCTAACTTCTATGTATAGGCCTAGTCCTATAATCACACTCATTTTATTAGTGTCAAGTAGAAAGTGTTAATTTTGAAAGTATCATATAGGCCTAGACTAAATTTAGCCTACAATAAATTTTATTAAATTTTGATCTGAAGCTAGGCCTTTATTCTGAGCATTAAAATTAATAGGCCTAGGCTACTTTCTATTAAATTACTTAATCTATCTAAAGTAGACCTATCTAGGCGCATATAGCCTATTGCCATTCCCAAAGGGGGTACCACGAATGAATCGCCTCCTTGCACCTCTGTGATCCGGCGTACCTCCTCCTGAATGGTGCGGAATTGCGAATACTGATTATTACTAAAGCACTCTACCCATAAACAAGTTGCCCCAACGTATTACTACCAATGTGGACAAACTAAGTGGCCTATGCTATATATATTAACCGTTTCACTGCGGTTGACGTTCTGGAATGTTTTGGCAATTTACAGCAATTTCCAGGCTTTAAAAGCCTGTATGTATATCCTTCAGGTCCATGGAAGTTGGGCAACATTATATTTAAGTAAATATATATATTTATTGACATTAGAGATTGAATTTATTGATTTGCCCTTGATTCTGTAGTTTAAATTTAAAATTAATAAAAAACGGTTTGCGTTTGCATATTTGCATTTGAGGACTAGAAATTTCACAAGGTTTGCACATTTGTGTTTACTGAAGTTATGTTCTGGGTTTGCTGATTTGTGTTTGCTGACTTGACTTTTTGTTTGTGGTGCCCAGCTCTGGTGGTAACCACCGAGGAATATGTCTTTTAAGCGTAGTAGGGAAGGTGTACAGTAGGGTAGTGATTGAGAGAGTGAGAGTGAGAACGGAGAAATGGATAGGCGACGAGCAGGGAGGTTTTAGGAAGGGAAGAGGATGTGTAGATCAGATTTTTACCCTGAATTGTGATGTGGAAAAATATCTGGAGAAGAAACAAAAGGTGTATGTTGCCTTTATGGACTTGGAGAAGGCCTATGACAGAGTGGATAGAGAAGGCATTTGGAAAGTACTTAGAAAAAATATACGGAGTAGATTGGAAGTTGCTGAAAGCAGTGAAGAGCATGTATGAGGGTGCAAAGGCGGCAGTACGTGTGGAGAGTGAGCAGAGCGAGTTCTTTGACCTGAATGTTGGTTTGAAACAGGGGTGTGTGATGTCCCCGTGGTTGTTTACTGTATATATGGATGGAGTCATGAAAGAAATACTAGGAAGAGCAGTGGATGTTGGTGTATTGCTGAAAAGGGAGGGAAATGAGTGGAAGCTGCCTATACTGCTGTTTGCGGATGATACAGTTCTGATGAGCGATAATGAATGGGAGTTGCAGGGTCTGATAAATGTGTTTGGAACAGTGTGCGAAAAACGGAATTTGAAGGTATATGCGGGGAAGAGCAAGGTTATGGTCTTCGAAAGGGGTGAAGTCACAGAGTGTGAGGTGAAGTTAAACGGTCAGGCTATGGAGATTGTCAGCTCTTTTAAGTATCTGGACAGTGTGTTGAGTAAAGATAGGACTATGGACGAAGAAGTGCGGGAGAGGGTGGAACAGGGGAAGAGGGTTGTAGGAACGTTGAAAGCAGTAACAAGAATTAGAGTGATCAGTGTGGAAGTGAAGAAATCCTTGCATGACAGTGTGGTAATCCCGACACTAACTTATGGAAGCTAAGCATGGACGTTCGGGAAGAGTCTCAGACCAAGAGTGAGAGCGGTGGAAATGAGTTACTTGAGAAGTGCGTGCGGAGTTACATGGAGGGATAGACAGACAAATGAGGAGGTAAGAAGGAGGTGTGGTGTGGAGGTAGATGTGCTGGAAAGTGTGAAAAGGAACAACTTGAGAGGGTTCGGCCATATGGAACGAATGGAAAGTGAGAGATTGACTAAGAGGGTGTACGAGAGCGAGGTGGAAGGACAGAGAGGGAGAGGTGCACCGAGGGAGAGGTGGAAGGATGGAGTGAGGAAGTATATGAATGAAGGCGGTGCTGGTTGGGAGGAGGGCCATCGACTGACTGGGGACAGAGGTGCATGGGGGCGGTTCGTTCGTGGCCATCCCTTTGGGGATCACAGCGTAAGGCAATAGATAGATAGATAGAATCTCTTATATAAAATGGACGTAGCACTGTCCTGAGTTTGAGATTAAGTTTAAGGAAAAAAATTGCTCTTGTTACACACTCCACTTCGAACTTTGACACTCAATCAATAATAACACAACTGAATAAAATCTGTGAGCGTTCACTAAGTATTACGTACATTATTGGTTCTTTAACACAAGAGAAAAATACAGGCAATGATATAGGTTGACCTATATTGGTTAGATCACAATTAACACTCCACGAGCGGCTAGGTTAATAACTTCTACTACCTGCCCAGCGGGCATATTTACGCTAAACGAGCTTCATTCCATGCTCTTTTTCATGCATAAATAAGAACCAGAGCGTAATACAATTATGTATCCGTGAAAGGGCGTTAATTGAGCTTTCCAATGACACCTGAACCATCCTTCTACGATCACAGGTTGTCTTGCAACGATCATGCAACACGAAGGAAAAATCCCTAAAATACGGTAATTTCCTGACATATTTCCCTGTCTAGGGAGGGAGTGAGTGTGGATGTGTGTGGAGGTGGGGCCAGTCGCGGCGCAGGAGCCGTGCCGAACGGTCAGAGCCAACCTACGCTCCTCCCACCGCTCGGACTCTCTCTCAGAGCCAATTATGTGCTCAACATCGCATACGACTTAAGGCGGGCCCCGCTCTTTAGGTAGATGTTCTCTAGACCGCCTTAAGTGCGGCCCCGCCAAAGAGGGGTTAATACATAAATAAATCAACTGCACAGATAGAAGTTAGGTTCTCATAGTATGCGAACAAGTTGGGCAAGGAAATTCCAGAGATGGCCTCTAAAACAAAGTTAAATTGAACACTCGCATATTCTATATTACCTTCACAATAATCCCCAAAACATAGTTACGCAGAGACACTTAGGGTATGTTAGTGAGAAGTGATATCCAAGAGAGGGGATCTGGGTCGACGTAAGACTAGTATTTCCTCCTTCGTCTGGACACCAATGGGAACTGCCTCTCACACACAACCAGAGCCAGTATCTTCTAGTTCTTCTAACACACTGCAGGGTCGCCACACTTGATGAACTTCGTATAGGGAGAATGGCTAGCCCTATTCAGAAGTTTCTCTTACACAGTACTATACCCACTAAAAGCTAATGCTAGTGGAAGGTATTTCCTTGTGTTTCTGCCTACCGATCATAATTTCAGTTAGGCAATATTAGGACTATAATTTGAACCTAATTTACTCCATCTCGGAATAGTTGGGACATGGGGTTTTCGATCTTTTAATTACTGTGCAGCTAATAATGGTTTACAAAATTACAATGGACATTGGAATATATGGGTACAGTTATGCTTTATTTCTTAAGATTATACTTCTATTTTAGAAAGCCTGCATGGTTGCAGGATAAATGTTTTGCAGGTATTCATCTTTCTCCTGCTTTTCAACATTACATGCCAGGCTTCCGTTATTCTTTATTCATCAACTATTGTGGTTACAGGTGATTTTCTGTACTGTAGAGATGATTCTTTTGGTCCCATCTGTGAAAATATGACATTGGGGTTTGATGAGGAATTAGCATAAATTCTTCCTCATCATAATTCATATCTGGTTCCTGGGTTTGGTACATCTCCTTCCCGCATCCTGGATCCTGTTATTGGTCCAGGAGGGGTCCCTGTGATTGGTCTGGTCAGTGATATGCTCAGTCAGTGGCCCTGCACTTCCTGCAGGTCCTGGTAGGTGGCGTTGACGTCGGTGTGTTGTTTGTTGGTCCCATGGAGAACGTATATTATTTATGGGGAACTGCATTAATATATTATCGGTCTGGATGTAGGTCTTTTTCTTCGTTCTCTTCTTCTTCTTTATTTGGGCAATCCTGACTCTGGTTGGTTGAGTCTCTTCCCGGTTTAAGAGTGTATCTGAGGGGGTTTCTAATGTGGCAGCTTGCAACCATGTCATCTCACCACATTGTTCCCAAAAATAATCTCGACCACGAGACCTTAATTGATACGTCCGGTAGTTTGTTTCAATGTTCCTTGGTTTGAGACCCTGTAGGAAGAGGCACCAAACTACGGTGGAGACACCGTTTGGTTTGTTGGGGTCGTATGTCATGGTGAGTTGGATTGGTGTGGGAGATGAGTTAGCCACGTGGACTAAATGGGCTGGTGAAGTGATGTTAATTGTTGCTCTGCTAGTGGACACGAAAATGCTGTTAATTTTAATTGTGAATGTATCAGGACCAGGGTTGGAAGGTGTGTGAGAGTCTGGTGCTGACTGGGAGGTGACTGGAGAATTGTTGGTCTTGGTGATGTTATTGACCTCGGTCCCAGGTGGGAGGAGCTTGTTGCTTTGGCGGTCCGTTATCAGTTCAGTTGACATTGCTGTAGGCGTTGGGACGACTGGAGCCAGGTGTGAAGCTGTTTCCGGCATGGTAGGTGAGGTGACAGATGAGGTTGGTAGAGCCGGATTGGTAGGAGTGGCAGGTGTGGTGTTCAGTTCAATGGAGGATAAGAGAAGACAACGTCGTTGACCATAACTATTTATTAATCTTTAGATACAGATAGAGTACTTGACAGCATGGCTGCTACTGTCCAACTGCTGTTCCCATTCCTTAATCCTGCTCATAACACTTGACGAAATAAAGTGAAACTGACGAAAACAAATATAATACATGAACACATAAATGAAACAATGGAAATGATGGGATTCATAACTATAAGCTTATGAACAAGTGAAATAACCAAAGGAATTCATATGAAGCAGGAAGATGAACTAAACCGTTTACTAAATAAATCAATTCAATATAATATAACATGTAGATTATATTCGAACATAGTTAACATGTGGTGTGTGACCTCTTCACAGGTGTGGCGGCAACCTGTGTAGATTGTGACGAGGTAGCTGTCAGGGTAGGGGTGGTGACAGGTCTGGTGGCTTTGGTGGGGGGCCGCCTTCTATTTGTTGGGGTTGAAGGTAGGTGCCCACCGTTTAGGTGGAGTCACACGTCGGCCAGATCTTCGACATGGAGGATTAGAAAAAGGTTGCATTAATGAGGATGGTCTTAATTTGGTTGTTTGCATGCGAGAAGGTGGAGCGAAGGATGAAGTGGGTGTTTTGGATGATTTAGCAATACTGGGTGAATAAGGAGAGGTTTTTGTGGTAGATGGAGATTTATGGGTAGAGGTGGAAGGTTGAGGAGATGGAATAAGAGGTTTATGAAGTTTTGAAGGGACTTGGATTTTAGGTGAAGTTTTATTTTGTTGATGAATAGGAGAAGGTACTGGATTGGTAGGTTGAGAACTGGGTGAAACAGATGCAGTATTGGAGGGAGAAGGAGAAGGTTGTTGATTTCTTTCTATAGATGGAATGCAAGAAAGTTCTGGAGTGGTAGGTTAAGTACTGGGTGAAACTACGAAACTAAGAAGATCTGTTTCGGATGAGGTTGTGGATAGAGAGGTAGGACGTTGTTGAGGTAGAGTAGGTTTAGTCTGAGAGGGAAGCATAGGTGGAGCAGAGACAATGCGAGTAGAAGGAGGTAGGCTGTTAAAGAGGTTGGTACGATAGGGGTTAGAGCGAGGAGGAGAGGGTAAGGGTGAACAGTTTACAGCTGTGTCTCTGACATTCGGCACAGGTGGTTGCACAGGTGGTATTATCACCGGTGGAGAAGGAGTGATAAATGGAATGAGAAGAGGTGTCAATGATTCTGTGGAGCCTGAATTTTGGTTATTGATTGCAGGCAATGTGTCATTATCTTTTGGATCAGCAAGCATAATTATATTGTCATCAATGGGTTGAAATCTACGGACATATCTATTTCGGTAGGTGCGTGACTCTCCAAAATAATTAATGGTGACCTGATAACAGTTTGGCACAATGAGAATTTCAAATGGACCCTTGTATCTTGGCTTGAGTTTGGATGGTACTGGAAGTTGGGCAACCATGACTAGATCACCGACATGGTGAGGACTGACTTTTTTTGTCTCGTCAGGTTGAAGATCTTGGATGTACTGGAGTTGTCGAAGTCGGTTCTTTAGGTATACTAAAGATTGATCAAAATTTGATGAGGGCTCATATGGGACAGAAAGGTGACGTAAGGGTAGAGCAAGGGTGGTACCCCAAAAACTCGTTCATGGGGTGAAATTCCGTCTTCTCGGGGGCAGGTATTTATTCCCCATTGTACTATTTTAAATTGACTGGGCCAGTCAGTGGTGTTCATTTGCTGCAGGCGAGTCCTTATTTGGTTGGCAATGGAACGGTGGCTTCTTTCGAAGACAGAGTTCCCTTGAGGCCAATAAGGGGATGAGTGGCTGATTTTGAAACCACACATTTGGGACAGTTGTGACCATATAATTATGACCTGTGAACTCGGGAGCATTATCTGAGCGAATGGCTTCTGGTAGACCAAAATAGGGAAAAAGGTGTTGAATCATGGCTTCAGCTACTGCTAAAGCCGAGAGTTCTTTTGCTGGACAGGCAATTACATACTTGGAGTAGGTGTCTACGAAAGTGATAATATAATATTTGAAACCTCTATTGCCTTATATGGGTCCCATTACATCAACTGCTAATAATTGCCATGGCATGGAGGCTACTAATTTTCCTGCAGGTCCGGCGGTGTGAGTAGGATCCTTGCCTAAAGCCCATGCACAGCAGGCTTCAGTGATTTTTTTTGCGGTGATGTATGGGGAAGGAGTCCAGTATACAGTACGTACTTGTTGAAAAGTAGAAGTCAGTTTTCTTTGAGCCAAGTGGATGCCGTTGTGAGAATGTAGGGATTGCTTCGTAGGTATGGCAGCACTTGGGGTAATTACAATTTTCCCATCTGGAGTGTACATGAGGTGGGTGAAATTTCCTTGACTTGCAATCAGGGTCCAAGTATCTCATGGAACAAGCTCCAATCCCAATGCAGTTCTATCTCACTCTGACAAAAATTAGTAGTGGTTTCATTGTGGCTATATGATTCCAGGGAAACAGTTGGTGGTTAAAGTGTTGCCAACAAACACACCAGAATGGAAACTTGCATAGCCACCAGGATTGATCATCAGTCGCTGGGCTGACTCTCTCTCGTGTCAGCCTTGTCCCACCCAGATATAAAAAAAGGGCATACCTGGTGTATAAAATTGACAATGGCAAGGTCCCACTACGTAAACGTAAACGTAAACATAAACTGTCAATTAGTATACATTGCCCTGCCGGAGTATTTCATGATTATCCAAATGTTTACATTGCCTGCCTTAAGGCAAATACTATCTACCTTTCGTTTGCTTTAGGGAATGTATGAATGATAGGGTCATGGTTTTCCTCATATATGAGTCTAAGAGTCTTGGTTCTCGGTGGGACAGAAGGACATGCATTAGTCCCTCTTTCAGAGAAGATTACAAAAATAAATACAAAAATAAAATAGATAAATACATAACTGACAGCCAAAATCAGCCTTACCTCCGTGAGTCCGTCTGCTGTAATGAATGGTTGTTATATGACAATAATATTTGTTCGTCACGCAACATAATTTATCAATAAATTTAGGATATTTATCTGAATTGGAACTCCAAAATCCTGTTTGTGCATTTCAAGCTCAAATGTTATGTAGCTAAGCCGATGACATACAGATCGGCACCAACGCCATCGGCAATAATGACAACAATAACAACGAAAGTGCGAAAATAAGGCCTCTGATTGGCATCTCACTTAAGCCTCATTATAATCCATTCTCGGTGCAGGGGCCTACAACCAAAATACCTCGGTTCTATCTCCATATTATATATTCAATGCGAGAATACCACAGTCATTGTAGCACCATAACGTAGACCAGTCATACTCTGAAGCTTGGTCTACCTGTCTCATTGAGTTAGTTTGTTATAATAGGACTTCAGAGGCTGTCAACCCTTCTGGATGATTGATTAAGCCAGCACATTGTAAGTCAAGATAACTTCAGTTCCTTCTTCCCCTTGATAATTACATTTACTGTACTGTATATAACCAGGTTAAACATTGCTAACCAATAGCTGCTTGTGCATACTTTTGGCCATGCTCGATTCCTAGAAGTATCTGCAATCTATTTCTTGTGAAACCTCGACCTACTGAAAATAAAAATAATCAAATCCCTGGTTATAACTATAAGGAATATCACTAAACAAACCCCAATTCGAAAATCCCATTAACATAGACCCGAGTTGGAATTATCTAAAATATTATGAACAACATACTGTTCACTTGAAATCATAACTAAGTTTTTTAAAACAATTTATCTCTTGACATATCAACACTCAATTCCTTAAGCTTTGTTCAACATTGGATATGCACCAACGTTGTCATATGTTTAGTAGTACTACATAACTGTATATCGTAGTAACACGCCTAATTTAACTCTAGATTAAGAAAGACTTTTTTTGTAAGCAGCTTATGATCATATAGTGTTAACGAAATTGAAATATGTCAATGTATGGATGGTGTAGTCCAAGATCATTTACTATCCTTGACTAAACGACGTTCTTCCAAAGCTTAAACAATTGTCTAAAGTTAGCAAGAACACAATATGAAAAACGTCATCGCACTGATATGTATAACAAGCATAAACCTTGAGCGATATCTGTTCATGTTTATCTGAGTTTCGAGTAAATGTCCTCTGCATAGTGTAATATAATTTGCCCTCTATCTCTCTCTCACCACGGGACGCCTCGAGATAATAGTTCCGCCAGGCCCTGCAGTTGGTGAGAGAGAGAGAGAGCAAGAAGATAATAATAGCAAGAAAGCCATTCACGCAGGAAAGATACGAGGGATGGGGAGAGGAGGGACATTGGGAAAGGAAGATCACCCAAGGAATGAAAGATCTAATAGGTAAATAGGAAGGTTTATTGTGGACTAATGCACTTTTGGAATAGAAGGAAACTTCGTGACTTGAGGGATGGATGGAATAGTGAAATTGGAAGAATATTATCACCCACTAACTTGAAGTGATAGGATTGGATTGACTGAGTAATGCCAGAACTTTAAGAGGTGATATTTTTACAGGAATGGATTTAGATTTGAACAGGGATGACACATAAGGAACTGACGAGATGGCTTTGGCTCAGACAGATATCGAGCATCAGTGGAGGGACATCAGCCGGGGAACTATCTATCTATCTATCTATTGCCTGACGCCGTGATCCCCGAAGGGGTGGTCACGAACGAACCGCCCCCATGCACCTCTGTCCCCAGTCAGTCGATGCTCCTCCCCCCAACCAGCACCGCCTTCGTTCATGTACTTCCTCACTCCATCCTTCCACCTCTCATTCGGTCTACCTCTCCCTCTCTGTCCCTCCACCTCACTCTCGTACACCCTCTTAGTCATTCTCTCGCTTTCCATACGTTCCATATGGCCGAACCATCTCAAGTTGTTCCTTTTCACACTTTCCAGCACATCTACCTCCACACCACACCTCCTTCTTACTTCCTCATTAGTCTGTCTATCCCTCCATGTAACTCCGCACGCACTCCTTAAGTAATTAATTTCCACTGCTCTCACTCTTGGTCTGAGTCTCTCAACCAACGTCCATGCTTCGCTTCCGTAAGTCAGTGTCGGGATTACCACACTGTCATGCAAGGACTTCTTCACTTCCATACTGACCACCCTATTTCTTGTTACTGCTTTTAGCGTTCCTACAACCCTCTTCCCCTGTTGTACCCTCTCCCGCACTTCTTCATCCATAGTCCATCTTTACTCAACACACTGCCCAGATACTTAAAAGAGTTGACGATCTCCATAGCCTGACCGTTCAGCTTCACCTCACACTCTGTGACTTCACCCTTTTCGAAGACCATAACCTTGCTCTTCCCCGCATTTACCTTCAAATTCCGTTTTTCGCACACTGTTCCAAACTCATTTACCAGACCCTGCAACTCCCATTCATTATCACTCATCAGAACTGTATCATCCGCAAACAGCAGTATAGGTAGCTTCCACTCAATTCCCTCCCTTTTCAGCGATACACCAACATCCACTGCTCTTGATAGTATTTCTTTCATGACTCCATCCATATATACAGTAAACAACCACGGGGACATCACACACCCCTGTTTCAAACCAACATTCAGGTCAAAGAACTCGCTCTGCTCACTCTCCACACGTACTGCCGCCTTTGCACCCTCATACATGCTCTTCACTGCTTTCAGCAACTTGCCCTCTACTCCATATATTCTAAGTACTTTCCACAAACCTTCTCTATCCACTCTGTCATAGGCCTTCTCCAAGTCCATAAAGGCAACATACACCTTTTGTTTCTTCTCCAGATATTTCTCCACAACACAATTCAGGGTAAAAATCTGATCTACACATCCTCTTCCCTTCCTAAAACCTCCCTGCTCGTCGCCTATCCATTTCTCCGTTCTCACTCTCACTCTCTCAATCACTACCCTACTGTATACCTTCCCTACTACGCTTAGAAGACATATTCCTCGGTGGTTACCACACACTCCTCTTTCCCCTTTGCCCTTATATAGGGGGACTATTATGCCAGTCTTCCAGTCATCGGGTGCACTCCCCTTCTCCCATGCTAGTTTGCATATTTTCCATACCCATTCTATCACTATCTCACCACCATACCTCAACATTTCCCCACACACTCCATCTGTTCCTGGTGCTTTCCCCAACTTCACTCTTTTCATGGCTTCCCACACTTCTGAACTCCTGATTCCCACCTCCTCCTCCACTACTTCTCTTCTTCTCCCTCCCATACCATATCCAGCTATGTTTGCTGGCTCTTCATTCCTTACATTTAGCAACTCATTGAAGTACTCCCTCCATCTTTCGACTCTCTCTTGCTTCTCGGCTAGCATTCTCCCATTCTTATCTTTCACACCCTTACTGTTTCCCTTTGCTACCTTCCCTAACTTTCTTGACTTCTTTCCAGAACAGTTTCTTACTCTCCCTCCATTTTACACTCAGATTCCTTCCAAATTCCTCATCTACTCTTCTCTTACTTTCCTTCACTACTCTCTTCACCACCCTCTTACTTTCCACGTACCTCGCTCGTTTCTGTCTCTCGAAACCTTCATTCCCTCTACTACCCAACCACTCTCTATATGCTTTCTTCTTTTCTTCAACAGCTATTCTTACCTCTTCTGTCCACCATGCTGTACCTTTCACTCCCCTCCCTCTTCTCCTCACTCCACACACCTCCTCACATGCTGCACAGATCTCATCCTTAAATACCTTGCTCATCTCCTCCACTTCCTCCATAACTTCCAGGTCGAACCCCCCTAGTTGTTTTTCCACTGCTCTCCTGTACTCCTCCCTGACTTCCTCCTCCTGCAACCTCTCCACCCTCCTCACCATTCCACCCTCCTCTCGCCTCCCTCCAGCTCTCCTCACCCACTTCTTTTGTATCCTAACCTTAGGTACCACTACATAATGATCAGACAGACCCCCTCCAATACCCCTATACACCCTAGCATCCATCACAGATTTCTTCATTCTTTCATCCACACATACATAATCAATCAATGACTTTCGGGGAACTAGATTCATGTTATTACTGGTACCAGGGAAGTTGAATGAGGAATATCAAGGATCTAGAATATCTACCAGGTAATCAATTAAATGGCTGACGCACGAAGGAGGATTGATTAAGGAATATCATAAATTTCGGATGAAGACAATATACATTAAGAGAAGCTAACCATAGGATATCAGTGAAGTAATATCACCCATAGAGTTGAGGGGGTGAAGGGAAACTGACTGAGTAATACTATTAGAATATTTTCACCTGACATAATTACTCATCGATTCAATACTACTTATAACCTATTTTCTGATCTCTCTACTATTTATAATTGGCGCAGAGAACACCTTGTTACTGTCAATGCTTCCAAAACTCAATTTCTCCATTTTCTACTCTCGTCGTCCCCCTTCCAGAAAACTATGACTTACTCTTCAACAATACAATTAACCCTTCGTCTTTTCTTAATATTCTTAGTGTCTCTTTTTCTTCTAAAATCACTTGGAAAGATCATATTACCACTCTTGCTAAAATAGCTTCCCTGAAGGTTGGTGTGCTCAACTGCCTCCCAGGGTGCTTTACCCCTGCGCAGCTTCTTGCTCTGTACAGAGGCACAGTGCGTTCATGTATTGAGTATTGTTCACATGTGTGGGGAGGATCCTCTCACACAGCACTATTAGACAAAGTAGAAAAGAAAGTCTCTACCACTAACATTTGGTTTTATACGAATATTGTTGTATCAGTATATACCAGTGAGAGTTAAAACAGGAATAAATGTATGGTAACATGGCGTATATCGTATCTGGTAAGATTAATTTCTTGACCACGTGCACGGTGACGAAATTCCAAGCCTTTATATGTTATTATCAAAGCAATATAAATTAACTTATATCATACATAGACACAAATTGCACAAACATTTAAAGGTCCGGGATAACGGACTTTCCTGTGCTCCCGAATAATCAATATTGGACAAATGTCTTTAGACCTTCGCTGTCACACTGTTTTGAGACTTACAGTGTTGCAAGCTATATCAAGTAATTCCCTGTTTTTGTTTAGCTTCTCACAGCCTTGCTTTGTTTTTGTTTTCTATGTGGATGGGGGAGACAAAAGGCAAAACAGTCTGTAACGAGTGCCTCACCCACAGTTGAAAGTGACAAAATTAAGGAATGTTTGAGCCAAAATGTCTGGATACACAGTGTTTGAAGCAATTTATTTCATATGATGAGGAAAAGATCATGGAGCTATAATAAGAGGAGGGAGGGTGAGTGGTGGAAAAGTGAAGGCGGTGTCAGTGACTGGCCGCCATTTTGATATTGGCAGGACAGTATGACCTGACCACTCCTTGACCAGGCTGAGTCCCTGGTGTCCCAGTGGGCCAGTCATTCAGTTAGATATCACCCACCACAGACATCACAATCACTTCTGGTCGTGGGCCAATATGTCTTTTTGAGTTGTGTGAGCATTTTATGCAGTGAGGCCATTGTCTTGTGCTGCATTTGGTTGTACGACAAGGTATACTCACGCATACTAAAAGTTGCTCAGGGGTGGGTCCTTCCTTCCCTTACTCCAATCTGGGCATGTGGAAGGGGGGAGTTGGGTCGAAGTGTACCCCACCTTCCACCACCAAACTGGCAGTTAGTGATTAGTGACGATTGTTTTCATTCATTGAAAATTATTGTTAAACCATCATTGCACATGCTTACAATGGCCAACATTTAAAATGTATAAGGAATTTATTAATACAATATACTGCATAATTGTATTCTCAAAATGAGTCTCTATACACAACGTGGGTTACAAGAATCTCAGCTGTAGTGATCTTCTGCTTCTCTCTCTCTCTCTCTCTCTCTCTCTCTCTCTCTCTCTTACACGCAGACTACGAGGTCAATTCATTTAAGTTTTTAAAATATGTAATGGGTTTGACAATGTGGATCATAGCAAACTGTTTAGCCTCAATATGAATACAATACGCAACCATGGCTGGCAGTTAGAATTGAAAAGGTTCAGCACTAGTATATGTGGAAACTGTTTCCCTTTTAAGAGCTGTTCTACTTGGAACAAACTTTCCTCAGAAGCTTTAAACATTTCCTCAGTTGAGCAGTTCAAGAAAACAGTAGTCACTAGATAGTATTTTGCACACTCTGTAAGGAGTGTAGTGCACTGAAAAATGTCTCTTCTTCCACTTCAAATATTTCCCCGAAATGGACCGCAAGGTCTTTGAGATACTAACTATTCCTTGTAACTTCTTGTAACTCTCTCTTAGCACACACTTTCTACAACCAAGATATAACGGGTTTGAATGGGTTATATTTCCCTTTAATAGTGTGTGTGATTAATGTGGCCTGCATTCGATACACATAGAGGAGAGTTGATGAGGTTTGTAGAGGTGAGATGCTGGGATCACAGATAGAGACAAAGAAGGGGGAAGTGAGAAGGCGAGCCTTGCTACTCAAGGGCTCGATACTCAAACCTTACTAGCAATTAACACCGACTTTGATCGTAAGTTGTATCTAGTTCTACATTTAATTGATTAAAAAAAAGTGTATAGGCCACCTATAATTAAATAAAGCCCGTTTATAGTATATATGGTATTGAATAAATGGGAGAAACTGATTGAAATTATGAACGAAACAATCAAATACTGTCGCAACACTATTCCTGCCCAGGTTTGCCTTTAGTCCTTTCCTTTTATTATATAAAAGCCCGAATGTGTAAGTAATTTGAGAAACTAGGAGTAGATCGTAGGACGCACGTTGATGTGTATTGCAATAATGGTGAACGTAATATCCTGAATACTATACGAGATTGAATTTAATTACTATATTATTATATTAAAATCACATTCAATCTTGATCGTAGAAAGTAGTGCAATGAGAGAGAGAGACACACACATGCAGAGAGAGAGAGAGAGAAGCACAAGACCACTGCAGCCAAGATTCATGTAACCCACGTTGTGTATAGAAACTCATTTTGAGAATACAATTATTCAGTATATTGTATTAATAAATTCCTAATAAATATTAAATGTTGACCATTGTAAGCATGCAAGGCTGGTTTAAAAATTATTTGCAATACATGAGAACAATCGTCGCTAATCACTAACTGCCAGCTAGAGAAGGAAGGTGGGGGAGTTGTGGATAGTTTGGGGGTGGAAGGTGGGGTAGACTTGGACCCGACTCCCCCCTTCCACCTGCCCAGGCTCGAGTAAAGGCGGGGTCACACAACCTCTTTTTCCGTCAATTTATACGGGCAATTGTAGTCTGGCAGATTCAAAATACAAGTTATATCAGAAATCAACCACCTAGCATAATCAAAATTTAGTCTATTTTCCGATTCCAATGAGAAAAAGCCTCAAAATATTACGAGACAAAAATTGCTCATCGAAAATTGCCGGAAAAACCGCTCGTGTGAGACCGGCTTAAGGGAAGGAAGGACCCACCCCTGAACAACTTTTAGTGCGTGTGAGTGTACACCAAGTCCAAATAAGATCCTACCCTTACATTTCATCAGTAAGTAAAATACAGACATTTGGTTATACATAGAAAGAAAATTATTTTATACTCTGATATTCAGCATTTAATATAAATGCTATCATATGCGTAATTATGTAGGATATTGTCCACATAACTTATAAGTTTGATTTTGTGGTATTCAAGGTAATACCACTTTCATAAATATCATAATGCATATTGTAGAATATAGAATAAAATTAAAATTTGATATGAAAATTATGTTAGATAGTAAATACCCACATACATACAAACATACGTGCAAACATAAATACATACCGGTACATACAAATATGCGAGATTACGTACAGTACATAAATACATACATACATAATTACATTAAATGCGTACTCATATATCTTGCGCATATATATCTATAGAAATACTTATATAAATAAAATGCATATCCAAACGCTCATACATTACACACAAGTCTCACGTTTCACCAGTGCATAGTAAGCTAACGGTACATATACAGTACAGTTTTCTTCCATACTATTTACATAACAGGTACTATATTGAAGAGTACAAAGGAGTACAAAGGAGTACAAAGGAAATCAAGCAACAACAGATCTAGTGACCCTTCTAGGTTGCTTGTCCTCCAAAACACTGAGGATCAAGTGTCCAAACAGTGGTTTAGAGTGGGTAAGGGAACATTGGAAAGGGAACTACTGCCCTGGAACTAATGTCCGTGGCAGGATTAGGAAGTTAGTAGGGGACAGATGGGTTAGTAACTGAGGGGGGGATAAAATAAAGTTATTCATTTACAAATGCAGTCAGTCGCGGGTTTGATGCGAGATATTTGTCTAGGCGGAGTTTAAATGAATCAATGGTGATGCAGTCTATAACGTTTCGGGGAAGCCCATTCCACAAGTTGACAACTCGATTGAAGAAGAAATTCTTAGATTCGTGTGAGTTAAAAGATTTACCAATAATTTTGCAACCGTTTCCCCGCGTGTAATTAGATTGGTCGATAGTGAAGTACTTACTACAGTTCATATTGTCGATGCCTTTGATGATTTTGAACACTTGAATTAAGTCACCTCTTAATCTGCGCTGGGTTAAAGGAAATAGATTTAATTCTCTAAGACGCTCTTCGTATGGTTTGTTCTTTAGGCTAGGTATCATTTTGGTAACTCTACGTTGAACTCGTTCTAGCTTGTTTATATCTTTTTGGTAATAAGGGCACCAGGATTGAACGCAGTATTCCAGAAGAGGGCGGACTAAGGAATTGTAAAGGGTTAGGATAACTTCTTTGGATTTATGCTCAAATGACCTGCCTATAAAGCCAATTATTTTGTTTGCCTTCTTAACAACTTCTGAACATTGTTGACTCGGTTTTAGGTTACTCGATATTGTTACTCCCAGATCGGTTTCTCTGTTTACATTCTTAAGCTGAGTGCCATTCATCGAATAGTTTGCTTTCTCATTTAGGTATCCGATATGTAGTACTTTACATTTATCCGCATTGAAACTCATTTGCCAAATTTATCATGACAATTTATCTAGATTGTGTTGCATATCGTCAACTTGTTCTTTTGAGAGTATGCTATTTGCAATTTTTGTATCGTCAGCAAATTTTGAGATTGTACAGGTGAGGCCCTCATCTATGTCGTTGATGTAAATTAGAAAGAGAATTGGTCCTAGTACCGATCCCTGGGGTACCCCGATACTTACATTGGTCCTTTAGATGCCTTACCGTTTATGACTACTCTTTGCTTTCTGTCGCTGAGCCAATTTTCTATCCATTTCAACACACCGTCTTGTATTCCATGCGCTTTTAGTTTTAGCAGTAAACGTTTGTGGGGAACTTTGTCAAAGGCCTTTTGAAAATCAAGGTATATAATATCTACAGCTTTACTCTCATCGTAGAGGTTGAGGATATCGTGGAAGAAGTCTAAGAGGTTTGTTAAACAGGAACGTTTTTTACGAAAGCCGTGTTGAGTATCTTTAAGTATGTTATTTTCCTCTAAGTGATTTACGAGTCTGTCTCGTATGACCGTTTCTAGCATTTTACATACAACCGAGGTTAAGCTAATTGGACGATAGTTACTGGGTAGGGATTTGCTGCCTTTTTTGAATATCGGTGTTACGTTGGCTAGCTTCCACTGATCAGGCTTAGTCCAGACTGCAAGGATTTATTGAATAGTAATGTCAGTGGTTTGGAGAGCTCATCCTTAGCTTCCTTCAGAACTCTAGGCGAGATTGTATCAGGTCCAGGCGTTTTATTTACCTTGAGTTTATCTAAACAATTTAATACTTCTCTCTCTGTAACGGTGATATTGCTTAGAACATCTGAATTATCAATCTGAATCGGCGATGGTGTAGGGATATCACTGAGGTCTTCTGTTGTAAAAACTGATGCAAAGAAGGTATTGAGGGCATTACTCATTTGTACTTCGTCTTTGGTGTATTCTCCATTTACATCGACTAACGGTCCCAACAGTTGAAGTAACTACTTTTTTCTTTCTGATATAACTATAGAATTCTTTCGGGTTTGTTTTACTTTGATTCGCAATATGTAACTCTAAGGTCTTTTTACTTTGCTTAATTAACTTTTTGGCTTTGCGTCGTAGCTCTACAAATTTCACCCGTTCTTCGTCATTTTGTAAGGATTTTAATCTATCATTAGCAAATTTTTTAGCAAGCAGGCAGTTTGAAATATCTTTATTCCACCATTTGGGCTTATTATTATGGCCTGGACGCCGTATTTTCGATGGTATGCAGTCTTGCACTGTTTTTAGGTAAGTGGTTTCGAATAACTTCCAAGATGTATTTATGTCATAATTGTTAATTAAAAAGCTCCAGTCAGTTTCTTTAAACATAGCTCTAAGTTTATGGAAGTTTGCTTTCTTGAAATTAGGGACTTTTTCGATGCTACTATTTGGTTCGTTACTAGTAAACTTTACCACAGAACCCAAGCATTTTCTTAACTCGTACTGCATACATTTCTTTGAAAAATAGGTCTAGCTTCATGATTTTGTCTGTATCTGGTACTTGCATACTAAATATCATTTAAAAGTTATATTATAAGCCGAAAATGAATAATTTATCTTACATCATTTGGCAGAATATATGTAGTATATATTGTATATGTAGTATATATTGTATATATGTAGTATATATTGTATATATTACCGGACACCTATACTGAGGCAGAGCAAATTAAATAACAAAAGGCTGCAGTAAAGAATGAGTATAAAAAGGTACGATTAAGCACAGTATATATAAATATGAGATATGTATGCTTCTATTGCATTTGTTCGTGTTTCGTGTACTGTATATGTACTATATGATAAATATATCCTATTTTAATCTACAGATTTCCGAAAGATAAGACACTACATAATGAATGAATTCGGAAGATACGACGTTAGATTTTAATTCCTAACAAGTACACACGCATTTGTTCAAATCACTTCAAAGAGGAGGATGTCGACCGGACATCGTTATCATGTGTTCGGATTCGCACTGGAGCTGTCCCAAGTATTGTTGAAGCCTTTCCACATCATTTGAAGGAAAACAATGCACCAAAGCGAACATCGCCGATGAAACGTGACATACCTATCACTAACATTCGGTCTAATGGTGATTCTCCTTTGCTAACGTACACCTCGATGATCCCAAAATCAAAGAAATAGATCCTATAAAGACTGAAAATGTAACATTAAAACTTAAGCTTAACTATGTTGAAAATTAACTTGCAATTTTAAAAGAGAGAAAATACAAGTGCTGTAACAATCAAAGTGACTTCATAAGAAAAGAAACAGTGATTTAAAAAGTGTTATATCTGAGCTCAAAAGAGTGTTATTTAAGTGACAAAAGCTTAGGTGTGTTTGAAAAATGTTCTTGTTCATCAATATTCAATACAAGAATAATCCCTGAGCAGCCTAAATACTAATACCATCTCGCTCCTTCCTCGTTTGACTAATAAGGTACATCTGTCTCTGTATGTTGTCACACACACACATTTTCAGATTGATACCTGACTACACCGCTAGCTGTCAGTGTACATACATAAAAACTATCAATTTATCGATATACATATACAGTATATACATTTATTTACTATATTCATAACATATAGCAGTATATACCCGTAGTATACAGTATAAAACACAATGCAAATTAGTGGTGTGGAGGGTGGCCTGGCGATCTTTTGCCAGTACGGGGCGTGGCCTCAGTCAATACACTGACAACACTTTCTGACTGGGTCCCATGGGACCACCCTCCCTCCTCTTATATTTTACCTCCTTGGGAAAGATGGATTCAGGGAGAGAGTTACAGAGTTCAGCTGTTGAATAGAATACAGGATGGGGGTATCAATTCACTCTTGGCTTGGAGAGTTGCACAGAGTAGAGGTGGAATTGTGTTGCAAGACGGGTACTACGTACTCTACATATAGGAGGTGGTATACACTGAGAGAGCTCTGTGGAACACGGAATATTGTACTAGCGATACAATTGTGAGATACAAAATTCCGGCGAAGAGACAGAGATTGCAGAGAATCGGTGAGTGGACAGGAGTTAATGAGACGAAAGGCTTTCTTTTCTACTTTGTCTAGAAATGCTGTGTGAGAGGATCCTCCCCACACGTGCGAACAATACTCAATACAAGGATGCACTGTGCCTATTGGTGATTTATGCCTAATATATTTTTTCGGAAAGCGTAAATCGCGCCTTGGTGCATTTAGAGGGGGGTATGGGAAGACGCTAGTGCATCTTCTGGTGAGCAAAAGGGTTAAAAGATGAGTGAATACAAAGAATTGAGTTCTGTCATGATTTCCCTTTATCTGAATACTGGATAAACTGTGTTCTACTGTACCGTTACGCTGGATAATGCACCCCCAATGTATGCCAATGGTGAACGACGGTGACACAATGGGGCTGCGATGGTAGTGACAGTGCAACGACGGTGCTTGGACGGCACAAAAATGGTACACCGACGTTTAATGGGCCACGACCTTCAAACAAAGTTTTGAGCAAACCTAAAAATATTTCTCGCCTCGTCAACCAGTGGTGATACATGGGGACGCCGCTGGGCCATCCCAGGATGCTGTCATGAATACCCTAAATAATACCTCAATGAACCATATGGATAACATAAGACTTTTAACTGCATAAAATTGTTTAATGTATAGAAGGTAAAAAAAGGCGTCATTGTGCTGAAGGGGCAAATATTTTGTTTGCGTAGTTTTGAGGTGATCCGATGGCTGATATGACCTTTCTTGGATGTCATACAAGCTAAGAGTATCTTAGATGTGTTGAATTGCTTTATACAGTAGATCTCAAACCATAGTAGTAACAACGTTAAGAAAGATTACTCAATGAATAACATTCAACTATCAAATACAAATAATGAAAAGGATCTGGGAGTTATAATATCAAGTTACCTGAAGCCGAGTAAACAGTGTACAGAGGTAATAAAAACTGCTAATAAATTGGTGGGTTTCATTGGTAGAACATTCAAATTCAAATCAGTAAAAATCATACTTACTCTATTCAACTCATTGGTGTGTCCCCATCTCGAATACTGCGTGCAATTCTGGTCACCGTACTACAGAAAGGACATAAATAAACTTGAAAAGGCGCAACGCAGAGTCACTAAAATTATACCTAGATTGCGTAGTCAACCGTATGAAGAGCGCTTAAAAGAACTAAAATTGTTTAGCTTAACAAACCGCAGAATCTTCAAGGGATTCAGCAACCTAAATGTAAGCGAATTATTTACGATCAATCAAGCAAACACGAGAAACAATGGTTATAAGATTATAGACAAGCATTTTCATTCCCACGAGGCGAAGCATTTCTTCTTTCGTGTTGTGAATAATTAGAACAGACTATTCTCGAACATTGTAAACTGTAATTGTAGGTTGTAATACAACTTAGCTTCGTTATTGTCTTCACTCAAATCCAACTATGGACTTTTAGACTCAATATATGTTCAACAGGAACACATCGAACACGTTCTTATTCACAATTATGTACTCAATCAGGTTTAATAAACACAATAAACACACAGATAATTATACTCTCATTTATTAAATGGCATAGAAAGAGAAATTAGGTCCACTTAGCTACTATTTGGGAGTAGCAAAGAATCTGGTGTAGTTGTTATAACACAATAGGTATTAGGTGTCTTAATCACAATACATCTGGACTGAAATGTGAACTTAACTATACTTAGCTATTATAAGCATAGTAGTAAATTACTGAATATATTTAGAACACACAAAGGTCTCTTAATAACATACTAATGAACATAAATAATGGATAGTATTACTGTGGATATATGCAATTATATATAGACATACATTATTAATACTCCTTGATATTAATATTTATGAGAGTTGAGTATCTATCGTGAAGTATTCTAATAAGTTCAAGAAGTATTGATATGAACTCGGGAATTGTTTATTCAACAATATGGTTAACCGCACGAAGATTTCTATAGTTATCGTTGAAGAGCACGAGACGAGAGGCGTCCAAGAAATATGAAAGAGGCCACGCGTAAATAAATAAGACCAGGTAAGTCAACAGGTCATCTACTAGACTGAGGTGCGGAAAATAGTTTATGTGGTTAATGCGATGTTTACTTGAATATGGGAGGAATACTGTAATATAAAAAGGAGAAGGGAGCTGAATTGCTTTTACAATTAATTGCGTAGTTAGTTTGTTGCGAGAAAAATTATATTATGAACATACAATTATATTACGAACATACAATTTATTAACTTTGCATGTTTTTTTGTTTTTTTTCTTTTCTAAGAGACAATGAACGGAGGAAGGAAAAACACAGATAAAACAAAAAGGTCCATGTGCCTAAAGGCATCCTCCATTCATAAAATGTTTGTAACAACTGGATTTAAACTGTTGTAGATTGTAAGTTTGTGGAAAGCAACTCGAGGGAAGTGAATTCCATAGTAGTTCTGGGGATAAATAAATTTTGATAAGCAGAAGTTCTACATTGTGGAGGAGAAAGTGTAAATTCATGGGCGCTCTCAGCTGCCCTAGTTCTACGGGGAAAGATGTGGAGAGGTGGCACAATTGAAGCAAGTTCTTCGGAACAATTGCCGTGAAAATATCTGTAGAATAATGCAAGGGATGCAACGTTTCTTCGTATGGATAATGTAGGAAGGTCCTGTGTGATTGCAGGGTTATTGATTAATCTAATAGCTTTATTTTGAATTTTGTCCAACTGCCTCAATGCAACCACTCCACTTCCACTCCACAGAGGTGAACAGTAATCCATCTGAGAACGCACATGACTTTTATATATCACGGCCAACTGCTCGTCAGTGAAGAATTCTCGAACTCTGTACAGGAGTCCAAGTTTTTTAGAGGCATTCTTAGCAATGCTTCTAACATAATGTGTCCAGCTCAAGTTAGTAGTTAATGTTACACCGAGAATGTCAATACTAGGGGAAGTGGGAATATTTACATCATTACAAAATATATGGGAGTCAGTGAGATTCTGTTGGTTAGAAAATTGAATGTACTTGGTTTTCTGTGCATTAAAGGAAACTAGATTCTTTTGTCTCCATTCACTAATTCTAGAAAGGTCCTGGTTCAGAGAAATTGCAGTGTTTATTTTTGAATTTATAAGATCGGGTTGGGTGAAAGAATTGGTAAATGTGAAGGAACTGTGGAGTGTTGAGTCATCTGCGTAGGAATGTATTGGATTATGAGTGGTAGATATGAGATCATTGATATGAATGAGGAACAGAGTTGGGGCCAAAACTGATCCCTAGGGAACACCAGCATTTATTGAGTGAAATTGAGAATAAAGGCCATCTACCATTACACGTATTTTTCTGTTATGAAGATAAGAAGAAATTAGTGGAACTAATGATACAAGGCCGTAGTGTGACATCTTCGACAATAAGGATTGATGCCATACTCTATCAAATGCCTTTGATATATCCAGTGCTATTGTATGTGTTTCACCATGTTGGTCTGTAGCTTGGTTGATTTGATGCGTAAGAAGGCAAAGAATGTCTGCAGTTGATCGACATCGTCTAAAACCATATTGCCTATCACTGATTAATTTATTATTCTCAAGATGCTTAATTATGTGATTATTTAATATAATTTCAAAGACTTTACCAAGAGTGGAAGTTATAGCTATTGGTCTGTAGTTTGATGGATCTGAAGAGGCACTATTTTTAGGAACTGGATGGATGTTTGCTTCTTTCCAGGATACTGGGAAGCATGAGGTATGAGTACACAGACGGACATTTGTTGCCAATACAGGAGCGAGCACCAAGGAGCAATTTTTAAGTACTATTGGAGGAATTTCATCTGGACCAGGTGCTTTATCTACTGAGAGATTCTGTAAAATAGTTTTGACATGTCTGGTGTGGATCTTAAGTGAGGGAATTTCAGGCGAATTAAAATTAAGTACAGGGACATCTTGATTTATTTCATCAAAGGTTGAGTTGGTGGACAAAATATCCGCAAGAAGGTTAGCTTTATCTCGTGGATCACTTACTCACATGCTCCAGTCGGATATTTTAATGGTGGAATGGATGAAGCAGTAGTGAAGTTGGATTTGAATGAGTTAAGAGTAGACCAAAATATTTTGTTATCGTTTAGAAGTTTATGTGCCTGCTTGTGGAGAAAGTTTGATGTAGTTAGATTTAATACAACATTGGCATGATTTCTGATGTTTCTAAAGAAATTAAAGGCTTCATGTGTTTTTGATCTTGTGTATGCATTGTAGGCTATTGCTTTTTGTTCAGTTACTCTAGCACAATTATGGTCGAACTATTTAGGTGAATTAGATCTTTTACTGTACTTTTGGTGAGGAATAACAGTTTCCATTCCAATGTTTATAAAATCTTGTATGTGGCTCAAGGTGGAGTGTGAGTCATTAGAAAAGAAAGAGGTCCAGGGAATACCAATAAATAAATCTTGAAGACTCTCCCAGTCTGCCCTATCGTAATGCCATTTAGTCACCAAAACAGGTTCAGAGTGGGAAAGTGTGGTAGGTGATAGACAGGTGGCCTGTATCAGACAGTGATCAGAAGATCCAAGCGGGGACCTCACTGTAACATCATAATTTTCTGAATTGGTTGTTAAAAATAAGTCCAGTAGGTGGGAATTATGATCAGGATTATCTGGTACACGGGTGGGTTGGTTGACTAGTTGAGTGAGATTAAATGAGTATGCAAATAGCTCACATTCAAGACCAGCATCATCAGTCCTGGCTGAATGAGTGAGCCATTCAACATTATGGACATTAAAATCACCCAACACAGTGATTTCAGAAGAAGCATTTAAGTTGAGGACACTGAGTTGTGAGGACAGAGAATCAAAAAGATTTTGCTCTGGAGGAGTATTTGGGGAACGGTAGATGCAACATATGTATTTAAATTTACCAGCAGAAATTAATTTGTATATAGAATAATCAAAATAGGGACAATTGAAACTAGTAACCTCCTCCAGGGCAATTTCAGATTTTGCGAAGCAACATACACCTCCTTTAGGTCTGACATTTTGGAGCAGTTGATAACCTGGAAAATTAAATCTAGATGTGTCAGATGTGGATGTTACTTGAGTTTCTGTCAAAAAAAGGAGAGTAGGGGATTCTGCTTGAAGAAATTGGTGTACAGAATTGATGTTAGAGTGAAGTCCCCTTATATTGCTAAAGAAAAAGCTGCACCGACGAGCAGCTTTGGGACGTTGCAATGCTCTTGACACAGTCGCATGATGACGACCGGGAGGGCCCTGTGTCGATGACCCAACCCTGCCGGGGGTGGATATCCGAGGGACCACCAGGTTTGCTCTTACCAATTGTACTGCCAAGATTTATTAGGTAAATATGTATAGTGTTACATGTATGATATGTAGTGGGAAGAGTAGTGTTTTATGGATAGAGGATAGCGATGTAGGGCAATGTCGTGAAGTTGGATGTGTATGTTATATAAAGAGGGTTTTCCTGATACCCCTGATGTTTGAGGCAGAAAGATATGTATCCAGCTACCAAGGCCTGGGAGAGAAAATGGAATTCAGGCTATTCCCTGAGTCTCCCGAAACCTTGGCGGTAGTACTTCCTCACTGGTCGAGGAATTCAGATTTAATGATTTAGATCTACTGAATAAGAATTAAATGTTGAATACAACCTGACCTGAATCAAATGATATTTTGACTACAGGAGGTTAAGGAACGCATAAATTAAATAGCGTGTACTAATAGTTATAATAATACTAATAGTAAAATATGGCGTACACGACGAAGTTGCACTTAGTTGGAAATACCTGGTAAGGTATGAAGGAGTTCTGAACTAGTTAACAGACTCCTATAAGGAATACAGAACGAATTGGCGTTGTATTCGAGATGGTGAAATAATTAGATAACAGATCTATACAAAGCTAGAATTCCTACACAAGATGGATCGAAATTATCTATATCATAGCAGAATAAGCAACCAAGTTATTCCTAAAAGAACAAGTTAACGCACAGGATCATAAAGCGTAAATTGGGTTTTCGAAGAATTTAGATTTAAATTATGATTCTGATCAATAATATTTCTTCTAAAGAATGAGAATCTGAGTTTAATTAAATATGAAATTGAGTGTAGGTTCTAGGTAAAAGTTAGATTTGAGTAGGGAATAGATACACGGTATATACTTCAACTTCAACTTGTTACATACATAATAGAATGGACATATACAAGGAAAATCTGTGAGTATTCGGCTTGGTTAACACGAGTATGTAACGTATGCGTAATACGATTTATAAGGTGTTGGACACAAGTTAAAACTAGATCTTGGGCACAGATCTAACTCAATAATTAATATGGCTTCTGAAGGATTAATACATAACGCAATAAATATCGATCTTGGGCACAGATCTACATAAGAATTAAAATTGGAATACTCGCATATTTTACCTTACCTTCACATCAATAATCACAACGTAAGACACTCAGAGACACTTAGGGTAGGTTAAGAGGATAGTAGTTCGAGTGCAAGTCTGGCCGACGTGGATCGTAGTTTCGGCTGTCTGGACTTCAGGGGGAACTGGCTCTCACGAACAGGAATCCAAGGTCCTGGCATCAGAAGGAACACAGCAGATCTCGCTGTAGTCTCGAGGGGGAGGGGGAGGCAGTTTCTACTTCAGTTAGATACTCCTTGCTTTTCAGCCTTAAGAATATTACTTAGGTAGAGGTGCTTACTTTCTTTAATTTCAGTGAGGCTATGTTCAAGTTATTTCTTAGGTTTAACTTGTAGTAACTCAATTCTGAAAGGATATAGAGGATGGTTGTGATGTAATTTGCGAAGGTACTACTTAGTCTAACAATACATGGTGGTTATAGGTTTGTACATAATTATTATAAGTATTTTATTTAATACTCTCATGGTGGTTACGAGGTCTAGGTAAGAGATAATTGTAACTTCCGTGATTCTATGATAATCAGGGGTTATTAATGATGAAGTTGATATCTATGTTCTTCTCTAGGTTCTCGGGGTTATGTTGAGTTCTCCGGAGCGGTACTGCAAGGGAGGTCCTAGTATCCCCACTTGTTTCTATAACATTCCGGTCTCTGATGTCTAACTTGCATAAGCATTTGTTCGTTATACTGCAAGTCTGGCTGTTGGTCGAATGGAGGCTGGTGATAGGTCGAGATGGTTTGAAAGCTCGGTGGTGATTGGCCCAGGTTCCCACTCTTTTGTATGGGAGACTGACCTAACTTCCTGGTCTTTAGAGAACGGGAATGACCTGAGGTCATGGGGCACTCCTCTGTTCTGTTTTCCTCTAAAGCATGGAAAGCTTGTCATTATTCCCATTTCTTCTGTTGGCTTCTTCTCCTGTATTTTCTATTCTCCTGCAGGCTAGCAATCCTACAGGTCTTACTCAACCTCGTTATTTCACCTCATTCGGCAAAGAAAAAGTCGCGACCTCGCGATTTGAAAATGTATGTCCGGGTTGTTGTGTTAGCCAGAACGGGGGTTAAGTGTTGTAGTGTCAACAGCCACATGGTTGTACGAACATCAGCTGGTGTAGAGGTGTCGATGCCTATGTGGACATGTAACGGGATCTTGGATTCTTTTTCAGTTTGCACCAATTGTTGTGGGGTGTTGACAACAGTGCTGTCCAGTCCTGTAAATACCATGACGCTGTTTATTTTCATGGCTGCTGGAGGCGGTGAAGGAGCTGCTGTAGTGGGTGAAGCAGTCTTTGTAGCAGGAGGAGATGTGGTGGCTGGAAGCTCAGCAGAGTGAGTGACCTGGTAAGGGCTGGTGAGTAGTGGTAGGTCCTTGTTCCTGGTACTGCCTGGTTGACCTGGTGGTGTTGTTGACCTCGCAGTAGGTGTAGCGGGGACCCTTTGAGTTGGCGAGGTAGGTTTGGGAGGGGCCCGCCTTGTGTAGGTAGGACGGAATGTCGGCGCCCATCGTTGAGGGGGTTTCACATGTCGACCAGATCTTGTACAAAGTGGATTAGAAACAGGTTGCATTAATGATGGTGGATTCCCATGAGTGTGATGTGTTGGTGATGTAGAAGAATTGGATGAATGGGATTTTTATTTAGACAGGCTGGGTATAGTGCGATGTAATTTAGAGGAAGTACTTGTAGTTTTATGAGTAGAAGTAGATGGTTGTATTTTATGAAATAATGGAAGAGGTCTTGAAGATGATTTTGAGATGAATTTAGAAGCTGAAGTAGTGGGCGACTTAGGTTTACTTGAATAAGGAAGAGGTCTGGAAGAGGGTTGAGTGAGAGGAACAGGTAAGTTAGAAAGATCAAGAGATGGCGTTGTTGGCAGGTTTGATAAAGGCTGTGAAGGTAGATTTGGAAGGTGAGCAATAGCTGGCGTAGTAGGTAGAGCGCAAGGTGATTCAGAGAAAATTGGTAAGCTGACAGATGGTGAGGGAGGAACAGGTAGAGATAGAGATTTGGTTAATAATTGAGTAGGGAGTTTAGAAGGTGCAGATACAGTACGTGTAGGTATGATAGGAGTAGGGTTGTGTGATGGATATGAAAGAGGACCTGGGCATGGCTGAACAGATTGTGTGGATTGTGGTAGAATAGGTGGTGTGACATGCAGTGGTTTCTTTAAAGGTGCAGGTGTCAATGGTGGAATGAGTTCACGTGTCGAAGGCTCTGAGGATCCCAAATTCTGATTATTTGATGCAGGCAATATATCATTCTGGTCAGGATCTGCAAGCATAATTATATTCTCATCAACAGGCTGAAATCTATGCACATGTTTGTTACGGTATGTGCGTGTCTCACCGAAATAGTTAATGGTAACCTGGTAACAATTTGGCACTGTTAAGATTTCAAATGGACCTTTAAATCTTGGTTTGAGTTTAGACGGCACAGGTAATTGAGCAACTATCACGAGTTCGCCGACACGGTGTGGACTGGCTTTGGTAGTTTCATCAGGTTGAAGATCTTGAACATACTGGATTTGACGGAGACGGTTTTTCAGGTGTACTAGTGATTGATCGAAGTTGGAGGAGGGCTCATACGGGGCAGCGAGATGTCTCGGAGGTAGGAGCAATGGTGGCACTCCAAACACACGTTCGTGGGGTGAGATTCCGTCTTCTCTGGGGCAGATATTTATACCCCATTGGACTATTTTAACTTGACTGGGCCAATCCTTGGTGTCCATTTGTTGAAACCGTGTTCGTATTTGATTTGCAATCGTCTTATGGCTTCTTTCGCAGATGGAGTTGCCGTGAGGCCAGTATGGAGATGAGTGACTGATTTCAAATCCACACATTTGAGATAATTGAGACCAAATGTGACTGGTGAACTCGGGGGAATTATCTGAATGAATAGCTTCAGGTAATCCGAAATATGTTGAATGAGGGCCTCTGCTACTGCTATGGCTGAGTGTTCTTTTGCAGGGCAGGCAATGACATATTTGGAATAGGTATCAACAAATGTTATGATGTACTTAAACCCTTGGTTTCCTTCCATTGGTCCCATAACGTCTACTGCAAGTAATTGCCATGGCTTGGAGGCTACTAGCTTGCCAGCAGGCCCTGCTGTGCGGGTTCTATCTTTACCCAAGGCACAAGCTCGGCAAGCTTCTGTTACTCGTTTCGCGGTTATATAGGAGGAAGGGGTCCAATACACTTGTTGAAACGTGGTAATTAGTTTTCTTTGTGCTAGGTGAATTCCATTATGCATATGAATAGATTGCATGGTGGATAATGCTGCTTGAGGTGTGATGAAATGTTTTCCATCTATGGTAAATAAATTGTCTCCTCATCTGGTCAGTTGAGAAAATATCTTACTTGGCATCCAGTCTGGTTTAGCCTTGCTTTGAAAACAACGTAGAAGGTCTTGTTGATTGTCATCCAACGAATCTTTATGATGGATGGCTAATATAGGTTGATTCTTCACTTGATGTTGTAGATGAATGTCTGCTGAATTGGTGGGAAGTCTAGATAGGGCGTCCGCATTGGTATAGAGTTTTCCTGGCCTATAAACAATATCTACGTCGAATTCCTCTAATGATTCCCTCCATCTGACAGTTAATGCATTTTTGGTGTCAGATTTACGGAGCCATTGAAGGGCGTGATAATCTGTCATTATGGTGACTTTGACACCGGCCAAGTAAGCCTTTGAAATATTGTATGGCCCATATCATACCTAGGCACTCTCTTTTGGTCACCGGATAGTTGACTTCTGCCGGATTGAGAGTGCGACTGGCAAAGGCGATGATGTGTTCTTTGCCATCTCTAGTTTGTCCAAGAATGGCACCTATTCCGAACTGTGAGACGTCTGTATATAGTCTGAAGGGACGAGTATAATCCGGAAATGACACTACCGGAGATGCCACTAATTTCTCTTTCAGACTACGAAATGCTTGAAGGCGTTGTTCTGTCCACTGGAATGGTTCGTCTTTTCTAGTTAGATCATGTAAAGGTATGGCAATAGTAGCAAAGTTCTTGACAAATCTTCGATAATAGGATGCCAACCCAAGGATAGCTCTTACTCCTTTTACATTAGTGGGAGGAGTAATTTTGCTGGTAGCTTCTAGTTTGCTAGGATCTGGTGAAATACCTTGTTCTGATACAACATGTCCTAGAAAGTTTACTTTAGTTTTAGCAAGGGTGCATTTGGATGGTTTGAGTTTTAAACTGGCATCCCTGATTCTCTGGAATACTTGTTTTAACCTATGCAAATGTTCGGCCCAAGTTTTCCCGAATACAATAATGTCATATAAATAGGCCAGGCATGTTTCCCAGGTTAATCCTTGTAAAACAGATTCCATTAACCTGGAGAATGTGCCCGGGCCATTGCATAGACCGAAAGGCAATACAGTCTACTCATATAGTCTGCCTTGGCTGGTGGAGAAAGGTGTTTTTTGTTGATGTTCTGGTGATACCGGAACTTGCCAATATCTAGCTTGAAGATCTAAGGTAGTGAACCATTTTGCTCCAAGCAGGGAGTCTAAGGAATCATCAATTCTGGGGAGTGGCGTAGCATCTTTGATGGTGACATCATTCAGTTGCCGGTAATCAATACAGAAGCGGGTTGATCCGTCTTTCTTCCGGACGAGTACTACCGGAGAAGACCAAGGGCTGGTAGAGGTTTTGACAACTCCTGTGGCAAGCATAATATCTTGTACTTGTTTTTCTTCCTCTTGCCTCTGAATCGGGTTTTTCCGACGGATTGGTTGCTTTATGGGACGTCCTACGGTATGTATAGGATGATGAAGCATGTCAGTTTTCCCCATGTCTCGGCTGGAGGTAGCGAATATGTCTTGATATGATATCAGTAAGTTTCTAAGATCAGTTTGTTGACAATTAGTAAGATTGGAAGGAATATCAGGAAGGTGGTTCTTATTTTGAGGGGAAGTATCTGTAGGTACAGATAATTCTTCTGAGTATACCTCAAGCTCACCAATGGCTAGTCCTTTTGGTAATGTAACTGGCTTATCTGAGATATTAGCTATTTTGATACAGTTTAATTGATTTGGTAGCAAGCTAGGAGCGGTTAGGCAGGCCCCATTAAAAGGGCTTTGGAGGTGTGGGGTCAAAATGATATCTCCCATGATGGTGGGCACCAAAGGTATCCATTTTTCAAAATGAGGAGGAACTGTCACAGTTGTGGAAGTGATAGCTTGAGAAATTATATGAGTGTTGTATTTCACATCTGAAGTTTTGAGGGGTAGGACTTGTTCATTAGATGAAGGAAAGATAGATGACTGTAATCTAGCTGTTTGACTAAGGGGAGCAGGTAGGGAGCTTGAGCTTAACCCGGGAGCTGCGGGGAGACTCTTAAGAGTTCCCCCGGCGCACTGCGGGGAGACTCTTAAGAGCAGAGACTTTGAACACGTACCAAAACCGCGCGTTTATAGCCAGGCGGCTGAAAATTGGTGTGGGTATAGTACTACATGTCAACTCTCGATACCACCCCGCCAAACGCTCGCCCCGCACTCGTGCAAGCACCACCGCGCCAGTAACCACGCACTAGTCATGGAGCCTACACGTCCCTCACGCTCGCTCCCTGATGACACAACCAGCCCTCCTTCTGGTGGTGTTAGCCGCCGTGGAAGGCAGAGGGTGGCTGCCAAAGACCCTAGCTACCAGTACGACACGCCCTACAGCTCAGAGGACGAATCACCAGCACCAAAAGCACGTAAAACACGTGCAAGCAGGGCAATGGCACAGAGGTCATTGGTCTTTCGGGACACTGCCACCACGACCCAGGCCACTGCAACAACCACTACCACCACCACTGCCACCACTGCCACCCCTGCCACCCCTGCCACCGGTACCAGCGACGCAGGAGGCCGCCCTAGGGCTGCATTACCTGCGGGGGCAGGAAAAATGAAAGGCACGGGCGTAGGGAAAAGAACCCGTACGCCAGCCACAGTGCCCCTACCACCACCAACACCACCAGCCGCCCCTGGCCCGGCTGCCCCTGCCGCCCCTGCTGCCCCTGCCGCCCCTGCCGCCCCTGCTCTGCCCCTGCCGCCCCTGCCCAAGGAACAGGGAAGGGGAAGGGGAAAGGGAGAGGGAAAGCGACTGGGAAAGCGACTGCTGGCCCTGGTGTCCCTGCCGGCCCTGCTGCCCCTGCCGCCCCTGCTGCCCCTGCCGCCCCTGCCGCCCCTGCCGCCCCTGCCCAAGGAACAGGGAAGGGGAAGGGGAAAGGGAGAGGGAAATCGACTGCTGGCCCTGGTGTCCCTGCCTGCCCTGCTGCCCCTGCCGCCCCTGCCGCCCCTGCCGCCCCTGCCCAAGGAACAGAGAGAAGGGCGACAGGCACCACCATCATCTTGCCATCAAGGCCACGCACCACTGCTGCCCCTGCCGCCGCCGCCCCTGCCGCCGCCGCCCCTGCCGCCGCCCCTGCCACCACCTCTGCTGTCCCTGTCCATAAGACTCCCGCACGTGCCAAAGTGACCCGGAAAACTCTTACACCATCTAAGTATGCCGCCCTGCTGTTTGATGGTGATTCGCAGGACATTGGCAGCCCGGGTTTCGACGACGAAGCCCTAGCACGGGACCAAGGGTGGGGGGATTTGGGAGTGGACAGTGGGAGTGAGTCCGACGTCGGTGACGAAAACGAGGAAGGGCATCGTCTGTCGAGTGAAGAGGAGGGTAATGATGATGAAGTGCTGTATCGCGACCATGGAAGCGATATTTTTCAGACGCAGAAGCAGACGCAGACGACATTCCGATCCCTGGCATGCCTTCGTTCGATTGGTGTGACGGGGTCAATTTTGTACCTGACGTGCCCCAGTATAACCTACGGACGCAAGGAACAACTGTCGACTGGCCCTGTGACGAACAAGCGAACGAACGCGACTTCTTCCTCGCTTTTTTTCGACATGGTGGTAATGACGTACATCGTTGCCCAAACAAACGCCTACTACAGGTGGGTGTTTGGCAGATTGGACGTCCTTTCTCCAAAAGCGAGAATACGAGGCTGGGTTGATACGACTGTGGCAGAATTTCTGACGTTCTTTGCCTTGTTGTTCCTCATGCCTCTGATCAAGAAGCATGTGTTTGCAACACTACTGGTAGCACGACCCTCTCATCCCCACCCCAACTTTCAATAAGTTCATCGCTCGTGACAGATTTTTTGTTGCTGCTAAGATTTATGCACTTTGCAGACAACAGAAATGCTAACAGGATTGACAGGATATGGAAAGTTCGGGATGTGTTCACCATGTTGTTGGAGAGGTATAGGAAATACTTTTACCCCTTCCTCAATTTGGTGATTGATGAGTCGCTCGTGCTCTTCAAAGGACGTCTTGTTTTCAAGCAGTATATCCCCTTGAAAAAGCATAGGTTCGGAATCAAGCTCTTCGTGTTGTGCGACTGTGAAACTGGAATAGTGCTTGACATGATCGTGTATACAGGAACTGACATTGACGTACCGAAGCCGCTGCCAATGACCCCATGGGCATGTCAGGTGCCATCGTCAGGAAAATGTTGGCACCTTACCTGGGCAAAGGCCACAACATCATCTACACTGACAACTGGTATACTCTCCTGCTCTCTGCCAGTTTCTTTATGACAACCAAACGGGGTCATGTGGGACTGTCAGAAAGACAAGAAAGTTTATGCCAAAGTTCACAGGTGATGTCATTCCTCTCACAGATGCCTCCTCCAGTGACACACCTTCAGAAGACGACCTGGCCCAGGAACACCGCGAGAGGCATGTGCGAAGAAGGCGACGAAAGGGGCAGAAATACAAGCAGCTCGAGAAGTGTGGGAAACTGATAGCCCTGAAGTGGAAGGATAAGCGAGACGTCCACCTGCTTTCCACCGTCCACACAGGTGCCCAGGTGGATTTCTGGCAAAATCCACTACCGAACCAGGAAGACAATCTACAAGCCCGACATGGTAGTGGACTACACCAAAACATGCGCCTGGTGGACAAGTCTGACTGTCAGCTGTCAGGCGTTGAGTGTCTGAGGAAGACTGTGAAGTGGTATCACAAGCTCTTCCTCCACCTAGTTGACATAACGATGCTTACAACGCCTACAACTTGTGGTTGGTGAAGAAGGATATGGCCCCAAACCAGAAGCTGAAATTCCGGGAGTTCGTGTACAACGTCTCCTACCAACTCCTGGAGAAGTATGGCACCACCACTCACAGACGTACGGCATGGCGTGGGGATCACGTTCCTGACCGCATCCAGCTGGGTGTCGAAAGACACTACACAACCAACACCGAGCTGATTGGCACTCGTCACAGGCAGGTGCAGTGCACCGTCTGCAGCTCCAGTGTGAGGAAACCCCATGTAACCAAAAGAGTCACCTCAATGTGCGCCGAGTGCAAAGTTGCACTCTGCCTGGGTGACTGCTTCAGGACCTACCACACCTTCAAGAACTACTGAGTGTCGGCCCCTGCCCTGCCCTGCCCTGGACTCGCCCCGTGCCCTGCCCTGGACTCGCCTCCTGCCCTGCCCTGCCCTGGACTCGCGCCCTACCTTACCTGACCTGACCTAATTGATCACGCTACCTCATAATGTAACATATATATTATATAATGTATAAGTTCCACAGATGTCCCTGTGATATAGCTTTTACATTATATAATTGTATGTTTCATTATTTAGTGTATAAGTTTCAAAGATTTACATGTAATATGCCTTATTTTTTTAGTATATCAATATATATGTTTGTTATTAGCCTAAGGATGTGTATATAATTATTTTCTTACCTCAAATGAATTGTACAAAAATAAATATGTTTCAATAAATCATGTCACACCTACTATGATAATAAAATAAAACAATAAAAAAAGAAAAAAAGAAAACAAGGTCATGTCATTGTATTCTTACAATATGATATATTCTATGAATATTTCATATTGTTTGAATACAATGGCATGATCTTGTAAAAAATTTTTTTTATAAATTTTGTTCTAGACAATATAAAACCGTCCCCATAACCCCCTCCTGGATTCGATCCCACTACCCTACGACACTTTGAGTTTTCCAGTCCGCGACCTTACCAACCATGCCACAGGAAGCTCATACCCAATATCACTCAAAACTTCGTGTCTACAATCGAAATGACAATATACAAAAAAAAAATGAATTATCCCACCAATTTACGTTTGTAAATTGATGGGATTATCAATTATATCATGCCAAGGTTTATAATAGTTTGTCTCTGTCAAGAATTAGTAATTTATATAACTTTATGCTGTCAAAAAATTGCCCAAACACTCAGCAAAATTGCCCCTCTCAGTGTGACTCCACTCATTTTCACACGGTCAGGCGGTCACGATGTAACCCTTGCCGCTCCTTGGTCTCCAGCTACAGCATCTCTGTCTGGGAACAAAATTGGTATAAATACAATAATGGATAAAATACTCTTCACAAAATACATTTGTATTGTATAATATTGTAAATAAAAATGAATAATAACTGTGTGGGTGTCGAAAATTGCTCAACCAGCTGTCTTATGTCTCGCCTACGCGCGTATATTGGATTATACATAGTCATGACTGTCATACAAATAATTGCAGTAGGTCTCGAATATACATTTAGATTGCATATTACTTCGAAATAAATAAGTAAACGTTTCTCTGGTGGCAATCTACCCTTTCGCAGGTGTAAGGAGACACCAGTCTATATTTAGCCCTCTATCACAACAGGCAATCTGCCTGTGTTGACTCAGCACCGTCGCTGGTGGTCTATAAATATAGTACTTTATTTACAGTCAATGGCCTACATTTTTCTGTGGTACTTCACATGTGTCTAAAATGCAATGTCTGCTTGCATAAAAATGCAATTCTGAAGTCCATTTATATGTACGACATACGCATGCCTCAGTTTCTCTCTCTCTCTCTCTCTCTCTCTCCATTCCTGACTCATGTTATTGTAGACCTGTTGATGGCAACGAACACCAGCCATCTGGTAGACATAAGGGTCAAAATACCAAACATCAATACGCCTGGGCCGCCTCCACAATTAGCACTAAGCTGGTTATCTATCTAGAGATCTGCCTGACTTCCATCTCCTCACGACACACTCACTCACTGCACGCCTGCATGCCTCCCTCCCACCCCCCTACGCGCCCTCAGCCCCCCCTTCCAGGCTTCCGTCTGCTAGAAACACATTCACAATTTGCGTAAATATCGCATCAATTGGGCTATATGCGGTATAATCCTTCTTATATTTGGACGCCTACATATGTACACGTCTCTATTATAGCATGAGAGTGCTCTAAATACAAGATTGACGTGATATTTATGGCGTAACACACCCTCTCCCCCTTTCATTCCCACCACAAACCTCACTCACACCTTGGTTCACTCATAGCACCCCATTGATAATGTGCGTACATATCGCATGAATTGGTTTATATGCGGTATATATTTTGATATATGGCACGTATACATACGTACAAGTCTGTATTATAGCGTGACAGTGCTCTACGTACAAGATATACGTGATATGTATGGCGTAAACCACACTCTCAGCTCATAAATTGCCGCCAAACCTCCAACACATCTTCATTCCCGCCTAAATATTCTCTTATAATTCCCTTATATATTGCAATTTTTGGTCACTATGAGGCATATTCATTGTTATATGGGTGCCCTACACATGTATACATACTCTAAATAGCCTAAAAGGGCTTGAAAAAGGAGATATACGTGATAATACGCGGTAACCCACCCCCTCCTCCCTCTCCTTCTATCCCCTGCGCGCGTAAATATTCGGCAGGGAAATCTCGCCGCTCGATGACAATCTAGCCGCGCGGTGCCATTCGCTCCACATTTTTCAACTACAGACCGTTCCCCTACCCCCCCCAGACATTTTTTGGGGGGTCAAATATATATGGGCCGATGCACGCAAACACGATGATGTACTTTTTATCGAAATTGGCAATAGGTCCCAAAATCATCATAGGTGCGCACAGTCTTACCCTGTAGAAAACCCCCTGTGCGCCGCGGAGAGGTTAACTGCTGAGGGTGTTCATGGCAAGTTTTTTTTTTTTTTTTTTTTTTAATGTGGGGCAAAGGTCAAGGTGCGGTGCCTACAATCAATAGAGGCACTCAAAGATATTAGGAGATCGAGGCCCAAGTATCCATCGTACTTAGTCTCATTAGGATTATAGATTACAAATGAATGATCTACTCCATGATGGGGAACAGGGGTGCTAACGTATGGGGGAAGAGTCTCTCCTAAATTTGGAATGACTTGATCATTAGCACTGACAAGAATTATGGAAGAAGGTTGTATCTTCCCGAAAGTATTGTGGTGCTTTCGGAAAAACGGAAGGAACAGGCATGAATGGGAAGCTCCCGTATCTATCAGGAGTCGGACTGTCAACCCGTTGAGTGTGAT